>JASCZW010000293.1:263330-920738 GCA_034211315.2 Aedes japonicus
GTTCCCTAGTTTGAACTAATTCGGACTAGGGTTCGTTGGTAGATCTGATACCCCGTAACGCACCACGAAAAGGTGATCTACCAGCGTTACGGGTCAGTATGTGGCGTATACGCATCACCAGTTTTCAAAAATTCTTGTGTAACATGTGCGTGAGGAATAGCCAAGCAGTTTGTTCCGTTTGAAAGGTACATTTTTTGGCTTATTTTCTAGAACAAGTCATCTGTCAAATTTAGATGTTTTCAATGCCACTGACAAACGATTTTTCAGTGCAAATAAAAATCAGTGTAGCACGGCGCGTGAAGTGTTTCCAGATTTACAATGAATAAAATGCAGTGCAATCTCTGTGGCAAGATCTGGAACTAAAAAGACAACACATGACATACTGAGAAACTTTATCGAAGACAGCAACTCTCTAGAGTTTCATTTGACAAAGATACCCAAGTTACCAAGAGGCTGTAATAACATGCATATATAAGGCATATACATTACGTCTAGTGCATAATTGAAGTTGGATTAAAGCTGAAAAGGGCCCCACGAAGATCGAACTAATGCTATATCTTTTGTAATGCCATAAGACATTGCTGAAGTAGCATTATTGCATTGGTAATGCATCACTACATTCTTAAGCTTATGTACCGCTTTATTAATTGACAACTGTTTAATTAATGCGATCCCGCATTACCGATGTTGATTTTCGGTTGAATAAGTGCAACAATATAATGCTTGTGGTTACTTGGGTAGGCTGTAGTGATATCTCTGTAGCAAGATCTGTAACTAATCTGATAATCTCAAAAGACGCCAAATAATATACTGTGAAACTTTGCTGAAGACGGAATCTCGCTAGAGCTTCATTTGGTAAATGAAGAAGATCTCTGCGGTACGATCTGGAACTAATGTGATTATTTAAAAGGTCCTGCAGCAGGATTTGGAGCTTATAATATAACATTAAAAGATGATTCAATACGCCTTGAGAAACTTTGCTTAAGACTTCAATTCTCTACAATGAGTCTGGAATGTTTCATATGCATTTCTGTCCACACAGCCGAACTAAAACTTCCTCCCGTAGCAGATTTTCTGGGGACAATGTTACCGGAACCAGATTTTTTTTTGTTCGAATGCATTTTTTAGACCAGAACCATTCAAATGGTGCATAAACATTGACTCTAAATTTAAATTTCTTAATTCTACTAAGGGTTGAAATCCGGCTCAGTATTGACTTTGATGTCTTATGTGTCGCTTTTCTTGTACGACCACCTTAGACTAATTTAACAAAAATATATGTATGTTTAAATCCGTAAAATATTAAAAGTCAGAAAATTTTAGCTCGATTGGTTTAAAAAAAGAAGAATAGCGTACATTGAAGTTGCACGTTGGGTTAGCATCAACCCCAATATCTTAGGACACTCACCAGACTTATCAATCAAGACGAGAAGTATTGATGAGTAATTTTACAGAGTTGAATAAAGGGTTAAATAAAGAGTTTCAACAGAGAAGGAATATCAAGAATATTCAGAGCAATAATGATCCGGATCGTACAAGTATTCTTACAGCATGACCACAACAACTTCGTTTATGAATTGGGATCTCGCAGGTGCTTTATTTTGAGCTACTGTATTCAATGCAACTTGACTTAAGCAACTGCCTCTAAATTGCCTCCTGTCATTTTTCATTTTTACCAGTATAAATGTTAGGAACAGCCTAAGACTCCTATATAACAAAAAATCATCACGTATGATTCAGTTCCGTGAAAGTGTTGATTTTAATTCGACCACAATATCATTGAAATGACTGAGTTTTATGCCCTACAAACCCGTATAGTAATGCAATGCACACATAAAAACTATCCATTTGTTATTTCCTTAACCAATGTATAGTTACCAGCATTTTGAACTTGATTTCCATAATAACGTTTTAATTTGAGCTCAGTGGTCTCCTAAAAATAGGTGGCCACCATACGATTGTGTGCAAGTGTGCACGCGATTTGGGCCAAATGGAAATGCATTGTACTGTCTGTAAATTATTGAACAGTCATGGTCATGAATTAATGAACCCGGCTCGGTGGCGCTTCGAATCGTCGGTTTGATAATCATGTCACTATATCACGTAGCGTGGCTGTGCTCCGCGAATCGTTAGCGCATTAATTAATCAGAATTTATTGATTGAGTTGGCTTATTGAAATTAGGCGGTGCAGCGAACTTGAAATCGTTAGACGATTGTTTTTTTTTAATGAAATGCACTAATTGAGCTACTTTTATTTATTTGTTTTCGTTTTCGCACATGGTCTTGGCATTCAAATTTCTTTATTTTTGTATTTTTTATTTTGTTTCAGACTGAACACGATGCACAACATGCAGCAATTTGTACTAACGATGTCAAGAAATCTTCTTTGAGACTGCTTCTGCCTTCTTTAGTCTTCAATCCTACTGCTGATGGGTTGCAGAGGAGTGCCAATGCACTAGTATACATACCATATCACGAAACATTAGCCAATAGAGTGTGCCAAAATGACAACCCTATCACATCCTTATAAAGACTGTTCGGGGCCAAAAGAGGTTCCCACCGAGTATGTGAAAGACGTAGCAGAATTTTTTGATTGGTAGGTACCTATACTATTGATCCTTTATCAATTACATTTCATTTGGTTACCCTCGGTAGGATCAAACAGCAACCACGGTTCCCAACTTTTACCAAGAACCATGCCCATCTCTTTCTCCACGCGTGCCTGTGGAATATGGAGGATGCCAAAAAGGCACTACAAAAATACGCACATCTTCACGCTACATCACCGGACATTTTCGACAACCGGGATGTGCTTTCGACTGGGGTACAGTTAGTGCTGAACATGACGTAATAGCTTCCACTTTCAACATTCTGCCACCTTTGTACTTTCAACATGCATTACTGATTCGTTTATTTTTGTTGTCATCTATAGCCACATGGTTTCACTCCCAAAGCTGACACCGGAAGGATATCGATTACTGTGCTACCGTTTATCCGATACTGATCCATCGAAAATGAACTTTGCCGAGGCAGTGAAGACATTCTGCATGTTCAACGACGTTCAGATTAGCAAGGATGGCCCCATCGAAGGCTACATTGTAATATTCGACATGAAAGGAGTGCGTTTGGGTCACCTGGCGCGGGTACAGTTCGGTCCACTGAGGACATTCATGAGCTACATTCAGGATGCACATCCAGTTCGGCTGAAAAAAATATACATTGTGCATACCGCTTCGTTCATCAACCAGGTGATGGCTCTGGTGAAACCGCTGATCAAATCGGAGCTACTTGGTTTGCTTCAATTTTCCACCTCCGGACCGATCGACATTCTCGGTGCCGACCTTCTTCCAAAGGTAAGTAATGTTGCGATTAGTCCTACTGAGATGAACTTGAGATCGACTTTACATAGCCAAAAGTCATAGTCAATTTCAATATAAATATAAAAGCACTCGGCACTGAAGAAGTTTGTAATAGGCCAATCTGTCAAAAGATTAGCTTCTAGTAGAATTTAAAAGAATTTGCTCGCGTTCACTGGCGATAATTTGAAAAAAAAATGTTTCAATATTGTATTTTTTAATTATAAAAAGTGATCAAATGAAGTGTTAATTTTGAATTCTCCTAGTTTCTCAATCACAATTGTTCTACTCAAACGCTCAAAAAAGTTTTTGTTAAATAGTGTGTTAAAAAAAAGTGAAAGTGGAATATAAATTAATTAAAATGTTCTTAAAAATAAATTCTCAAAGGATATAACCAATTACTCGCGGCCGTCTCGAGTAAAGAGGGAATAACAATTTTATGGATAGAAATGAAATTTAAATGATCATTTAAAACAACATTTAATTATTATTGTTTACTTCTAACTCAACTTTTAGTTTTTTTACACAAATAACACAAACACAAACATTGAAATCAAAAACTAAAAGTTAACTTATAGGTTAAGCAAACTACGATCTAAGGCCAATGTAAGTCACAAACGCATAAATGAGTTTCATTTATCTCCAGATCACGTGGAGCAAAAATATCTCGAACCAGTACATTAGGTTGTCTTCCTCGAGCGCGAAGAGTTCAGATTTGACTCCAGGATGCTCAAAACAAGACCAAATAATGTGATCTGCATCCTGGTAACCTTGTTCACATTCACAGAGATTGCTGTCGCTCAGCCCAAGGTATAAATGAGCTTTCATAAAAACATGATTAGACATGAAGTGAGACATCACACGAATGAAGTCTCGACCCACATCCATCCTCCCAAACCAGCATTTCTTTGACACCTATGGGATGATAGAGCCATCACCCCAAATCGCCTTTACTCTATTAATGCTGCCAGCTAACGAGTAACGGTTGACGAAAAATAGGATATCAAAAATCATTGAAGGCGATTTGTCGATCGTAAATATCGCCTTCCATAGCGCCCACCTTTGAAAGCGAGTCCGCTTTCTCTTTGCCTAGAAGCGAACAATGAGAAGAGATCCATATAAAGGTGATGATAAAATACGGGAAGATAAAGCATGAAGTTCATGTATTTCCATAATAAAATAATAGGAATGCTTTACCGGCCTCAAGGAGCGAATGGCCTCTGTAGAACTGATACTATTTTCGAAAATGAAGTCCTTATCCGGTGTAAGTGCGGCAACAATTTCTAGCTTAAAGTGTATACAGCTTATTCAGCAACCTACATGGAACAAGGAGCTTGAAGTTTACAATTAACACTATACAATTCATTGTACATTCCAAAGCTGCGCTTCGAATCGAACCAAATCCCAATATATTTAAATTACAAGGAATGAGTTGTCGGTGTACCTCAAATTTGAAGCTTCGATTGGGCTGAGCTATGCTTCCATCAACTAAGTTTTCTCCATAGTGAATCCGATACCCAGCTGTAGAGCCCCATCTGGAAAATTGTTAAGGTTTCCTGCGAGGGTTCTTGCAGATCGACTCCATTGGACCCAGTGACAGACTGGGTATAAACAAGATCCCTGGGTGAGACCTACGTAGCCTAATCAGAAAGCTCTTAATTTTCCATGAGAAAAACTGATTTGTTTTTGTAACAGCGAAGTGTAAAACATTTTATTCATAATTGAAGAAAGTGTACGCAGATTCATATTATTTGAAAGGAGTTTAACTGATACTGAATCGAAAGTCCCTTTGATATCCAAGAATACAGAAGTCACTTGCTTTTTTTCAGCAAAAGCTAACTGAATTTCTGTCGCTAGCAACGCAAGACCGTCGACGGAGAAGACGGAGAAGGATCATTTTCTCCAACAACTTTCGAATACAAGATCACATCGCGGTGGACCACTAGGAGTTGCGGTCGAATGCGAGTTTACCAGGTTTTTTAATGGCTATAACTCTCAACCCGTCTCCAACCAACCAGTATTACATTAGGCTCGAGAAACTGATTTAACAAGTTCAACATATGTCTCTGGGAGGTTCTTAAGTGGGAGTGCGAGAGAGAACTCTACCATTGAAAAGGGTTGGCTGATCTCGTCTATCGAATTTGTGGTTTCGCCATGCCGGCACAGAATCTGGACAAACTTTTCCTGCGAATTTGAGGATCCAGGAGTACGGAGTTCGTAAGTTGGGTTACGCAATCTTTGCGCCGTATTCTAAAGAGTATTCACCGATGTTTCACGCGATAGTGCGTTCGGAAGATGTCACACGGTTTCTTGGCCTTGATGAGGCTCTGAACTTTACGTTCAAGTGTCGTGTATACTTCGAAGTGCTCAGGTGTTCCACGTCTACGGAAAACCTTAAACGCATCGGAATTTTTACGGTAAACCTTGGTGTCTGGCACTGGTCGAGTTTGAGCTTGAACTCCAACTCAAACTGGATGGAGAGGAAGTTATTATCCTCCAGCGGTGGAAGCCCTTCTACCGTCGCAACGACTCCCCCGGTGGCCCGGTGGCAACGGAAATTTTGATGGGCAAGTAATCACTACCATGAGGATCTTGAATAGCATTCCATGTGCAATCCAACTCTCTCGACGAGGTCTAATCGACTGCCAACTGAGGATGTACCAGTCAAACGTGTAAGTCCTCCATTGCAATTGTTGACAACTGTCATATTGAAGTTGACACAGAGGATATATCAAGGAAGACCGGTTGTCATCGTACAGTTCTCCGCAACCTGTATCGTGAGAATTAAAATCTTCCATGATTTACCTTGGGGCAGGAAGAACCGAACGAATATCTGCAAGTTATGTTTGGTTTATTGTGGCTCTAGGAGGAATATACAAAGAAGCAATGCAAAGGCTTTTATTTTTAATATCAGCCTGACATGCGACAACTTCAATACCTGGAAGTGAAGGAAAATTGATCAGGACGAATAATATTGAAATCATGAAACGGAAGATCGATTTCAGAAGAGAGCTATGTTTCACAAAGAGCGAATGCATCACAACCGGTAAGGTCACACAAACCGAGTCTGGAAGGGGTAAACTTCTTTTCACCCTTAGTGATCGATACTGTGCCTAGTTATTTATTGCACATCCATAATCTTAATTAGAGAAAGCAGGTGGTCAGTGACCACACTTTCAATTTCAATACGGCAGCCCTATAAATGCATCATAAGATTGGATAAATTTTCAATAATAAATTGAAAAACGCTCCCTAAAATGAAATGAATTGCTCGTTAAATTCAACAAAATATAACCATTAATTATATGAAATGTTCCATAGACATGTGACAATAGCTCCATAGAATAATTAAAATTGAGCATTGAAAACCTGGATATGTTCATTAATATTAGATACAATGCTAAATATATTATATACAATCTGAAAGTGATCCAGTTGAAAAGTAACCTTAAGCTTCAATTAATGTACCATACAAGATCAAGGTACTTTTCATCATCCGTATGGTACACTAATTGATGCTTAAGGTTACTTTTCAAGTAAACCATTGTCAGATTATACATGATATATTTAGCATTGCATCTATCATTAATTAACATATCCGGGTTTCCAATGCTCAATTTTCATTATTCTATGGAGCTGTTTTCACATTTCTATGGAACATTTCATATACTTTATGGTTATATTTTGTTGAATTTAACGAGTAATTTTAGGGAGCATTTTTCAATTTGTTTATGAAAATTTGTCCAACCTTATGATGCATATACCCTTTTGCCATTTCAATACCCCGAGCTGAGAAATACACGCTATACTCGAGTGTTAAGAGCTGAGAGACAACAATCTCATTGGTCTGATTAAGATTGAACAGAACGACCCGAAGTTGATTGGATCTCACTTTTATGAACGAGATACGTTCACGACCGTGAATTGTTTTGTCACACAGCTCAAAAAAGTAGTATGAATTTCTGTTCAATGTCATGCACTTAAATGGAGCGTCTCAAAACATAAAAAGTTGCATTATACATCATATAAAGTTCTGGGACATTCCATATATTGCCGATAATCTTTCCTGCTAGTTGCTGCTGCGTGTGGAATGAAATCCAATTGCCATGCTTTGATTCAGATTTTTTCTGTGCAGATTATTAGTGATTTGATATACGTTCAGCGGTTTCGTTTTGGGATAAAAATAAAAAAACCCATGTACTAGCTGAACCAGCTCGATAGGCACGTGATCGAGTAACTTTGTGAGACACTTCAATCGACTACTAATACAATGACCACACAGATGCAAAATTAAAGCTAAAAGCAACACTACCAAATGGAATTGAAATGTATTCTGGAAAGAAAAAGAGAAACAAAAAACTTATCTAATATACTACTAAGCTGCTGCTGCCGGGTGACGAACGTGTACTTTGACCGATGAAGTTTGAAACGCAACGATTGTGATGCGATAAACCGATACAGCCAATGGAAAGGAAGGGATAGACTCGATATGCCTGATAACAAAATAGTGCGCAACAAATCATCGACACAACTGTTCACATCTGATGCTCGAAGCAGACTCCTTGTTGCTCTCAAACTTGCAATTTGTACAACCACATTCTACACACGATTTTACTAGTGGAACTAATATTTACTACAAGCAACGTCCTAAAGAGCAATCTATAACATAAATTTCGATTGAAGGATTTGGTTCCTAGAAGCATTACGCACCTTCGGGAAATTTTATACTTCTGTTGTTTTTCCAATGGCAGATGTCTACAATATTTGGCAGAACGACAGGCAAACGGTGTGTAACCACCTGGTACCTCATAACAAGATGCTTAGAGACGGACCGGAGGATTCGTTGAGCTATCATATCGAGAAAAAATAAACTAAATTTTAATCAAATGAACTGAGAAAAACTTCGTAAATTACAATTACCATTAAAATGCAAATTGTCTTGATAATATTTAAAAAAAAAACAGATTTTATTTAGTGTTTCGACTTTTGATTCGGTCGTTTATTCGCTTGATTTTTTGCACTGTGAAGTCTTTTAAAGTCAAACTTTGTTATCTCTGACTATATTGTTGATTATTTTACAGTTTTTATTATGTGTTATGTCCAGTAAACCACCAACCAATATTGAATTGTAAAGTTTATAAATGAATCTTCATTATATAAATTTGTTGTGTTATATTCTTATGTAACATATGTTGGAATTTCCACATATTTGTTATCATCACTAGATTGTTTCATTGCTGCCTAATATTAATTTTCGATTGTACCTTTCAGGACTACGGCGGCCCATTCGATGAGCTGGCAACACTGCACACAGAGCAGAAGAAAGAAATTGAAACCGAATATCGCGAATGGTTGATAGACTCGGGTGCTTTGAAGGAGGCACCGAAGGAAAGGAACAGTGCGATAAAACCACCGATCAAGTCATTCCGCGGATTGGAGATCGATTAATCGTTTACCAGTGACCAATTCAACGTAGCTACAATACATATTACACATGTCAAGACAGGAGAGGACATCGTTTAAGAAGTGTGTGATAGATTATGGAAATGTTTTGGTTGAGGAATATCATAGAAATCTTAGTCATATAGAGTGTCAGAAAAATGGTTGAATCGTAACATATTAGAGATTATGTTTATGTTTTAAAGCTAGCCTACAGTCATTTTATTTACGGAAAGAAATACCAATAGGTTGTCCCAGGTGCCTCTACTTTGTAGAGTATTAGATGTTCAGGGTGGGTTGGTGGTAGTATTCTGAAGATCTTGAAAAATGGATGAAGATTCGAGTGAGTTAAGTTTCAATATCATTTATGTTGAAATATTCTGTCTGACGGATTTTTCACACCAAAGTCATTCAGCTTAATTTTCATTCTTCAAAATGTGCCATTTTGACAAAATTTGCCATTCCACCAAATATCATACGACAAAATGTCATTCGACAAAATATCGTAGAGAAGGTAATTTAGCTGTAGGTCTTAACTAAGGTTCCTGCCTATCCACGTAAAATTTCGGACTTTAAGATAAGGTCAGCAGAAAAAAATACATTAGAAACAGTTGATTTAGAAATTAATCCCTCTTTGTGTGAAATTCACAGATTGGCTAGCGGTGGTTCTTTATCTTCTCGTGAAATCGTCGATCCCATTTGTTGAAATCTGGTCAATGCAGATTTGTGTTTTTTATAAACGGAAGCAATCACTTATGCAGACATTCTATCTCGAGGCATCCTTGTGACAGTGCCGATAGAGACGACATTTTTGGATTTTCGACCACAAATGCATATGGTCTTTGAAACCAAACATTCTTGAGCAATTTAAACACCTTAATCAATTCACATTCAAAAGATTAGGTCGATAACTTGGATTTATTTTAAAGGCATCAAGTGAATTTAACGAACTCCTCTGTTTGCGATCTTTGTATTGCGCATAAGTCAGATCTGTTTTGGAGTTTGCTTCTGCCGTATGGTCACAATATGATACAGTGTGGGTTTCACGAACCGAGTTTGTACAGCTCGGTTTGTTAGGAATGCTCTGCGTACTCTACCGTAGTCCGATCCATCACGGCTTCCACCTTATGAACAATACTGGTATACTGAACAATTAGTTATCAAGATTTGAGAGATTAGTTTAGAGTACATTATTTTAGAGGGTGATAAATTTCACCCCGAAAGTACAAATGCTTGTTTATAAGGTAGCCACCACTTGGCGGTTCGTTATTGTATCATACGCAAAACAAGGCAGCGTGTGGAAGGAGGAGCATCTACTTCATTTGCCCGCAGATGGAGTCCATGCCGAGTGAAGTCAAACCGAGGAATGAAAGATCGCCGGTGTATTGGTGGATGGAGTTGAACGCCGACCTCCGAAAAACATTCCTCCGCGCAAGACGGAGGATGCAGAGAGCGCGGTCTAATGCCGATAGAATTTATTATAGAGAGGCGCTAGCCGCCGCGAAGACCATGCCAATTCGAATCCGTGGGGTGACGCCTAAATGTCAAAGCCAGAGGGACGGCGGATGCAACCGAGCAATCACCAGAGCTGCTGCAGGTGATCGTTGGGGGACTCTTTTCGAAGCACGACTCGTGTCCCTGGCCTTCCGCCGCCGAAGATTTGTCCCATGACCTGCGTTCTAGTATCCCAGACCATCACGCTTTCATAGCGATGAAGGGATGGGTGGTCCAGCCGAACATCCGTAATCACGTGGGCATTGATAATAGCACAACGGGGGCCGGAGATAAGGTTAAGTTGATGAATGACGAACTCATTGCGATAGCAAAGTTACTAAAGGTGAACAAAGCGCCAGGACCGGATTGTATTCCGAACTTGGCCATCAAGACGGCTATCTAGCTGGCTCCCGAGATGTTCAGGGTGGTGATGCAAAGGTGTCTGAACGAGAGCGTCTTTCTGGACGCCTGGAAAATTCAGACCCTAGTGTTGATACCAAAGACAGGGAAGCCACCAGGGGATCCGTCGGCATAAAGACCCATATATCTGTGGGATACAGCGGGTAAGGTGCTCGAGAGGATAATCCTCAACAGACTGACAAAACAAACAAAGGGTATATGCGGTCTGTCTAACAATCAGTTTGGCTTTCGTAAAGGGAAGTCAACGGTGGATGCCATTTAGGCGTCCCACAAGGTTCGATCCTGGGTCCGGTGCAGTGGAACACGATGTACAATGTTCTACGGCTTGAGTTCTCGAACGGGGTGAAGATAGTTGGGTTCGCAGACGACATCACTCTAGAGATATATGGCGAATCTATAGGAGAGGTGGAGCTAACGGCCTTGCAATTCATTGGCATTGTGGATTGGATGGATTTTTTTTTTTCCAGGAAACTGGAAATAACCCATCATAAGACTGAGGTCACGGTTGTTATCAACCGAAAATCGGAGCAATATGCGACGATTAGTGCAGGTAACTACACATTTGAATCAAAGAGGAATTTGAGGTACTTGGGGTAATGATCAACGAATAGCTGTCCATTATCAGCCACGTGGATTACTTCTGCAAGGAAGCCTCTATGGCTTTATCGGCATTATCGCGCTTGATGTAAAATAGCTCAGCGGTGCAAGGGAGTAAGCGTAAACTCCTGGCCAGAGTTGCCCTGTCTATACTTAAGTAAAGTGGGCTGGCAAGGATCACCGTTTTCAGTGCCAAGAGCTACCTAAGTAAGCTAGAGAGTACGTACTGGCTTGTGTGCCTAAGAGTAGTAAGTGCATACCCAAAGGTATCACGCGACGCGGGAATGATGCCAAAAGAGGACGTAGAACAATTTGGAACAAGAAGTATTCGAAAGACCACTAGAGCCGCATCTATGGATAAGTGTCAAAGGGAATGGAACAACTCCAGTAAAGGTCAGTCGACCCACCGACTAATCCCGGAACTGTTTGGGTGGGTCGATAGGCGACACGATGAAGTAAACTTCCACTTAATGCAGATTCTGTCAAGCCATGGCTGTTTTGGACAATATCAGCACAAATATGGACATGCACCGTCCTCCGCATGCACAGTCCTCCTCATGCACCGAGTGCGCGGGAGTTGAGGAAACTACGGTACATGTGTTCGTCGGATAGATTCAGCATGATAGCCGTGAGCGATCACGACACGACGCCTGATAACCTGGTCGAGACGATGTTCTAAGACCGGGACGGCAGGTCACAGGAAAGGAAAGAATTGTGGGACAACGAGTCATGGTTTTTGCAAACGAGGCGTATGAAAAGAGCTATTAATAATGGAAAAAAAAAACTTTGGCATATGGGATATTGCCTCCGATGGTGATTATTTTGAAGGAGACAAATTAAATATTGAAGAACTATTAACCGTTTGTGTTTTATTTAACCAGTCTCGTTCATATTTGAGCAGAAGGTATGACTAATGGAGTTGTGATGTAGGAATTTGTGAGGAGTGGAGGTCAGTCGCACCTGCCTTCCAGTTTGTCAACTCACCATGTGAAGCCTATAAATTTCAACCCGAACGTACACATTTTTAATTAAAGTTTCAGATTTTTAATATCATTTAGTAAATAAAAGCTTATCGATTGTATGCTTTAAAGATGGTGTACGTTGTTTATGATTTAAAGCATTGAAAATGCTTTCAAATGACGAAAAGAAAGTTATGGTTGACGAAAAACGATCGATTTCAGCCGAATTCCGTAAGACTATAAAAGCAAAAACGATGACCTAGTGGCAAGGCCATCTCGGAGAATGGCAAATGAATGTTACCATGTGGCCGAGCAGAAAACACGGCGAGATTGGCTTCTATCAAACGCAATTCCTGTCAAGTCATGGCTGCGTCAGGAAATACCTGCACAGGGTCGGACACGCCGGGTTTCCCTGCTGTTCGGAATACAATGATAAGGAGGCAACACCAGAACATGTGGTATTCGACTGTCCACGTTTCGAGGCAGTCCGTGGTGGAATGGTTGCCGTTAGTGGAATAGATACTACTCTGGAAAACGTAGTCTAAGGAATGTGCTGCGACGAAAACAAGTGGAACGTGGCCAATGGAGCGCTGGCGCTTGATCCACAACGAATGTGGCGAGATGATCAAGTAGTGAGAAATAACGAGTTACCACAGAACTGAACGAAGTAGAATCGAACCGCTAAGATCTCTCCGCGGGAGTAGGCTAGGTCCACCGCCGTGAATCACCTGATCCCGGTTCGGTGGAATGTACGTGTTCGAAGAGGCAACAGACTGTGAAGGAGAGCACGTAATAACAGTCGGCTAAAAGGCTGGAAAAAGATACTAAACAGCATACCCCTCTCCGAAGTAATACCTAACGGTGTTCCTGGAAAACCAGTGCTCGAAGAACAAAGATAGTTTTTTAGTGGGTCAGGTTGTTACCCAACTCACCATATCCTGAGGTATCTTCTCAGGAATCCGCTAATGAACAGATTTTTAGCCTTCTCCTTGCGCTGAACTGGCCGGCTTGACGTGCCGCAACGGCTCAGTAGGGATTGTCTGTCAAGACCCGAAGCTAAGAATCAGTTCCTTTGTGGTTATATCACACTAATTATTTTTTCTACTGTAGTTTCTTCACATATTTTCAGCATTTCAGCATGGAGAAGCTGGTTGGCGTAGCATGGGTGATGTTGTCAACTTTACAATAGGAAAGTGAGTGGCTGCGACTGAAGATCGTGTTCAATTAGGGTGAATTTTATATTCTCATTTTATTAATAATTTCAGCACGCTTTGTGACATCTTTGCATTTCAAATTTCTTTTGCATTTAAGGGCACAGAGCAGCATGAAAAAGTAATGCTTGTAATACTTAATTTGTTTTTCAGCATTTCAGCATAACTTTTTCATTAAAATTCTATTTTTGAACTACAACTGCTATTCCATAAAAGACTGACATGTGATAGTAGCAGTGCATGATTGTTTTTAAATAAATGTGTTTAGGGATATTTCAATAAGATATTATATTTATTTCAGAAATCATCGAATTGGGCTCTTCGATCACTAAAATTGCTTTCTTCAACCTATAGAATAGTGTGTTGATTCTCAAAATAATAAAACATATCAAATATCTTTTCATTGAAATTTTATTTTTGTTGAAGGGACTGATCAACTTTGCTTTTCAGCTTTTCCAGGGCTATTCAGATATTAATACATATCCAAATTTTATTTTACAGTAGCAATCCAGTGGCTTTCAGTTACATTTTGTAAATACATATATAATATTCTATTACGTACATTATATACATATATTCCAAAGGGTAAGGGGGGAATATAGGGTACCAGACGAACTGTAGGCTGGATGAGATGATTAGTGGTTATCTGGCCCAAGTCATGGATGACAATTATGCCTTCCTTGATGGCAATCGTCAGATCGAGATCAACGAAGGTGTAATTATCTTCCGACAGTCTACAGTGAGTTTGCTAACCCTATTTTTAAAAAACCACCAGACGAAAATCCTAATGTGTATTGCTTACTCTTCAATTCCTGTAGCGTTTCGTTGGAAGGAGATTCTCTATCCTTTCCGTGGTTTTCGTTTAAGTGCTTCTGCTTACGGGTCTACACCTCCGTTTTGGCCCTTCACACAACGGAATAGAGCGGATTACAGGAATGTACAGTTTGATCTTGTCATTAGGAAGAAGTGTACGCCATGGTAAGTCCTGCACTGGTCGTGGCTTCCCATCACATCACATCACATCACATGAACAGATTTTTTAGCCTTCTTGTATAAACAAATGTATATATAAAAATACCGACCCCCGAATAATAAAAGTTCATAATTTTGGCCATTCGTACCACTGTGCGCGATGCTTACGATTTTGATTTCATCCCAGGCGATTTCAGCCTCCGTGTTAATAAGTTGCTATGAATTCCGACCAAACGAGGGCTACCTGTTGAGAGTAGTATAAAACGCACCCTAGGGCAGGTGGCAATAATTTCTCTGATTTATCATGTAGGGTTGTGCAATTCTGGACGAACTGCATGATGGAGCTCCAAAAAATGTTTTAGTCATGAAATCGCATAAACCGTAAGAATTGACGTTTGACCTCAATGGTGTGTTCTTCACCATGCTCCCCTATTTGCTATTGTGACGCACAAGCTCTGTAAAGCTGTAGAGACGATGTCGTCCGGTTGTTCGATTTTTATGGGATTGACAATCCTTAGTGCTCTAATAACACTTTCAGTACATACATTTCTGCAGTTCTGAACATTTTCATACTACAGAAAAAATGTCTTACTTGCTGACCAATTAATCATGCAATAAAATCAAAGGCACAGAACATCGATATTGCTTTCTGAGCTTCTACCCCATATCCAAAGTAATATGATAGGTAAAAAAATGCTTCTGCTCAAAGTGGTGTTTAGCTTACCAGCTTTCAACTGCTGCCAAAATACCACTGAAAAGAGGACGAAAAAAAGCCACACAAACATTTACTTTTACAAGCCGCTTATTCGCGGTGGCCCTTGTGCAGCAATGGCTTGGTAAATGCTGTATATGTGTTGATTAAATGTCTATTCGTGTTTTCGTTTCACGATAAGACACCCTCCATTAAGAGCGAGAGGAGTGAGAGAATGAGAGTGCGGAAAAAGGTGTTGATAAAAAAAAGTACCAACAGTGATAAAAACGTATTCCAACATATCTGTAGGAACTCCCACCAGCTCCAAAGAGAGCGTGTCCCTTCAGTAATGAATGACTTTTCGGGTAGCATTTACCCCAATCCTCACTCACAGTGCAGGGTGACCGACTAGGCAGCCCATAAGGCAAAATGCACTGGGGAGCCAGCAGCGAAGAAAAACTCACCTCACCACCCTGCGTAGCAAAAAATGGAAAACTCTTCACTATCGGAGATTTTCTTTTGAGCTGATCTTCGTGCGTTGTGGCTCGTTGCAGTGCGCTTGTGCGAGGTCCACGAAAGCTCTCTCAATTTCCTCCGGGAGAAATGTGAATGCTTCTTGAAGAAATGTTGCTACAATTTTGCATAGTAAAATTTCAATCTGGATTGAATCGATTGGAAATTTTCGATTATACCCACTCATAGCATTTTGATCGTCAATTTGAAGCAGTCACAGTGTTTTTCGAGTCCCAAAACTGAGAAAATCCGAATTGCATGTTCTTTGAGTCCTCGCATCGTAGTCGGTAATTGCGTCGGTTTTACAATGCGAAGGTCAAGGGTTCGATTCCAAATACAGCCGAATGTTTTTAGGGTGGAGAACTTGCGTGACTACTCTGAAGCATAAGAGTCACTGTACTTGCACAAGTTTACGATTCTATGTTTTAGAATGTCAAAAAAAAAAGACCGGCAGGTAAATCTCATTAGGGCAAATAAAGTCAAATAGAAAACAAAAATGCTCTTGACATCGAATATTATTCCACCGAATGGCGAACATTTCAATTTATAGAAGAATATATTTATCTTTAGCTGAAAAACTATGTTTTCTGTATAGTTGAGTACAACATGAGAACACATTTAAAACTATTGATATCGGTGCCGTTGAGATTTTCTAAGGCGACAAATTTTGCCCTTGGTCCCGGCCCATGTGTTGATGGGTTCGATGAGTAGGGACCTGGTCGTCTCCTTGGCGTGGCGAACCAGCTGAAAGACACGTCAATATAGACCAAAAACATGAGACATTTTCACCATTAAGGTGGAAAAATATCTGTTAGTTGCGTTGCACAGTGAGTTGAATGTATGGGAAGACGGGACAAAACTCAGAAATCGGTGGTTCTTACATTTTAACACATTGGTGTTGACGAGTTTTCATAATAATGCGAGAAGCAATTTCAGTTTGAATGTTGACATCAGAAAGCTGCAATATTTTAGGAGAAGTTATTTAATGTTGTATGATATATATTATTATTTTTTATGCCAAATGTTAAAAGTTGTTCGAAAAGTGCCAATACACAAGCCTTGATATTTTAAATATATTTATATAATATTTTTAATATTTATATAAGTGCAAGTACTTTTTTAAATTTCCAAGAAATGAACGCAAGTGAGAAGAGAAGAGAATAGAAGATTTGCAGAGAAGATGTTCCTTCTCTTACATTGCAAGCAATTAACTTTAAACAATCAGCCAATTGTTCAAGGAATCGTTAGTTACTGAGTATCTACATAGACGTGGTTTGCTGTAAAAAGAGCAGACAAAAGCAGCTAAAACTGCTTGTTGTTTGTTGAGGATAAAATGAACGAACTGAATTTTCATTACTTCTACTTTTTTGTAAGATTAAATTTGAATTTGAATGCCTTTTCTCTACAAAGTGCGTATAACATGCATACATTTATCCAAGCAATAACTGTTATATAAATTAATGGTAACTAAATGATGTTACATAAAAAATTACCCCTCACGCCAAAGTTCCGTGTATAAATATCACTACGGACAAATTACGAAAATACCCAAAGAGATGTTTGAGTGACTACGACGGAAGATGACCCAGCCCTAGGCTCGATAACCCTGGAATAAAAAGGAAACAGAAATCAAAATTTCTTCAAAGTTGTGGCCCAGTTAGAATTGGAACATAGACTACTGCGCATATTTTACACATACAATAACAATATAGTATTCTGTTTTAACTTAAATGTTTGACATTATGTGAACTTTAAAGGGTAACTACAAAAAAAATTATCTCGATTTCGAAGAAATTGATGGACTTTTCCCGGAATACATTTCATCAAACGGCGCACATTATTCTCTTCCATCATTTTGGCAATCTTATTCCACTTGGTTCTCAATTCATTGATACTTCTGACGACACAGTCAATCATCTTCAATATCCTCTTGATAATTGCCCAAAATCTCTCTATCGGTCTGAGCTGGGGATAGTTTGGTGGATTGAGTTCTTTCGGTCTACACTGAATCCCGTTGATTTCATACCAATGTAGCACTGTTTTACTGTAATGACAGCTTACAAGATCTCACCAAAACATGACAGGTTCATTGTGGAATCTGATGAATCGAAATATATGCTTTTGAAGACATTCCTTTCTGTACAGCTCTGAACTAAATGTCTTATCAGTGATGAAAACCTTGGTCTTCCTACCGCAGCTACAGACGCTTTGCTAAATCATGTATTTACGTGCAAATTTATCAACAAACACAAACTTAAATTTGACAGGAGGATCTCCCCGAGCCGTACCCAAGTAAAATTTTGGTCCCAGTAGCTGTTTGAAATCGGCGGTTTGAAATAGGTTTCATCATCCATGAGGAGTTTTGTCAACACCTGATCATACAGTTTTCTGGCACGGATTCTGGCCACATTGTTCTGCTTTTGATCCTTATTTGGTTGTCTACAGGCACTTGAAGCCTTCCCGAAGACGAATCACGGTACTACATGCGGCGCGAAACTTTTTGGCCAAATCGCGGTCTGAGATGTTGGGGTTTGCCTTGTTGTTCTTAATTACTTTGTTCCACAGCTGACGGTTTATAGTACCCGGCCGACGCTTGCTCTGAGGCTAACGATCCGTCGGCCAAGTTTCTCTGTACTTTTTCAAAACACGCCACATGGTATTCAGGGGGAAACCCAACACTATAGCAAGTTTTGGCCAAGATCAAAAAGGGGTTTTCCAAATGATTGCGCTCAATTATTTTTCTTCTAGCTTCTTCCATTTCGTATTTCTTTGAAACACGTTCGAAACTACACAGTGAAAAAAAACTTCTGATGTTGTTATTGTTAAATGAAACACATAGGATGTCATAGTTTACAAATCCGACCACTAGGGTCGCTGTAAGAATCAAAAATGTTTGTTCCAATGCCAAATGGGCCACACCTTATTTGCTTTAATTTATGTCATTTTGGTTTCCACTTAGATAGATGTGGAGGAAGAGAACTATTTAAAGTCAACACACAGACGGGCCTATGCTATGATGCTCATTTGGTCACTGTTTTTTATCGTGATGTTTCAAATAGTTTTAATAAAATAGATCAGCATTCATGTAAGGTCTGCATCCACATTAATCCGGACACCTTCAAATCTTCGTAACTTTTGAAATATTGCACGTAGGAATGAATTGACTGTGGTATAGCTGAGAGTCTATGATAAAAAAACACTATGATTGATGTTTACATTTCATGTTTAGTATTCAAGATGGCGACGAAAGAAAAACAAGTGCGCGAGCGAATTTTGTACGGGCATACGGCAAATCCTAAATTGTCAATACGGTACCTTGCAAAAACATTGGATTTTCCTAAATCCACTGTTCACGATGTGTTCAAATCATTTTCGGGACGTTTGACGGTGGAGAGGAAGCCGAGAAGTGACAAAAACATTGGACGCGCTGATCCTGTCACGGACCGAAAGGTGAAAAGGATACTAATGAAAAACCCAATTACCTCCATTCGAACGGTGGCTCGTAAAATAGGGATGTCGCCTGGTTTTCTCCAAAAATCAAAACAACGTTTGGCACTTAAGTAGTATAAAGTAACAACAGTTCCAAATCGCAACGACAAACAGAACTTGGCAGCAAAATCACGGGCTCGACGTTTGTACTGCGAATATTTTACGAAGTTTTCATGCGTTGTTGAAACTTATGTCCTGGAGGATTTCAAGCAGCTTCCAGGGCTGGTTTTTTATTCTGCTATGGCCAGAAATGCTACAGCTGAGCATTTCAGAACGAAGAAGGCATCAAAATTTCCCAAAAATACCTTGTGTGGCAAGCAGTTTGCACGTGTGGCAAAAAGAGAAAATCTTTCGTCACTACAGGCACAATCAACAAGGAGATCTATCAGAAAGAGTGTCTGCAGAAGCGATTCTACCCTTCATCAAAAGTCACAAAGAAAAACCTTTGTTTTGACCCGATTTGGCATCATGCCACTATGCTAAAACTGTGATGGAGTGGTACCAAGCAAGTCAAGTGAACATTGTACCAAAAACCTCAAACCCTCCAAATTGCCCAGAGCTACGACCAATCGCGAGATATTGGGCTCTGATGAAGCGGAAGGTTTCTGGAAAGAAGCAAAGAATCAAAGACATCAAACACTTCCAGCAAATTTGGACAAAGACGGCTTCTACGATTTCTGAAGAGTCTGTACAAACCCTAATGGAAGGCGCAAAGTTCGAAAATTTTATGCAAATACCGAATAACTATGTTTTGTCGTCACGAATTGTTAAAACACATCCCATGAATCTGAAATAAACAACCACGTCGGAAATATAATGCGAAATTTATGTTTTAGTCATGTTTTGAGGTGTCCGGATTATTGCGGATAAAGACCTTAGTTTCGGAGCTGCCGGCAATGGTGCAGTGGCAGCGGCTGAATAAGATGGTCAGCTCGATTTTCCCGGTGAATTGCGTCGTGGCAGTGGTGATGGACGACGAGACCTATCTCACCCTGGATGGCAACGACTGGCAACGACTAGGTGAAGTTCATTTCACACACCTGACGATCAGCGAGAAGGGGATGTGAAAGCCGCTCTTCTCTCGCTCCGGTCTGGCCGTGAACGGGGAAATTTATTGTATAGGAAAGGCTTGTAAGATGGAACACGATCCGTTTTTTGCTCATTACATGTATAATTTCTATTTTTTCGTGCATCCAAAGACATCCTTCGAAAGAGCACTAATAGGCTCCAACTTTGCTCAAATAACTGATATTTATAGTCATCATAAAAAAAGTTATGGCCTATTTTCGAAATCCATCCAAAATTGCAATTTCAAAAAATGTCTTGTAAGATGGAACACGATTCGTTTTTTGCTCGTAACATGTATAGTTTTTATTTTTTCGAGAATTTTTCGAAAGAGGAACTAAAGGGCTCCAAGTTTGCCCACAAAACTGATTATTTATAGTCATCAAAAAAAAAAAAATTATGGCCTATTTTCGATATCCATCGATAATCGCAATTTCAAAAAATTTATTGTCATATTTCAATTTATTGTTGATTTCATAGCATTTCCAAACGAAAAAACATGTGTTCCATCTTACAAAACTAACAGTGTTCCATCTTACAAACAGGACGCCATAAAGACAAAACATCAAAAAATTATTTCACTTTACGATTTGTTTGGAAATGCCTTTGATCATAAAAATACACCAAAAATACTAGCCAACACAAATGTTAACCTTTTGATATCGATGGGAAATTTCCACTTACCAAGCACAAGAAATAATTGCTATTTTAATTATTCCACCACTTTCGAACATTGAAACCTGGAAGAGCTAGATCGAATGAGTGTATTCAATCCAAAAGCAAATGAAAAATGAAGAATAGTAAAAAATAAGGGTAACACTTGTCAGCGCGATCGTGTTGTCGCTATGAATGTCAAAAGTGGCGTTGTTCCATCTTACAAGCCGTTCCATCTTACAAGCCTTTCCTCTACGAAATGCCTGCCGGAAGTTGCGTCGTTCATCAAGAAATACCATAAGGGCGAAGACGCGGTGTTCTGGCCGGATCTGGCGTCGGCCCGCTACTCGAAGTGATCGTTGGAGGAGATGGAGCGGCTGAATATCGATGTGGTACCCAAGTGGGCGAACGCGAGCAACGTCCCCCAGCTGCGTCCCATCGAGAATTTCTGGATCAAAATGAAGCGTAAAATCTACTCCAACAATTTTGTCGCGAGCACTGAGGAGGAATTGATAAATAAAACGAAGGAAGAACTCAAAATCATACCTAAACGCATGTTTTCGTCCGCCATGGCGAATGTTCCGGATAACTGCCGGAAGGCCGCTCGCAAGGGCGTAGAATTGTTTTGCAAGTAACGTTAAATAATTACCTTCCATGGGAAATTTATTAAAAGCAATTATCTGTCTTAACTTTTTTTTATCACCACCCGAAAAAAGTCATTTTTTTTAATGCAAATGTTTCGTCTCTATCGACTGTCCAAAAGAAGGTTCCAATGTTCCGTCATGTATTTTGTAAATTATTTTAGATTATCATTTTGCTTATCACTTAATGCCACTTGAGTTACTTATGAAATAACTGCGTGAAAGTTAAGAAACACAATATAAGATTAAGTAAAGGCTTGTTTGAAAGCCAACGCAAAAGAGATGAAATTTGAACAAAAAAAGGAAGTTCTGATAAAGAACAAAAGAATCAAAACATCCGAGTGTCAACTTCATAACGATGCACATATTTCATGATATTTCATGGGCATTCGACACATCCCCCTTGTCGTACCATCTTCTCAGCATTGGTTGTCCTGTTCTGCCTCACGAAGAGGGATTATGATGCCGTCTTGTTTCCGGTGCGCTTCGGCGCAAGTACGCCCAGATGTCGCTACCAGCCCCTTTAAATCGATGATGATGTTCTGACACCTTCGTCATGCTGGTTTCTTGGCTCTTGGCCTCACACACGGGAAGTATCGTACAACGGCAGCGGATAGTGACCCATTTTTTCGGGCGGGCGGGCCGTTTTTTCACCTTCTGTGCACCAGTTTCTGGCATAATTCCTGAGTGTAAAGTGGAAAATTCTGTCACGCGTCTCGAAGTTTAGCACTTTAGCAAAAATCCCGGTTACAGCTAAGTTATCTGCTGGTATTCGCGGATTTTTCCCCGCCAGGGTATACCCTTTGAAGTGAAGAAAAACGGAGCGAGTGAGTATAGATTTTTTTCCCGTCCGTACAATGTCCTGCTGAAGCAAGACGGAAGTTTTCGCGGGGGAGGGTGCGATAAAAACTGCAATCGAAATAGGTTATATTTAGCAGATTGATCTCCAATACGTCACCAGCGAGATTGTAGAACCTTCAAAACAGTGATTGGAAATTGTTGCAGTTGTTTTGGAAAGCTGAAAAGAATTTCGGAAATTTTATGCATGCGGGTAAAAACGGAAATGAAATTTCCTTTCTCAGGCTACAGCAAAGAAACACGTAACTCGATTAGAAGATAAAGCCCTGTTTTGGGAAAAGAAAAGAAAAAGTTTGCTAGGTCCGTGAAGAAATTTGGTCGAAAATTGTGTGTTACGAGAGCATCTGATGCTAATGAATGAATAAATTATCTGAGCAGAAGAACAAAAAAAAAACAACAATTGTTCAGTGAAAAATGTGAAAAAGTGGTTTCATCCTTTCCTGGCCACGAAGCAAGAGAAAGAGAAAACGACGGTGCACTAGTGTCGTAGTGAGTGAGAAAGAGACTGTTCTCTGATACCATCATAGTGATAAATCCTCAAGAAAAAGAAAGTTAATTAAAAGTTTTCTCTTCTGAAAAGTTTCTGCTGGACTGAATTTGTGCAATTTGAGTTGAAGTGTTAAAACATACGATTAAGGTGGAAGCGAAATAAAAAAAACGAATATCTATAAATCGAACTTGGCGTATTGGAAGAAGAACGGGGCTAAAAGCCTTCCAATTCTGCTTCTTTCCAGGCTCGAGCATTTTTTCGTTGCGGATGGTTTTGTATTGAAAGTGGAAATAGAAAAAAGGGAATAGAAACAAAAAAACACCTTCGCCCCATTTGCCGAAGAAAATACGGGAGGAAAACCGCACATCGATTGTGCTGATTTGCGCTTATCCACCTACTCACGTTTTGCACCTCGTAAATATCCCACTTCTCCTGAAAGTTTCCGACTTTTGAACACAGATTGTGAGTGGGGTGAGTGTCGGGAATACATCATGTGAGCAGGCAGCTTTCGATGTTCCAGGATCAGATGGAAGGTTGTACGGAGTGAGTGATTTAAAAATAGCACGTTAAATATCGCTTTAGACAGAGCAGAGACAGCCGTCGATGAAAAAAGGGTGGATGGTGGTGAAATCCGTAATAAAAGCGTATCATCAGTGGCACTTAATCATCATTATCATCGTCATCGTCATCGAGTTTCAACATCAGCATAGTAGGCCATTAGGCAGCAGCAACTTTTCGACGGTCGTCGAATGATACGGGGTTTGTATGTGTGTGTAGTTGTGTGTATGTGAACCAGTAAAGTGAAGTGCAACTGGAAGGAACAACGGGAAATCGAAGGACCGGAGTGAGAGGATACGCACTCATTGACACGCGTCGGCCGTGCCTCTTCGGATTGTGCACACTGCTACAGTATTCTAGTTCGCGAACTGTGACCAGGGCGAATCGAGCCAAGCGAGCTGAACAAACGAGTGAGCAAAAGCATCTGCCACAAGCGCGCATAAGTAATTATGGTGATGCTGTAAAATACCACGAGAGCTACTAAATAGGTCAGTACGGTAAAACTTTTCATTTAATTACGTTAAATGGGGGTGCTTGTTTAGCTTTGGTGGAATTTTAATCAACAATTTTGAGTACCATTTTCAGGAAGGGCATTGTTGCTTGTGCAGCCTAATTGCACCTGTAGCATAATTTTGACTTGTTTGTGAGCTTTTATGCACTGACGTGAATGGTCGAGATAAGAACCATAATGGATGGGATGCTTCGAACTTTCATGGGCGTAAGTTGATATTGAGCATCAAAGGGGAAACTGAATTTGTGCTGTACTAACATGACTTCTTGCTTTGGGCTGGTTCATCACACAAAAAAGTCGTCAAGGTCCTACATATCTTTCAAAAATATAGAGCTCTATCAAACCAGCATCAGGAACAAGGTCCTCCCTCAGCTCTTTCGGTAATTGTTATTGTATTTTTCAGTCAACAGGTAAAATATTTGCCCCAATGACCAGCATCCTAAAACTAAAATCACAAAATTAAACAAACTGAAAAAAAACTCGTCTAAAACTACACTTATTTGTTTCTCTATGTACATTAAAATCAAATACATACGAGGTAACAACTATTAAAAAGGTGACTCATGCTGCGATTGGCTCATGGAGTCCATAGTTGGTTCTTGCCACGGGAAGGCTCAGGAATGAATGTGCGCGTAGACTACGGCGGCGTATGTTGATGTTTAACATGCTGAGCAGTGTAGAACAACCAATGTTCCCTTGCAGGAGATCGCCAATAAAACAGGCTTTTGCCACGTTACACGTTTCATAAAGTAGGTGCAGGTTGATGAGGTGGCATCGACTGCTATAGCTGGGTAGATTGAACGGGTCCCTCAACACGCTGGATTTCATTCTGGAAATAGGGAGACCAGACAACAGAACAATAGTCCAGAATAGGGCGGACGATTGCGCAGTAAAGCGATTTCAAGCAGTAAACATCCTTAAATTTAATGGCAAAACGGAACAGGAAACCTAACTGCGATGATGCCTTAGACACGACGTATGCTACGTGGTCTTTGAAAGTCACTTTGGAATCGATGAAAATCCCCAAGTCCTTAACCATCGTTTCGCGCTGCAGCTCAAACCCTGCCAAAGCATAACTGAATTGGTAGAGTTCACGTTTACGGCCAAATGAAATCACCGAGCACTTGGACACATTCAATGTCATCCGATTGATGCGTCACCTTTCAGCGACCGCCCCCAACTGTTGTTGCAGAAAAACGGCGTCTAGTTGATGCTTTATCGCGTAGAACAGCTTCAAACCGTCAGCGTATGAAAGTTTTGGACATTTGAGGATGAGATTGACATCGTTCATGTAAAGCAGAAACAAAAACCGCTCAAGGTGGCTGCCTTGGGGCACGCCGGACAAAACTGAAAATGGTGACGAATCGTGATCACCGATTCTGACTGACATACTACGATCGGTTAGGTAGGATTGCAGCCAGATAAGCAGGTTGTTGCTCATGCCTAACTTATCAAACTTGGCTATTGCTATCTGGTGGTTCATTTTAACGAACATAGCGTAGTTATCCGTGTAAAAAGCATCCACTTGATTACCGTTTTCAAGTTGCTTGACCAAGAAAGATGTGAAGCATGTCAAATTAGTGGATGTCGAACGTTTGGGAAAACATATGACTGTTTCCAACAGTTCGGAGATATGCCAGTGGACAAAGAAAGATTGAACACCTTTGCTAACGGAGACGCAAGCAAATCCACGCTCCGTTCCAGTACAAACGATGGAATATCGTCCGGACCACATCCCGCTGAGGACTTCAATTCCTTGCCAGCTTCAATAACCATGGCGTAATGCATTCCGGAGGCAGGAAGACGGGTCACATTACTGGTGGCGAACGCGCTGTCCTGCGGGTCGAGCAGCTCGTCGGAGAAAACGTTGCTGAATTGGGAACGGAAAATATCGGCAATACCGGCGATGCAAACAGCTTCAAGCACACCATCCGTCATCGTGGAGGGCAAACCGACTTCCTCACGCTGATCATTGACGTGACGCCAAAAGCTTTTCGGGTTGGACTTAAAGTTAGTTCGTATAATTGCTTGTACTCAGCGTTCGCTTCCACGTAACACGATTTCGTAGAATCCGTGCAATATTTGCTGTGTCGTTTCAGAGCTGCCTGCTTCATTCTTTTGAGGCGCTTAAGAGCGGAATTCGACCAAGCTGGTTTAGTTGATTGAAGTTTCATCGTCACTGGAACAAACTGATCAATGGAATATAGCAGTACACCAGACATTGTCGATGCAGCGAGGTTGATTTCAAAAACATCGAGGATCTCGTCCCAGTCAACAAGTCCCAAGAAATCGTTCATTCCGCTAAAATCAGCCTCAATGAAATCGTTGAAAATACTTTCAGAAGAATCACGGAGTTGAGCGGAACTATACCCATCAAGCAGTTCTCGTGATGTCATGTCAATCGTAGATCGAGAAACGATAGGAAAGTAGTGCTCAAGAGAATTTTGCTGCCAGGAAATCGTACCCAAGTTGGAATCGCCGAGAATGATCACTTTGTCCCTTGATTCAACTGCGAAACGACCCAGTTCAGTGAGTCAAGATGCTTTTCGACCAGAACTGCGCCATTTACTCGGTCGGGAGTAAAGAGAATCACGCAAACGTTGAGCGATGCATCGTCGGTAGCCAATGCAGCCCATACTTGCTCTGCCGATGAGCTATTGGGAGGATCGACCGGACGGGGTTTGAATCTCGAATTACCGGCTAGCAGAACACCACCACCGATACTCTTGTTGCTGATAGAAGGTGACCGATCTTGTCGATAAACGGTGTAGAAATTGTCAAAGAGTTGATTCGTCCTAGTATTCCCGTTCAGCCAGATCTCGGTGAGAGCGCAAATGTCATAGCAACCATCACTAAGGGCCAATTGATACTCGGCTAGAGAACTACTTATCCCACCAACATTTTGGTAGTACACCTGGACACTCGAAATAGCAGGTGCAGCTTGTCTTGATCCTCGGGCGGCAGTCATGGGAACTGCAGTTCCCGGCGTAACGGTTTGTCTCGTTATCTCAGATGGATGAGCATCCTGATTGATCAGCCTCAGAGCGAGGCTGATGGTAGAATGAGTGGTTTCGATCAGACTCTGGACATTCGTAGAAATAAAGGAATAGTCACCTGGTAAAGGTTGCTGGAAAACCCTCTCACCGCTTTCGAACACAGGACCAGGACTTTGTCTTAAAGGAGACTGTACGAACCGCTCTTAAAGGGTGTACGGAATCAAATTGCGATACAAACATATATTCGGCAAAATTCGCCCGTTCAACCAATGATCCTCAAACTTTCAGGGAGTAAAATCAAACATATTATGAATATTTTTCCATGTTTGTTTTGTTCAATTTCAATTTCATATCCAAATGCATGAACCATCTTCTTTATACTACTCATAAGGTCCTGTACAACATTTCGACCAACTTTTTTTGAGTGGCAATCCATTTTTTCTTCATATCTTCCTCCGATTTCACTTCCTTAGGATGCTTACGAAGTTATGATGGCCCAGTACTTTTCAATTGGCCGTAGTTTCGTGGGGTTGAAATGCTTCGGCACGAAATTGACCTCTTTAGCCTTGTACCACTCCAACACCTCTTTCGAGTAATGGCACGATGCTACATGCCGGTCAGAAAATCGTAGGACCATCGCGTGACCTCAGAAGACGAAGTAAACGCTTTTGGAGGTGTTCCTTTAGGTCACCTGCCCATTGACCGTTCCAGTTGTCACGAATGGAGTGCACCGCGTTCCACACGAACAAGTTGCATACCAAATTATATATTTTTGGGCAAACTTTGACATCTTCTGCTTTCTAACGTACTCAGGGACATCAAATTTATGATGAGCAGTGAAAAACTGGAGC
Source organism: Aedes japonicus (assembly GCA_034211315.2). NCBI lineage: Eukaryota > Metazoa > Arthropoda > Insecta > Diptera > Culicidae > Aedes > Aedes japonicus. Next base: position 291,096 of record JASCZW010000293.1, read on the forward strand.
CCCAGATGCTGCCAGATGTCTGCTTTCACATACGTCTCGTCATCCATAACGAGGCAATGTGTTTTCGTCAACATCTGGGTGTAGAGCATCCGTGCACTTGTTTTACCTACTGTATTTTGCCGTTCCTCGCGATTAGGCGCTATTTGGACTTTGTACGTGTGAAGTCCTTCACGTTTTTTTCACATCTTGCAGGAAAGTTTTGGTTTAATTTAGTTTCTTCGCCACATCTCGAACTGAACTGTTGGGATTCCTCTTGAATGCTCAATCTACCCGCTTGTGATCGTTGTGTGGAAGCTTATTCCGGCTGTGATACTTTTACTGGAGAAGAGCCTGCGATCAGGTTCGCGTAATGATAAGTAATGATTTTTATTTCAGTCTCTTAAATCTAGGAAGCTTATTTCTACACTTGGTACTTAGTCTATGGGCGTTAACTCTTTCTGGTCTCCAAATGTAGTGAACCAATCACTACAATTTGTCACATGTGTTGGTGATTCATTATGGCGTTCCATTCGTCGTAGTACATAGGCGAAGGTTGCCGAAAAGAAATAACAAAAGAATTTGGGTCTGTTGTTTTCCGGGTCACCATGAATGCGTTTATTTGTAAGCATTCTGGGTCTGGGTCAGAAAACATATGGTTGCAATTATTTGGATGTTTGATGGCATCAACACGGAAGGTACTGATGTTTTATATTTGGTGTTTGTTTTCTGGTGTGACCGTTGAATGTCAACTTGGTGGGTCTAGAAAAAAAAGGTCTTCGTGGAATTTATGATTATGAGTCAAGTTGCATGTTAAATATTGAAATGGGTTATGTTACGTATTATGTTACACTACACCTGGAAAGGGCGTCCGCTCCAACATTTGCTCTTCCAGGAAGGTACTCAATGTCGAAGTCATATTCTTCTAGATCAAGCCTCATTCTTGTGAGTTTAGAAGTAGGCTTTTTCATACCAAATAAATAAACTAATGGTCGGTGGTCAGTTCTAACCTTGAATCTTCGACCATAAAGATACGGTTTAAAATAGTCAATTGCCCAGTGAATGGCAGTTAACTCTTTTTCAATCACGGGTTTTGATTTTTCCCCTTTTGTAAAGCTCTTGCTGGCGAATGCAATTGGCAAATCGCAGTTTTCATGCAGTTGCGACAGAATTGCTCCACAAGCGACATCTGACGCATCTGTTGTTAAAATGAAGTCTTTAGAAAAATCAGGATATTGAAGAATCTTAGGTGATAATAGATGACGTTTCAGTAAATGAAAACTTCGTCTTCGCTCGTCGTTCCATGAAAAGGTTGTACCTTTTTTTAACAAATTATTTAATGGTTTCGCTATATGCGCAAAATTCGGAACAAATTTGCGATAATAGTTGCAGAACGCTACAAATCGACGAACTTCGTCTACATTTGTAGGCTCTGGATAATCTCTAATTGTTTGAAATTTAGAGTCATCCGGTAAAATTCCATTGTTTGTGATTTTGTGACCTAAGTAAGTAACTTCTGTCCTAAAAAATTTACATTTTTGCGGATTGAGTTTCAAATTGTAATGCCTCAACCTTTTGAAAATTTGTTCGAGATTGTTCAAATGATGGTCAATTGAACATCCGATGACAACTATGTCATCAATATAAACGAATGCACATTCGGGTGTCAGTCCAGCTAATGCGATATTCATCATACGCTGAAGCTGTTCGGACTGATGTTCAGGCCGAATGGTAATCTTTTAAATTGAAAATGTCCATCGGGGAAGAAAATGCTGTATACTTTCTAGCTTCTTCCACTAATGGAATTTGATGGAATCCAGACATAAGGTCGAGGGTCGTAAAGTACTTTGCCCTGCCTAGCTGGTCCAAAATTGAATCAATACGTGGCAGCGGAAATTTATCTGCCAGTATTTTCTTATTTAGTTGTCGAAAATCGACAACTAATCTCCACTTTTTGAGCTGTCTTCCGACTTCTTCGGTACCAGAAGTATCGGAGAGTTAAAATGTGACACTGAAGGTTCGATTATATCATCCGAAATCATTTTTTGAATTTGACTTTTAATCTCGTTTGCTTGGGAATGAATCTGTTTATAGTTCGGAATGTAAACTTTAGATTCATCTTGTAAATTAATATTTTGTTCGTAAAAGTTGTTTGTTGATAAATGTTCATTAGATAAACAAAATACATCTTGATACTTTTTGATCAAATTTGTAAGTTTGTTTTTAGCAAAAATGGGTACATGTTCTAAACTTATTTGAGATTTCAATTCTTCTAATCTTACGTTATTATTTAAATTTGTATTGTTATTTGCAGTAATCTTATAAATTTTTAATGCGTCTATTTTTGGTTTAAAATTTCTTATAATTACTTGGTTTTCGGTTGTATTTACAAATTTTATACATTTTGATGTTGGAGAAACTATAGTGTTCCCACAGAAAACACCTGGTTGTATTTCCTGTGAAAGCACAACAGAATCTTCCGCTATGGAAAAATTTGGTATATTTCTTATTACCTCACACCTAGCAGGTATTGTAAAAGCATTATTTGTGTTATCTTCAATGGGTATGGTAACAATGTGGTTCTCAATATTGATGTTGAGTAACCATGATTCATAGTCAATATTGCACTTAAATTTGACTAAAAAATCTCTTCCCAATATTCCATCGGTTGGAATAGGAAAGTCATGGTTAACTATTTGAAAATTGTGAGATATTGAAATGTCATTTATAATAAGAGCTGTTTGCGTCTCAGCTATCGTTTCGATTGTTGTATTTGTAATACCATTAATTTTAAATTTTTTATTTACATTGATTCGTTGGTTTGATAGAATTTTTTCGCCTTTGAAAATTGAAACGTCAGCTCCACTGTCTACAATGAAGGAACATTTACAATTTGTCATTAGCGTATTAATAGAAACATAGTTGGACGCATTAAGGTTCATTGAGAGGATGGTAGTTGTCCTCTCTGGACCTGGCCAAAAATGTTGCTGTTGTGGAACAACTTGTGGATATATCATTTGTTGTGTTTGTTGAGTTCCTGGTCCCATTGCCAAGTATCCTTGATACATTTGTTGTGTTGGCTGCATATCTGGTTGTGGTTGACCAGATTGGATACTGTAGACATGACGTGGGTTTCCACGCCTGCCTCGGAAGTTATTTCCGAAACTCTGGTTGCTTCTTTGTGAAAAGTTATTCCTGAATCGGGAATTGTTATTAAAACTACCATGGTTGTTGTTACCATTACTGTAGTTCTGGTTGCTATTTCGATTGTATGACTGCCTGTGTCCTCCTCTGTTGCCTCTGTTGGCGTAACCTCGGTTCATTTGACCTCTAGGTTTAAAAAATGACAACATTTGGGCTGCACGAGTTGTTTCTTGTAGACAATTTTCGTTAACTTTCGTGATGGCCTGGCTCAAACTAGAAAATGTTCCGGCCTTCAATATTAGTTTTGTTTCCGAGTTACTTATTCCACTAACTAACGTGTCTATTCCAACCTTCATTGCCATTTTATCGGCTACTGTGGGTGGAATTTCTTGGTTGACGTAAATAGTTTTTAATTTTGCGCAGCATTTTTCAACGCTGTCGCAGTATTCTTTAGTACTTTCATTTGGTTTTATTTTTAACGCTTTCATTTGCGCTATTATATTTTCTGGACTCGTGGTATCCTTGCATCTTTGCCGGATATCTGCAATTAAAGCGTCGAGGTTGTTTACTTCTGCACTCAACCCCAAACGAGCCTTCCCTGTCAACTTCGTTTTTGCTAGTTTCAGTAATGTTTGTGCATGCTCTGGTTTAATTAAATCTTTGGCCAGTTGAATACTATCAATGAAAGCATCCAAACCTTCGGCATTGCCGTCATAAGGTTGAAGGATGGTAAGGATAGTTTTGATATCCATTTTAAATGTTTTATTTGCTCGTTCTTGTTCTAGAGCCTTTCTGGCAATTTCTTTAAATTTAAAATTTGGTGGTAATTTTGGACTTGTGTCTAGTATCGCATATGCTGCGTCTCTTTTAAACTTTAAATTGTTATATTCGTTCACGTATTTGTTGGTCTCTTCGTCAGTTAAAGTTATTTTTATTAAATTGAAAATTTGTTTGAATTCTTCAATATTTTTTTGAAACAACTCCTTTTTACTTTTAATAAGGTTTAAACTTTTACCGTGGTTCTTACTCTTTTTAATGTTGATGAATTCTTTGTCTAATAGACTTATAATTTGTGTTAATCGGCTCATTAGTTTCGAATAATCTTTCGCAAGTAATTTGGTTTATGTATATAATTTTTTTTATATATTAATAGCTAGATTGTACCTGTCCATTCCTCCATGCGACTCCATACCGTCCATCCATGCGACTCGGTAGTTGACCTTCTTTTAATCCCGCCTGTCCACTCCTGTCGACAGTGGTCTCGCCTGCTGATGAATTTTTATATTATTATTTTTTTTGCACTTTTCCTAACGGTACTCGTTGTACTCGAAGCATAACTCATTGCTTTTTATGCTAACTGAAATCCAATGTTCTTTTCACTGCACATTATGGCAAGGCGTATCAATTCGCGGTTTTCTGTTGATACAACGGAGCCTGATTGCTTTAGCACACGGCGCACTGCTCATTGTTTTTTTTTTTTTTTTTTTTTTTTTGTCATACGGAAATCGAAGTTCAAGTTCATTTCACTGCACGCCTAACGGGTTTGCTTATGAGAGTTTTTCGTTTGTTTTTGCGCGTAGTTCGCGATGCACACTGGATGATACGGCTTCAGGCAACAACTATACGTTTTGTGCCAGAACAGCCTTTTGCGCGGCTTTTGTCATAGTTTTTCGAACTAACTTCAGCAGTATCTTCACTACTGCTATCACTGTGTGTATCGTGAGCATGATTAAGATAAGGTTCAGTTTCAGTTCGTGGCTGGCATGATACACTGTATGAACCTCCTGGTTCTCAACGATAGTGACCGTTTGGTCGCCAATGGTTTTAGGGGTTGTTCTTTACTGTCTGTGCCACCCATCTTGATTAGTTCACTTTCACCTCACGGTCAGCCATGTGGAAGCTTATTCCGGCTGTGATACTTTTACTGGAGAAGAGCTTGCGATCAGGTTCGCGTAATGATAAGTAATGATTTTTATTTCAGTCTCTTAAATCTAGGAAGCTTATTTCTACACTTGGTACTTAGTCTATGGGCGTTAACCTTTCTGGTCTCCAAATGTAGTGAACCAATCACTACAATTTGTCACATGTGTTGGTGATTCATTATGGCGTTCCATTCGTCGTAGTACATAGGCGAAGGTTGCCGAAAAGAAATAACAAAAGAATTTGGGTCTGTTGTTTTCCGGGTCACCATGAATGCGTTTATTTGTAAGCATTCTGGGTCTGGGTCGGAAAACATATGGTTGCAATTATTTGGATGATTGATGGCATCAACACGGAAGGTACTGATGTTTTATATTTGGTGTTTGTTTTCTGGTGTGACCGTTGAATGTCAACTTGGTGGGTCTAGAAAAAAGGTCTTCGTGGAATTTATGATTATGAGTCAAGTTGCATGTTAAATATTGAAATGGGTTATGTTACGTATTATGTTACACTACAGTTGACACTATACGGAGATCCATTCTTGCCACTTTTTTCCTTTCCAATCGATGGTCAAACGTTCATGGTACCGATTTAAAACACGAGACACCGTAGAATGTACCATTCCCAGCTTCCTGCTGATGGCACGATGAGAAAGATCCGGATTTTTGGGGTACGTGCGCAAAACTTCTTTGCACCACTGCTGTTCTTCCGACTCCATCTTCGCAATTATTGCAAATCTGCTAGTGAACTATATAAAGTGTAAACAAATACACATTGATGTAATTCCACACAAAATTTCAATAGAAAATACTCAACGGGTTAAAAGGTACAGGCATTTAAAGTGTTGCAATTAGATTCCGTACAACCTTTAATAAGAAGGATATTTTCAATTTTCAAACTTAATTTTCACGTCTTTTCTTTGAACGACATTTTGAAGAATTTGGACCATGCAAACAAATAAACAAAAGATAATAGTCAAATGTACAGCATGCTATTATGTACACATTCAAACTATCACAAATATACGGGTACAACGCAAATGTAATTGATCGATTAGGCATATCAGGTAAATCTTCCGTTGCAAAAACTTTTACAAGACAAACAAGACAAAGGGCCCTCTAAGGATTAACAAAAGACTACAAAAGAGTTATATTTACAATATTATGATAAAACAACTGAAATCGTTATGTTATCTAACGTCAACTTTCCAACTTTGACCAGCTGATGCATTCCAACTTTGACCGGTGATGCAGGCAGTAAACAATACAAACGAAATTTGCTTAGTTGCTTGTAGCAGAAACGATGAGGAGGTTCTTTTTTATATTTGTTGAACATATACTGGTCTTGAATTGTAACAGACATTTGAATATGATAGGGTACTTGCATCCCCTTGCTTACCTGTTGTCTTACAATTTGAAGTAAAAATGATTCGCCTAGCCATGTTCAAATTCTTTATGTTTATTGGTTTTTATTTCTTCAGAGGTGAAATCTGCATTGATGGCTATAAGGACTCTACTTCCAGACTTTTTCTTAGAAAAGATTCAAGTTTCTGTATTTCCAAAAATTTCTTCATTTCTTACGCTTTCGTTCCAGCTTGTTTCAGTTCCAAGGATAACATTGAAACAAAGGATTGGCAAACTACACAAGTCACTTAATACTGACCTAAGCAGAAGCAATAACATTGCGTACTTTCCTTACATCCCATGCCTGCAGGTATAATGTAGACCCCACTTTGGGATCCTAAGCCTCTTACTCCTGTAACTCCTACCCTTCCTTCCCAAGGTGCCGACTAGGGTACGTGCCTTCATAGGAAAATCAGGTTAGCATCCCTGGTGGGACCTTGATCACATGCTAACGGGGAAGGTAGCAGCCTATCCGAGCGTTAGGTCTGTTCTATATGTTAGGGGCGACTGATCATCATCTTCGTGCCAGCGTCTCTCGTTAGGGGCTTTCGTTAGGACGTTAGGGTCCTCCGACGAGACAGGAGTTTGGAGCAGGCCCTACAAGCCAGTCGTAGAGTACAGGAAATACTCAATGTTAATACTGACCATAAAAATATATGGACCTAGACGACGAAAACGGGATAACGGTTGGAAACTTGGAACATGGAACTGTAAGTCTCGTAATTTCTTGTGAACTACCCACATTACTGAAAAAGATCGATGGTACATACGTATAGAGATGATTACACCATCTGACAGAGCTGCGGCAATACACAGGAGCTGGGTACAGTTTTTATCGCGATTGACGGAATGTGAAATCGCGGGATTGGGTAGTGGCCAAACGCCAACAGAAAGTGAAAATTGAAAATCAACGGCCGTTTCTCCAACGTAAGCCTAATTAACATGCACAGCCCTTCACTAAAAAGTTACGATGCCAAGCCATGACTTCAAAATCGTTATCGGAGATCTCAATTCTCAGGTCGGACAGGAAAATGAATTCAGACTGGTTATAGGAAAGTTCACACCAGTATACGAAAAAAAAACAGCCTCATACTCATCGTCTTCACCAGCACAGCCTCCCATATAGGCACACCTGGAGAGCACCATAACAGACCGAATCACAAATCGGCCACGTTTTAATTGATGGAAGGTACTTCTCAGAAATTATCCTTGTCAGGACCTATCGCATCCCAAACATTGATTTGGACAACTTTCTGTACCAACACCCGCCACGGGGACGACTGAAGTCACCCGAAGTAGCAACTGATTACGCGCAAAACCTAAAAGCAGTGTTGCCGGATGAGGGAGCACTGATCGAAGCCCCTCTCGAGGACTGCAGGAATAGTGTCAAAATAGCAATTAACAACGCAGCATAAGGTGCCATTGGGCTTGTGGGTACAAATCGACGTAACGACTAGTTCAACGAGGAGTGTTAGACGGTTTTAGACGAGAGGAATGCAGCGCCGATGATGATACTGCACCATGGAACCCATCAAAATCTGGAGCAATACAAACAAACGCGATGACCACGACCTTATTTTATGTGGGATAAGAAGCGCCGCCTAAAGGGGGTTAAAGTGCGCAGAAACAGAACAGCTGTGTCGTCATCAAGAAAATGGAAAGTTCTTCAAGCAACTGGCTTTACGCATCCCGTGAAGGCTTTGTGACACGAGTCGAAATGTGACAGGATAAGGTTTGACGTATCTTGACGGATTAAAATGGGGTGGTCGAAAGGTGGAACACTAAGGCAGCAGGAGAAATCAATTCTTTGGAACGGCGAATTGAGGAGATGTGTCCACTTCCACGATAAGCAAAATTATGGTACCTTCAAGCTTAAGAACAAAAACGTACCTTGGAATAATAGCATCGGAGCGGAGCTTCATATTAATCAGACCATTGCCAGGGTGACATCTGCTGTGATGTGTGAGGGGATGTGATAGGAAGCCATCACCAGTGCAAGACTTGCCTTGGCGTACAGTTCCTTCTAATGGCAAGATCAAACTGTACATACATGTAATCTTCACTATTCCGTTGTATGAAGGGCCAAAAAACGGGGGTGTGGATCCGCAAGCACAAGCACTTACACGAAACCTACGGAAAGGATAGAGAGTCTTCTTCCAATGAAACGCTCTTATTACAGGAAATGAACAGTAAGCAACACACAGTAGAACACACAGTAGGATTTACGTTTGGTTGTTTGTTGAAAATAGGGTTAGCAAACTCACTCTAGACTGTCGGAAAATAATTAGACCTTCGCTGATCTCGATCTGACGATTTCCATCAAGGAAGGCATAATCGTCATCCATGACTTGGGGCAGATAACCACTAATCCCTTATCCAGCCTACACTTCGTCTGGTACCCTATATTCCCCCCTTGCCCTTTGATAATGATTGTATGTATGTAATGTACGTAATAGAATAGAATACAGTATTTACAAAATATAACTGCCAGCCACTGGATTGTTACTGCAGAATAAAAATTGGATATGTGCTAATATCTTAGTCCTGAAAAAGTTGAAAAATAGAGTAGAACAGTCCTTTCAAGGAAGATAAAATTTCAAGAAAAGATATTTGACTTGTTTTATTATTTTGAGAATCAACAGGCTATTATGTCGAAGAAGCCAGTTGGAGTGATCGAAAAGCCGAAATACCCCTAAACACAGGCTACGTCAACTAGCATCTTCATGCTGCAATGCTGAAAGAATGTGTAGGAGTTACAGGAGATAAACTAATAAATGTAATATCACCACAATGGAACTAACGCTTAGCTGAGCCTATGCGGCACGTCAAGTCAGTGAGTTTAGCGCAAGGAAACGCCAGGCTGGCATCTGCTGTATACTGATATTATCACCATTCAATTTCGTCCATGCACTGAACATTTATTTTTCTAAATTAGCTTTCACTTCTTTTTTAAACATGGGTTTTGTACATACATAATTGTCTGCTATACAGGGTGTTCAAAAAGTTCGAACACACTTCAAAAATATCGCACGTGGCGCGCACCTGGTCCATTGGCATCTCGTCCCAGATCTTGAAAATGAGCTTCTTGAATTGGTCCATAGTGGTCACTTGATGTTCGCTCTGTTTGGCCAGCATGTACGACCATACATGAAAATCCAGGGAAATCATGTCCGGAGAGCTGGGAGGCCACGAGAAAATCAGTTAAACTCTCCCGACACCACGCTTGGACGATATTCGCCGTGTGGACCGGTGCGCCGTTCTGTTGAAAGATATAATGATCCTTTCCGTTGAGGTCCCGAAGTGCCAGGGCCACATCTTTCTCCAGAATCTCGGTCTTATAGTACGTGGCGTTGATTTTCACGTTTTTTCTCGATAAACACCAGTGGGAGCTTCCCACGGATGGATTCGGCTACCCAAGCCATCACCGACGTGATGTTCTGGAACCGTGGGCTGTTAATGTGGGACGGGATACTGATCAACGTCGGAGCCAACAACCGATCATTTTGGACATGGTGCGGCTGTTGCAAGACAAAGAGTTTCTCGTCAGAAAACACGGACTCCTAACCTGCGTGCCGCGAAAGTATCAGTTTGGTTCAGTCCAGCCTCTTCTTCTTTGTAGCATTCGTTACCCCGTGAATCTTGCGTTTCTTGTACGGCTTGTATCCCAGGTCCTTCGCTATGATGGTGTGGGCAGTCTCAATCGACACATCCAGGTCAGCAGCGGTCTTTCGGATCGAGCGGTTCACTTTTCGACGAACCCACTCCCTCAGAACCTTGATGGCTTGTGGCGCCCTCACCGAACCCGGCCGCCCGGATCTCGCATGGTCATTGGCGTAGCCCGTCTCTCGGTACCGACGGAAGGACAGACAGATGAAATACAGATCCCGTGGGATTTCAACCGCCGGAACCGCTCACTTCTCGCAAACAACACGTAAACACACAACAAATGACAGAAAGGCGACACCGTTCGCGCCGGCTAGCCTATATATGAGGCGAAAGCTGACACCAATACCAATACACATGGTGCGCACTTACACAACTACAAATAGTTGCATACGATCTTATTGAATATTGTATAAAACATTTATTTTCTTTTGTCTGGCGAAAAGCTATCATTACACCTCTATGTAAAATTACCGAAATGAATTTCCTAAAGACCAGCCAATCACTGTTTTGCTTTTATTGTACTAATGCATGATAGTGTTTCTATTCATTGATCAAGTATCCCTTGTTGAGATATCATAAATATGACTTGCTAAATCATAATTTATTAACTACAACTAATTATGATCGTAGTGTGCTACTTGGGTTCTTCTCACGAGTCTCCGTGGCCTAGTAAGATCAAACATGGATTCAGTAACCGCTCTTTCTAAAAACACAGGATGGAACCCCATGTGTGAAACATTAAAAAAAAAGCGCTGGACGACTCCATCTGGCTGCGCTTTTTTTCAATTACATTTTGAGTCGATAGAGTAGATCTGTCAGTTATTCATGCAACCACCAGAGAGACGTTTCATTTTAATTTGTAACAAAATATTCATGCTCTTCTATTGTGTCAACAAATACTTCATGCTCTTGACAGTTGCGCGTGTGGCATTAATTACGAAGGTATTATTGTGAAAACAACATATCAGTTTCGTTTCAGAAAACTATTAAAAGATTCGTTAGTTCTACCATCGATTTCGGCAAACTTTCTTCTCCATCTTCTATTTTTAGAAAGCGAGTAATGGCATCTACAGGGTGTGGCAGAAAAAAATGCGAAAATGTTCAAACTTTAGTATTGGGTTAATTTGTGTAGCTAGTGACTAATTTCTGTCGAAAGTGTATTTGTTTATGTTTACTTTCAAGTGCTGCATCCAAACATTCTATTTGTTTCATTGCAAATTCGACCAAATGTTCGCGAAAGAAGTGATCACCAGTTTGTTGCTCGCCCAAAAGAAGCCGAAAGAGATTGCCAAGGTGGTAGGGTGCTATTTGGCAACAGTTTACCACATAAAAAAGAAGCGAACGTCCGCGCTTTGCACGCACGCCGAACGTGATCAAATCGGTCCGTGCAAAAATTGCTCGCAACCCGGTGCATTTTATAAAAAAACTTGCAAAGGAATGGACTGTAATTTATTGCTAGAACGAATAGACATGAAGAGAAAGAGTATTGATAGTTCCGTATAGGGCAACGGCAGGCTTTGAAATTGAAAGATACAAGTTTGAAAACGAGCGGAGGGCATTTGAACGGTAGTATCCGATTAGGCACATAACATAACCCTTTGTCATACTACCTCATGCAGGATAGGCAAGGGGGGAAATCCCCTTGACTGACAAAAGGTTATGCAACCGATCGGGCTCTTGTACTACCTATTGCTTTTTTCTAGTTCGAGCGATTTGTCCCTCTCCCAATACTGCCTAACACGGGTGAGAAATTATCTCCCGCTGTTGGGTTTATTTTTCGGATGGAGATGAGAAATTATCTGCTTCTGACAAACTTCATCAAAGATCGTTACTTCCGCGCATGGGAGAATACACAATACAACAATCAATGTGTTGCAAAGGAAGCCAATATTTCAGATTCATGCGGAGAATCCTCAAAGAAGACCTGAATGCATCTTCTAGAGCCAAAGTAAAATGCCACTTGATTACGGACCGGGTCAAGGAACTACGAGTGACTCGTTCCAAGAGATTGCTTGCCTTGTTGAAGAAGGAAAAAATAATAATCCTGTTCTCCGACGAAAAGCTTTTCAGCATCAATGCTGTGGCCAACAGCCGCACGGGCTGATTCATTGCACCGCAGAAAATCCAATGGCAACATTGGCAGTCAATGTGGGAGGACTACGTCGGAAAGGCATGCTCTGGCTTCCGGAGTCGGCTTGAGGATGTTGTTAATAAAAATGGAGGACACATTGAATAAATTTGTTTAAAAGGACTTTATAAAAATAGCTGTACTAGAAAATATTGATATGATTGCTTGAATTAGTTGAAAATGGGATTTGAAAGAAATCGAACAAATTTTCGCATTATTTTCTGCCGCACCCTGTATATTATTTGACTTACTCTGCACAGTTGATCTGGCCGTATGAGTATTTGTTTTACATTCATGAAGTACAAACTTAGAAAATTTTACAGTATTCGGTAATTTTTTACCGAACTTTCAACATCTGAACAGTTCGGTATCCAATTTAACGGACTTCAGTAAAATTTGACATGTTCCGGTAATTTTTTTACTGGAATACTGTAAAATTTCACTGAAATCCGGTGAATCGAATTACCGAACGTTCAGCTGTTGAAAGTTCAGTAAAAAATTACCGAATACTGTAAAATTTTCTAAGTGTGTATGTAAACACTGTAAATAAGTAGATCTGGTCCGCGAAGCAGGATGTAGTTATGCAGATCTACACTGAATATTTATTTTCGTAAATTAGCTTCCACTCGTTTTGTAAACATGGACTTTGTGCATAGAACAAACGTCTCGTATATTGTACGAAACATTCATATTGCTTGTCATCTGACAAAATGCTATCATTGTCGTACTCATAAATGTTGTTGTTCTTGCTGGGATGGGCGGGAATCATTAATATATCCCAAAATAGAAAACGCTGTCGAGAGTAAGAACCGTATGTACATTAATTGAGTAACTTCTCACGTGTCAACATGGTTAGGTGAGATCAACCACGGACTCAATAACAGCTCTTCCCAAAAATTCAAGATCGAACCCCAAAGCAGAAACATCCTCGTAGTTGCGCTTTTTTATTTCAATTATATTTTGAGCTGATAAAGTATTTAGATCTGACCAGGGACCAGAGAGACGTTTTTTTTTATTGGTAACAAATTACTCGTAGCTCTTTGTATTGTTTACGTACAATGAGCGATTGTTCTTTCTTTGTCAACAAATGCGTAGTGCTTTTGACAGTTGCGTGTGTGGCATTAAATACGAAGGTAGCTTCTTAAAAAGTACAAATCAGTTTTGTTGCAGAAAACAACGAATAGATTTGTTAGTCCTACCTTCGATTTCGTGATATAAACGAAAATTAATTTTCAGTGGGCATATCACACAAAATACACAACTGTTGTTATATGAACGTTTTTTTTGAGGGGTGGCCTCCTAAAATCAAAGTAGTGATTCAAAGAAGGTATTTACAGCTCGTATGTAACGAACGTTAATCTTTATATATAAAAATGGATTTCTGTCTGTCTGTCTGTCTGTCTGTCTGTCTGTCTGTCTGAACCTAAAAGACTCGAAAACTACTGAAATTCCGATCGGCGTGAAATTTTGTTTGCATGGAATTTTGGAGCCGGGAAAGATTCTTATGATAGCTAAAGACCCCTCCCTTCTGGAAAGGGGCGCTCCCATACAAATTAATTTCTAATTTCTACATAACTCGAGAACTAATAAAGCAAAAGAAACCAAATTTAGCATGTGTGAGTTTTTGAAGGCAAAAAATGTTTCTATGGTAGCTTGAGAACCCTCCCTGCCCTAAAAGGGGGGAGGGGCTGCAATACAAATAAAACACATTATTCTGCATAACTCTGGAACTAATCAAGCAAACGGAACGAAATTTAGCATGTGCTGATTTTTGAAGACAAAATTGTTTCTATGTTGGTTTGCGACCCCTCTACATCTTGAAGGAGGGGGAGGAGCTCCAATACAAATGAAATACAATATGCTGCATGACTCGAGAACTAATAAAGCAAATGGAACCAAATTTGGCATGTGGAGGTTTCTGAAGAAGATAAATGTTTCTATGGTGGTTTGGACTCCTTCGCCTTCTGGAATGGAGGAGAAGGGGCTTCCATACAAATGAAAAACAAATTTCTGCATTACTCGGGAACTTATAAAGCAAATGGAACCACATATGGAATGTGGAGGTTTTTGGAGGCAAGAAATGTTTCCATGGTAGTTTAAGACCTCCCCTGTTGAAGTGGGGGAGGGGGTGGTTGGGGCTATCATACAAATGAAACACAATGTGGTTTTTATATATTTAATTCTGTCTGTCTTACCGATCGGCGTGAAAATGTGTATGCAGGGGTTTTTAGGGCTAGGGAAGGTTGTTTGAGACCCCTTCATTCTTCTGGAAGGGAGGAGGGCTTTCATACAAATGAAACACAAAATTCTGCATAACTTGAGAACAAATCAAGCAAATGGAATCAAAATTGGCGTGCGGGGTTTTTTGAATGCAAGAAATGTTTCTATGGAGATTCCAAACACAAATTTCAACCAAACATGAGAATTATCCAGATAACTAAAACACAAACTGTGCATTTCTCGGGTGAGAAGAATGTTCTGATAGAAGCTTGAATCTCTTCTTAGTCAAAAAAAAAAAACTCTTTCCAAAAAAACAACCATTGTTTATTCATTTAGTTGCAGGCGTAGCAACGCTCGCACCGGGGTAAGCTAGTAAACTATAAAATATTCATTTCAATTATGATTAACTGGTGTAATTTTTCTAAAACATGTACTTCACAACAAGAAATTGTCACACAGCCTGTGAAACACAAAAATCATGGCTACTTTGTCACAATGTACAATATATAGCGTTGCTAATAGGGCAGCAGTTTGAAGAAGCGGATCGGCTATCAAGCTCTTACATAATTGAAGTCTTTTGCATTTGACGTTTTATAGAACAAAAATCATCGACAAAGTTGAAGCTGAGATTTTTTTTTTTTGGAATCACTGTAATAGTTTTTGTCCGGAGATTTTGTTAAAAGGCAAAGTAGTCAGAAAACGAAAAGTTTGCAATTTTCATGTAAACAACAAATGGCATGTGCATTGTCAATTTCTACCCAAATGTGCTCAAATTTGGAGAGGTTGTTCAGGACGTGATTTTGAATCATTTAAGCATTGGGAAGCGAATGTTTTGAAATTTGCATCAATCTTGAGCAGACTGTAATAAGGATCAGAAAATGATAACGTCTATGATTTCGTTTATGGAAACTTCAAAAGAGCCAAGGAATCTTTAATGATAGGCAATAATTAAGCAAAATTGCATGAAACATGTTTTTAAAAAACAATTTCTCCCATTTGCACTCCATGAATGCTTGACTGCACTCGACAAACACATTCCCATACCCGATTATTGACCTCATTAGCAACAAGAATTCGTATGCGGCTGTGTTTGCTCGAACGTGCACCGAGCTAGGTAGGTATATGCAGTGAGTATAACTCGCTTTTTAAGACACCGTTACTAGGGCGTGAAATCGTGAAAAAGGACAAGCGTGAGCGTTTTCTGCTTCTTATCAGATTCAATTAGGGATTTTCTCATTTCCTTCGCTAAAATGGCTGTTTCCCACGTTCTGCTGCTGTCGCTGCATGGCACAGGCACATCACTGCCCTCAGTTGGATATTCGCAGGAATGTGGCATCGCTCGGTGAAGTGCTACTGCTATTGCTAAGGCTGCCATGCTGGTGGCTTGACCGACACAGTCGTAAAAAAAGCTGTCTGAGGGGTTCACTGCTAGATAGTGAAGGTGGAAAGGAAATGATAATTAGATATAATTGATTGCACCGAGGACATGTTCGGATCGTTCGTAGTTTCCACTATAGTATAGATGGATAGATGGTTCTCTGATACAAGATGATGAAGATGATGGCATGTGACAAATAGCGTACAAGAATGGTTTCTATTATGGGGAGATTTCATTGTACTTATGAGAGACATTTTTTCCCAATGTATGTAATTTGTGGAAGGCTAACATCATGTCGCTAGTAGATTTTGCTAAATTTTGCGGTGGAAAAACATTTGTCGGTGCAGATGTGTTATCTTTGTGAGCAGAGCTAAGAATATGCTAATAATATTCAAATGTTTTGAAAAGCCCAATCGTAGAAGCTGTGATAACCCGTTAGTTCATTGTTTATGATATTAAACATAACTTAATACTTTGTCTAGAAACAATGGACTGATTACGCGCGATTACAAACAGAATAGGGTCATTAGATAACGGCAGCTCCATCGGCGACAAGGTGATTCGTTGCTTATATTTTCGTAGTAGAAAAATTTCGTGTTACAACAAAATATAAATCCTCAGAATGGTAGAACACTTGCAGCATCGATCCAGGAGATCCTTTCAGCAGTCCGAGCAGTTTCATGATTTCAAAATGGTTTGGGGAGCATCCTCTGAAGGTAGGCTTCCTCGTCTTTTCATAAAAAAGTCTGTTAAAATCAAGGCCAATTTATACCACAACAATGTTTTGAAAGGATATTTAATGAAACAACTTCAACTCTGCCCCTTCACAGAAACAACTCTTTGCCAGACGTAAACCCATTGTACTTCTCCATTTGCGGCATAATGGAAGAGAAAAGTTTAAGAGCCCCAAACCAATGGGCATAGCACAATTCAAAGCAACTTTGTAAGAAATATGGAATGAGATTCTTGAACAAGAGATGCGTGCCACTAGTAATGCTTTCCCAAAAGGCTTTGAGCGCAAATTACGTAACGCGTGATGGGGGGATTTCGTTTGGAGCAATTGTTACTTATTGTGACAACGAAAAGAGGGGATGAGGGGTTTGTTTTATTCGTTACGTAGCAAAATAATCGATTTGAAAAATAAAATCTTAAGTGAATACGCAATTTGCATCAATATAATTTCCTGTAAAAAAAAAGTTAATCAAGTACATCAAATGCATCATATGTCTGTTGTTGCATCTGTCTGCCGCCAATAATTAGTCTCACACCGTGTCCCCTTATTCATCCACTTCAATGATGACTGTATGTGTGAGAATGAACCTCTTAAACCAAGACGACATTGTTTCTGCATGCGTCGCCTGCCGTGAAAAGTGAGTAATATAACAGCGTGTTTACACTTTGCCGTTTCATTAGAGCAAATCGATCACTGCTTATGCAGAGAGAAAGAATGTGTGAACAGTGTAAGAATGGATGAAAACGAACTAAAGGGTGTTTCGATCAAAATTTGGTTGACTTAAACTTGACGCATTTCCTTTCATCGTGCATTAAAACATTTTGCAAACCCATCATTTTGAAGATGTGTGTGTAGCATCATTCGTTTGTTTTGATTTTGAGAGTCAGCACTTCAGTTATAAAAATGACGTCGAAGGAAGAGAAGCAACGCATCAAAATTTTGCACGTGCATAGCGAAATCCAAACTACTCTCACGCCAAGTTGTAGTGGTACAGGACGATGAAACTTACGTCAAGGCAAACTTTAAACAGCTTTCTGACAGGAATTTTATACAGCAACCGAACGGGGAAAGGTAGCAGATATTTTCAAGCACATTAAACTGACAAAGTTCGCGAAGAAATATCTGATGTGGCAGACCATCTTTACCTGTGGCTTGAAGAGCAGCGTTTACATTGCGACCGGAACCGTCAACCAGGAAATTTATCTGAGCGAGGGCCCACAAAAACGTCTACTGCCTTTCCTGAAACGACACTATTGTTCCGTTCTATTTTGGCCGGATTTGGCATCTTGCCACAACGGAAAAAAGGCCATGGAGTGGAATGCTGCCAACATCGTTCAAATGAACCTTAAGAACAAGATCCCTCTCAACACGTCAGAGCTTCACCCAATCGAACAATATTGGGCCATCGTAAGCGGAACCTTTAAAAGACTCAAAAAGCTGTTGTGAGCGAGAAACAGTTCAAGGCAAACTAGCGTTCTGTGGAGAATAAAGTGGACAAGGAGACAGTACAAAATCTTATGGCAGGTGTTAAACAAAAGACCGGAAATTTGCATTCGGTGAAAAAGAAGCTTAGCTGTATATTTCTTCTGTATTATGTTTTAATTGAACTTGAAAATGTAAAAAAAAAGTCTTCTTTAATAGAAATTTTGATCAACACTCACACCACATTTCGATTGGAACATCCTTTAATTCAACGGCTCTAAAATGCGCTCGTTAAGACGAATCCACAGAACGGCGGGAAGAGCAAGATGAGGCTATTCTGATTTGGAATAAGTCTAAAGAGAATTAAAAAACGCAACTGCAGGTCGTGAACGGAAAGATTTCTGAATTGAAAAGCAACACTGCAAATACACGTTGCTCAACTTTTGGGGAAAAGCAAGCACTAGTAAAAGTTCTTCCTCCTCCAGTGTAGCTACATAAACCGCTCAGGAACACACAGACTTCCGAAACAGAAGACAATGATTAACCCAAACCAGCGAAAAAGCGTCCGGGGTATGTCCAGAATCAATTGAAATCAGATATTGCGAATATCTACTCCGTAATCGTAAGTACGTGCAAGCTTCTGTCTATCAAATTCATTTTCTTGACCTTTGCGTTTCCAATTTTAGGTCAAACCTCGGGAGAAGCTAGATTTTGGACTACTTCCCAACGAAGGAAAAATGTGTTTGATCGGGTACGAGAAGGAACGCAAACTGAAAGAAATGGAACTGAAACCAGTAATTCCGGGATGAGAAGAAGAAGACAATTTATATACAAATTTCTGAGGCCAAAGATCATTTACGACCACACATCTCAGCAGGACGACCGCCGCTGGAAAAACGCCAACCATATTTGCTCAAAGCAATCATAAACATCGCAATCCCCAGATCAGCAGCTGAGGATAACGCACTGACAACATTACCCATGCAACATCAACCATAGTAACCCATGAGTCAGCAGACAAAATTTGACAGCTCTATCAGTCAAACTCTAATAGTGATGGCAAAAACAATGAAGCAACTCCGTTCAGAAGTGTGCGCGTTCAAAGAAAGTCACCTTATCGCGTTTAGAACGGGCATTGTGTCTCACTATGTGGACGCCGGACACGCCCGTTCAGGCATCTACAACATCTTGGACAACAATCAGAGCATCGAAAGAAAGCCCGGTTCCGGACGGCCGACGACCCTACGCGACAAGAAGCTCCAAAGGATGCTGAAGAGAAAGACCGAGGGAAAAGTGGCTACATCGCTACAACCGGCCAAACAGTGAAAAAATACCTGGCGAACATGAAGCGCAAGTCGCGTCCACTGGTTCCGGAGCTGCAGGCAATGACGCAGCGACAGCGGCTGAATAAGAAGATCAACTTGATTTTCCCAGTGAATTGCGACGTGGCGGTGGTGATGGACGACGAAGTCTATATCACCTTGGATGGCAATGACTGGCAGGACACTTCGTATTTTACATCTCCCATCGAAGGAAGTGACCTCCAAGGTGAAGTTCATTTCACACACCAAGTTCCCCAAAAAGATGCTGCCGTGGCTGACAATCAGCGAGACGAGGATGTCAAAGCTGCTCTCCTCTCGCTCCGAACTGGCCGTGAACGGGTGAATTTATAGTACGAAATGCCTGTCGGAAGTCGCGTCGTTCATCATGAAATACCAGACGCGGTGTGTTGGCCGGAATTGGCGTCGTCCCACTATTCAGAGCGATCGTTGGAGGAGATGGAGTGGCTGAATATCGATGTGGTACCCAAGTCGGTGAACCCGCCCAACGTCCTCCAGCTGCGTCCCATCGAGAATTTCTGGGTCAACCTGAAGCGTCTCTTCCTGTCTACTCCAACAATTTTGTCGCGAGGAGGAATGAAACGAAGAAAGAACTCAAAAACATGCATATTTCGTCCACCATGCGTAGAATTTGTTTTGCAAGTAAGCTTAAATAATTACCTTCCATGGGAAATTAATCAAAAGCAATTATCTGTCTTAGGTTTTGTTTTATCACCATCCGAAAAAAGGTCAATTTTTTTAATGCAAACGTTTAACACCGGGATGAGAGGTTTCGAAGCAAGACGAAGATGTAGGCTAATGCCGTACCGATCAAGCAGTACCAAAGATAAACGGCATGTGCATACTGTGCCAGTAATTTTGTTGAAGGAATGGCATGCATAAGGCGCACCAAGATGGTAAGTCCACTTCAGGCTTCGATACTGTCACCGAACGAGGTGTCTTTTTCAAGTCAACATGATAAGGCTCCTGTCGCCATGGGTTTGACCGCAATCAATAAGCAAAGTCTATCACCTCACGTACCGCGTAAGCCTCCCGGATTATTTCGTCGCATAAACTGAACATAAACTGATCCCGTCGGTTATCGCCGGATGTGTGATCAAATCAGGGAAGCTTGGCTGTGGTGATGCTGTTGGGTACAGCGCGGACTAACGTACGGTGCAATTCGCTCCAGAAACCACTTCTCTTCAACTGCATTCTCCCATTAGCTCGAATGCCTTAGGGTTTGCGAGCTGTCAGAATTTGATGAAATCACGTGGGATCGAGGAACTATCAAACCAGTAATCATAATCAACGTGGACATTGGACCTGACGAGAACCCTCGTTTTAGAAAGGTCATCAACGTGGCAATCAATAACTTTCAAACAATGTTTTTGGTTGCGACGCGTCCGTTCAACCATCTGACAGGTAAGTAGATCATGCATAAAATGTCCCTACAGGGATTTCCCAACTCATGAGAGATTTGCCAAGACAACGAGTTACACCATCACCCGTCCTCTGTATCACTAGTGTGAACTATCCGGGTCCGATTCTAGTGAAGAGGGGAGGGGGGGGGGGGGCAGCCAAAAGTATTCAAGGCCTTCATTGCACTTTGTTTGCAGGGCAACGAAGGCATTACAATTGGTGGTTGTGTCCGATCTAACGTCCGATGCTTTCCGACGCGAGTCGGAGAGGATTGGATTTGGACAGTCATCTCGACACTACAACATATTTCCAAGGATCGAACAACGAGCTTCACCCATTGTATTAACTGTTCCGCAATCAGCGCGATGTCGACAAGATCCTGCAGTTCTGTCATGCCAAGGTGATTGAATGGCTCTTTATTCCTCCAGGTTTCCCCAAATTCAGTGTTTTTTGGAAGGTAGTCGTGAAGAGTATTAAGCAGCATTTGAAAAGAGTTATTGGTAATATGGCGCTGCGTTGGGTCTCCCTTAGCTCAGTTGGTAAAGACGTGGCTACAAAGCAACACCACGCTGGAGGTGACTGGGTTCGATTCCCAGTCTGGTTTAGGAAATTTTCGTTGGAGAAAATTTCTCGACTCTCTGGGCATAGGGTATGATTGTTCTTGCCACACAATCATACTAATGCATAAATGGTACCTGGCATCGAAAACTCTTAGTTTATAACTGTGGTAGTGCAAGCTTGAAAAGCTAAAAAAGAAGATGACACTGTAATTTGAAGAATCGACATCGATACTGTGCGATATTGAAGCAGTTATTTATTCGATGCCACTTTTTGCCATTTCCCGGAGACCTGGCTGATCCTGGAGTGATTACTCCAGCTCACTTATTTATTGGCGCCCAATAATTGCAGTACCAACATACTCAACAATCTCATAATCAGCCGACGTGGGCGCTGGCAATATTTGCTATTTTTACGAGACCAGTTCTGGAGAGCCTGGTCCCACGACTACTTACGTAGCCTAAAGGATGATACGGTCAAAATTTGGTCAAGGGAAAACGCGTGTAAATCGGTGAAATCGTTTATTTAAAAAATCAAATTAAATTTCTTTTTCAAGTTCAATTAGTATAAAATTAAGGAAAAATATTCAGTTAGGCTTCCGCTTTTCCAAATCCGAATTGCCGGGCCTTACGCTTGATCCCTGCCATCAGATTTTGTACAGCCACCTTGTCCACCTTCTTCGCCGCAGAAAGCCAGTTTGCCTTGAACTGCTGCTCGTCCTTAGCAGTTTTTTTGGTCTTCTTTAGGTTCCGCTTGACAATAGCCCAGTATTTCTCAATTGGGCGGAGCCCTGGCGTGTTGGGAGGGTTCTTGTCCTTGGGAACCACCTGCACGTTGTTGGCGGCGTACCACTCCATGGCCTTTTTACCGTAATGGCAAGATGCCAAATCCGGCCAAAACAGTACGGAACAACCGTGTTTCTTCAGGAAAGGCAGCAGACGTTTATTCAAACACTCTTTCACGTAAATTTCTTGGTTGACAGTCACGGAAGCTATGAAAATGCTGCTTTTCAAGCCACAGGTACAGATGGCTTGCCAAACCAGATATTTCTTTGCGAACTTTGACAGTTTCGTGTGCTTGAAAATATCTGCTACCTTTCCCCTTCCTTTTGCCGTATAAAACTCCTGTCCCGGAAGCTGCTTGTAGTCGGCTTTGACGTAGGTTTCGTCGTCCATTACCACGCAGTCAAACTTCGTCAGCATCGTCGTGTACAGCCTCCGGGATCGCGCTTTGGCCGTCGTATTTTGTTTATCATCGCGATTTGGAGTCACTACCTTCTTGTAAGTCGATAGTCCGGCTCGTTTTTTGGCTCGATGCACGGTTGTAGACGATACACCCAGCTTATTTGCGGCATCTCGGAGAGATAGGTTAGGGTTTCGCTTGAAACTACCGGCAACTCTCTTTGTCGTCTCAGCGGCTTCCGGTATTCTATTTCCCCCCGTTCCAGACTTCCTGACTGTCCCCAAACACTTTAATTACATTTGTAACGGTTGATTTGGCAACTTTTAGCGATTTAGCCAACTTTGCGTGCGAGTAGCTCGGATTTTCGCGATGCGCGAGCAAAATTTTGATACGCTGCTCTTCTTGCTTGGACGGCATTTTGACAACTGAAGGATGAATTCCAAAATCAAAATAGGAGCAACATTCTACACACACACACCTTCAAAATGAGGGGTGTTCAGGTTTTTTAAATGCAAAATTGAAAGAAATACGTCAAGTTGATATTGACCAAATTTTGACCGTATCTCCCTTTACAACCGAGGAAGAAGAACTGTATCACTATCGCTTATGTACGACCTGGAATGATCGTTCTGCTTTAGGACTAGAATTGATGAACTCTGCGATGAAAGCTCGGTCGTATCACGGCAGTCCCGATAATGTCGTCCTAGTCGTGGATGTTTTCAGCGAGGGTAAGATCTATTCGCGGTCAGTATAGCCAAACGAGTGTTACCAAAGCGAACCCTTCCTTCCTTCCAATCAGACTAAGGCTGGCGTGGCCTCTGCTGTACAAAGAAGTTGTCTCCATTCTATTCGGTCCATGGCTGTCACTCGCCAACCTCGCTGTCTCCGGAGGATCCGGAGGTCGCCTTCTACTTGATCTATCCACCTTGCTCGTTGCGCGCCTCTTCTTCCTGTACCTGTCGGATCGTTTTCGAGAACCATTTTCACAGGGCCGTCGTCCGACATTCTTACGACATGCCCAGCCCATCGTAGTCGACCAATTTTTGCGATGTGTACGATGGGAGATTGTCCCAGCAACTGCTGCAATTCGTGGTTCATTCGCCTTCTCCACGTTCCGTCTTCCATCTGCACTCCACCGTAGATGGAACGCAGCACCTTCCGTTCAAAAACTCCAAGGGCGCGTTGGTCCTACACTAGCAATGTCCATGTTTCGTTGCCGTAGAGAACTACCGGTCTAATTAATGTCTTGTAGATGGTCAACTTTGTGGTTCGATGAACTTTGTTCGATCTTAGCGTCCTTCTGAGTCCAAAGTAGGCCCGATAGCCAGCCATAATGCACCTTTTTATTTCTCTGCTGGTTTCATTATCGGCGGTCACCAATGAGCCCAGATACACGAATTCGTTTACTACCTCGATTTCATCACCGTCGATCTGAACTCGTGCTAGCATTCCGTGGCTCTTCCTTCATGATTTTGTTTCAGCACACCAATCCTACCGCTTCAGCCTTAGTCGATGTCATTTCCGCCATCGTCTCAAAGTTACGTGCTACGATATCAACGTCGTCGGCGAAGCCAAATAGTTTGACAGACTTCCTGAAGATTGTGCCATTTGTGTCTATACCAGCTCTTCGAATCACACCCTCCAATGCGTTTAAATGATAAAATGTTTCTTCATCAGGGCCAGTTTGATGTTCCGTACGGAAATATTTGTCTGTGACTCTGCATTTTAAGTAGTTACTGGCAGCACGGCGCGCGACGGCAAACACAGCACGGAAGTGGAGGGGAACTAGGGAAGCCGTTATTATAGAGTAAACTACCGAAGAGAAATTACCAAGACGCGTTAATAAGATAAGAAATAAATTGAGCTGCTTCCGACCTCTACGATAATTTACTCCGATCCGTTCATTCCGGAATTTTTCACCCGTTAAGAATTATGCTTGCTCATTCATTTATATAATCATTTGTACCAATGATTTGAAACATGATCGGTGATCCTTGGATGTTCTTTTCAAACTTATGTTGAGCGATTGATTTTGTATTGTCAGATGGATTGAATACATTCGACTTATTTGCCTTATTCAAAGCTTTTATGCTCCGTTGTGATCACCCACCGCTCGGCATCTAATATATCGTTACAGAGTTGATTTAAAAAAAATCAATTACGAAGACTATTTTATGCTTCTTCCCATCAGCGTCAAAGTGGTATTTGGCCAAGGAATTCAACGCCAGAATAGGGATGATACAACGGATCAAAGCTCGGAACTCTCTGAAATGATACAAGAAACAGAATTGGCCGAAAAAGTCCCTGGAGCGGCAAGCTTGGGTCAAACCAATAGCGTGAAAACTGCTAACCGGATTCTGGAGAAAAGAAGACCGATGGTTTGTGATCGTCGATTTTTTTCACGGTGGATACAATTAACGCCCAGGTATATGAGGAAATATGTTTGAAGAAAAGATTGCTGGATGGATTCGGTTTCCGCCCATCATGCCAAGTCAGTTCAAAAGTAGTTGGTCAACAATAATGTACAATTCGTGAATCAGGTCATAACTAAATCCACCAAACTGTCCGTATATTCGGCCAATTGAACGGTATTGGGCGATTGTCAAGCGGAACTTTCAAAAGGAGGGTACAGTGTCCCAAAAAATGCAAGAGTACCAGAAAAACTGGACAGCAGCCACCAGGAAAGTAACAAAAGCAATTGTGTAGAATTTATTCAAGAATATCAAATCCAAAGTACAGGGTACGGCAGAAAATAATGCGAAAATTTGTTCTATTTCTTTCAAATTCCATTTTCAACTAAATCAAGCAATAATTTCAACATTTTCAAGTGCAGTTATCTTTAAGTCCTTTTAAACAAATTTATTCAATGTGTCCTCCATTTTTATTAATAACATCCTCGACCCAACGCCGGAAGCCAGAGCATGCCTTTCGGACGTAGTCCTCCGACATTGATTGCCATGTACGTGTTATGGTTGACTTCAGGGTTTTCACACTAGGGTGTGATGTTTTGCAGGCTCGTGCTTCAACATATGCCCAAATCGAATAATGCAACGGATTAATATCTGAACTGCAAGGGGGCCACAAATCCTTCGGCCAAAACTTCATGATATCGTTCAACCATTGTTGGGTTCGATTGAACCGGTGACACGACGCTCCATCCTGCTGTAGGACAACGTTTTGGTACTCGGAAATTTTGGCCTTCACCCAGGGAAGCACTTGGTCCTTTAAAATAGCGATATACACTTCGGTATTAATTTTAACTCCAGCATCAATGAAAACAGGCGGCACTTTCAAACCGTTGGACGCCACCAAGCCAAACATCATGACACCAGCCGGATGTTTGGTTTGAAATTTGAATTTCACTTTTTCCGGAACGTTCTCCATTTTCTGCGGTGAAAAAAACCGGTCCGTGCGGCTGTTGGCCACAGCATCGATGCTGAAAAGCTTTTTGTCGGAGAACAGGATTATCATTTTTTCCATCTTCAACAAGGAAAGCAATCTCTTGGAACGAGTCACTCGTAGTTCCTTGCCAGGTCCGTAATCAAGTGGCGTTTCACTCTGGCTCTGAAAGATGCATGCAGGTCTTCTTTGATGATTCACTGCATGGATTTCTCCGAAATATTGGCTTCCTTTGCAAGTTTTCTTATGGAACGCACCGGGTTGCGAGCAATTTTTGCACGGACCGATTTGATCACGTTCAGCGTGCGTGCAAAGCACGGACATCCGCTTCCCGGCTTCCGCTGCTCAGGACCATCCTGCAGGGACTTTTTTATGCGGTAGACTGTTGCCAAATGGCACCCTATCACCGTGGCAATCTCTTTCGGCTTCTTCTGGGCGAGCAACAAACTGGTGATCCCTTCGTTCGCGAACATTTTGACGAATTTGCAATAAAATAAATAGAATGTTTGGATGCAGCACTTGAAAGTAAACATAAAAAGTACACTTTCGACAGACATTAGTCACCAGCCACACGAATCAACCCAATACTCAAGTTTGAACAATTTCGCATTATTTTCTGCAGCACCCTGTAAAAGAATACCAAAGTCGCTCTTCAACCTACAGTTCATTTGCATTTTATTTAAAATTGTGTGCAATTATTTTTCCACTTTTTAATTATTTTTTTATTCAAATGAAAAAAAAAATGGTTCTAAAACGCTTTTTAAACTGATCATAATATGATAATATGGATGAGTCCTCAAACGGCATTTAAAAACAGCATTCTACGAGTTTATGAAGTCGTAATAAAACCTTTGATAGAAATAAAAGGAATTTTAGAGAGGAAGGCTTTCATATAGTTGGAAACAAGCTATGTAGGTTCTCATTAACCTGAATAAAATATGAAACCTATTGGCACATCTTGGTACCATAATGAAACCAAATTGATTTTTAGTGGCTTTCATACAACTTTAATAAAACTTAGAAAGCTGGATGGTTTTGGTAATGTTACTTGGGAGATGTGTATCACCAGATTTCAAATATTGTCTAAGCGCCGATACCTTATGCAAAGACTGTTTATTCTTGACATGATTAGTAATCATATTAGCAACTGTGCTGTGCTTCAGGAGATCAATTTTAATGCTCCAGCCTGTCGTCTTCGCATCTTGTACTGGCTGTAGACTTTTGGGCACCGCACTGCTTATGGTCCTCTACTCGACAAAGGCTGTAGACTGGCCTGTTTGTGATGTGTTTTAGCAATGTCTAGCAGTGGTAGTTATGCTACTTAGGAGATGAAATTAATGAATCATATCAACAAAATTTGGTTTTCCCACAGGCTACTTACCACATCCTATCTCTGAAGACTGGATCACTCAAAGCAAATAAATTACTAACCGCTTAGGGCTATCAATTTATTTTAATGCATCGAAAAAAAAAACATCTGTAAAAAGCCTGCTAACCAATTTGAGATCAATCATAGAAGCACGAAAGAGTAAGTGGAGAGATTTGATTGAAACTCCATCGATTTCAATTTCGCACCAAACTCTTTATGTTTCTCCAATTTAGTACACCACGTGTGCCTACGCTATGCAATTAGGCGTACTGCTGAATAAAAAAATAAGAGTCTTTTGGACTGTCAAATCGATCTGCAGTGGATTGCAAATTCTGTTCCCGTCCCAACGGGTTGTTTGTGATGCTCGGCGAGCTAGCCAACAGGATTCGAAGAGCGAGGGAGAACAATGCTTCTGACTGCACGATTTCGTGAGCAGATTATGAGAAAAGCTTTCACACTTGGTCCCGTGCGGAAAAGTTGAATGAAAAGCTTGCATGGAAACGTAGACGCGAGAATTGCTATATGAGAGCCACGGAAAGTAAGCTCTCGTGCGGTGGGACTGTGTTTGACGTTTTCCTTTGCAACAGCGCACAGTGGGACGCATTTGTGAGACGAGTCGGAAGAACATTTTTGGAGAAATCATTATCTCGAACGCCGTTTCGTGGGGCCGTTTGCAAATTTATCCGATTAATCGATCAAATAGGGCTAAGACATGAAGTAATAACATGTTGATTGATAAAATTAATTTTGCCAATGCTGATATATTATCTTAAATCCTCAACCAACATACCTTTGTAATTTTGCCGTATGGAGGTACCACCGTGCAACGGCCTACTCTCTGGGCTGTTGAGCAGCAGTCATCTAGAATAGCTGCCTCGGACAGCCCCACCGCATAGTTGTGTGGGTTTATGCGAGAGAATGGCTCCGGGAATGATATTGGAGAGGAGCTGTTGGTTGATTACTGCCTCTTTAACTTGGCTCTGCTGCGAAAACCATCATCAGTGTAGATTTGACCTTCCATTCCTTGCGAGAAAAATTTGATCCCGCAGTCCTGTGTGTAGTGTATTTGTTGGGAATTGGTCAGAAGAACTAAAATTTTGGAAAATCAATCCTAATGAACATAAGATAGTGAATTCGTTAGTTGAGGGTGATGCGAACAATTAGTTGCTAAGAAGCTGACATTCTGAATAAGTAGTGAAAAGTAGATAAAGTTCAACAGTGACAGCTTTGGTAGAGTAACTTTTCGAAAAAGTCTCCTTCGAAAGATTTTTCCAGTTCCAGGATGATTTTCATCGAAACAAAGTGCACTTCTCCCGTAGAACTTGAGTAGTAAGATTTCCAAGATTTATTAGAGGAATGGTTGAAGTTTTTCGAAACAACTAATTCACCATATCGTACATCTGTCAAAAAGGGCTTGAAGAAAGGAAATTTATCACACACAGGTGACAGCAGCCATCTTGGATTTTCCCTTTTTTACTCAGTGTGTGAGAGACAGTGAACATTTCTAGAGCACGAGAGTGCGCGAGAATCGTAGCCTTGTCAAGGACCGAGAGAAGCAAGTGGAAAGCATTAAGCTAGGAGCAAATGCGAGCAGGATTTAGTAGTGGGAAATAGCAGGTAGGTAAGCAGACTGTGTTCCTCTCGGATTCGGTAGGTGGTTTTTATCGCATGTTGACACGGTGGGTGGGAGGCACGGTAGGCGAAACGTATAGCACCTGGGGAAGAAATGGAAGAAAGTAAACAAATTTTATTACAAAGTGCTGCGTTGTGCACCGGTTGTGGGTAGCCGCACTCAAATAAAGTATTGTTGCTCCGTGATCCCTGGGGGATAGAATTTCTACGGGGGGTTTTGCTTTCATAATTCATGCAGTTGTTTGACGGGATTAAATGGAAGATACAGCACATATGGAGTTTTTCCAAGTGAGGTTAATAGAAAATCGGAAGGATGTGTTGATTTCGCTGGGGATTTTCAGTTGCTAAAGAGCTTCACCAATTCTTCCTTTAAAAAAAATACGGTTAACGTCACCTAGTTCATCCTCCTACATTCTCAATTCTTTTTTCAATCTTTGGATTTTGTTGAGTTGCTCATAATGATTTCAATTGAAGAGCGTATCAAAAAAAAAATAATCATGTGTTTCTTAGCACACATTAAACCTTTAATTCGCGAATTAGAAAATTGATTTTTCACTTAATTATTCTGCCACTTTTCTCATAACAAATATATTTCTAATTTCATCGTTTTGCGAAAACAGCCGTTAATTTTAAAATTGTGTTACATTTTGTGGGGCTGCTTTGCAAAATATTTTACGGTAGGAAAAAACAAAAAGGTTTTTTTCCCGAATATTTCTGGATTAAAGTTGGTTATCTAAATACTTTGTCTAAAACTCCAAGCAATCTTACGCATAGTCCCGTAAAAAACTGAAGTCATCAAAAATACAAAATTACATATAGTGGGGATAACTTTTTCTAACGTACAGCCGTTTTTGTATCAAAAACATGAGTAGTATATCGTAGAATGAGAACAATCAATACACAGTACTAGACAAAATACACTTTTGATTTTCTCAGCTTTAATCAATCTATATATCTATCTATATATCTATCTATCTATTTATATAAAAATGAATTTCTGTTTGTCTGTCTGTATGACCCGATTAAGTTGGAAACATGTATTTAGGGTTTTTTTTGGGGTCGAATAAGGTTTTTATGATGGTTTGAGACCCCTTCCCTTCTCGAAAGGGGGGCTCGCATACAAATGAAATATAAATTTCTGCATAATTCGAGAACTAATCAAGCAAATGGAACCAAATTTGGCTACTGGAGGTTCCAAAAGCGAGAAATGTTTCGGTGGTGGTTTGAGACCTCTCCGTCCTCAGAAGAAGAGGGGGAGGGGGGGGGCTCCAATACAAATGCACGAATTTCTGCATAACTCGAGAACTAGTCAAACAAACGGAACCAAATTTGGCATGTAACGGTTTTTTCGGGCAAGTAATGTTTCTATGGTGGTAGGTATTTGACAGTAAGAAATGTTTCCAATATGACTCAGACTCAAAGAAGTGTCATTTGAACAGTGGATTACGACTGATTAGTGTAACGTTTGGGGCTGGGGAAGGTTCTTATGATAGTTAGAGAACCTTCTTTACTCTGGAAAGGGGGGCTCCAAGGGTAAGTCGCGTAGAACAGTGTGCCAGCACGATGTCTCACACACTAGACGAATATGTTTCCTAACAGCGGCACTTTGATTTTCAATCCATACCACATGTGTGGCACACAGAGGAACACTTTTGACAGTTGGGCTTATAGAAATATGAAACCAGCAACCTTGCCAATATGCATTGCCTGGTTGCCAGGCTCAGCAGAAAATAACAGTTTAGACTATCAACACATCGGCATCTTGGGCACATTACAGGAACTTCCAGAACATTGCAACGCTTGTTGACACACTCAAACAAAAAAACAGCACAGGAGAAAGTGTGCTAAGCGATTCACCCCTTGGGGGGCTCCCATACAAATGAAAAACTAATTTCTTCATACCTCGAGAACTAGTCAAGCAAATGGAACCAAATTTGGTATGGGCGAGTTTTTGAAGATATGAAATGTTTTTATGGTGATTTGAGACCCCTCCTCCTTCTGGAAGGGGAGTCTCTCATTCAAACGAAACACAAATTTAAACCAAACATGAGAACTATCCCTACAGCTATGCAATTTTCTATGCAAGGGTTTTTGGTCCGGGAAAGGATGTTATGATAGTTCGGGGGATTCCCATACGAATGAAGCACAAACTTCAGCATTGCTCGAGACGTAATGAAGCAAATAGAACAAAATTTGGCATGTAGGGGGTTTTGAAGGTAATAATTGTATGGTGGTTTGAGACCTCTTCTCCCTGTGGAAGGGGGGAGGCAATCCCAAGTAACACACAAGGCACCTTTTTAGAATGATTTTTATATTATAATATGATATGATATAATATGATTTTATATTATAATCGTATTATAAACGTATTGCAAAACATGCCAAGTTTGGAGCGGTTTGTATCTCTCGTATTGTATAGAACACTCTGACAAACGGTCGAGCTAAAAATACTTTTCTCATTGCTGCAAGTGATTAGTACTTTATTATTGATCTTAAAAACATGGTTCCATACATATATACATTATACATAAACAGGACAAGATTTTATGGGGAGTTTTATATACTGCTGAAATTACAACCGTGTTTTGCAAAACGTGTTCATTTTTCTCATTAAGATGATTTTTTGGTACAAGATTGTGGTTTCACTGCCAACGGGAAGAATATCATAGATAATCATAGTTTACTTTTCAACAATCTGAGTTGGCTTAGCAAAGAAACTACGAACCTATCACGCCAAGGACTAGTGTCCCACTTTTTGTGATGTTATATTTTTGTATGACGATAATTTTTTTTTCATTTAAGTTTTTTAAGGCTTCCCTTTTTGCGCTTTTTGCGTCATATTAAAGTATGAAATAAAGTATTTAACACCTTAATTTAAATCATGTTTTAACAGAACTTTCAACTTGTCTAATACAAGCTGTGTTGCTTGGGATACAAATGAAACACAAATTTCAACCAAACATAATAGTTATCCAGGTTACTTAAACACAAAACGTGTATTTCTCGGTAAGAAGCATGTTCCGATAGATGTTTGAACCTCTGCTTAGTCAAGAACAAAAATCATTCCGAAAAACAACCATAAACGTGCCAAATTTATTAAATTTTTATTCATTTCATTGCAAGCGTAGGAGTGCTCTCATCTGGTTCTGTTAGTAATAGATATTTCTTCAAAGCATTCAAGCAATGCACTGTAGATGCACTAAAGGAATATATTTTGTTGTTTAAAAAAAACTGAAAATAATTCTGATGAAGAAAATAAGTTGAAGACTGCGCTCGAATAAAATGAGACACCCAAATGGTCGCCATAGATTCATTTTCAATCGTTTTTTTAACTCTCAGAAAATAAACAACAACATTATGGTTAGGTTTCAACTTAATTTTTTAATTTGATCTGATCTTCATCACCGGAAACTCTCATTTTACCATTGACACCATTCATAAAGTTTTGGCCAATAGTAGCGCTGACTTCTTTTGACATTTTACCCGCTGTTTGTTCAAAGGCAGCTTGTTTTTGAATAATTTAGGTATTTTAAGAAGTTTGGTTTTCATAATGACCCAATACTTCTCAATCGGACGAATTTCCGGTGAGTACGGTGGGTTTTAGTCTTTTAGTACAAAAAGTTTATGATTATCTCTGTACCATATCTGTATCTTCCTGGCCTGGTCTAGGAATTTTTCGTTAAGGGAAATTTCTTAACTCCTTGGGCACAGGACTTGATTGTAATAGCCACACAATCATACTACTGCAAAAAGGTACCTCACATTGAAAACTCTCAATTAATAACTGTGGAAGTGCATTTAGAACACTAAGTTATTATTATTGTTTATTACAGTCAACAGGTAAAATATTTGCACCAATTACCGGCATGTTAAAACTAAAATCACAAAACTACAAAATTAATCAAATTAACAAAAAATACGTCTAAAACTACACTTATTTGTACATTAAAATCAAATACAAAGCAACAACTAATTAAAAGACGACTCATGCTGCGTATTGGCTCATGGAGCCCATAGTTGGTTCTTGCCGCGGGAAGGCTCAGGAACGAATGTGCGCGTAGATTATGGCGGCGTATGTTGATGTCCAACATGCTGAGCAGTCTAGAACAATCAATGTTCCCTTGCAGGAGGTCGCCAATAAAACATGCTTTTGCCACGTTACGCCTTCCATCAAGTGGTTGAAGGTTGATGAGCTGGCACCGACTGCAATAGCTGGGTAGATTTAACGGGTCTCTCCACCTGAGATGACGTAGGGCAAATCGAATGAATTTCCGCTGGATTGCCTCAACACGCTGGATTCCATTCTGGTAATATGGAGACAAGACAACCGAACAATATTCCAGAATAGGGCGAACGATTGCGCAGTAAAGCGATTTCAAGCAATAAACATCCTTAAGTTGAGACCAAGCAATAAAATAATTGTGAAAGCAATAAGCTTGAAATGCTCGTATAAAAATATAGTATCTCTGTACCAGGTATGATGTAAAATCCGGCCTTCGAAACCGGGAAACCGCACGAAAAACAGCAGACGCTTCACATCCATACAGGGTGTCAAAATATTATTGGTGCAGCAAAATGGTGGTAAAACTATCTTTTATTCCAGGGATAAAAATTAATATGTTTTGATAGTTAAAGCAATATGTTTTTAAATTCCAAGTTTTATTTGTTCATTTCAAAATGGCTGCCTTGGGCTGAGATGAACGTCTTCAAACGTTTCGGGAAGTTATCACGATGGCCGCGAGTTATTCGACAGATGTATGTTTCCAAACTTTTAAAAGGGGCGATTTTAGATGTTCTAGTGATTTATGTGGTGTACTGCAAGCTGTTGACTCCAATATGGACCATACCAAATAGTCCATAGGATTCAAATCCGGTGAGTTAGAAGGCCCTTACAAAGCTTGGAAAAATTCGTTCGCAAAAACTAATAATCTTTTTTGCTCCATGAGCCGGCACCCAGTCTTGTTTCAAATTCCATTCATTGAAATGCAGCGATGCCCAAGACGCTACTGTGTTAGTAAGTAGCTTCTGATATACCTTGTCGATGAAGATCGGGGGTTTTCCCGGAATGAGTTATTCCAGCCCAAATCATGACAGAAGCGGGATGATGACTCCACGGTTTTTGGACGTAGCAGGAAGCAACTGCCGATCATTTTGGTGGTTATGATGGTGCTCAATTGTGGAAACTTTTTCATCAGTGAACAGCACTGACCGATAGCGGACCAAGGATAAGCGGTTCAAGAAAACCTTAGCTTTTCTCAACCGGTTTACTTTCATGGTGTCAATCAAGTAGTGATTCTTGCACAGTTTATGTGGCTGAAGCTTCAAATCGTCGTGGCTCCAACGGAAGATTTTGAAATTTTCATTGATTTCACCAACTTTCGGAAATGGAAGAATTTCGCTTAATTCCTCGCTGGATAATCTCGCGCATTTGTACGTCCGAACGTTGTGCTTTTTTCTTCTTCTTACGCGGTCATCTAGAGTTCCAAGCTATTGATATCGTTTGATTGCGTCAGTCACTGTAGATTTTGTCATATTCAGAGTTTTTGCAATCACTGAAACAGTTTTTCCTTTTCGAAAAAGTTCAACTACACCTTCGCACAACTCATTCGGCTTTATTTTGAATTAATTAGATATCAGAACTGCACCAAACTTACTGCGTATAAAGACAATGGTTCAAGTTGATGAACCACGTAGGTTTGCTTAGTTTAATGTGCTTGTATATGTTAAGGCATGCCGACAAAGTCTGTACGGATAATTTGCAGACACCCTGTAATTCATATCATATAGTAGGTTGCGAGTAAAAGGAGCCAATTTATTTAGTTTGAAAGTTGCACCATGACGAAATGGCAGCGTATTCGTGATTTGTCATACGTGCAAATGTCGCAACAATTTCAATCTGATAGTGTCCCGGTGGACGGTGAAAAGGGTCTTAGACCAAGGAAAGAAAGGACAACTCTCCGCAAAGATGGCCAGAGATCATCCGAGGCCTGCTCGAACTTCAATGGTTATCGCTTCCATCAAAGGGAAGATTTTTGCAAATCCAGTGCGTTCAATGTGGAAAATAGCGATGGAACACGTGTCCAGCAACTTTATGGCACAGAAGATTGTAAAGGAAAATGTGGGGGGGGGGGGAGGGGGGTTCGGAAAGAACTCACATGATTACCACCCGCATCCGGGAGCTACGAGTCGAGCGATGTATAAAAATCATGAACTACCTCAAGCTGGTGTTCACAGATGAAAGCATGTTTACCGTCGATCAAATTCCAGAACCGATCGCTACATAACAACATGAATCTGACAAAGCATCCTGCTAGCGTTATGATGTTTGGATACAGCAGAATTTTAAATAAATGTGCTCTTCCGTGATACAAAGCGCAGTACGGCCCGAAGTCAAATGTTGTATTTCAACAAGATGGGGCTTCGTGTCACAGCTCGAACCACACTCAGAAGTGGTTGCAGAAACATCTGCCGTTCTTGCCGAATGATATGTGACCATCATCCAGTCCTGATCTTAATCTGTTGGATTTTTCAGTATTGCGCGTCATGAAGGCCTCGGCCTGTTTTAAGCACCACCCGGGTACGCCAAGGCTCAGAGAAATGGATCTAGGCTACATTATTCGGTTTTGCCGGTTTTTTTACAGCAAGTGGAAATTTGATCGATGATAAACGTTAAAGAATCTCAAAAACATCCCCGTTTTAAATTTATATAAAAATCAAAACCGATTTTTTTGAGAAGAGGTTTGCATTTGGAATTGCTCAATTAAGTAAACATTATCACACAAACGGTAGAATGCGTTTTTTATGCAACTTTTAGTAGAACTTCGTGTTCATAGACTCATTTGTAATGAAAACTAGAATTTGGAAGCTAGAAATACCTGGAAGATAGTTTGTCGTGGTAATTAATGTGAGCTGCAGAAAGAATCAATTGGATCACTGGTTCAGGGAGGAAGATCAAAATGTCAAAATGTATCCTTCGGACGTCATACAAAAGTGTATGTGAAATTCATCGTTTTAACAGTGTGAATCCCAATATAATCACTTGTGGTTGCTCCATAACAATGAAAGTGATTGTTCGGACTAACATTTGTAAAACATTCGATTCGGTAGTAAGTAGGTAGAAAAAAAACAAAAATAATTCATTTCATTATACTTCGATTTTTACTAAGGAGCAACATATAGAGTGTATCGAAAAATAGTTAGCAATGTTGATTTTCAAATAAAAGAGTGAAAACAAACAAAATATTTTGACTTCAGTTTTCAATGTATTGGACCTTTTTGTTGCATTTCACTGTTTACTTTAATAAAATTTTTGGTTTCTGTAAAGCGCTCGCACTTTGGACTTGAAATTCTTCATTAAATCCTGCACAGTTGCTTTTGTGACTTTCCTGTTAGCGGCTGTTCAGCTTTTCTGGAACTCCTGGATATTTTGGGACACCACAGTGCCGCTTGACAATTGCTCAATATCATTCAGTTGGCTGCAGATCCGAACAGTTCGGGGGATTGATATCCTGATTCACGAATTGTGCAGTATTGTTCAACAACCGCTGTAAAACCGACTTGGTGTAGTGGACGAAAGCCAAATCTTGTCAGAAGAGAGGAGGAGACTTATGTTTTGCAAATAGTGGCAGCAATCTCTTCTTCAAACATTCTTCCTCGTACACCTTGGCGTTAATTGTACCCTTCGTGAAAAATATCGATGACCGCAAAGGTACATATCGCTTGCCAGATCAGCACCTTTTGTCCTAACATTTCCATCGCCGCGTCGTGTCAGCGTCGCTCTGCAGATTTCGTATAAGACTGTGGTCTGAGCAGCGTTCGTGAATCCTCTTTGGCGTAGGTTTCATCGTCAATCAGGATACATCCGTCTTTGTTCTCAAGAAACCGCCTATATACTTTTCACGCTCTACTGATTTCGCCCGAGCTTGCTGCTTCTGGGACTTTTTCGACACATTATGTTTCTTGTACGGTCTTAGGGAGTTCTTTGAACCTATACTGGCCTAGTTACCGGACATTGCCCGAGTAGATATCATTTGAAACACATTGGCCATATTCAGAATGATATCTGTCGTTTTTGTATCATGGAACGTGAAACATCGCAACATCTGCTTTGCAGTTGTGATGTTTTGTACAAGAGCAGACTTAAATTTCTGTACAGTGGCTATATGCAACCTAAAGAAAATTTCTACTGCAAATCCTGAAAAGGTGGTGGGTCTTATAAACTCAATTTTGCATGACTAGGAGACTTGTCTTAGGCTGGTCACTTGACAAATGGTGATCTAGCTTTAAGATGCGTAATAGAATAGTAAACAGGGGTATACCACAAAAGTTCAACTTAGTGGACGCAGTGGTTCTACGCCCAAAAAATAAAAATAAAAGAGAATTCCGAGCTCTGATCCGTTGAATGCTGGTGTTGAATTGCTTGGTCAATCCCGCGGCGGCGCCGATTGGGTTTTCCTTATATGCTCAACCACTTTCAAGTTCCAGCCGGACGGGTCTCACCTGAACTTTTTGATTACACCAGTGTCACGGTGTGGTTCACTTTCACCTGATTTGCAATTTGGTCATAAGTGACACCCTTTTCCGAGCACCACATGTACAGAATTTTCTTTCGCGTGTCCAGATCAATTGGACTCATCTTTGAAATGATCCACTGTACTTAAACCAATCGATTGCACAACTGTTTTTAACTTGTAAACAATCATGTCACCATAAAACACATTGAAAAAAATTAAGCTATTCTAAAGTCATTATTCTCAATTAATAACTGTGGAAGTACATTTAGAAAGCTTTGCTAAGAGCAAGCAATAAGCTTATTGTGAAAACAATGAGCTTGAAATTAGAATGAAAGAACATTAATTTTCCAAATATTCTCGATTACGCACAATAAATTTCAACTAAACTATTGACAAATAGTATGTTTGGTAAATTCCTTAGTGATTGACATATAACATTTCATTAAAAACTGTAAGGTTTTGCAGAACTTATTGGTGGTTATTTCGCCCCCTTTGCTCATTATACCCTTAATACCATTACGGTCTCAATTCTGAATTCATCAACAACTATTTCTATTTTTCAGCACATCTCAAAAAGAAGGTAATAAAAATGCAATAAGTAATGCAAGTAATGCTATATGTTGCTGATACCCTTTTGCGGAATATTATCCCACACACAGGCCTGCTAAGTAGTGTGTAAACAGCAAATCAAATCAACGAACAGCTGCTCGAACAGCGGCGATGTGAAACTACTGCTGGTTTATCCTAAGTGTGTTCATACTTTCTTTAACACCCTGTAAGCTTCAAAAGCCTTCTCTCTATATATCTGGCCACTGGGCACTTTGAATTCGAAAAGTGCGGTGCTTGCTGTCTGGTGACAGAACGGGATACCGACTCAGCAGTCAGTGGTGTAAATAAATCTCTACCTCCTGAAAGTGGGCATTATAGCGCCAACCGTCTGGACACGCAAGGAAAGGCGTTGTTTGCCACATGGTTATTTTCAGCCGTGCTCTAAGCTGGGTTTGGTCCTGCCTTCACAAAGCTCTCTGCCGCAATGCTTACCCATGAAACGAAGGAAATGGGGGCAGCCGAGAAGGGTCGTCGATTGGCGTGCGTGTAACGTTTCAGTTACTGATTATTTTCATACCTTTCGAAAATGGGAAAGTATACGATACTGCTGACATTGCTTTCGGTTGGATTAATATATTATTTTGTTTGCTGGCATGTTGCGGTTACTGAACTGATTTCAGGCACTGTTTGTATTCATGAAGTTTGAAATTAATTCACTCAAGGTTGGGTTATTTGCAACACTAAAATTCTAATTACGGATGATTTCTTTACTACTGGAACACTATGCCGGCTCTTGATTAGGTGCTCTAGAAGCACTTAAACAGTTATTGATGGAATAAACAATTTGAGAGATAGCACTAGTAACTATAGTAACAATTTGCGTGCCAGCTGTTCTGCGTTTTGTGGTATGCGTGCTTAAATGAAAGGAAAATTTGGAGGAAAACAGGGTGACCGAGCTTGCCACCATGTGTGACGCAGTGATACTTCAATCCCATTTGAGGTAGGTGGGATTTTTTGAGACATACAATCTCTTGTCAAGTCTTTTTTCGAAAGAAAAATAACGCCACTGACCTATGTGTGCAATGGCCTGACTGACAGCCATGTTTTGGTTTTTAGCATCTGATGCTGCCTTCCATAATGTTATGGACATAACGACATAACGATGAATGACATCACAATATTACGGACTACATCTACACCCTGGAAATTAGACGTCGCAGCAAGCTTAGAAATAAACAAACAACAGAACACAAATCTACTAAACAAAGATCAGTCAATGGTTAAATATAACGTCTTCAACTTGCTATCCAAACGATATCATATCTGACGGTAATGTGCAGTCACTCATTCCGCTACAAGGACTATGTACGTTCAGATATAGATGAGAAATGAAGTTTCGAGGTAGATATCTAAGTACAATTAGTTTTTGACATTAAGAATAGTTCGTATATATACAAGGCTAATAATAAGATAGGTATTAAACTATACGGAGCTGATGATAAACGATTTGTTATTTAGTAATGCATAGTATATATACGGCAGGTGGCGAAGGTTGTGTCAATCAGTATGAGTTATTAGTCCGAGTACAGCTGAAGATGGTCTGATCATTATAGACGAAATACGCGTATCTGTTGAAGATTAGCAAAGGTAGTCGGACATTAAATGGAGATTACTAATATATTCTGATGGACACTTAGTATTCTACTAAGTCATTAGAGTTAAACCAGTTAGCAAAAGTACGATTGGGTCAGCATGAACATGTTCGAGGTAGCAGCGAACTTGCTTATAATCAAAGTTCAGAACTTGACGATCCGATCGCATGGTCTGCGGAGGTTAATACATGTAAAACAAGGAAGTGTGCGACATGTGATTGAAAATTGAATTACTGGAAGTATTTGAAGACTGAACTCGAATATATATAAGACACATCAAAATGATCACCAAAATTCATTTAAATCGGATACTACTCAGATTTTCAGGGTATTGAATAACTATGACATTAACTAGATCCAATTTGCTCCACTGATTTCATTGATTGCATCTTCCAACCCGATGCTGCAATGTTAGGCCGTACATTTCTTCACAGCTGATCATGAGATCTCGAGCAGAGAGCTTTGTCCATCTTCCTGTACACATTTTCTCACAGTTTTTCTTCAAAGCTTCAT
Organism: Aedes japonicus; assembly: GCA_034211315.2. Lineage (NCBI taxonomy): Eukaryota > Metazoa > Arthropoda > Insecta > Diptera > Culicidae > Aedes > Aedes japonicus. The sequence continues at coordinate 331,194 of JASCZW010000293.1, forward strand.
CGGTTTTGAATGATTTTCCGCTTTTCTTCATTATTGCCCAAAACTTTTTGATCGGACGAAGTTCTGTGTGTATTTGGCGGGTTCGCCTCCTTCGGGACCACTTTAACACCCTTTGCTTCGTACCAATCCATTACAGGCTTGGCGTAATGCCACGAAGCGAGATCTGGCCAGAACAGCTTGGGACCATGGTGAGAGCGGAGGAGGGGCAGCAAGTGCTTCTGCGAGCATTCCTCTCGATGAATCTGGTCGTTTATGGTGCCTGTTGTAACAAACGGCTTGCTGTTCCGTCCGCACTCGCAGATCGCCTGCCCAAACAGGTACTTCTTTGTGAATTTGTCCATCTTTCTCTTCCGGAACTTTTCCGGAACCTCCATGCGGGACGTACCGACAAAAAACTCGAGGCTGGGGATTTATTTGGTGTCCGCCTTGAGATATGTCTCGTCGTCCATGACGAGACAGCCTGGCTTGACCAGCCACTCACGGTACAGCTTCCGCGCACGCAATTTGACCACCGTGTTTTGCTTGTCAGTACGGTTTGGCGCCATCCTGACCTTAAAAACACGTAGCTCAGCCCGCTTAATGATCTACTGGACGAACCACTTCGACGAATTGACCTTTTTGGCCACGACTCGAGTGGAAAGGTTCGGGTTATTCTTAAAGTACTGCCTTATCTTCCGCGCCTTCTCTGGGTCTTTTCGGGTTTCGGCCGCTTCCAGCGCGCTGCTCGATGATCTTCGTCTCCTGGAACATCTTCACAACGCGGGACACGGTAGAATGGTGGATTCCAAGCCTTTTGTCGATCCATCTGTGCGACTGACCAGGATTATCGATCACCGCGCCCAAGATTTGCTGGCGTAGCTCTACTTGTTTCGAATGCATCTAGAAAACTACTTGACAGATCGCGATTTTGCACACATAAACATAATACTCTAAACTAGTATTACCCAAAATTTCATTAATTTTTACCCAGACGATAAAAAGTTACACCCAAAACAAAGTGTCACACTTTTCCGAGTCCAATCTTTATTACCTACCAATAGCGGGTCGGAGTTGGGAAATGAATTCATTTACAAATTAATTTATGAATACACACTCGCACACATACACCTAAACATATAGCAAGCAAGGTGACAAGATAGTAGCCCAATCAATGGACGGCACCCGCCAGCGAAATCATCGAAGGATGGCTCTTCTCCAGCAGTTGATCCTCATCAACACTAATCACGGTGTCCCGAACTCGGTGCGTGAGGTGCATTGGTCACCCATCGCGGGACATCCTTGGGCGTGGTGTGTTTCGCTGATTGAACAAATCGAATTTATAGAATGGTTTTGTTTTGGATAATTATAAGAAAATAGAACAATAATTATCATATCTTTCAATTTGCGGTACGTTTCCGTATCCACTGCTGCTGCAATCTACTTTATTAGCTGAAGTAGAATTTTGTAAATTCTACACCTCACTTTGGAAAATTGCAACTGACGCTACCAGGGGGCTTCACTATAGTCTAAAAGCTCAATTAAGGATTGAACCAGATTTACGAGGAACCGAGTAAGATTTACCCACTTACCCATGGTTTGACGTTTCAGCTTGTTTATGAAAATGGACACAAGTTACTTAATTTTGGGTAAATCTGAATGAGCATGTAAGGCCTGAGGGTGCGACACATCTAAATCCAGATTCAAGATGATCGAAAAATCCCACGCTAGCGAATCAATCTTTAAAAAATCTAGTTTCAGCTTGTGAATCTTAATCCATCAACTTGCATCGTGCTGCATCTTTTTGCAGTAAATCTTTAAAATCTTCTTTCTATCTACTAAGCGTGCGCACATCGCACAAGAGCAAATCAAAAAAAAATCCTGCATCTGAGATAGGCCCCTCCTGTGTAAGGCCCTCCTCTTTTATGAATTTTCGTACTGCATTATCGTGCCTCTCTCTCTCTCTCTCTCTCTCTCTCTCTCTCTCTCTCTCTCTCTCTCTCTCTCTCTCTCTCTCTCTCTCTCTCTCTCTCTCTCTCTCTCTCTCTCTCTCTCTCTCTCTCTCTCTCTCTCTCTCTTTTTTTTTCCAATTCAAGAGTGAAAAATAAACATATTTTTATTGGAGAAAAATAACGTTTTGTTGCATTTCACTTAATTTGTTTGCAGAAACCTTGATTTCTGTCAAACTTCCGCACTTTGGACTTTACATGCATCGTTCAATTCTACACAATTGCTTTTGTTTTTCCTGGTGACTGCTGTTCAGTTTTTCAGGAACTCCTGCAAGTTTTGGGACACTGCACCCTACTTCCGAATGTGCTGCTTCAAAATCGCCCAATACCGTTCAATTTGGGCAGAATATCCGGACAGTTCGGCGGATTTATGCCCTGATTCACGAATTATGTATTATTGTTTGCCAACTACTGTAGAGGCGACTTGGCATAGTAGGTGGAAGCCAAATCCGACCAGAAGAGAGGAGGAGCCTTATGCTTTCTGTACAGTGGCAGCAATTTCTTCTGCCAGCATTCTTTCTCATACACCTTGACGTTAATTGTACTCTTGCATCACCTCCGTGGCATCAAAGTCTTCCAGGTCCTGGCCACCGATTTACTGTAATTTAGTGTGGTGCACATAAAGGACTCCGCAAAAAATGTTACATGTTAGACGATTTTGTAAGTTTAAATACGATCATGGTTATTAAGTGATTCATGTTTGAGTTTGAGTTTTAGCTACCTTAATTTGTGGTAACTTGCGATACATCGAAACATTCCGATTGAGACACGTTTCACAGCGTTATTTGTTATTTTCATCACCTAACATCCCTGGCTGTCTAATTGCAGTGTACGGTTTTATTTGTAAAACACTATGTCGCGAATACGTCGCGATGATTCACGTTGTTTCGATTAGTTAAGTTGTGTCATTTACATCGACCATATTACGTCGATAAGCAGTGGATCATTTTATTGTGTACATCGGGACAACCGCTTGAATGACCAAAGTGCATCTGTGTAATATTCAACAACTTTTTTTGCTCTGTTTCAAACAAAGAAGCTTCAAAGTTTGGCATTATCTAATTTGCAGCGCTTCTATTTGATATCATATGCATGGCAAATTAATAGAAGGTGTTGGTTTATTTTCTTATTTAATCTTTTTACCTGATATCCCTTATAAGTTTATACAAATTAGTTGATGAGTTTGAATGCGAGAAATTAGCTTTTTGGATCGTTAACACTTTATTCTACCTTTGCGTGAATTTTGTACCGCTAATGGTAAAAAACCATAACTATCTGTCAGCCACTATAACTTATAAGTGTGTCGTTAGTATTTAATATTTATTTCAATAAATTCTTAATTACAGCATTGAGCTTCCTCCCCTCGTACTGCGATAGTTTATCCTCGGTGCCATGTTAGATCATTCCTGTAGATTGAGGTTAATTATTCATTGAGGCGGAAAAAAAGCAATTATAATGGAAAGTATGCTAAACAAACTGGTACTCGACAGAGCGTTTTTTTCTGTACAGACGACGTATCGATCGGATGTGTGAAGGTGAACTCTGTGGAATATGTTGTGTATGTTTTGCAATCTAAGATTGCATTTTTGTATAAAAATGAGATTATAAAGATGTAATCATTGTTAAATTTTTCTCTTGTGCCCATGACTATGTAGTATTTTTCAAATTGTGATTTTAGTGTAGTGGTTAATTTAATCCACTTCTAAACGAAAACAATTTTGGTTGACTGTAGCACATTTTGAGATTTTCTAATGTGCGTCGGTGTGCGAGTGTCGGTCTCAACAGGTATCGGGTTGAGGTTTGAACACTGAAAATTTATGTTCATTAATTAGCTTTCACTCGTTCGGATGGATGTGGATGTACATAGAACAAATGTCTCGTATGTTGTATGAAACATTCATATTACTTTTTATCTGGTGAAATGCTATCATTACAGCTTTTTGTATAATACACGAAATGAATTTCGTGAAGATTAACCAATCGCTGTTTCTTTTTTATCGTACTCATGTATTGGGGCTTGCTGCTGGCAAAGACGAGAATAATTTATTTATCTCAAAATCAAAATTGAAGTGCTGTCGAGAGTTATAACTTTATGCTCATTAACAAGTGTCTTCTCATAAGTCACCATGGCCAAGTGAGATCAACCACAGCTTTACTAACAGCTCTCTACAAAAATACAGGATCGAGTACCATTTCAGAAACATTTAAAAAAACTCTGGAAAACTCCACGTGTTTGCTCCTTTTTTTTCAATTACTCTTCGAGTCGATATAGTAGACATGTCAGTCATTCAGCGAGCAGAGAGACGTTTCATTTTAATTTGTGACAAAATGTTCGAAGCTGTTTTAAACGTTTTCGTACAAAGCACGAATGTTCGTTCTGTGTGAAAAAATGTTTTGTGCTTTTGACAGTTGTGAGTGCGCCATTAATTACGAAGGTATCTACATTAAATCAACAAACCAGTTTCGTTGAAGAAAACAACGAATAGATTCGTTAGTTCTACCTTTGAGTTTGTAGTTTAAACTAATATAAAGTGTCAGTATATTGCCAATAAAAGCCAATTTTGGATCGGGTATCAAGATTGGGATCGGGTATCAAGATTGGGCCGGCTTATTGTGTATCAAGCTTGGGTGTGTTTGTTTTTATTTATATCTCGTATCGGGTTGGGGTTTGCACTGACAATTATTTCGGGTATCGCAGGTTGGAACTGGTTCCAACCTAGATACAAAAATGAACTCGCTATAAGTTCGGATATCGAAGGATGGAACTGGTTCGGTATACTGTATAAATCATTATATGCTTCATTCCTTTAGTATAGTCTACTGTGTAGTGCTCCAATGTCGTAGATATTAGAGTTTAAGGACATATGGGATCAAGTCCCTTTAACTTCAAAGTGTTCTGAGCACAAACCTCAAATACTATTAGGCCTTCAGACGTGAAATGTTTAAGTATTGTTTGCTCCACTGGAGCATCCATTGGTTAGCAATTTCAGCGTAGTTTGTTTTCTTCTGTTTGTGATTTTTGACCTCAAAAATCGTGAAGTGACAATTAACCTAACCTATAAATTATATGGGTCCTCCCTTAGCTCAGTCAGTAAAGGCGCAGCTACAAAGCAACACCATGCTGGAGGTGGCTGGGTTTGATTCCCGGTCTGGTCTAGAAATTTTTCGTTACGTAAAATTTCTCGGCTCCCTGGGCATATCGTATGATTGTACTTGTCACACAATCATACTAATGCAAAAAGGGTACCTGGCATCGATAGCTTTAAATTAATAACTGGGGAAGTGCATCTAGAACACTAAGCTGAGAGCAAGCAATAAGCTAATTGTGAAAGCAATAAGCTTGAAATGCTAAAGAAGCAGAAGAAGATAAATTATATGGAAAAAGTACGATCTCCAGATTAACCTTCAACATCTCAGTTTTAGTTAAAATCGCAGAAAAAGACAATCACTGTTTATCACACATCATATTTTGAAATTCAGCAAGTAAAATTATTTGTCGGCAAATGAGTTATACTAATATCAATGTGTGCGCCCATCCTTGCAATGCAAGGATATGATAAAGATTTTATCATATCCTATCATATCCTATCCATATGATAAAGATTTTTCATTAGGCGACAAACGTAAGCAATGGCTTTTTGCGCGGATTTGTCGTCATTGAAAAGTCGCCCAACCAATCCACCTTGGTCATTTCAAACCAAACAAACAAACCTTGCATATGTATGTGTTACATCCACAGATTATTTCAAGGAACTTTTTTTTTTGGGCGAATATAACATTGAGAGACTCTCTTTGATTACTTTCTCTTTCATTCATATTCCAACCACCTTTACGATTTTTATTCAATTATTTGTAGAGTATACAAGCCAGCACTGTTGTGTTTCAGTCTGTACTCAAGAATCGCTCGAAAGTTTTATATTGGCGCTGTAATAAATGAAAGAGGGCGATACGGGAGATAATCTTTCATTGTCAGATTTGTCTATTGAAAGGTTCCAAGATTTTACAAGATGCTCCTGATCAGTTGATATTGGTTTTCAGGAATAAAAATTGAAAAGATCTGCGGCTTTTACAATCAGTACATTACTCGAGTAAGGTGTGGCCCAGTTAGAGTTGGAACATAGACTATTGCGCAAATTTCGAATAAACATTTACAAAATAGTATTCGGTTTTAACAAACATGTTCGACTTTATGTGAACTTTAAAGGGAATATACAAATTAATCATCTCTATTTCGAAGAAATTTGCGGATTTTTCCCGGAACACGTTTCATCAACCGGCGCACATTATCCATCTTTTTGGCAATCTTATTCCACTGGTTTTCAATTCTTTGATGTTTTGACGAAACTGCCTTAACCCTCAGCTTCCACTTCATAATTGCCCAAAATCTCTCTATAGGTCTGAGCTGGGGGCAGTTTGGTGGGTTGAGTTCTTTCGGTATAAACTGAATCCCGTTGGTTTCATACCACTGTAGCACTGTTTTACTGTAATGATAGCTTGCAGTATCCCCAAGCCGTAGCAAAGTGAAATGTTTGTCCCGGTAGCTGTTTGAAGTCGGCCCTTTACATAGGTTTTATCTACCATGAGGAGATCTACCATGTTTTTGTCCTCTTCGGTTGTCTACAGGCACAGTATGAATTGAAGCCTTCCCGGAGAGACGAATCCGTTGCACAGTACTGAATGCGGCGCGAAACTTATTGCCTTAATTTTGTTGAGGTTTGCCTTAATGTTCTTGATGATTTTGTTCCGTAACTAGAAATTAGAAGAAAAATTAGTATTCTCCATTTAATTCCTACTACCTTTGCTTATCTTCGACAGATACGCGTATTTCGTCTACAATGTGCAGACTTCTTCAGTGTCTCGTACTATTGTTACCTTGTACATTGAACAAGTCGAGTTATACGTACGAGACACTACTCGCCTGACGCTTGCTTTGAGGCTTGCAATCCGTCGACAGAGTTTTTCTGTACTTTTTCAAAACACGTCACACGGTATTTCGGGGGAAAACCAAAACTTTAGCAAGTTTAGGCCCAGACCACGAAGGGTTTCAAAATGATTGCGCACAATTGTTTTTCTTCTTTCTTCTTCCATTTTGTAATTGTCTGAAACACGATCGATATTGTTGTAGTCATGTCATAGATGTCATAGTTTACAAATCCGAGCACCAGGGTCGCTGTAAGAATTAAAAAGGTTTGTTCTAAAACTAAATGGGCCACACCTTAATTCATGATTAGGGCCTACCCGCCAATTGTAAACAATGAGTGCAATCGTTAATTTCTCACGAATCTCAGAACACTTGGTTGAAGCTTAATGATGGATTTGTATGATGCATTCTGCGGATTTCTTTTAGATTTTGTGTGTCTGTTTGTAGATCCAAATGTCGGGAAAATAATTCAACAGAGCCATGCTAAATGTAATACAATAGATTGCTCAAAGAGAATGTATACATAAGTTTGGAACCAATTTTGAACTCGTTTCGCTCATTTTCATTAGTAAATTTGTATTTGTCGTCCATCAAAGCAGACTAATTTTATTACATGATATAATTAATGTCATTCTTAAGGTGTCGGTGATATAACCCTACAATGTGAGGCCACCCATGCAAATCTACATTCCACTTCGTCAGAAGTGAAATAATCAAGCTAAGAAATAAAAACTCTGCCATACGGTGGTATCCTCACGGAACTAACTTAAGGTATAAAACGGTGTTCCGATCAAAATTTGGTCGAACTGGAATGTGTGTGAGCCGATCAAAGTTTTTATTAATAAGTCAAATTCTTTTTCCTTTTCAAGTTCAGTTGATACAGAATACAGGAGAAATATTCAGCTAAACTTCCATTTTACCGAATGCGAATTGCCAGGTCTTTTGTTTAACATCTGCCATAAGATTGTGTACAGTCTCCTTGTCCACTTTATTCACCACAGAACGCCAGTTTGTCTTGGACTGTTTCTCGCTCACAACAGCATTTTGAGTCTTCTTAAGGTTCCGCTTGACGATCGGAACAATTGTGTCGCTCAGGAAAGGCAGTAGACGTTTTTGTAGGCACTCGCTCATATAAATTTCCTGGTTTACGACCACAGGTACAGATGGCCTTCTACACAAGATATTAAATTTTCTTCGTGAACTTTGACAGTTAAATGTTCTTTAAAATATGTGCTACCTTTTCCCGTCCAGTTGCCGTAGAAAATTCCTGTCCAGGAAGCTGCTTAATGTCTGCTTTGACGTAAGTTTCATCGTCCTGTACCACGCAATCAAACTCCGTCAGAATCGTCGTGTACAACTTTCGCGATCGTTGGCCGACGTGTTTGGTTTATCATCGTGATTTGGTGTCACCAATTTCTTGTTTGTTGGCAGTCCAGCTCGTATTTAGTTCTATCCACGGTTGAAGGCACCACTCCCAGCTTCTTTGTGACATCTCGAACGGAGAGGTTGGGGTTCCACTTGAAACAGCGGGCAACTCTTTTTGTCGTCACTGTGCCCTCCGGCTTTCGATTTCTTCCCGATTCAGCTTGACTGGCAGTCGACAAACGTTCACCGAATACTTTTAATATGTTGGTTACAGTTGATTTAGCCACATTCAACAATTTCGCCAACTTGGCGTAAGAGCCGTTTGGATTTTCGCCATGCACGTGCAACATTTTGATGCGTTGCTTCTGTTCCTTCGACGACATGTTGATAACTGAAGTGCTGAATCTCAAAATCAAAATAGAGGCATGATGCACACGCACGGCATACGCACACATCTTTGAAATGAGGGGTGTGCCAATTTTTTTAATGCACGATGAAAGGAACTGCGACAAGTTTAATTCGACCAATGTTTGATCGAAACACCCTCTATAAATCACTAGTCCATTTAGAAAGCTTTGTGAAATGCTCAGGTGACCGACTAGGTCACCAGACTTGAAAGTTTTCAACCATTTGTGTCTAAGCATACTCTTTTCCGCTTCTAATTGCGTGCAAAGGAAGTAGATTTAGAATTTCATCTAACGATTTTGACGGAGTGCTGCGCACTCCCGTTATAGCAATGGACACTAGCCGTTGAAGTTTTGACAGCTTTTTCAGTGCAGTAGCCTCTTTTGTTTTGGGCCACCACACAAGGGAAGCATACGTTAGTTATGGACGTATTATTGATGTATAAATCCACATTATCATTTTTGATCTTAGACCCCATTTTCGGCCAAATGTTTTTGAGCATATCCAGAAAGCGCTGGTTGCCTTGCCGATCACACGCTCAACATGAGTATTCCAGTTCAGGTTGGCATCCAGAATCACTCCTCCTGTTTTACCTGTTTACCTCCAATCCTCCAATGTCCAATCCTCCTAGCTTAAAAGCTTTTAGATTCAACTTCTGAATACACCAAAACTGGGAAAATTTTAGGATCCATTGCATTCTCTCCGAACCGGTATTGTCAAACTTTCCGGTCACTATAATGACTATATCGTCTGCAAAACTTTCATACAACCTCGGGTGATTCCTTCCACATACGATGGTCGAAATTTGCTATTCATGAAGGATTCATTGATCGAAGATGAGATTTCTTCACATACTATCTTCTACAAATTGACTCAGAATGCTGTGTTCTCCCCTTTTTTTGGCCATCTTTCTGTCAGACTCACCAGGATTCCGTCGAATCCGCTCTCTCACTCGTTTGATGACTTCTGGACATCTGGTAGTGGGATTACCGCTAGGTCTTCTAGGTATATTTCAAGAACCGATTTCTTTGTAGCGTGTTATACACCGAAAGATGAATCTTTCGTTTATTCCGAGTCGTTTCAATATCTTTAAAATAGTACACGGTCTGAAATGTTTCAAAAACAGACCTATCACGAGCTCCCTTTTCGCGTCTATGATTGCTAAAATTTCATACGAATGAGAATTCTAAGCTAACTTGCAAGCCGTGGTGGCATTTCAACATACTCTAAAATAAAAATAAAATCAAAACAATTCAATATTGCATAGTTTTCTTAGTGTGTATACCTTTCTTGTTTTCTTTAAAAACGTATAACATCCATTCATAGGAGTTGTCGCAAACCCACATACGGAAGTATCGTTTCTCGCCCACTCCAGCGATTATGATTAGCAATCTTGAACTCCCGTAGTCCACCTTCCACTGGTTGCCATTGGGAAGCATACAACTTACATGCTACAACAGTGACCATACACGTCCATCAAAGTGACGGGCCATCATCGCGTAGGTAGGCATGCGAGGCTTTCTTTGACGTGACGGTATGACCACATAAATGTCGGTGCTAGTCATTGAAGCGTAAACAGAACACGGCTACGTGGGGTGAAAAGTTTACTTGCTCACCCGGTTCCAATGTCACAGTTTATCATGTTCCACTCATATTTGTTGGGGCGAGACTTGATTTAGATACTGGTGTGAGGATAAGCTATTTGTGAAAGTGTTGGTGAATTACTCACTGTTAAAACCCAAAGGGACAAGCGACTGCCCGAAATGGTTGTACGAAGTGTTGACACTGTTTTCTCATTATTGTTATCGGTTATAATAATAATCAGGATTTCTTTTAGAGAGAGCGTCATGGAATTGTTCCAAAATTTACGACAAATCATTCAACCATTCAAGTTCATCAAAGTAATCAATTCTTTCTTTTCGCGTGATAGTGATAGACTTCATTTAATTTTATTTATAGTAATTAGAATTATATGTGGTTTTTACGTTACTTTACATTACAGCATAAGAAAAATAAGATCAGCTTTGGAAAAGTATGAGATTAAAATGAAAACCCTTCTTCTTCCTAGCATTTCAAGCTTATTTTTTACAATAAGCTTTTTGCTTACTTTCAACTTAATGCTCTTTTTGTACTGACACAGTTGTGATTTGAGAGTTTTCAATGCCAATAACAATGCATGAAATTTAGTATTATTTGACAAGCATCGAGAAGCTGTTACTTTATATTTGATTATTATTCCTACCAAATATTGCAAAGTTTTCTTGCATTTACAACTTATTTATCTTTAGCATTCTTGTTTGCGATTGTATGTTCTGTACTTATTCTGTATTCAGTATTCAGTAACTATATTTTGAACAATATGCACAGTTCACCACATGATGAAAAGATGTATCTATTGAAATACCTACAAAACCCAAAAAAAAAAGACGATCAGAGAGAAGGAACCTGCAAATCATTATACAATAGTTTCACCTTCGAACAAACTTCCTGTGCCCATCTTCGGTTGTACAGTGCTTTTGGAAAAGAAATATAATTTCCACCGTCAGACAGCGTGGCACTTGCTGCCTTGGATCCAAACTGCAAGATTTATGATGGCTTAGTTTATCCCGAAAAGGAGAAGACTGGAAAACTTTGCCTTCTTCGATGGGTAGCGGAAGTTGAACAATTTCCCACTTTTCGCGGAACAACATCATCGTCGCCGTTCCCATCATATGGGCTCTGTCATGAACTGAAAGCATGGAGACCGGTATTTGTTCCCCCTGTTACACAACACACCATTTTACAAGCTTTTCCCATTGCCATGTTGTGTTTGTCTGTCTCTTCCTCTCTAATACTCAAATATGGGACGGGAAAAAGGAATTCGTTATCGCAGCTGGAGAAAATAGTGAACGTATGGTTTTATTACCTCTGCTATCTGACTCAACAGAAAACACATTTTGTATTGCGATATCTTATCGATCATATCGAGCTCTGAACTACCGTGGTTCACATTTGCCGGGTTATAGGAACGTGATAAAAAAGAAGAATAGGAAGTGAAAAGCTAGCCACAGACGAGAAGTTTGATGACTTAAGCATATTGGTATCCTCGCAACAGAAAATAAAGCTCCTCGCTTGCCACGAATGATTCCCACATTTTTTTTTCAAGGAAAGACATGCTGCATTTTCTGCACGTGAACGAAAAGCTTGACTGAATTCTTCTACGTGGTCAATTGTCACCGCATGAGATGATGCTGGCTATGAGAGTAATAAATTTAATATGATTTCATTCAATTGGTTCTAGGTTCTTCTTTTTCGGTGGCGAATAAATTCTTGTCTTCCATTTCATGTATATTTAGTGCACATAGACTAAGCATGTTAAAAAAATCAAGTCGTTAAGTCCGATAACGGTTAACTAATATCCGAGGAAGACGGGAGTAAGTCCATCCTACATCGGAAATGTCAAAAATATGTTGAATGAAGTTTAGCATTGCAAGCGAGCACAGTTTTAAAGTTTTTAATGCTATAAGGCCACAAAGGTTAACCTAGCAAGAAAATGGTTGTACTGCTCTGAAACATTTTACACACAATCTACGATTCAGTTACGAGAAAAATTGTATCACCCAAACGAAAATTGTCTCAATTTTTGAGCGTGTGGCGTGTGGTTTGAAAAAAACATTTAATTTTCTGCATAATCTAATGCAGTGGTGCTCAGGTAGATGCTTGCAGCGGGCCAAAATGAAATTTTGCGCCAATGCCACGGGCCGCAATGAGTTATTTTTAATGGCTTAAAATAATTAATATAAAACAGCTTATTTTGAGGACACGTTACTAGTAGATGTACCTGAAATGTTAAGCAATGCTCTTTCTTCTAAAATAAAAAAAATTTACAAACAACAATATGTAGATTTATATCACATTCAATTTATTTGAAAATCAATAAAAAACTTTTCGCATTTTAATACATAATTCACTTACACTTTTCTTGAGCAAGCTTATCGAGATCAGCCTTCATGCTAGAGGTCGAAATACGCAATGAATTGTCCAAATGTTCATCACTTATCTTATTTCTTGCTTTTGACTTTACTTGCTTCATCACGGAAAACAGTTGTTCACAAATGTATGTGGTTCCAAACAAAGAAGCTATGAAAAGAGCATGATTTCGCAGCTCTGGGAAGCGCTCTTCCGGAACAAATTTGGCATAGAACTCCAACAAATCATGTCGATCAAATTTTTCTCGCAGTTCCGTGTCGCACTGTAACTCAATTAGTTCCATTTGGATATTATCTGGGGCTTGTTCAGCATCAACACTGAATGGAGAAGAAAGAAGTTTTAGAATTTTGTCATGCGCTTTGAAATCTCCAAATCTACGAGAAAAATCATTTTTCATTGTTTGGAGTGCGTCAACGTATTTTTTAGTCAACGTCACATTGCATTTTCCGAGAGTAGGGAAATGGGCAAAATTTAGAATTTTCATCTGTTTCTCACACAACACGAGTTTGTTTTCAAATGTACTGATTTGAATCAACATGCTGTGCACCAATTTGCCTTTACCCTGGAGACTTAAATTCAAATCGTTCAGGTGCGTTGTAATGTCAGTCAGGAAAGCTAGATCTGTCACCCACTGCGCATTATCGAAAAACTTCACTGATTTACCTTTGCTCTCCATGAATTCGACGATTTCTTTCCGAAGATCAAATACGCGTCGCAGCACCTTTCCCCTGCTCAGCCAACGTACCTCAGTATAATATGGTACGTCACCATATTCTGCATCCGTGTCTACTAGAAGAGCCTGAAATTCTCGATGGTTCAATGCGTGCGATCGGATGAAATTAACTATTTTGATGACATCTCTCATGACATCTTTGAATCCCACGCTTTTGGCGCAGAGGTTCTCCTGGTGCACGATGCAATGGTACTGGGAGAATTGCTCTGACACTTCTGGTAATTTTCGAAGATGGGCAATTGCACCTTCATGTTTTCCTATGAATAAACATTTTTTTCAGTAATAAAATGATTAAGCAGAGAGAACAGACAAACAAGCTCAAACATAATTCATAAATACATAAATAAATTTAAACATACATAAATGTATGAAGAAAAATACCTAAAATTTAACACCATCCTTGGTACTAAATTTTCCAAGGCCGTAAATCTGATAAAGCTGAATATTTTGCATCAATTTGTATGCAACCCTTCAAGTAAGAAGTAAATAAACTTACGGCCTGATGCCAGCGCCAAATACATCAAATGTCCATAATAAATGTGATAATGCCAGTACTGTCAAAAGGCGACGTTCAAAATAGCACAACATTTTAGGCAAGAATTTTAAGGAGCTTGCACGTCTTTACACTGCGGTATAAGCTTGAATAATTTAAATAAGATGGAAAACAAAATACATACCACACATAGCGGGAGCTCCATCAGTAACAACTCCGAACATTTTCTTCAGCGGTAGATCAAACTTTTCTAGAACAGCGCAAAGAGCATTAAAGATATCAATGCCCTTCGTCGTGCCTTTCATGGGGAAAAGGCTTGCCAATTTTCCTCACCTCAAATTTCTTAGATATGCCGCGGATAAAAACTGCCAATTGAGCTGTGTCAGATATATCCGTGCTCTCATCCAGCGCCACTAAATAAAATTCAAAGCTGGCAACTTTTTCCTTCAAACTCAACACAAGATTTTCAGTAATGTCTTCAACCCGCCTGGTGATGGTCGCCCGCGACAAACTCACTTGCGCAAAGATGCGACTTTTTCGGGACAAATTATTTGAACCACAGCTTCCATACATTCCTTAACAAACTCGCCATCAGAAAATGGCTTCGAATGGGAAGCGAGTTTTTCTGCGATAATGAAACTTGCCTTTGTGCACAACTCGTTTTCTTGCTTTCTTCTCACAAAAAGTTTTGCTGGCTACTCAAATTTCCCTGAACTCAGCACATTTTTCAGCCCGCGCCACACCGACATATTTATCCATTTTTGACGCATGTTTCGACTCGTAGTGACGCTTCACATTAAATTCCTTCATAACTGCAACAGCTTCGTTGCAAATCATACACACCGGTTTTTGATTAATGCACGTAAAGAAAAACATTTCAGACCACTTCTCCTGGAAAACACGTCCTTCATCAGCCACTTTCCGTTTTTTGCTAGTGCTGACTTCCATTTTCACTGAATAATTGCTCGAAACTTCTCAGAACTACGCACGCGACTACAGAACGGAACCAATTGACAACAGACACTGAATGGTGAAAGTGAATGAACCTGTGGTTGTGGGAGCGAAAATATGACTGCATTCTCTCTTTCTTTCTATCCCGCCTTTTTGGTCATTCATCATCTGTGTAACAAGCACGGTAAAAATTGTTCACATAAAACTATGAGGATCACAATTATTGCACAGTAAGAAATGTAACTCAAATCGAGCAGCAAATAGCTACATATTCAATGAAGTTCTCATATTTCTCAAATGCTATCGCGGGCCGCAGGATGAGCACCACTGATCTAATGCATATAAAAGTAGCATTCATTTTAGCATAGATTAATGGGATCTTTCTTAGAAATCTTAGACAGATATTGCCGGAATCAGGCCGGATAAAAATAACAATACAATTACAATACAATAATATAAAATAACATCAAAATCTATTTCCGACCATGAATCTTATTGTTCGTGAATCATATAAATGAAAAATGCATATTGTTATTACAATAGATCTACAATTCACTCCATGTGCTAGGATTTTCAACAATTGTGAAACAATACAATTAATAGTAATTGACGTGAGTTTGTTCGGGAAATAATGATTTTTTCTATAGTTAAGATACATAACAACCCCCCTTTTCTATTGTCGATGTCTCAGTTTACATTAGATTCTAATGTGGTAACAATAACTTCTTTTGTCATCTTATCGTTGTGAACAATACTATTAATCGTACATACTATAGATTCTATTGTTTGGTTACAATATTTTCAATTGTAAATCTATGAGAGTTTTTTATTCGGGAGCCTGTTGTATGGAAGATTGCAAACAATATTGTATGCTGTATCAAAGATTGCAAACAAATACGCTGTTGCATTGGCTTGCAGTTAAGAGGAAATTTAACGCGTCTGTAAAAAATTTTTTTTTCTGTGTGTAAGGTGTTAGGTCAAATTGAATGTCGACATAAGTTATCTAAGAATTGGAAAGATATTGGAAGGTTAGGATTTAATATCTTTCAGTGCAAATCCTTTTAAATAGCAAACACAGGATTTTTGCAACGCAGTTAATTTACTATAAAATTTCATGTATCTAGCCGCTGTATGATAACGTGCGTAGACTGCGAACTAAGCTAGGTTCGTTTTTCTTGGCTGTCATCGAATGCGATTATGAAGTGATTGACGGAGACTTAGTGAGACAAGCGAATCCACAATGTGTAGCTCACTATTTGGCCCAAGTTTGCTGTATAGCGCACCGATCGCAATGCACCGAACAGTTCAAATCTGGAGACTTAGTTGGTAACTTGAAAATTTCCAAAAATATTAAAAATGGGCCGGTGATGTATATGAATGGAGATTGGTTGAAACATGTGGAAAACTATGACTAAAGTCTTCCTAATACTAATTTAAGTTACTTAATTAGGCTGTATGCAGAAACTACGAATTTTGGGGTTTACACCAGCCATTAGGGTCTGTGCAGATTCTCTGCAACCAATTTAACTGCTCTTATCCAAGATTTTCGAAATTTCTCTAAAGTTATAGCCTATTGTTTATGTTGAGAGAGTTCTCTCTTCATCTTTGGCGTAGTGACAAGATGCCAAATCAGGCCAGAATAGCGAGAGAGTGTCATGGCTGTGTAGGAATGGTAACAATCGCTTCTTTAGGCATTCATCACGGTATATTTCCTTGTTTACCGTTCCAGTAGTGATGAAGCTTTGGCTTGCTCGACCACAGCTGCATATTGCCTGCCATACCAAATATTTCTTGGGAAACTTGGCATTTTTGTTCGTCTTGAAATGCTCCTCTACACCGTTCCATTGCATGGCAGTATAATAAGATAGTCCGGGAAGCTGCTTAAACTCTTCCAGCACATAAGCTTCATCGTCCCTTATCACGCAGGATAACTTCGTCAAATATTCACGATACAACTTGCGAGCCCGGGCTTTAGCCGTCACATTCTGTTTATCATTAGGGGTAAGTACAGTTTTCACCTTGAACAACTTCATACCTTGCCCAAAGTTGGGGACATTTTTATATTTCTAGCCACAGAACCTGTTCTCTTCAGCAATATTTGCTTCACCTTCGCATTCTTCTGGTGGTTCCTGAGATCCGTTTTTGTTTCTCTCCTAGCCTTCCTGGCTCTTGTCAAACGCGTATCGAAAGATTTAAGAACGTTGTGGACAGTGCTTGCAGGAAAACCTAGCTTTTTTTGCATGTTTTCTTACTGACAGATCCGGATTTTCATTGCGTCCGCACACAATTGCTTTTCGCACTTGCTCTTCTTTTGACGCCATTTCGATCTAAAAGTTTGTAGCGTCATCAAAAATTGATTTTACTCAATGAACAGACATACGTTCATCAGTATGCGAAATATTTCATGAGTTGATGAAATATTTCCAGAGATATACGTACCAAGGGGTGTTCAGATTTTGTCGCAAACAAGCTTTACCTTACAACATATGTGAGACTCAATCGAAGAGGTTCATAATTCCAAACGTTGGAATCAGTAAAAAGCTCTTGAAGCTCAATATGAGTGTCCTTTGTAGCTATGCTGGCCTACACTGGCCTAGGACTCGCCTGATAATTGGTTATCAGCCTATAAGATGCGAATAGCTAACAGGGGTGGTTCTAAGTCCCCACAAAAAAAGCTCCGTGGGGTGGTGTTTTGATTGCGGTCTCCAAGTATTGGAAAAGCTTTATCGATCCCACGGACGAGTATTACTCTTGAGCGGTTATGGATTGAAATCTCGAAGCCTAGTCAAATCATCAGCGTTGGAGTTATCTTTTGAACCCCTGACCTACACACACTGGGACGAAATAAAAAAAGTGGGACATGGGTATTTGCGGTGAAACTAATAGGTGTGGCTTATTGATGTCTTCTACAATATTTCTACATATATTGTTTCTATTCTACATAAGCTTGATTTAATTTGATTTTAATTTTTTTTACGAATTCATTTATTTGTACAGGTTCAATCGAATCAACTTTACGGAGCCAAGTTTTCAGTTTAATTTGATTCAACTTTTTTATTTCAGTTTCAAATCTATAACCATATATTGAAACATTGTAGATTCGGTAATTTCATGAAACTTTGAAGAAGCCATATACTTTCTATCTCTAAAGTGCACGAAGTTGTAGGGTGAAAAAATAATGAAAAATGTAATACCCCCTTTTTTTATTTGAATTTTCCCATTGTTTTAATATTCAACAATGTTTTAGGTATTTCAAATTTTCACTTTTTTGTATAAGACTGCTATTAATTATCTATTCATTTAAAATATTTACGTCGGTTTTAATGCATTTTTAAAGCTATCTTTGAAGATGTGTGCTATATACTGAAAAGATGTAGAGGAAGATTTGCAGTAGAACGATGGACCCTGTTTCATTATTATATTCAAATCAGCTTCATTATCTAATAAATTGGCCGCTATTTTTACTTTTGAACATTATTAGCAAGTCTATATATTTATTAAAAATGTAGACAAAATCACCATAAATGCAACATAATATACGAAGCTTAGTTACTTTTTTTATTTGTTTTTAGTGCCCTCATATAATCTGTACATCATTTTTATTTGCTGAAAAAAAAATTAAGTTAAGCTGCTAACACCTACTAACCTGTAATCTAAGCTTGCTTCAGATAGAATTGGAACAAAAACAATTGCCTGTATTTCAGTTACACATCCTGTATTTCACTTACACATCCTCGATAGCATAAAAAATCATTAAAAACCGACGTGAATCCCTTAAATGAAGAGATAATGATTATCTGACTTCTACAAAAACACATTTAAAAATATGGAAAAATTTTAATAAAAAAGTTATGATAATTATGATAGTTATGTAACGTTTGCATTAAAACAAATGGATATTTTTCGGATGGTTATAAAAAAACTAAGACAGATAATTGGTTATGATAAATTTCCCATGGAAGGTAATTATTTAAGCTTGCTTGCAAAAAAGTTCTACACCCTTGCGAGCGGCCTTCCGGCAGTTAACCGGAACACTCACCATAGTGGACGACAACATGCGTGAAAGCATATTTTCGAGTTCTTTCTTCGTTTTATTTATCAATTCCTTCTCAGTTTTCGCGAAAAAATTGTTGGAGTAGATCTTATGCTTCAGATTGGCCCAGAAATTTTTGATGGGACACAGCTGGGAAACGTTGGGCGGGTTCGCCGACTTGGGTACCACATCGATATTCAGCCGCTTCATCTCCTCCAACGATCGCTTCGAGTAGTGGACCAACGCCAGATCTGGCCAAAACACCACGAATGAACGACGCATTTTCCGGCAGGCATTTCGTACTATAAATTTCCCGTTCACTGCCAGTCCGGAGCGAAAGAAAAGCGGATTTGACATCCCCTTCTCGCTGATTGTCAGCCACAGCAGCACCTTCTTGGGAAACTTGTTGAGTGAAATGCACTTCTCCTCGGAGCTCACTTCCTTCGTGAGGGAAGTGCCCTGCCGGTCGTTGCCATCCACGGTGAGATAGGTCTCGTCGTCCATCACCACCGCCACGTCGCGGTTTACTGGGAAAATTTAGTTATCCATCTTATTCAGCTGCTGCCGCTGCGTCATTGCCTGCAGCTCTGAAACCAGTGGACGCGACATTCACTTCCTGACATGCATATACATATTTGCCAGGTACTTTTTCACTGTTTGGCCGGTTGAATCGACCACCATACCAAGCGCACGCAGTGATGTGTCCTCTTTTCCCTCGGTCTTCCTTTTCAGCATCCTTTGGAGCTGCTTGTCGCTCAGGGTCGTCGGCAGTCCGGAACCGGGCTTTCTTTCGATGCTCTGATTGTTTTCAAATAGTGCCAAGATGTTGTAGATGCCGGAACGGGCGTATTCCGTAAAGTATTTTGGTCGTTTATGAATTCTAAGCACAAAAAGGCTGGCCTGCCTATACCATCTCGGCGAACAAATTATTAGCTCTGAGCTGGGTAAATGCCAGCTAATTGCTTAGAATTTTAGAAGTATCTTCAATGACACCTCTGCCACTACCTAGCACCTGCGCATCCAATACACTTCAGGTAATGCTTTTGATTTTCATGCTCCTAATATTGACGTGTTGCTCGTTATTTCTCACTACCGATTCCTATTGAATTCAACAATCGTATTGCCGATAATGTTCTTCAAAGAATAAAGCCGGTCAATGATTTAGGAGTGACTCTCGACCGTTCAGGCCACATTACCATGATTTAATAGCGAAGGCAACTTGGATTCATTTTAAAAATATATGAAGACTACCGGGACTCTTTGTGTCAGAAATCATTGTACTGCTCGTTGGTATGCTTAGTGCTCGAAAGTGGTGTCGTTGTCTGGAGTCCATATCATCGTTGTTGGATCGCGAGGCTAGAGTCTGTTCAGCGAAGGTTTGTACGTTACGTACTACGCCACCGACCATGGCGGAACACAGCTAACCTTCCTGCCTATGAAGATCGATGTCGGTTGCTTGGAATCGATACGTTATAAAGGAGTAGGTGTAGAGTGCAAGCTGTTTTTGCAGCTACGGTGATCAGCGGAGAAATTGACTCTCCAGAACTTCTCAATTAATTGAGTTTCTATGCCTCTGAACGAGCGATACGGCATCGCCACGTTTTGCACCTTTGTACCTCGTAATTTTCTCTATGGTATGAATGAACCCCTGCATGCTGCCTCCGATGCGTTGAATAGTGTTTATTCCTAGTTTGAGTTTAATATGTTGGATGAAATTTTCTACAAATAAATGAAATAAAAGAAATAAAATTTTCAGGGCAGTTTAATACATGCTTTAAGCTCAGTTTAAAACTATTTTAAACATCCACACGTCTTCCATAAGAGCTTGTACAGTCGCATCCGGTATCCTTTTCTCATTTTTCCTCCACCCTCTAAGTATGTGATTTGTATCCTCTACTATCTTCTTCTCTTTCTGAGTTCCCGCTTCATCATGGTCCAATAGTTTAGATTGGACGGAGTTCAGGGTAGTTCGGTGGATTCATGTCCTTGGGGGGAAAATGCATCGAATTAGTTTCAACACCTTTGTCTAGAGCTTCGTAGCACGGGTCTTGACAAAAGTTTGCTGCCGTTGACCGCGATTTGGGAGGTTTGGAATCTTGTATGCATGTACTACAGCTCTTGTCTTGACCTTCTGGACGTAGCTTTGCATAATGCCGAACTTTTTGACAACATCACATCTTGAAATGTTGGGATGTTGGATGAAATTGCCCTAAACATTTTCTTTCATTTTCCTACATGCTGTTCCTGGGTTCCTGCCTGATTCACGCTTGTGATCCAAAGTCAATCCAAAGGTTGAATTACAGATCTGCACCTAGACATGCAAGATGGATGCTTTTGCACCGAGTGCTTTGCCGGGTCTCGATTCAGTGTTAAACACAGATGCAATGCAGAATCCAGTCGATAAAATTTCCATTCTCAATGATTTTCTTTACTAGACCAGGAATCTTACCTTAGATTTCAAGTTAAATAGTACCTGCCCATAGCCGACCCATCTAAATGAGGCTAAACTGAAAAGTAGTGGTGGCAACTATTGACTATTAGTACCTGTGGCACTCGTGCAAATTTTAATGAATGAAAACAAACTGCACTTACTATGGTCGCACAGTCATACGTAGTACATACTTCCAGGTCAGCCTCCCATAGCGGTACAATACATCAAACCGAATCACAAATGGACCACGTTTTAATGGATTGAAGGCACTTCTCGGAAATTATGAACGTCATGACCTCTCAGCGCAAACATCGATTCGGACCACTACCTTTATGGTCAAAATAGACCAAAGACTTTCTGTTGTAAACAACATTCCGTACCGACGCCCTTCCCGGTACAATCTGTAACGGCTAAAGCTACACTGCTGAAGAAGTGTAATTCCAGCTATTGACAACGCAGCAGAAGGCCATCTGGTTCGAGGAGGAGTATCAGACGGTTTTAGACGAGAATAATACAGCGTGGGTGATGATGCTGCAGCAAGTAACCCGTCAAAATGTGGTGCGATACAACCAAACAGGAAGACAGCATACTAATCTTTATCGGGATTAGAAGCGCCTGAAGGAGTTGAAGTACGAAGAAATGAAGCAGCTGTATCGTTTTACAAGAAACTCAACGCATCCCGAAAAGGCGTTGTGTCGCGAACCAAAAAGTGTCGGAATAAAGTTCGAGGTATCTTGATGGATGAGCTTAAGGTGATTGAAAGGTGGAAGTAGCACTACGATGAATACCTGAATGGCGCAGAGGTGGAACACCAAGGCAGCAGGAGACATAACATCGGAACGGAAAACAAGGGAGATGTGCCTACTCTCACGATAAGCGGAGTTAAGGATGTCATCAAATAGCTTAAGAAGAATATGCCAGCTGGGAAGGATACTATGTATCGGAACTTATTAAAACAATTGGAATGTCAGAATTACCGAGCGATCAATCTCAACGTGGCCTACAGAGCGCTTTCACCGCTAGCAAGCTGATTTGTAGGGAGTTATCAAGCCGGTTTTGGGGACGGTAGATCATCAACAAATCAAATCTTCACGTTACGCCAGATCCTCCATCAAGTTCCCACGCTCCATCATTTTATTGATTTTAAGGTCATCAACAATACAATTTATTGTGAAATACCATAAGGATTATGAACAGGAACGGTATTCCCAGAAAACTGACTAAAGATTGTATCAAAAATAAACTGGCAACGCTAATCATACGCTCACACATACAAGCGTAAGACTATCGGACTAAATCGACCTACATTCAACGCGTTTATCTGTTAACATCTTGATGAGCTCCTGAACTTTAGGTAAACCTTGATCATTTTTGAGATGCCGCGAATCAAAAAGAGCGTTAAAAATTCATGTGGTGGACACGTGGCTATGCGAAAAGAATGTTTCGATGAACAATATAGCGAAACGTTTCGGAATACATCACAACAGCGTAAAATCAATCATCAACTAGTTCAGGGAACACTATGCTTTCAATGAGCTGTCAAGAAGAGGAAGAAAATCAGGTCTAGCTGACACAAAATTGAATTGCAAGGTAGTCAACCTCGTCCTTCAAGGTTTGGCCAAAAAGGCTAGTTCCATCGTCGGAATGGTGCAAAGAATCAAGAAAAGCAACAACCTTATAGGAAGCAGAAAATAACAAAACAAAGTGCTGAGCAAAAATCCAGGGCTAAAACCAGAGCCAGAAAATTATACAGCCGACTTTTGCAACGACCTTGTCTGCCTGCGTTTTTATCGAGGACGAAACATTCGTGAAAGTGGGCTCCAGAGCGCTTCTCGGACTGCAATTTTATATCAGGGACATCGACAAAGATGTGAGCATCTCCGAAAAGTTGTTTTAGGAGCAATAATTTGGCCAGAAGGTTTTTGTATGGCAGGTAATTTGCTTCTGTGGCTCCAAGTCATCGACTTTTTACACTAAACGTACAATCAACGCCGAAGTTTATCGTACTGACTGCTTGCTGAAAAGGATGCTTCCGTCATACAACCAGCACAAGGTCCTTTTTATGTGTAGGTCTGATTTGGCGTCAGCCAACTACGCCAAAACTACAGTTCAATGGATGCAAGAAAATAGAGTTGCTTTCGTTGACATCAAACATATCGTGAGGAACTTTTTGGTTGTAAACATTGAAAGACAACAATATATTTACAGGACAAAAACACAAATATACTCACATTTAGAATTCATGTGAGGACAACAAAATCCTCCTTGCGCTCGGCAAAGAACAAGACCAAAAGCATTTAATTTTCTTAATTTGTTTACGAATTTCCCATGTCCCTTTGCAATTGAAAAAAACCACCCAGAATCAATTTATTCGCAGTTTTTCCTATCTTTATAAATCAGTTCATGTATCAAACCAGCGACAGCTGAACAAGTCCGATTGCTGCCTCAATAATGTCTACTGAGCCATGGGTTGTTTTTCATCATTCAGTTGTAAAAAGCGTTTCATTCGACCCAAAAGTCGCAAATCACGAGTTTAATTTTTAAGATGCAATACAAGGCTGTTCACAGCACAACGTAAAGACACATCCTCATAGAAATTATTTTTTCCATAAATTGAGGAACGTCTTACAAAGGATAGGAAGAGGCAACGAAGTATCGTTCACACTATAACCTAAATCATCTATGCTTTTTGTTATCTACAACTGCAATTTTCTGATCCTATATTTTATACATCTGTTCTAGCCACTTACCCCTTATTTTCTCTTCCCCCCAGTGTATCTTAGTATATACTTGTCATGTGGCATTAATGTACATCCTCCTACTCAATTTTGGGTGCCATCATGCTAACGATGAGTGAAATCAAACAAATGATACTTAATAGGGCTATCATCTCTGTCTACCTTTTCAGACGATGTCCAACGACGCACTGTGGGTGTCTGACGCCATGTTGGACTCACTCAGTATGCAACTCCGGGACGCCGAAGCTCGCAGGGCAGAAGCAGAACGCGCACATCAGGTATGTATCAGGTTTCAATGAACCTGGATTTGTTATCAAACATGTACTCTTTTTTGGCTGAGGATTTTATAAACAGCATTGAAACACGCAGAATGACCATTTGAATTTATCGATTCACTGCCTTGCGGACGGCATAAGCAATAAATTTTACGGTTGAGGTAATTCCAAGCCGTTAACACAATTAACGCGGTTTGGAAATAAAAGCAATACCTAGTTTTTCTCCTTCAATGCTGGTGATTACTATTTTGGCACACCTATAAGCAGTGATGTCGTTTGGGTTCGAGAATAATATGGATTTTGACGAAAAATAAATTTTCATCGATGGAGCATTTATCAAATGAGTTCGGGGATTTGATCACTGTTCTGCAGTGGAATTGTCGAAGTCTTAATTAGAATAATTCAAATTTTAATCTCATAATACCATACGATGCATTCGCTCTTTGTGAAACATGGTTGTCTTCTAAAATCGATCTTCAATTTCATGATTTCAATATTATTCGTCTTGATCGTGAGGATTTGCGTGGATGAGGAGTATTTTTGAGGTAAAAAACAGTGCTACATTTTCTATAGAATGAATTTCCGTCCAATTTCAGGTATTGAAATCATTGCATCTCAGACTGTTATTGAAAACAAAAACCTTTGTATTGCTTCTGTATACATTCCTTCTGTGTGTGTATATATAATCCAACGCCCACCGTCTGGTAGCGATTTCATGGAAGAAAAATGTTTGCAGTTAAACGAACTGTTGTCGACTCGACAAACATTTTTAGCCCGGGAGTTGGAAGGTGATAGCTCTGTTAGGTTCCAGTGACCCATTTCAAAATGCCTAGTTACTCACGTCCATTCCGAGGTCCCTTTCACTTACAACAAGCCCCGCATAAACACAGTACAAACATCAAATGGATATAGGTACTGTGCATACACTTCCATAATCAAACCTTATTGTTTTGAGGATGGCACGTATTTAGCAGTATCGTTCAAATTATGTTATAATCAGAAAGATCTCACCGGAAATTGTTGCTGATGTTCAGTCTTCAATTGGACGGCCTCCCTGTGATGCTAAAGGATGTATTTATGTCTCTAGAGAAGTAGCACTCAGCTATTCGGTAAATATTTTCTCATCATCCTTTCCGAGCTTTAATGTCATCTGTACACCACTTATAATCATGCTTATAATCTTCAAGTCACTCGCGACAAGCGGACAAATACTCTAATTTAATCATTTATGCCCACGTGACACAATACTAACAGCACTAAAAAGCACAACTTAGCTTATATTAACTCTTCCGGCTGCGAAAAACAAAACAAAAAAACGGGGAAAAACTACCGACCATCACACATTTTTGGAAGGAATCACTAATGTTCACTACATCTTACACAAGAAACGTGGAGATTTTATGATTTCACTGTTCGTTCAGGTTAAATTCGAATACATTTTGGATTTTATTCCTCGCGACAAGGACGCAGCAAAACCAAAACACGTCAGTCTGCTACTGTATATATATTCCTTCTAGAGCCTAAAAACACATACAACTTACAGATATTTGATTGGTCCTTCCTGCTCCGCGGTTGATCATGGAAGATTTTAACTCTCACGGTACAGGCTGTGGAGAACTGTATGATGACAACCGGGCTTCCGTGATCCTTGGTTTTTTTTTCACAATTTCGAAGAAAGATTGCCTGGAACGCTGATTTAGCGAGCGTTCTTATTTTCCCCCCGTTGTTTGTACGCCGGGTAACACGAGAACATAGGGAGGAGTTCCCTTCCAGAAATCACATGTTGGTGTGCTGCTAGCACAGGCGCCATCCTCATGTTTCTAACCACAATCTGAGCAGGGTGCCTTATTGCCGCAATGGGAGGTCGTATGTGCCATCTGCTAGCATTTTTGGCAGATCGTGACCCTAGGTATGAACAACCACACTGGTAGTCGAAGTTTTCCCAACTCGACGTATTGAGGGATGGCTGAACTAGAGAAGGAACGAGTCTGAGTGGGTAAATTTATTTTTACCAACACTGATCGATACTGTGCCTAGTTTTCGCACATCGAGTATCTTGAGTGAAGGAAGCAGAGGGTTCTTAAAACGTCGAACCACATACTGCTTCAGGATCTCGAGGGTCAAACTCGCTTCGGTGATCTCTGTGACAACTTCAATCTGACAGGTCTTAACAATGGAGGAGTAACACTTTTGGCTGGTCCATCTTCAGTTGGCAGTAGATTAGATCTCACAATTTGTTCGAATTCATTATCATTGGATTGCACATGCAATGTGATGCAGGATTCCCACAGTAGTGATCACTTGACATACAAATTTCGATTCCCACCTGGTTACAACTGTTGCAAACCATCAACGTCGCGTATGATCTTACACGTCACATCGATTGGTAGAAGTTTAGGACAGCAGTAGAAGCCGTAACGACGATGAAAGGGCTTTCACCCCTGGAGGAATATAAATTCTTCTCCAACATAATCTTGAATAGCGTGTTTCAAGCGCAGTTCTAGGAACGTCATTTCGCAGGAAGCTTCCCTCTTCATGGTGGGATCAGCAATGCAGCGAGGTTTACCGTAAAATGTCCGACGCGTTTCATGTTTTCCGTAGACGTGGAACATCTGAGCGCTTTGAAGTATACACGGCGCTTGAACACGAACTTAAGAGCCTCATCAACGCCAAGAAACGCGGATACTATCCACGATTCGTGGATGAGCTATCGCGCTAAACGTCGATGAGTTCTCTTTAGAACACGGCGCGAAGATTGCGCAACCAAACCACGAACAACGAACAACAGCTAAGAGTACTCAGACCAATGGATGCTTAAGTTTACGCGGAAAGTTTGACCAGATTCTGTGCCGGCACGGATGATTCTTCGCGAAACTCTCTCTCGCGCTCCTTTCGTGTGGCAATACGGTTCCAGGAGCTGATAGAATCAAGCTCAACTTGCTTAAGAACCTCCCGAACGTCGCGAAGAGGTGCATGTTGAACTTGTTTAATCAGTTTCTGGAGCTCAACGTTGTACCGGATGATTGGAGACGGGTGATAGTTACTGCCGTTCCAAAACCTGGAACAATCGCCATGGCGGACAAATACTTGCGTGTAGGCATGTTTTTGAGTTCTTTTAACGTTTTATTTATCAATTCCTCCTCAGTTTTTGCAACACAATGGTTGAAGTAGATCCTACGCTTCAGGTTGGCCAAGAAATTCTCGATAGGACACAGCTGGGGGACGTTGGGCGGATGCTCCAACTTGGGTACCAAATCGATATTCAGCCACTCCATCTCCTCCAACGATCGCTTCGGGTAGTGGGATAACGCCAGATGCAGCCAGAACTCCGCGTCTTCGCCCTCATGGTATTTCTTGATGAACAACGCAACTTCCGGCAGGCATTTCGTACTATAAATTTTCCCGTTCACTGCTCGTCCGGAGCGAAAGAAGAGCGGCTTTGACATTCTCTTCTCGCTTATTGTCAGCCACAGTAGTACCTCGGAGCTCACTTCCTTCGTGGGGGAAGTAAAATACGAAA
This sequence comes from Aedes japonicus, assembly GCA_034211315.2. Taxonomy (NCBI): domain Eukaryota; kingdom Metazoa; phylum Arthropoda; class Insecta; order Diptera; family Culicidae; genus Aedes; species Aedes japonicus. The sequence continues at coordinate 359,013 of JASCZW010000293.1, forward strand.
TGCCCTGCCAGTCTTTTGCATCCAGGGTGAGATAGACCTCGTCGTCCATCATCACCGTCACGCCACGATTCACCGGGATTCGAGTTGACCATCTTATTCAGCCGCTGCCGCTGCGTCATTGCCTGCAGCTCCGGAGCCAGTGGAGCTTCTCGTCACTCAGAGTCGTCGGCCCATCGGAACCGAGCTTTCTTTCGATACTCTGATTGTTGAACAATAGTGCCAAGATATTGTAGATGCCGGAGCAGGCGTATTCGGCGTTCACAATGTACCGCACGATATCCGTTTTCGACGCGGCTGGGTGCCGATTTTGAACGCGCATGCTTCTGAACGGAGTTGCTTCATTGTTTTTAACATCACGCTTAGAGAGCACATTTTGTCTGCTGGCTCATGAGTTATTATAATTGACGTTGCATGGGTAGTTTTGTCAGTGCGGGTGAAGGTTAACCCATGAAAAATCGACCATTTTTGTCCATTTTTTTTTAATGCAAACTTTATCTTGTATTCGAAAGTTGTTGGAGAAAATGATCATTTTCCGTCTGGACAAATAGGTTGAGACGAACAACTTGCTTTCAGATACTTGATATGGTTTCAGATACAGAATATGATTTCCGTAGGTGTAAGGGAACAAATGACTCTCCCGCGTTGTTTTCCACAGATATTCAGTTAGCTTTTGCTAATAAAGAGCAAATGGCTTCTGTTTTCTTTGATATCATGGGAGCTTTTGATTCAGTATCTGTTGAACCACTTTGAACCCCAAGCTTGTGGCCTTTCTCTTTCAATGATATTTTATTGTATGTCTGCTGTCTAAGAAATAAAGGATCTTTTTTCCCCAGGGATCAAAACTGAGTTGATAGTTTTTTTTTCTAGGAAGCATAACCCAGCGGAATCGAAACTTCAAATTTGGGGTACTCCAGGATCCAAGATCTTATAACGTTGTACAGGACAACGAGTTTGTCGTTTATAGAATACCACAGTTTTTGTTTTCCGTAAGTGGCTCGGTCGCACATCATCAAACTGGAACGTATTCAGTATCGGTGTCTTCGTATCGCGTTAGGTTGCATGCACTCGACTAGTCTTAGTCTTGAAGGGCTGGCTGGCATGTTGCCTCTCTCGGATCGGTTTTCAGAATTATCTCTCCGACTCCTCACCAGATGTGAATAATGAACCCCCAGATAATCGAAAACTTTGAGAAGCTCCTTGAATTGAATCCTCAAACACGCTTCATGACTTTAAAGCATTTGTTCATAGCACAGGATGTCAACCCTAACGGTTACGTCAGCCGAATATTCCCAATCGTGTTTACTTTTTGAGCTTCGTGGAATTACAGAGCATCACTGTGATATTTGCTGCAAAGTTTGGCATAACACATAACATATAAATTCTAAATTATTGAAACACTTATAACTATACAATTTATGGTTTTCTTTTGACTTGAACATTTTTTGAAAAGAAAAAAAAACACACACATACACAGATAAAAAAAACTTAAAGTTAACATACAGGTTAAACTAACTATAATCTTAGGCTAATGTTAGTCAAAAACACATACATGAGTTTCATGTACTCCAAATCACGTACAGCCAAAATATCTCGAATTGGCACATTGGGTTGTCTACCTCGAGCCCGAAGGGAATCATAAAGCCTCGATCTGACCCCACGATGCTCAGCACAAGACCAAATAACGTGATCTGCGTCCTGATAGTCTTGTCCACACTCTCAGAGATTGCTGTCGCTCAGCCCAACCCGTTATAAATGAGCGTTCAAAGAATAATGAATGGACATAAGTAAAAAAAAAATTGGACATGAGGCGAGACATGGCACGAATGAAGTCTCGACTCACATCCATCCCCCTGAACCAAGATTTCTTCTACACCTTTGGGATGATAGAATGTTGCCATCGCCCCAAATCTCCTTTACTCCATTTATACTGCCAGCTGACGAGTGACTGTTGACGAAAAATAGGAAAAAAATCGTTGAAGGCGATTTGTCGATCACAAATATCGACTTCCATAGCGCCCACCTTTGCAAGCGAGTCCGCTTTCTCATTGCCCGGAATTGAACAATGAGATGGGACCCATACAAAGGTGATGATAAAATAACGTGAAGATAAATCACTTAGAAGCTCCTGTATTTTCATGAGAAAATACGAGGAGTGCTTTACCGGCCTCAAGGAGCGAATAGCCTCTATAGAACTGAGACTATCCGTGGGAATGAAGTACTGATCCGGTGTTAATGAGGCAACAATTTCTAGCTGAAGTTTACGATTGGCGCTATAAATTTCATTAAAAATCCCAAAGCCTGCTGACTCCTCTATCAAAGATCCGTCAGTGAAGAACGATTTAGTGAAATCAACTTGGCCAAACTTTGCAGCAAATATCACCGGAGCAATCAAAGGACGATGATGCTCTGGGATTCCACCAAGCTAAGTTTGGCCAAGTTGATTCCACTAAATATTTTTTCACTGACGGATCATTGATAGATGATTCAGCAGGCTATGGTACATACTAGGGAATGTGTCCCTTAACTCAGCCTATTATGCAACGATCGATTACATTTTTTATTATAACTTATGAAGTTTTTAGCTCTTAGCAAGATTCAACTAGTTAGATACTTGCAAAGACATGTTTGATAAGATATTTGGCAGTATGTATCACGAAAAGTTACACAACTCTTTTTATAAAGTCAGAACTATTCGAGATGTATTTAATGTAAGTCTATAGGCACCGAATTGGGTCTATTCATGGATGTAACTTCGTCCCATTCGATAGATTTATTACTAAATGCAGTCTTTGTACGGTTTTTTTTCTTATTTTATGAATTAAGGCATTGCTAGCTGTATTCGATTTACTTAATACAACATTTCACAAAACAAACTAAAGTGAAACTGCCTCGAAACAGTTAAGTGATGTTCATTTATGATTTGTCTGTCATTGAATAATGAAAACATCATAATTCACTATACAATGATTTTGTTCCTTCGGTTTGTGTTTAGATGAGCCACTTGAATATAAAAAAACTCAAATTCATGCATTTCCACTTGAAATTTTACCAATAACAACCTTTTCACTACGTTATTGATTCAACAGGCCATAGTTGGGAACATCCAAAAAAATATGTCCCCAATATTGGGTCTACGATTTTCTTGTAAAATCATTGTTATTTTAGCTATGCGAACAGTTAGTTTGCAACGTGTACCTATTTTGCGCACATCCAGATTGCATTTCTTGCTTTATCGATTCAATTAAGCCAAATTTAGATCACTTGAAGATCGTGTAAATCATCTGTTCAGCTTAACCAGTGAAATCATGAGTCTCCAAAAGTTCAAGAAATCGAAAATTATGCGGAAGTGAATAACTATAACTATAATTGCTTCGGATTACATCGGTCATCCTAATAGCAACGTGATTTTCTTAATTATCGCTAAATTAATAACACATTTGGAACATAGGCCGAATGAAAGAGCTAGGCTAACATTACATCCCCTTACCCTATGAAATTCAAAACGCCAATCGTTAACTTCATGCTACTTGTTCCGTTTATGTCGTTGAATTAGCTACATTACACTTTATGCTAGAAATTATTGCCTCACTCACACCAGATAAGTACTTCATTCCCACGGATAGTCTCAGTTTTATAGCGGCTATTCGCTCTTTGAGACCTGTAAAGCACTCCTCGTATTTTCACATGAAAATACAGGAACTTCTAAGTGTTTTATCTTCGCGTTATTTTATCAGCAACTTCTCATTGTTCGATCCTGGGCAATGTGAGAGCGGACTCGCTGGTCGCTATGGAAGGCGATATATATGATCGACGAATCGGTTCTTATGATTTTTTTTTCCTAACTCGTCAGTTGGCAGCATAAATAGAGTAAAGGAGACTTGGGGCGATTGCAATATTCTATCATCCCAAAGGTGTCAAAGAAATCATGGTTTTGGGGTGTGGATGTGGGTCGAGAGTTCATTCGTGTGATATCTCATCTCATTTCCAATCATTATTCTTTGAACGCGTTGGACTGAGCGACAGCAATCTCTGTGAGTGTGGACAAGGCTATCAGGACGCAGATCACGTTATTTGGCCATGTGTTGAGCAGTGTTGTCAGATCTGAGCTTTATGATCCCCTGCGGGCTCGAGGTAGACTACCCAATGTACCGGTTCGATACATCTCGGCTGTACGCCATCTGGAGTTCATTGAACTTATATATGTGTTCTTGACTAATATTACTTTTAGATCTTGATCTTGAGTTTGATTAACCCATGTATTTAGTTATATTTTGTTTTGTTTTGTGTAATTTTTTTATCGGAGCTAAAAGTAGACGAATAAAAATTAAAAATATGTTATGTAAGCCGTACTTTAAATTCCAACCCATTTTCTCATCCGGTAAACTGTTCTCCTATTAACCTCGAGAAGACCACAAGTAATCTGTTCTACTCCACGAAAATAAGTTTCAAGATAACGAATGCATAAAAACTTTGCTCTGTAAAGTTAACTCGATTGAGCCTGGACAAATAAATGAACTAGTTAAAAAAAGTTTGAAAACATTAATTAATTTAAAAATAAATATGCTACGAGAGGAAGAGATTGCTACTTTCCGAGACAAATTTCCATCGTCTCATAATTTAGTTTAAGCGCTTATTTTGAGCACATTAAATCCTCGTTAAGCTACGTTTACTCTTGTAAATATGAAGAGAACAGGGAAGGAAAGACATCATACACAATCTGTGCTGGTACTGTGACACTTTCTGTTGAATGTAAACTTATCTCAGTTAAGATGAGACAGCTCGTAAAATATGATGCTGTTATGCTTTTTTGGCAGGATTCCTTTTCATATTTCCCTTCCCGTGGTTTAGCTATGTAGTCTGACCGTGGATGTGGCATGGTTATTAAAAAGTAGCAAAAAGGCTACAGCTATCGATTACTTTCTGTGTCTGTTCTGCTGCCACTGATATGGGGTAAAAGCTCTTTAGTTGAGATTCCCGTAATTGTTATGACACTATAGCAACTATCTGTACGTTTACCCTACATGCAACATTTTTTGCCTCATGCTCGTTTATCTTGAGTGGGGGTAATACAGGCTAATCGATTGCTATAAAAATGGTTGAGTTTGTATGGGCACAAATCGGTAGAAAGAGATCCTGAGGATAAGCATCGAGGTTCGCTAATTCAGAAGTAACATGCCACCCGTTTTCTCGATTTAGTTGCAGAAAAATTAAACTACTTGTTCTAAAATACTTTATCTCGATTTCAGGAAGCTCTGGTACAACTGAGAGGTGTATCATCCGGCGTTGGAAGGATAGGAGAACCTCTTGAAACACTACAATCCAGAGCACGCGAATTTGAAAAGAAGGTCAGTGTAAGATCTATTTCAGACACTTAACTTTGTCCATTATTCGTCATAATGAGAGTTTGTAGTACGTTTTTTCTGTTTCATATATCCTCATTTGTTTATCCCCTCTTTTATCCTTCTCTAAATATTTGAGCCGTTTTTTCACTTTTTAACCTTGCCCGTTTTGCTGCTTTGGTATTAATTATTTCCTATTCTGATTATCGTTCTACCTCTTCATCACTCACATCCCTCTCGTTGATGGTATGTCCTGTAGTAGCGATTGTTATTCGTCTTTTGTTGAATGTACACTTTTGGTAGTATCATGCAGCTACACATACATATGTTGACACAAAGACAAAACATGTGCGTCTATGGTCAGGCATGAAAACTTTTCCGCTTTTTTGTCCTATCCTTATGCTCAGTGACTGATACGTTCATGTTATTCCTCAGTGTAAAAAAAAGGGTGTTTGTTTTTCGTCCAAACCGATTGGACAGTCATGCAACATGCGCATTTAAAAGGCGAGAAGTGTGTTTTATTACAGTTTTCAATACTTTTTCTGGACGTCTGCCTCGGGAATGCGCTGCGAAGGGTTTTTGTCTATGCTTTGTTGCGCGTTGAGAATTGTTTTGTTTATCTATTGTTCAGTGGCTCGAGTAATCGAGGGAGCACAAAAAAAGTATTAATTCATTGTTTAATTAAATTTGTAGTTTATTAGTAAGTTATTATGATCCATCCATCAGATCACCATGTTCGCCTAATCACCATTGTTTCGACGTTTTTTTACGTACTGTTTAATGAAAGGACGCAGGTTTTTTTTTATTTCAGATATCTATTGTTCAGTGCCACGAATAATCGTTTAAGCGCAGAGAAAGAACAATAAAACTTTATCCCAGTGAGATATGACGGTTCATCAAGAGTAGTGAGCTATTGGTGTGGATCATAATTAGTTATACCTTTGAATTATCACACTCGATGTCGTACCACAATATCTTGAAACAAGTAAACCATTTTCACATTTTGTAAGTGGATCTAACTAAATTCTTACTGTTGGTATAAATCCGTCTAAATTAAGCCTCAAGCTATCTTGTTTTCCCAATGAATACCCAACATAGCACTTTTTGTGTGGCACCAGCCGCATTTTTACTGTTGATATAAAGTTATATGTGGTTATATGGCTCAAATCGGAAATCAGAACTAATATTTAAACATTTCACTTTACGTTACGTCCAATCAATGAGTAAATCACTCATCAAGGTTCTGATCCAATGTACCCTAACAAGTTAAAAAAAATCCTCTTTGTGGGGCCGCATAGGTAATCACATCCCAGCTCCATTTGATTGATTAATTGTCCAATTTCACTAGTTCTGTTCAATTACAGAGTAGCAATCATTTGATGTGTGCAGTTAACCTAATCTTAGCTAAATTATTAATTTTCAATACTATTTTGGTTATGTTCAAAACAATATGAAAAGTATAGTAAACACTTCAACACCACACTTTATATTGCAAACTGCATTACGTAACACCTGACCTAATTAAAAATATTAGTGCTTCCAACTTACATATTCAAAACATCTGGAATTAGGTTAACATTATTTCTTACTCCATTCTTTTCCACAATATAATATTTATTTTTATTTTGAAAAGTCCAATAACTATGTCATATCGAAAATGTCTATTTTTAACTTGTCCTTTCACATATGGTCACATATTCTGTATGGATAGCAAACAATTTTCATCAATGTTCCCAAAAACAAACCAATCACTTGATGATGATGATTATGATGATGTGAACTACCATCTAATGTGGCAAAGCCACTGCCTATAGCACTGAACTGTTTTAATAAAACGGTTTGATCAAGGTTGTACTGTGGTAATTGTTTCTTTATGTTCCTGTCCAAATCGCTTCAATCAGGTGCTCTGATGGTCCCTCCCTTCATGCCAGCAAATGGTGTTATATAAATATATTTTATTTAACTGAACCAACCAACAGGCTTCAATTGGCCCTTTCTATGAAAAAGGCACATTTCTACACTGTTAGAGAAACAGTCGAAGCGTGAAAAACTACTGCTGCACATCGCAAGTCAGTTTCAATTACCAAGAGTATAATCATTGATGATAGATTTATGCTCGTTATGGTATTCAAACTCGTTTTTCACTCGAAGTTATGTAAAAGATGAAGAAAATCCCGAGTAACATTTCCAAAAGCATCCAGCTTCATTAAGTTTTATTAAAGCAACTAGAAATCAAAAAAATAAAATATTCTTTTCTCAAATTCCTTTTACTTTTTTCAGAGGTTTTATTTCGACTTCATGAACTTGTAAAATGCTGTTTTGAAATGCCGTTTTAGGACTCATTCATGTTGTCTTATAATGGTCATTTGAAAAAGCATTTAAAAAATAAATTGCCGCCAGTTAAACGGCAAATTGGCATACAGGGAAGTCACCAAATGACCAAATAGTTTTATAGTAGTCATTGCGAAGATAAATTGGCTTTTTGGCAAAACTGTGATTTTTTCCAATCGCCAAATTTAAATATAAAATGTAATTGAAATGTTGAAAAATAAATACAGCAAATTTTAAATGTTATATAGACCAAAGGCAAATTTCAGCATTCTTTTAGATATATTTTTTTTAAATTTCATCAATTTTCAAGAGAACCATTATTTATTTATCGCATATATTTGTTTAAATTTTGTTTTTGTTGTGGTAAGCTCGCATAATTCATAACTCATTAACTGAATCAGCGAGCAAAGAATCGAATAAAGCAGAACAACAACATGAAAAATTCAGGGTTGCCAGTTTTCCTGGCAAACGTCAATTGAAGTTTTCCGATTTTACCGAACATTACCAACTTCGTAAATACATAACTCAAGATTGATTCATCGTATAACATTTTGTTTTCTCCAAACCATAATGAAATTTTCTCAAAAATTTGGAACATAAATATAATTAAAAATAAAAGCCCTAAAAAATCGTCCACAGTGAAGAATTTTTTATTCTAAAGTCGGAAAATACATTTTCTGAGTCACGACAAAGTTAGCTTCGTAATTTCAATTCGTAAGCTCACATGAATGAAATTTTGACGACTGTTTTTTTTTTGAGTAATGCTTGAAAAACTATGGGCCTGTTATTAGTTTTAATACGAAAATGGGGATTTTTTTTTTCATTACCGCAAAGGTTTGGGTCGAGACTCAGATTGCTACGAAACTTTGTACACGCGTAGGGTTCATGAATAAATGAACATTAAACAGTATTAAAAAAATCAGGATTGACAGTTTTCCTACAAAACTTTCCACACTGAAGGAAAATTGCTTGGAAAAACAGGAAAAACAGTTTTCTGAGTCATACAAAATTTTGAAAAAAATATTTTCTTGTTTATCAATTCATATTGGTGAAATTTTGGCGATGGTTTTGTTATGTTAACAATGTCGTGATGTTAACATGAGATCTTAAATACAAGTCATTTCTTGAAACTCAAAACATAAAAATGTTATCCACGATTAACTGTGCCAGAGTAAATCTGACTAAAACTGCGCCCAAGTGTCTGACATGGTGCATTGAAATCGAATACTGAGGCAACCCTGTTGAAGACGCTTGAAAGTCCGTTGATTGCCCCATTCATTCCGGGATTTGTGCGACGAAAAGGTAGGCTCAGCATCGAATTGTCCCCTAATGCCCGGAGTCGTACATTCAGGTTGATTTGCTCGAGTATGGTGGGCAATGCACTCTTTCTTGCAAGGTATTGGCGATAAATTATGCTTTGTCCTTCGTGTCGAAAGAGGCTCCAGATAAATCAGTAGGTATCGATCCTCGTAGCTAGGCAAACGGAAAGGATCTCTCCAAAGTAACGACCGGAGCGCAAAACGCAGGAATCGGTGGTGGACGGATTCGACTCTTTTAACCCCATTGTTGTAGCTTGAATTCCAAACTGCAGAGCAAAATTCAAGGACTGGTCGGACCAACGAGAAGTATAATGACTTCAGGCAATAATCATCGGTAAAATGTTTGGTGATTCTGAAGATACAATTACAGACAAACAGACATAATACATTGTAAATTTTGCACTATAAATCATCGTCACTAATACACCTACGCCATATCTTGAGCACACTATGATGGGTGATTAAGCTGAGCTGATGTCGGTAGTGTGCTTACTTAAGTCGAACGTAAGGGAATCTACTATGTGCACTACGATGTGAGACAGAGCAAATTAGTGTTAGTGAAACGACCTGCTATGAAGCCATGCTGATGATCGCTCAAAAATTGCTTGCATTGAGAAAGTAGCGGATCAACCCTGATAAGTTCAAATAGCTTCGGTGAGGTAATTCCGTGATAGTTGTTGACGTCTCGCTTACTACCTTTTTCATAAAGAGGAAACATGTTAGCAGGTTTCCAGCATGAAGGGGAAGTACTACTACGAACTGACAATTGGAACACAGGGCCGAGCGGATTTAATTAGGAGTCGGTGATCTTCTTGAGAAAGATGAACAGGATTCCATCGGTTCCTGGACAACAGGAAGATTTTAATTTGGAAGCGACTCTTGAAATAGCCGTATCGCTGAAGTCAATATCGCCATAGGGACATAGGGACGTTGCTTGCTGCGAGGTTAACGTGTTCTTTGGTTAGGCTCTCATCGGTATTAGAGTATTTTTTAGAGAAGAGTCGACAGATCTCCTGAGTCAATGAAGCAGTTTCACCATGGATACCATGGACTATGGAAGACCGGACTCCTTTCGCTACTCGTTCACATAGTTCCAAAACAATTTAGGGTTTGATTTCATCCTGCGCTGAACCCCATGTTGATATCGCGAATAATTTTGTCGACTGATCCGCTTGTATTGATGGTTGATTCGAAGGTAATGGCATTTTAGCTGAACCGTTCGGTACTTCGTGAATTTTCTCAGTGCTGCTCTTTTGTTAGACTTCAATCTAAGGAGTTTCTTAGTCTGCCATAGATGATGCGTTTCTTTCTGGTGGATAATTATCGGTAGGTACGTGTCTGTCAATCGTGTACGCCAAAACATGTGACAAAGTACTTGCCGCAACTTCGACTTTATAACCCAGGTAACCAGCAAACATTAGCATATGCAGTTAATCAACGGTAAATCTGACTTTCAAATGCTACAAGCATTATATTAGCATCATATCAGCATGTTGAATGCTATCTGTTGTATTGATGTCCATATCCTCAGCGTGGTAAAGAGAGATTTAAATTTTTCCACACACTCTTCCTACCTCAACGGGAGCTCTTCTCTTTTGTGTATATTCACCCACGACGTGTTCGCCATGCCAACATCATCATCTTCATGAATATTGCGATTCCGGAAATGATAAGGAGTGTATCGAATATAAGCTATCCACATACATTTGCGTTGTACGCATGTATTTGTGATGGTTGTTTATGCTCTGAACACTGCGTGCTGTGCGCTTGACTGTCAGCTTTCTTTTGTTTACTTGTTTGTGCGGTTCAAATTCTGCGTTTTCTAAATGTCGCGTATTGAAAAGGAAGTGAAAATTAAGGTTCTGGACACATGGCTAAGTGAGAAGGGTATTACTATGCGAAAATTAGCGAAGCGGTTTGGAATTCATCATGCGAGTGTTAAAACCATCATTAAGAAGTTTGGGGAACACTATTCTTTGGATGAGCTAACAGGAAGAGGCAGAAAACCCGGTTCTTCCAAGCCGAAACTGGAGCAGAAAGTGGTATCTCTAATCATGAAGAACAAATCAATATCAATACGTGATTTGGCCAAAAAAGCAGGAACGAGTGTCGGAATGAACCAGCGTATCAAGACGCGAAACCACCTGAAGACCTACAAGAAGCAGAAAATCTCGAAACAAAGTGCAGAACAGAAGAAGCGAGCAGCAACAAGGGCCCGGAAATTGTATTCGCGTCTTTTGCAGCGTCCGGATACATGCGTTTTGATGGACGATGAGACCTATGTAAAGGAGGACTCAAAAACCCTTCCAGGTCCACAATACTTTACTGCACAAGTGGAGAAATTCGGTTGAAAGGTACTGGTATGGCAAGCAATATGTTCCTGTGGTTTGAAGTCAACCATATTTTACAGTACCGGAACGACAAATGCGGAAATCTATCGATCTGAGTGTCTCCAGAAGAGATTTTTGCCTTTATATAAGAAGCATAGTACACCTCCACTGTTTTGGCCGGATTTAGAGTCGGCTCACTATGCCAAAACCACTCTCAATTGGGTTGCGGAAAAGGGTATAGATTTCGTTGAGAAAAATATCAATCCACCAAATTGCTCTCAGCTGGCACCCATCGAACGTTACTGGGCAATCGTGAAGAGGGTCTTCAAGAAGACTGGCAAGGCAGCTGGAAACATGCAGGAGTTCAAAAAAATTTGGGCTCAAGCGTCCAAAAAATGCGATGCAACACTTGTCCGGAACTTGATGAAGAGCATTCGATCCAAAGTTCGAAAATTCGTGAAGGAATAACTTAAATTTCATCCGGTCTTCAGGATCAATTTTTTTTGTATGAATAAAATTTCGGTTTTCAACATAATTTGAAAGAAAGTTTGTGGAAAGCTTATTTTCGATACACTCCTTATAGTCCAACTTCGAATATTTTTCGTCATCCGTCATAATGCAGTACTTGTTCATGGCGAAAACGGTGTCATACAGTTTGCGCGCCCCTGGTTTCATGCTGGCTACTTGTGTAGGACTTTTTTTTGGCTGCTCTTAATACTTGTACATCTTCAGCTTCAATCTCCCTTTGGCTCGTTGAACGATGGTTTTCAAGGTGATTAGTTGTTTGACCAAATCACGAACTAAGGGCCCTTTTTCTTTAGAAGAAGGGCTCGTTGCTCGTTGCCAATTTTATTGTTTCGCCCACTTTGTGGCAGGTCCACGACGGGATATTGCTCCCTGAACTTCCGGACCGCAATAAGCACCACTTTCACACCAACGTTTTCAAGTTTCGCCAACTTTCTTATAATCCGGGAATAGTGCTCCACTTTTGCATTGTCAACGGAAATCTTTTACATCTCTCGAAATGCGCGTGAAACTTTGCTGTGAGAATTGTTCGGTTTGACGTTAGAATGTTAGAATAAACAATGAGATGGAGCTGGCAGACTACTCGAATAAAAATGTATGTTCAAATGGCAGTGTTAGAAAAGTGTGCCCTTATTTTCTGGGACATTCTATACAAAAAAAAAAGATTCCTTTACACATACAAAAAAAAGCAAATACGTTCAATAAAAATCACCTGAACTTAAATTCTTTTTTAATTTGGATGCCATCTTGGCGATGTGAATATATATTTTTGGTTTCAAAAAAAGAGAAATGAAAATGTCGGCATCTGTATTTTTTAATAACAATTCCTGGCCAGGTGTTGTTCAAAGACATCGATAGATTAATAGGCCCAATTGAGTGACTTCATCTCCCATGTGTTACTTTATTAATTGCTTTATATGATCATGCTGACAATGTTGTCTCAGAAAGCTACCATTGGGTAAAACAAAATTATTCATTGCAGATAACGTTCAGGTGTGATTGACACAAAAATCTCTTTTCACTTATGTACAGTACCACAATTTACGATTTATTTTACAGGCAATTCGACTTGGTGTATGTTTATATATGTCAGTAGATAGTGTTTTGTGATTAGATATTTATTTATAAAAATTAGGTGCTTCTCTTGACTGAAATCTCATCTTTTGTTATTCATCTAAGTCAAAGTTGTCATGTCTTGGAAGTAGCCAATCATTGAAGTAGTGTTCTGAAGCTATCAGAGCCTGTGCTGCTTTCTTGTAAATCTCTATCGCCTTGCGCTCGCTCTATGTCTCTTTATGTTAACACTTCTCTGTACAAACAAAGCTTGGTTACGGCTTAAGGTTTCCTTCGCAGCTTACGTAGTTTGTTGATTGTTGTTGGCCATTCCGTATCAAACTAAATCAAAATTTTGATCGAAATTGCATTTCATTATCAATCGTTTGTGTAGACAAAAGCATTAAAATCAAACCATCCACTGTCTCTCTCGTTTGCGCTAATCCGGACCTTGCCACACAACCAGGCCGCTCTTGAAACAGTCAGATGCGAAGAGCTTCAGTTAGAGCTGTCGGCTGCCTTAAAATCACGTCCCGGCCGAACGCCGGCCAGTTCCAGTTCCGTTGGTATCGGAGGTCTCAGTAGCACAATAACAAGCAATCATTCGACCATGGTCAACCATATCGGAAGTTACGGAAGTATGGTTGGCAATTCGACCTCGCTAGGGACTTCCGCCACCCTCAGTGGCATTGGGGGTGGTGGCAGTGGAGGAGGAGGTGGAGGTGGTGGAGGAGGAGGTGGTGGCAGTACTGTAACATGGGCTCCCACGCCAACCCAGCAACAGGGAACCGAAATAGATAGGATTATGGCGAAGATCGAACAGGCACGTTTATCCATTGCTAATGTATGTGTGTTACACTAGAGAAATATGAATCCTATTTTATTGCGTCAAAATTATAATTTTTATGTATTGGTCATACAATCGAATGCGACTTTTTTTGCGTTAGAAGATTTTTCCTAGATGAATCAGAGTGTTGATGTTGAAGGCAAAATTGCTATAAAATTTCAGTTTTCAAATATAAATGTTACTAGACATTCGATTTTTTGATGTTAGCTATAGAATAGAGGAAAAAATGTTAACAGAGACCCCGAAACATAGCACACAATACATAGAAGTTAGTCATATCATTTATTTTGGATGAGTTTTTTGTTTTGCTTTTTCTGTTCGATTTTGTTTTTTCAAAACTGATTTCTGTCCTAATCATTTTAGGACAATCGTATATTGGCTGAGTTAGAGCACCCGCGAACTACTGGACCAATAATGTCATCATCGCTGGGGTCTGGTCTGACAAGCACAAGCCTCAGCCTATCTCAGCATCAGCCCCACCTCCAATCGACAAGTTTAGCATCCCACATCAACAGCAGTGGTATGCTAGGAGGACTAAGTGGATTGACTAATAGTGGCGTTCCTGGAAGTGTAGTTACCGGTGTTCCAAACTCTCTCGGTCTAAATTCGATAGGTATTAGCTCAATTGGCACCGGTGGAATCACTTCAATTACGGCTGGTGTGAGTTCCATGAACATCGCATCGATGGGAGTGACTTCTAGTGCCAGTAGCCATGCGCTAACCGATGGACAGTACAGCGTGTTGACGTCTTCGACAGGAAACTCGAATCCCTACGCAGCAGCTAATGTCTCACCACTGCCAAGCAGAGCAAATCCGCTAAGTACTTCTGCTATGCCACCCTTATGTCAGGTGCCGATATTTTAATTTACTCTAACAATTCCATTATCATGATTATCTATCTCATCATTGCCGCCATCAGCATAATCATCCCCGTCATATGCATCATCATCGTCATTATTTCTATCTCACTTCCCGTAACGGTTTATTTTTTCATCCACTACCATTCGAAGGACACTTTAAATTTGCTCCCCACTCTAGTCAAGCTTTTCCGCACAACTCATTTATCTTCGTCTCGATCGCTACAAAGCGAGTAGCCATTAATCATTCATCCCTTTAATTAATATTTAATCTCATCACTTAACACTCACTTCTCCACACAATGGCAAGAAAGAAGCAGCAACTCTTTTCCTATCTGACTCTTTCAACGGAAAATAAACACAAGTCGAAATTTTTTGTTCATTTCGCATGAACACCAATAGAACAGCAACGGGCAAAATTTTCTGGAAGAACGAATCGAAAATTTTGATTTAATTACTGAACTACATAAACTCATCAATCGTTAAGCCGTGCAGTATGATTGAAATTGAAATTTCTAGTATTCAGTTGACACTATCAGTCTAACATACTTTTGTTCCAGTAGAGTAGCGATATTTCTCACGTAACGTAACGATAGGTAGCGCACACAGTTATATTTTCCAAACAGCATGAGGTAGAATAGACTCACTCATTCTCACACCACACAGTAAACATTGGTTTCAATAGAATATATTTTACGCATAACGCCCATTTACAAATTAAACAGAATTATACATGTTTTGAAGATCGTACTAGGATGCTGAAAATTTCGAATTTGGTGAATGATGACAAAAAGGATTTCAAATCTTTGCAAGAAGCAAAAATATATTGTGATGAATGGTTGGCATTGTTTTTTTTTTAAATAGGGTGCAGGAGGGGTTTAAGCAGTTTATTCAGCACCTGGGGCATTTGATGAAGCTATATGTAATCTATAATAAGAACTTCCAATATTTAGACCTTAATCCCTCTGCTTACTTCTGATGTATTGGAACATAACTCCAGGAACGAGCATTAGACTCAGAAAATTTCATACCCATGGAATAACGTTCCTGATTGCAGGGACTTATTATAAGCATGTGGATTGCTTTCCGATCAAGAAAATGTTTACTTCAGCCCCTCAATCTGCACATAAACTAACAATACTGTCTGAGTGCGATTCCGTGCATGTGTGCGAAGGCGAAATGAAATAGGCCAGTTCACGATTTGCTGCAAACGTCTCTTTCCCCAACTCGCTCCTTCGTTTTACCCATCCGCTCTCGAAAACAATCAACCAAAACATGTCGATTGCTACGATCAAAAACTCGTCTAATAGAAGAGTATGAGACTGAATTAGACAACCAAGCTTTTAGTTGCCCGCATAAACAATAACCATAAGATGTGCCTAACCATCAATACGGGGTATCATCCCAACTGTAAGTGGAATGGTCATACCATCTAAAATATCGTTCCTGTATGGTACATGTTTATTAGGGTGGTTGCTGATCTTTAGATTGGCAATGTGCATTTCTTATTTCATTTAATCTCACGGAAATGTTAGACAAAGCGACTGCGACGCCAAGCAGGATGGTTCGTTTAAAAACAACAAATGTAAGACCAACCCCATCGGTGGGTTCGAATCTGGTAATATTTTGATGACCGAGAGCATTCCTATTTTGATTAAGCCACCCACTTTCGCACCGGTCGTTCATAAAAAGGTAACACAATAAGACTCAAATTTATTCTCGCACCGGTTTCGTTTCGCTAAATATTGCGTGTAGTGTATAGTTTGAATACTCTTCCGTACAGGTTTTCGACGTTCTGGTATGTCCCAAAGGTTGGAAAACTCCAGTCAAGACCTACAAAGCACTTCGTTGCCTTGTTGCGTCCAATGCCTTCCACGGGGTTTTGTTGCACTCATTTTTTCACGACATATTACAATGAACGTGATATGAGCAAATAACACTTTAAAAACAAATCGGAAATACTCAAATTGAAATGAAGGTGTTCCTAGGTAAAGATGTTGTTTTAATGTTTCAACATGTTTTGCTTATTTTACTTCAAATAGCAACACTCGGCTCGGTTGGGTCGGGTTGTCAAATTTACGAACCGGCTGCTCACCGATCGAGCTAATTGCCATTTTCCTACCCGGTTACCAACCACCGGTGTGGTGTCGAATTTTCAAACACGGTAATAATTTATCTAAATTGTTCTAAACAGGGTAACAATTGGTCTAAAGGGTCACCCACAATTGATATGTTGCAGATGCGTTGACGTAAACTTGACAGAAAACCTATGGGAAAACTGTCAATTCCACGCAAACGCATCCGCAACTTATCAATTGTGGGCCAGCCATAAGAGACAGCAGACTTCACGTTACAATACCGGTGCCCTATACACAGCCATCCGTTTTAACTCAGTTTTGAGACGTTTTTGACTCACTTTCGTCAAAAGTGGAGTCACTCAAATTCGAGTAAATGGTACTGGCATTGGCAAGTTGACAAATCAAAAACATCGACTCAAATCAGATGGATGTTTTTGATTTGTCGACTTATCAATGCCAGTAACATTTATTCAAATTTAAGTGACTCCACTATTGACAAAAGTGAGTCAAAAATGACTCAAAACGGAGTTAAAACGGCTGGCCGTTTAGCCATGGTTAACAAAGAAGAGAGGAAACATGGGCTCTCTCAAAAACAACAGTGAGGCCATAGCTGCTGCTCAACAGCGAAGCATTACGGCCCAAACGTAACGTGGACGGAACCGGAACGGAAACGGCATGTTTGGCAGTTGTCGCAAATGTCGTCGATATGTCCAATTGGAATCAACCTGGATCTATAATCAGTTTTCTATCCGACAATCAGGTTTAGTTGGGCTCTTCCGCTGCCGTTGCCGTTCCGCTTCCGTTATCACTGCGTTCGAGCCTATATTCATCGTTGAGAACTATTGGACAGCTACGAAACATATTTTTTATTGCATATGATAGTACCAGATGATGGACAACATCTACAGGGTGCGGCAGAAAAAAATGCGAAAATTTGTTCTATTTATTTCAAATCTCATTTTCAACTAATTCAAGCAATAATATCAACATTTTCGAGTGCAGTTATCTCTACAGAGTCCTTTTAAAAAATATATTCAATGTGTCCTCCATTTTTATTAATAACATCCTCGAGCCGATGCCGGAAGCCAGAGCCAGCCCTTTCGGACGTAGACCTCCGACATTGACTATAAAATGCCACGTGCGTGTTATGGTTGACTTCAGGGTTTTCACACTAGGGTGTGATGTTTTGCAGGCTCGTGCTTCAACATATGCCCAAATCGAATAATCCAACGGATTAAGATCTGGACTGCTAGGGGGCCACAAATCCTTCGGCCAAAACTTCATGTTATCGTTCAACCATTACTGGGTTCGATTGGACGTGTGACACGGCGCTCCATCCTGCTGTTGGACAACGTTTTTTTCCTTGGAGAAGCTGGCCTTCACCCAGGGAAGCACTTGGTCCTTTAAAATACCGATATACACTTCGGTATTGATTTTAACTCCAGCATCAATGAAAAAACCGTTGGACGCCACCAAGCCAAACATCATGACACCAGCCGGATGTTTGGTTTGAAATTTGAATTTCAATTTTTCCGGACCGTTCTCCATTTTCTGCGGTGAAATGAACCGGTCCGTGCGGCTGTTGGCCACAGCATCGATGCTGAAAAGCTTTTCGTCGAAGAATAGGATTATCATGTTTTCCTTCTTCAACAAGGAATCTCTTGGAACGAGTCACTCGTAGTTCCTTGACCCGGTCCGTAATCAAGTGGCGTTTCACTCTGGCTCTGGAAGATGCATGCAGGTCTTCTTTGATGATTCTCCGCATGCATTTCTCCGAAATATTGGCTTCCTTTGCAAGTTTTCTTATGGAACGCACCGGGTTGCGAGCAATTTTTGCACGGACCGATTTGATCACGTTCAGCGTGTGTGCAAAGCGCGGACGTCCGCTTCTCGGCTTCCGCTGCTTAGGACCATCCTGCAGAAACTTTTTTATGCGGCAAACTGTTGCCCAATGGCACCCTACCACCTTGGCAATCTCTTTCGGCTTTTTCTGGGCCAGCAACAAACTGGTGATCACTTCTTTTGCGAACATTTTGACGAATTTGCAATAAAACAAATAGAATGTTTGGATGCAGCACTTAAAAGTAAACATAAACAAATACATTTGCGACAGAAATTAGTCACTAGCTACACGAATTAACCCAATACTCAAGTTTGAACATTTTCGCATTATTTTCTGCGGCACCCTGTTAACTCAAATTACTGGAAGAGCATGAAATAAATAGTGATTTCCGATCATCTAAATATGGAATAAATTTACCTCAATGTTCGACATGACATTCTGGCTACAAGGCTAGATGTGAGAAGGAGCTTATGAAGATTCACTCCAGTGTACTTGAACAAATGCAAAATACACAAAGGACAAGTCTGAGTGAACTTTTTCAGCAGGTACGAAACTGATGGGTTTCTAGATGATGTAATTTTAATCTTCAAAATGACAGGAATAAATTATTAATTAATCATGATTTATGCATCAAATCATTAGCTTGATAGATAGAGCTTATGTTCGTATAATTAAAAGTGAAATAATTTGGAAAATGTAGGAGTTTTATACCTGTTTCCTATCAACTGATGGCTTATGAATTATTACTATTCCTACAGACCTATTGCCGTGTCAAAGATCAAAGATGCCCAGGTAACCAATAAGCATTAAATAGATCCCGTATGTAGCCCTATATGCGTCTTAACGACAAGCGATATAATGCATATGAGCATTAAAGGGTGTCCACGATGAAATTGCCACACTATGAAATTGCTCTAACTTTTTAACCGTTGGGTAGAATTTAATGAAAATTTGGGTGGATTTAGTTCATAGTGCATTATTTACATCCTGCAAGTTTTAAAGTCCTGTGATCAAAACTCGCGGAAATGAAGTCGAAAGAACAGCTCGTGCGTGATAAAATCTTGCGCATTCATCACGAGAACAGGGATCTCTAGCATCGTTCCATCGCTAAAACGTTGGGAATCGCGAATTCCATGGTGTCGCTAGTGATTAAGCGGTTCGAGGAACGGTTGACCACCGATCGGAGCCCAGAAGTGAAGGAAAAAGTATTCCGTACAACACCAAAAATCACAACCGCGTAGTTGGGGCCTTCAACCGAAATCCGAACGCCTCCGTTCGGGATGTGGCTAAAGCTGCACCTAAGCCGAAGTTTTGTCCAGAAGGCCAAAACTAAGGCTGGGCTTCGAGACGTTCAAGGTACAAAAGGCCCCTAATCGCGACGAGAAGCAGAACAAGTCCGCCAAAACCCGTGCCAGGAAGTTGTACCTCAACATGCTGACGAAAGTTGAATGCTGCATCATGGACGACGAAACATATGTGAAGGCCGACTTCAAAAAGATCCCCGGCAACCTGTTTTTCACGGCCAAGGATAAGTTCAGCGTTCCGGAGCATGTCCGCACTCAGAAAATGTCCAAATTTGCGAAGAAATTCCTGGTTTGGCAAGCCATCTGCACGTGCGGGAAGCGGAGTGCACCTTTCGTGACCCAGGACACGATCAACGGTGTACATAAAAGAGTGCCTCCAGAAGCGGCTGCTTCGTCTCCTGAAGGCCCACAACGTCCCAACAATCTTCTGGCCGGATTTGGCCTCATGCCACTACTCCAAGGACGTGCTGAAGTGGTATGCGGACAATAAGGTCAATTTCGTGCCGAAAATGTTCAACCCTCCCAACACTCCGGAGCTCCGCCCCATCGAGAAGTACTGGGCGATTATGAAGCAGCACCTTCTTAAACGACCTAAGGTAGTGAAGACAGTCGAGGAACTGAAGAAAGTATGGGTTTACATGCAAAAAACGGTTGATTCACAGGTTGTGCAGAATCTTATGGCCGGGGTTAAGGCCAAGGTGCAGGCATTTGCGTATGGACTGTAAATAAAATACGAGTAAAATGGTAAAATGAAGTTTAATAGTTATTTCTCAATCCCTGAAAATTGGATGGCAATCGGATGAAAACTCGAATTTTGCGAATCAATTTTGTGTGTGGCAATTTCATCGTGGACACCCTTTATATTCACCTTAAATGCTATTCAAAAGCAGGTTTTGACCCGATATACGGCCAATTTAATGCTGAACCCACCAAAAGAAGACGTCTATGTCGATAATATGTCATTCATTGGTAGCATGAATTGGTAACGTTTGCAATTGACAGCTAGATGACAGCAGTTGAAATGTTGTTCTGCTGCTGGGGAGTTTAGCTTTGAGAATGCTGATTAAATGCTTGCTCAATCAAGCGAAGGAAAAAAAGTCCATTTTCAATTTTAGATTTTATTAATTTTCCTGTTTTGCCTTTTTTTCCTCTCCTGTACTGATGATGATGAACGTTTGCTTTCTGTTTAGACCACCTATTTTTCTCATGAAAGGGAAAACTCAAATTCGCTGCAGTTTTTACATTTCCTAGGATGGGATTCGAACTCGCTGCTTCGTGATCGACGTGTTTTTATACCGCGTCTTTATCCTCTAACCTATTGGAACGTATGGGAGAGGTTTTAATATTTGCCCAAAATAAACTTTAATATTCCCAGCATCGAAATAGGCACTAATTCTGCATCATACTTGTATTTAAGATTCTTCTTGCTGTACATTGGCTGTCTGAATGCGCAGATATTGTAAAATAGCATACGCGAGGCTACTGTAATGCTAGCTGTCTGATATCTGCATTTTTTATGCTTGATATGTTATTAGAATAACGCACAGAAAATGCTTAATTAAAGTTGTTTACAAATTTTAACAGATGGAACTGTAGAGCTTGAATGAAGATGATTCAATCACCAGAGTGAGGGGTATTATGGTCCTGATGCAGGAGTAAGCGAGCATGATGAAACGCTTCGAAAATACTTATCGATTTGTAAACAGCTTTAATTAAGCATTTTCAGTGCGTTCTTCTAATAATATTACAAGCAACAAAAATGCAGATATCAGACAGCTAACATTACGGTAGCTTTGCGACAGCCAATGTACAGCAAGCAGAATCGTAAATGCAAGAATGATGCAGAATTAGTGCATATTTCAATGCTTATTGGTTACCTGGGTGACATCTAACATATAAATTTCGAGAACAAATTGATACGATTTATAAATGCGAGGTAGATTTTTCAATTTTAACTCTAAGACTTAATATAGCATAGAACAATTTGGTTGTTTCGAGTGTCCACGGTAATATCGAGTACTTTCGAATAAATTACAGGTAGCCTGAAAGTCTCGATAATAAAGCCAATCAAGTAATCAATTAGTTCCAGGTTTCGCACAGTGATGGTCAAGTTTCTGACTTGGAATCAAACGAATTATGCGACGCTTCAAATTGCAGATGGAAGATGTGTGTATGCTTTTATGGTGAAAAATGTCTGCAGCTATTACTATTCTAATCACATACTGTAAACATTTCTAGGCCGGAAACCTAAAGGTGAAAGCCCTTTTGGGATCGAGAACCCCCTTTTAAAATGCCTGGTCACTACCATCTACTCCGAGGGCACTTCCCTAGTAGCACACTTGTTGCCATTCGGTTGAGATAACATAAATATGGCTTGCTAAGTCATAATCAAGTTAGTACAACTAATTATGACCATAGTGTGCTACTTGGGTTTCACATACAACAAGCCCCACATAAACAAAATACTAACATCAATAGGATACACTTTGATTGTTGTTTTTTGTATTGTCCCATGCGCGGAAGTAACGATCTTTGATGAAGTTTGTCAGAAGCAGATAATTTCTCATATTCATGAGAAGCGCTGGGAGTGGACAGTAATTTATTGCTAGAACGAATAGACATGAATAGAATTGGGAGAGGGACAAATAGCTAGAACCAGAAAAAAAACAATAGGTAGTATAAGAGCCCGATCGGTTGCATAACCTTTTACCAGTCAAGGGGATTTCCTCCCCCTTGTCTACCCTGCATGAGGTAGTATGGTAGCCCTAGTAGCACACATGTTGCCATTAAGTTGAGAAGACATAAATGTGCTTTTGTTAGTCATAATCAAGTTGCTGAAACTAATTATGATCGTGGTGTGCTACTAGGGAGAGGCTTATGTGCCTTATTCGGATACTACCGTTCAAATGCCTTCCGCTTGTTTTCAAACTTGTATCTTTCAATTTCAAAACCTGCCGTTGCCCTATCCGGAACTATCAATACACTTTCTCTTCATGTCTATTCGTTCTAGCAATAAATTACCGTCCACTCCTAGCGCTTCGCATGGAGATGAGAAATCTTCTGACAAACTTCATCAATAGGATGTTAGTATTATGTTTACACTTCCATTATCGCAACTCGTTCTGTTTTGATAATGGCACGAATTAAGTAGTATGAATTTAATATTTATTTGTAATTGCTTAGATCCTAACCGTATTTGAATTGTAAGGTCTTTTGTGTAATCCCTGCTATCAGATTCTGTACAACCATGTCTAAACAAAACAAAACAAACAACGCCCAATTTGCTAACCAATGGATATTCCAGTGGAGCAAGAGCAAACGATTCTTTAAAATTTCAGAATCTATAGTTGATATTCAATGGTTCATCAGCATACAAACTGGCTTACTTGCTGTGAGCAATCTGATGGAGTTCGATCCAATGTACATTCACTAAAAATCGAGATAAATAAAATTTAAATAGCATGGTGAGTTAATAGCCAATTTTTCGATGGGCCTAAGGTCCGCTGCGTTGGGGGGTTTCATGTCCTTGGGTACGAAAGTTACCTTTTTAGCTTTGTACCACTCCAGGACAACATTTGTACAGTGGCACGAAGCTAGATCGGGATCAGAAGATCGTAGGGTCCTCGAGTTGCTTCAACAGAGGAAGCAGACATTTTTATAGACACTCCTTGAGGTAGATCTCCCCATTTTCAGTCCCGGTAGTCATGAGCGGCGCACTCCGTTTGCCACATGAACAGATCGTTTGCCAAATCATGTTTTTTTAGGCAAACTTTGAAAGTTTCTGCTTCCTTACATCGTCCGGAACATCAAATTTGTGCTGGACGGTGAGGAACAGTAGCCCCGAAAGCTGCCGCAAGTTCGCCTTGACTTTTCAGCATCTGGATGTACAGTTTCCGGGCCCGTAACTTTCCCAACGTATTTTGCCGTTCGTCACGATTTGGAGCATTCTGCACTTTATACGTATGCATTCCCTCCCGGTCCTTGGCTCTCTGAACGGAAGACATACATTTGAAAAAAAAAATAGATTAAAACATTCCCTCCGGTACATGCGAATCAATGCAAAAAACGCAAAGGCAAAATTTAAGCGACCCTTTCCAGTAGTTAGAAATCGATGGTTTCAAGATGATGTTTTCTAAATCTACAAAATTATAGTACCTAATTTATTTGTAGTCAATTATGACTCAAGAATCAATAGCACGCTTCATGTCATTAAATTGTTTTATAATATGTAATATATAGAACTTCCCACCAACTGATTAAGACATTCTCATCTCCAGTTGAACATTAGCGATCATGAATGTTTATGTTTGATGAAGTCAATTGTCAGTCGACCGTGTTGAAAAAAGATCAACTTATCAGTGATCTCACCATTATCAATTTAACTTAACAATTATATTGATACTTAAATTCCAGAGCTTCCAGCGTTTCTTCGATTTTAAAACATCAGATGTTCTCCCGCTGAAATCCTTTCTTTTTTCTTTAAATTTTGGTAGACCAATGTGAGGCCACCAAAGGTTTATATGTATTTCCGAACAAATGAAATCAGTAGGCTATGTTTGCATAGTAGAAAGTCAATATCTCATTGATTTGTGACTCCACATGCAATCTAAATGTACATTTAAAATCTATTAAAGCTTACATTAAACATTAGATTAAAACTCATTTTTGGTTAAGATCCGATGGCGATGCTTTAAATGTGTGCTTAATGTGATTAATAGGCGTCAGAGATCCAAGTGGACCAGAAAAATCGCTTATAAATGTAGATGTTCGAAGTTCAGTTGAAATTTGATTAATATTTTTAGTGAACACCGAGAACACAAAAAGCCGAAACTGGCTAATATCGGGGAAATTATTTCTAATATACGAGGTGTTTACTATTTCTTATAAAATACGATTGTTGCAAAACAACATTTTTGCCATCAATTTAATTGAAAATGTTCTCTTTGCCGTTTGAATTCCAAATTATTTCCACTTGCATTTACATAACGGCACACCCCGGAAAGCAATTTCCCCAACCCTAAATCGAAAACAAGGCCGAAATGGCGACCAAGACGATAGCGACAGTCGGGCAGCAACTTAGGACGAAAAAAAAACTGCCATCGTTTAGGGGTGGATTCAGGCAGAAAATCATCGGAACAAATGGGTTGAATCTTTACCGCCTTATGTGCTTCCATGGTACTCTCACCAGCATTCTAGCGACGGAGAATAAGAAAGGCAGAGTACGACTTCGAGTAGGCAAAGTCAAGCTGGCGGTTTGGGAAGATGTTTTTGAAAAATAAATCAAATGTTTTTGAGCCGAAGGCAGCAGAACCATTAACCCGTCGCCACATGTTTGCTTTCTTGATATGCTGGGTGGCTTCCGAACGGAAAACTAAACGCGACTGCATGATCTGGAGAAAATATGTATATTTTTCTGAGTCCTGATTTTCTGGGCATTAGTCGAGTTTATAATAATTGAACACTTTAAATTATTAACTGTAGAGGTACGGAGGCCCAGATCCATATATGATGTCCATGATCCATGTTGGCTCAAATTTCATGCTGTGTTAAAATTCCATAAATCGATAAACCGTTTCCACCGACGGGTGATGTGACTTTATCATTTTAATGGCGATACACTGAAAATTTATTTCCATAAATAAGCTTTCACTCGTTCCGTAAACATGGATATCGTACAAAGAACAAATGTTTCGTATTTTGTATGCAACATTCATATTGCTTTTTATCTGGTGAAATGCTATCATTACACCTTTTTGTATAATGTACGAAATGAATTTAGTGAAGACCAGCCAATCGCTGTTTCTCTTTTATCGTTCTCTTCCATGATGGTGTTGCTGAGTGTAGGGTGGAGCACTACTTTAGCAGCGGGCCACTTCCCGTCTTGCAACGTTTTCGCTCACCCATATTCAAACAAACCGACATGTTTTTACAGAATTAGTTCATTTTGGGCTCTACACGACTCAACACTACACGTTCAACAACTAAAATCAGTTATTTTTAAAACGGTACCGACGAGCAGTCCCAACCAATCATCTAGTGAATTGTAACTTGGAAAATTAATTCAAAAACAGATCGGAGCGCAGTATGATCTCCTTCTTTTGTTTTGTACTTTTGGTCTTTTGCAGGACAACTTGGAATCGAATACTTAGAAATTATGAATTTTACACGAAACGTAATTAATGTTTGTAAAAAGTTAACACTAACGCTGTCTGAAAAGCCAAAAACGGTGGAAAGAAGTAAATGTGTGATCATAATTTAAATTAATATTTTAACTAGCTCTCTCATACACTCAACGTCTTAGCCATTGAAGACAAATTCACCTCAAGAGACGGACTTAATTCACCATCAATAGCATGTAGTTGCTATCAGGCCGACGTGTGTACAACGCTGCCAAATATCTAAAACATTACGGCTTCAGAAAATATAAACGAATTCACACCCAAACCGGTTAGTCTAGGACTCTGCCGCCCGTGTTGAGAAACAACCATTCAGATGCACGTGCTTGGTTGATTCTTGTTTTAACGGGGCTTCAATTTTATTAATATTTCAATAGCAAAATGCTCAACATCAACAGCTTTAAATATTGAAATAAACACGTACCAAATGTCTCAATCGACTGGTGCAAAGATTTTGGAGATCGATTATGAAATGACTGAGTTAGTAACGCTCTAAATCTAACCATATTTTGTGACGCTCCAATTTTTCGCATTCACAACGAAAATATACTAGAGACCCAGTATTGAAAACAAAGACGTTGTCCTACGCCAAAAAATAAACACTTTGTGGAAGGAGCTGCTCATCGGGTTTGACAACAACATTATTGGAATAGATCATGCGTTTGAGTTTGGTCCACAGATTTTCGATTGGCTGAACTGGGGAATGTTCAGAATGTTTGTGATCATCGGTACCATAATGATGGTCAGGCGACTTATCTCTATTGGCCCGCTGTTGGTTTAGGCTAAAACAATACATCTTCTCCAACATAGTGCTTCTGGATAAAGGCGGCTACTTCCAGCAGGAATTTGGTACTGTGAGTCTCCCCATTCAGATCAAGTTCCAATGAAAAGAACACTATCTCCGACATCCCTATGGTAAGTCACAGGTCTTCGAGAACTTGGTGTGGGAGGTATACTCGACTTTGTGGCTCACCTCTTCGGTGGGGAACGGAAAATGTTCGGTCCTCTGCCACTCGTTGCCATCCAGGGTTAGATATGTCACCTTGTCCATCATCACCACACCCAACGCACTTCGCTGGGAAGATCTCCTTGACTATTTTCTTCGATCGAACAGTTTGAAAGAAACTTTTTTTTTGCGATATCAAAAGCAAAAAAAAATGAATGCTTGATTTGGCAGAAGTTCATGGGATATTTCTCGTAAATTTATGCCTGATAACGCCTGGTTTTAGTCTGTTGTAAAAAAGATGGCAAGAGTTTCGTTGTTTACGCCTGCTTTGACTTACAAGTGAACGAGGAGAAATCTTACGCGTCTGTCAAAATTCATATTTTTTTCTGTGTGCTTCTGAATTGTGGTCTGGTTCCCCGAGACGTACGGCCTAGACCTGGTCGAAGTTCGGCGACGTATGACGATTTTTATGGATTAGAATTTCTCTTTGACGGTTTGTCCGGTTGAACCGACCTCTTGGTCCACCACCTTTCCCTCGGTTTTACGCTTTAGCTGCTGCTGGATTTTCCAATCGCGCAGGATCGTCGGACGGCCGGAACAAGTCTTTCTCGCGAAGTTCTTTCCTTCATCCAGCCAGGTGATGATCTTGTAGATGCTGGATCTGCTGTATCTCATCGCACGAAGAGCCCACAATGGTCGATTTCTTCGCTCCGTTGAGCAGGTGGTACTAAAGGCATACAAACCACCGAAAGGAGGTTTTCACTGCTTTCGCCATGGATTCAGCAAAACTACCGATATCGTTGTCGCAGTTTCACTGTAAATAATTCTAGATTAGCACCAGGTGTCAGGAAAATCGCATAGAATAGCGATGACAACTGTATATTTTCTTCAATGTGTTGTCACGCAATATCAGTGACCGTAAAGATTATTTCATGGAGCTTTTCCTCGAAAAAACTAAACTGTTCCTAGACGACACATAAATAATAGCTCGGGGAAAAAACAGTCTACTCGGCTGTGCTATTAATAAAATTTTAATTCGAAGACCTCAAAACATAAGTAAAAAAATCGCATTATATTTCAATTGAAGTTGTTTATTTACGATTCAAATGGACGTTATTTATCAATTAACAAATTCTAAACACAGTTATTCGGTATTTGCAACAAAAAAAAATCGAGCTTTGCGCTTAAATCTACACATTAGGGTTTGAACAGATTCTTCAGATACTATGGTGGCCGTCTTTGTCCAACTTTGTAAGAGGTGCTTGACATCTTTGATTCCTTGTGTCTTTCCAAGATTTTGAAGAAAGATTCCGCTCTATCTGCGCCCAATATCTCTCGATTGGACGTTACTCTAGACAGTTTGGTGGAATCGTGGTTTCTGGTATAATACTCACCTGATTTGCTTCGTACCACTCCAGCAAAGATTTAGCATGATGTCAAATCAGGCCAGAATAAAAGTTTTTCTTTGAGATTTTTGATGAAGGGTAGCAATCGCTTCTTCAAGCACATTTTCTGGTAAAGCTGTTTGTTTATTGTGAATTGACTGGATATTTCAATGTTCAATAGGCTGTCGCTGAGGCCCGTGTACAAAGATATGATATTCGGTTGTATTATTTTGCGAATAACATGTACAACTCTGTAGTCTGAAAGAAGACAATGCACCAAAACTGGAAGTCCAGTGATGCCAAATCATTCGTTTGAATTCTGCAGTCTCAAGCGCATGAATTGAAATGAAGTTTTCTAAGTAGGGAATGTGTCCCTTAACTCAGCCTAATATGCAACGATCGATTACATTTTTTATTATAATTCCTAAACTGTTTAAGCTGAAAGGAATGTTTAACTAGTAATATACTTGGTTTGATAAACTTAATAAACCATTTGGTAGTATGTTTTTCGAAATGTTACACAACTCAGAAACTTTCGAAGGAATATGCATGTAATGTCGGTCTATTACCACTAAATTGGGTCTATTCATGGATGCAATTTCGCCCCATTCGATAGATTTATTATTAAATGTATTAAATCATAGTTTTATCAAACTGCATAGAAACACTCTGGTGATCTCCACATATGAATTAGCAGATTCTATAATCAAAACATTATAAATCAATCTACACAGATTTTTTTAAATACTGACGCTTTTTCTTAGATGTTGGTCTTTAGTTAGTAATGAATGGATCTGAATTCAATAGCAACCTATTGAGAATATCACGATTACAAGCTACTCTGGAAAATTTCCCTGTAAAATTCGATCTACACAGCCTGTATGAAATGGTCATGCAGCGCTTCTGCAGCTTTTTCAGAATGAGGTCCAATTGTTTTGAGTGCATTTTCAATTACAATTACATTATGAATGAAAACTTTATGCAGAGTAGAAGTCATATCATGCCAAGAATAAAGCCAAATGTACAGTATCGGTTGATCAATTTCAAGGATGTACTCTCCAAATATTGGCTGAATAAGCAAAAGATCTAAACATGTTATTTACGAAGATTTCTCCGGATCCTCAAAAAATTCTTATTAATATGCCTGTTTGAGGACTCTGACTTATTGATAGATCAATGCACTGTTTTGGGATCTTCCAACAAATGTAACATTGTAACATGTCACTGAAGATGCTGTGGCTGTTGCATCGTGACACATTCTATCACCCATGGTAGGAAGTAACTTTTGGGATATTTTGAAAACTTTAAGAGCCCATTATCACAACCTCTGCTTTTCCGAGACATTCTGCATTGTTCTCAATATCAGCAATCTCTTCCGTTATAATCTCAGTCGATTTCCGCACAAAACAAATCCGTATCGGACGGCCGTATCTAGGTAAAGCCGGATCAGGGTTTTACCACACACAGTTTCCACTACCATTACAATTTCCAACCAATACTTGTTTATACTATACTGTGGATGCTGAGATCCATCACATCCCCATTTCGTCAAAAGTAAAGGGTTCATCGGACAATCTTTCAATCACATCTTTCAAATAAGCGAGAATAAGCATTGTATAGTATAGTTCAGCAAATCTTGAAGCTTAATATCAACACAAGTTTCACTTACATAGTTACTTCTTTGGGATAACAACTATGCCTTCTTCAGATTGAAAAACGACAGAAGTATGTCCTTAGCTGCTTGGAAATACATTAGCTTCTACAAAAATGACCAAAACTTATAAAAGAGAGATTTTTTTGTTCCAAAAATGTTCGTTTGAACGTTAACTGGTTTGCAGATTTCCTTTATTTTAGACGGACTTTTTGACAGCTCCTTGTTCAGACTTGTGATAGCAGCATTTCCAGAAGCATCGCAAACGTTAATTCCTCAACAGAATTATTCTTGAGCAAGTTTCGTGTTCTGCGTCGCTTAAAGCATTCGCTAAAATTTTAAAAACTTGAGGAAGGTCAGCCAACTCTTACAGTAGACTTTTTAGAATATTGATTCATTATTTGACAGAAGGACGCTGTTGAATCCAAGGCAATATCTCTGACAAAAGCTGAAAGTCTTGGACTTTTTTTAAAAAGCAATGTAACTCAAGGTTTCGGATTTGTTTGGGAGATACGAAACCATTATTTTATTAATAAATATTAGGGCTTTCAAATAATATTTACTTTACTTCTGGAAACTCACGGAAATTTACCTTATATACCAATTTACTTTTTTTCTTTTTTTTTCCTCTATTATCGAGATTTTCAGCCCTGGGCTGGTTCATCTCCCGTCGTAGTCACTCAAATACCTCTTTGGGTATTTTCGTAACTTGTCCGGGGGTGAGATTCAAACTCGTGACTTTGACGTGATCGGTATGGATGTTAACCACTACGCTGGGGTTGCCCCGTTATATAATTATAAGTGAGCTTGAATAAGTAAAATTTACAACATTTCTATGTTTAATAAGAATGTTGCTCGCCAGACATCATAACTATAGAGGAGCATTTTAGGTTCAAGCTTACTTTCTTTTACCTACTTCATAGTTGCTTTGATTTTTGACCCTTTTTGACCTTTGATTGCAATAAAACATATGGGAGCGTCAAATGAAAAAAAAAACAAATAAAAAATTCGACCACTTTTAACCTGCCCTAGAGAAAGTAAACACAACTTCTGGAATTCGAAAAGCAGTCAAACATTACACTTTAAAATGATACTATATTTTCCTTAATTTACTTTCATTCGATCCTGTAAAGCACAGTCTCAATTGACTTTCATTTTTTTCGTGTGTGCCCCAATGATTTTCGTGGGTGTATGCTTGTTTCGTATATGATGGAAATATTTCGCAAGTAAAATAAGTTAAGTAAAATTAAAAAAACTTATTATACATTCGATTGCTTATTTTAGTATCTACAATTCATTCCTTCAAAAACTATCAACAACTTCGTCGGCGAAATTAAATCCTGCACTATGATATAATTGAAGTGCAATTGTGTCACGATTTTTGTTCGACTGCCATATGTGGGTTCCAACCCACATGATCATTTGCGTTTTTTGTGTGTATACACTTAAATCTTGGCTATGTGTCCCCACACATAAACTATAATTAGATAAACATAGAAGGAATTTATGATTCAAATATTGTTTATGTTTCAGCTTATCAAATTTATTTGTGGAGGGTTAGTATGAAGTATGGATAAAACCGAACAACGGATACCATTGATTATTTTTCTGGTGGTGCCCTATGGCTGGGAACCCACTGTCAAGCTCCTCAATGAAAACCACCAAAAACCCTTCCAATTACTAAAGCATGCGGGAAAAAACAGCCTTCCAATGAGCCACCAAAAATCAATACCGAAAAAACGCTAAGCGGCCATACCGCATCACCGCAGGAGGTTAAATGAAAAAATAAACATCCCTTTTTTTTCTTGTTGCTCCAATTCAGAAGTAGGGTCCTTTATCATTTCGGTGTACCGTACTTCACTTCGGCATATCACACATTAATTTATCAATATCAGTGTTTGCTGTTTCTTTTAGTCTTGAAATTTCAGCCAGCATAGCTGTCTGAAAAATAATTGCAGCATGCCGAAAAAGTTAACAGGAATTTAAAATACAAAAACACAGCAAATCTAATTTTTCCTAACCTCATTTTGTTGTATCGGTCCATTTGATGCATATAAAAATATGAAGGATGTTGCATATAAGAATCATAGAAACACCGATGTAGTGCTCCACCCTATCTCGTCATAGCTTTTCGACAACTTTCTGCTAGTTTTGGGGATTGGTGGCGGAAGAAGCTCTTGTTGTACACTTCAGCATCCACCGCACGTTGAGTCTACCGATTTTCTACCCCTGTCGGAGCTGTTTTATGAGTCCTTTTTTCTGGATGCGGTCTTTCAGTCTCTGCTAAACTCGGCTCGGAATCGGAATGCGGGGATCGAAGAGATTAAGTTTTCTACTTGCCTTAGTGTTTCTTCTTCTTCTTCATCGGTTCGATACAGAGGTTCTAGAAGGCGTGCCTTGTGAAAACGCGGAGGAAGAAAGATTTTTGCTCGTGGCTGCCATCATCGCAGACAGACGATTATTATAACGAAAACGGTGACGGTTGGCGGTGATAAACGGAGAAGTTATGGGGAGGAAATACGACAGTGAAAAACGATACGAGTCGCCGTCGTTGTCGGAGATGAAATGGGAGCAAGCCTTTCTGGTGTGTTTAATACAAAATAAAATAGCACCATTTTTGGGATTCCTGCTTCGAGACTAAAACCAGTGCTTTCAGTTTCACCAATACATTAGGCCTTCGTAAAAAAGGCCAATACATAAATTTGCGATGTTTTATCTCAAAATGATTATTTTTCTGAAAAACCGATTAATCTGTTGATTCTCTCCTTTTAAAATAGAAAATCCAGTAAACCAAGTGATGTGAAGAAGTTCCCAGTTTGTTTATTGAGATTAATAATCATTCTGGACTGCTTCGATTACAACGGTACTTTACTTGGCCAAGTTAATTTTGACTAATTTAAATGTGCTTTTGAATAATACATATAATTCTACACAGATAAAAAGAAACATTGAATTTTCTGCGTTATGTAATGCACATAAAGGGAATGCTAGATTTGACAGAAAATAATGGGATATTTCATGTAAAGTTAAGCCAGATAACGCCTGAATCCAGCCTGTTGTATGAAAGATTGCCAATATTGTTGTATGGCACATAAGAAGTTGCAAACAATTTCGTTGTTTACGCCTCCTTTAGCTTGGATTTAATCGAGGGGATATTTTAAACGCTTGTTAAAATTAATTATTTTTTTCTGTGTAAATATGATATTTAAGTAAAAGAACATTTGGGAAGCAATGGGAACTGAAGCCGAATATGATTCATTGGATTTACTCGGCAATTGTGAGACCCCGGGTTACCTACGCTTCATTGATCTGGTGGCCAAAAACGAAAGAGAGAGTTGCTCAGAGAAAGTTAGAAAGACTTCAAAGACTAGCAACTTTTTCAATCACTGGTGCAATGACAAGTACATCATCGAAAGCACTGGATGCTTTACTATACATATTACCATTGCATCAAGTCGTACAACTAGAAGCTGAAAAAAGCGCTATGAGAATGAAAAGATCTATGAACCTCTGTGATGGTGATCTAATAGGACATATAAGCATTCTCAAAACTATTAAACTAAATTCTTTAGTTATGAACAACGAAGATTGGATGAAGAAAACAACGACCGTGCATATCATTTGTATTTGATCCTAGGAATGCGGTGGTCCGAATCTTCGTCTAGGATTGATAGTTTTCTTTACAGATGGTTCAAGAATGAACGTTAAAGATGGAGCTGGAGTAACTGGTCCAGGGATAGACATGTCAATTCTGATGGGCAGGTGGCGTACTGTATTGCAAGCTGAAATTCAAGCAATTCTGGAATGTTCTGCTATATGCTTGCGTAGAAACTATAGACATTCAAATATAGGGTATGTGTCCCTTGACTCAGCCTATTATGCAACGATCGATTACATTTTTCATTATAATTCATAAAGTGTTTAAGTTGTAAGCGAGATTCCACTTGTTATACACTTGCTAAGATAAGTTTGATAAGATATTTGGTAGTATGTATCACGAAATGTTACCCAACTCTTTTTATAAAGTCAGCAACATTCAGGGATATGGATTTAATATAGGTCTATGGGCACCAAATTGGGTCTATTCATGGATGCAACTTCGTCCCATTCGATGGAGTAATTACAAAATGCAGTCTTTGTACGGTTTTTGTTTTTAATTATATGAATTTAGGCATCGCCAGCTGTATTCGCTTTACTCAACACAAAATTCCACAAATTAAACTAAAGTAAAACTGCTTTGAAACATTATAAGTGGTGTTCATATATGATTCATCAGCCATTTAATAATGAAAACATTACTATTCACTATACGATGATTTTGTTCTTTCGGCTTGTGTTTACATGAGCCAATTGAATATAAACAACCGCAAATTCATGCATTTCAACTTAAATTTTTACCAATAACAACCTTTTTACTACGTTATTAATACAACAGGCCACAGTTGGGACATATAGAAAACATTGGATCTACGATTTTCTTGCAAAATCATAGTTATTTTAGCTATGTTAACAGTTAGTTTGTAACGTGTAACTATTTTCTGCACATTTAAACTGCATTACTTGCTTTATCGATTCAGTTATACCAAATTTAGATCACTTGAAGATCGTATTGATTATCTGTTCAACAACCAGTGAAATCATGATGCCCCAAAAGTTGAAGAAATCGTAAACAACGCGGAAGTGAACAACTATAAGTTGATTAATATTGTCTCAATTTCTTCGGATTACATCGGTCATCCTTATAGAAACATGGTTTTGTTTATTATCGCTAAATTGATGCCATATTTGGTACATAGGCCGAGTGAAGGTGCTAGGCTAACAATCCCGTTACCCTATGTATTATGTCAGACAGTCGAACAGCTCTAAATGCTTTAAAGTCAGCAACATGCATCTCTAAGCATGTTTGGGAATGTGTTCAATCACTTCAAAAATTGTCTTGCCGTAATCATGTCAATCTATACTGGGTTCCTGGTCACTGCGGAATTAGTGGAAATGAACGAGCCGATACACTAGCAAGACGATCCGAGGTCTCTTCAGTTCGAAGGACCTGAGTCTTTTTGTAGTTTATCTGCTTCTTCTCTTAGAATGGAGCTCAAAGCCTGGGAATCTTCGAAAGTGAATGAAAACTGGAACAACACTTTCACAGCTAGGCAATCAAAGCGGTTCATTACTCCAAATATTTCTATGACTCAAAATAAGATGTCAAAATAAAATGTCGAGTACTCAAAATGATTGTCATTTATCACATTTTAGAGGAAAAATATCAAGAAAAAAATTTCGATTTGGTTTTGATGAATTCTCATTCCTTCGAATACCCCTCATCATTTTTTGGAAACTCTTTTGGCTTACCTGAGCGACCATTTTGTTCCACCATCTCTTCATCTCTGTTGCGTCCCGAGTCACCTTTCTACTCTTCTTGGCCTTCTGTTTGACTATTGCCCAACATTTCTCGAGTTCTTTTTTCAAATACACGCATCTGATTTTGTAAACAAAGAGGGGAAGTAAGATTCAAATTTCTTAAAACTCTCAGCACCCTCACGGTAACTAGCACCGCCATCATGCTAGGGAAATATTGTTCGTTGTGTTGCTGGGCCTAGTTTGAGTGAAGGTGCTATGGCTTTCAAGAATCTAACGGTTGAATATTACTTCCCCTCTTTGTTTACAAAATCAAATACGTCTGCTTGAGAGACTACTCGAGATTTTTCAATTGAGCGGATTTTAAGGCAGTCTTATATATTAATGATCTTTTTGAAGATAGCCACCCCGTTGTCGTGATACCACTGTGGTACTTCTCCGCTGTAGTGGCAGCTTGCCAAAATCAGGCCATAGCTTTACAGGTCCATTGTGAGCTTTAATACGGAAGAATTTGTTTTTTCAGCCACTTTAACTTTTACATTTTGGAATCCTTAGACTATGGACGCTCAGATTTTCTACAAAAACCTGGAATTTTTGTCTGCAGCTGCAGGACCGCATTTGTTGGCAAAAACTAATTTGAACTTTCTAGGGACATCACTTCGACCTTTATAAAAGCTCTTGTACGCGTATCATCGCGTACGTTTCGTCATTCATGAGGATGCATCTTTCGTACTTCGTAGGAACCTCATTTTACAAATTCAGGGCACATCGTTTGGTCACTAAATTCCGTTTCAGTGTCGTCTGCGAGCAGGCTACCATTCATTCCGTGCCATTACGAAATCTCACAAAATTATGAAACAGAATCTTATGTCCCGATTACGCACCCGAAAATTTTACATACAGGTTTTTATGAAGTTCAGAGGATGCCTTCGAAAGGACGACGATTACATACAGGTTTCCCAATGACAGGATTTTTTTACTGTATAATTTGCCAGAAAACTGTTGATCTGACAAGTAATTTGCAGCGGCAGATTCTAAACAAAACTTTTCATCACCATCAAAATGGTAAACTGGAAGCTGTATAAGTAAGATTTCTATTAGGCTCACAAAACTCTCAAACTGTCATTACAGCTGGGAAGTGCTAATGGGGTACCACGTAAATAAAGTAGATTCCATCGGCAAAGGTTTCATTCCACCCAATTGCCCACTATTTCACCCATTCGTAAAATATTGGGCAGCTGTCATGCGTGAACATTCGCTTAGACGACTCAGTAAGACGACTCAGAACGCTACTCGAAGTTATAAAACAAAGAGTGCAAGTCCAGTCCAGAGTAATTGCAAAAAAGAAAATTCACGAATTCAACCGAACCCACCAGTCACTATTTATTTTTGCTTGTGCTTAAGTAAGGACTTCAACTACACTCGAAAGAACTTCTTGTTCTTTGTTCTTGTTATTGTACAATGCGTTTTATAAGAACAATATTTAAGTGTTGTGTCCTATCTCGCTTCGGGTGTTTCTATAGTCCAGTTATTTCAACTCATTGAACTGGAAGTGTGCTACTCGAGGACAGAGGATGTCAGAATTTTACGAACTATATCCACATCAAGAAAATTGAACTTTGCAGAAAGCTTTGAGATCAACTTTAGTTAATAAGGATCAAGGAAATGGACAACTGAAAGCACTTAGGTGAACTTTTGATTTGAATTCACCTAGAGCTTAATATTCACACGGAAAATTGCAATGGTCGATTATTAATACAAAATGCTTAAAAAGTCTGCTCATTGTAGAAAAAAGGTTTTTTTTTTTCAAAAAGATACGTAGGTATCTGTCAAAAATAAGCAAACAGGTGTCACAGATGAGAATTGACTAAACCTCCTCGGTCACGTCAATGTTTTTTTTTTTTAAATTGAAATCAGCTGAAGATTCTTACACAGTTGGTTGTTTTTACTGCAAGATTTTTTTTCAGTGTACCAATAAGAGCAAAGCCGGGATGACGTATGCCCACAGAAAAAAAAATTCAACAGGCATGTAAAATTTTCCCTCGTTTAATTTAACGCCAAAGCAAGCGATAACTTAATTGTTAGCAATCTTTCATCCATCATACAACATATATTGCAATCATGTTCGACACCGACCTTATTCCAGCGATATCTGACTTAAATTTACTTAAAAGATACTATTAGTTTATGCCAAATCTAACATTCCCTTTATGTGCATAAGATAGCGGTTCTCCTTGCAACTTATGCAAGTCGTAGTCGTTAACCTTCTCCTCGTTCCATCATCCATTTGGACTATACCGTAGATCCTACACAACACCTTCCGTTCAAAAAACAAAAGGCATTGGTTCTCCACGAGCATAATCCGACGACACTGATCTTGGTCGACCTGCAAGACCATACACTACAGTAGCGTGCTTTCCACCGCGTGGGTAGTCACCCGTACTACCATTTCTTTAGGTCCGTTGGGAGAGCTTTTAACGTCAACGTACGGTCTTCAAATTTAAGTATGTTTGTTTTCTAGTCAAGACGAACATTTCAAGAGGTGGAATTCTTTACATGGCATTTTTTTTTCAAAATAAGGGATGGCCTACTCGACAACACTCCAACACGTTTCGAGCGTAGATGCTAGATTAGCCCAAGACAGAGTTGGACCTTTGTGCTTTCTAACGAATGGCAAGAGACGCTCCTTAAGGCACAATTCCGTGTAAATTGCACCCTTGACTGTTTCGAAGGGGACCAAGGGAGTTATTATTCAATCACATCCACAAAACACCTGTCAGATCAGGAACTTCTCTGCAAATATCAATAATTTTATCAAGTCCACCAGAACATTGAACTTATACTTGGAAACGAAATATTCTTGCCGAGGAAGTTGACGGAAGTCGGCTTTGGCGTACGTTTCGTTTGGTGAGCAACTTTGTGTGCGGGGTGCGGGTTTTTGCAGTGATGTTTTGATTTTCATTCCGTTTGGGACTTTTTGCATCTTGTAAAAATGTAGCCTAGCTCGCTTCATGGTTTTTTGGATAAAATCGACTGACACCTTGAACTTTTCAGCGACATCTCGAATTGACATGTTTGGACGGTTCTTAAATTGTTGCACCGATTTGCAGACCATTTTACTGCTCATTGGACCACTTTTACGTCTACTACTTCCTTCGGGCATTCACACGCTCTTTGAAGGTTCTTATCACACGTGACACAGTTGTATTTGCAATCGCAAGCTTTTTAACGATTCATCGGAGGAACGCCTCTGGATTTTGATTGTAAGTGTACATTTTTCTCCCCGGACATGCAATTTGACAGATTTAAACAATACAGTATGAATAAGATTTGCTGAAATTTTCAAGTTTTAGAGAAAAATATCGGTGTGCCATTTTTATGAAATACACACTTTATTACCAAGATTACTAATTTTTCTTCTAATTTATAGTTACAAGTATTCCACTAAACAGCTCAAACCCTCTAGAATTCACACTTTATTACGATAATGGCCAAAACTATGTGCGATTTTGACTTAAAATGTAGAAATATACGATTCTAACAGAACACTGTTATACGATTTCTGGTTGTCCGGGTTATCAAAATTGTGACATTTTAGACGATTGCTTCGAGAAGTCGACGCCAGATCTGGCCATTTGCCATCATGGTTAGAGTTCGACTGATAGAGCTGTCAAATTTGGGCTGTCAAGCTGTCAAATCATGGGTGACTATGATTGATGCTGCATGGGTAGTTTCGCCAGTGTGGCTAAGGTAAACCCAGGAATAATCGGAAATTTTTGTTCATTTGTTTTAATGCACACGTTAATCCGATTTTCTAAGATTGCTTATGCAAAAATTAAAAATAAATCCTAGAAAACCATTCGCCAGAAATAATGAATTGGATCGCTGGAAAGAAAAGTTTGGTGTTCCTTTAAGGGGCTGTTCATAAATCACGTAGACAATTTCGGAATGGGAGGGTGTTCGAAAAAGTCCACATTTGCCTACGATGGGGGAGGCGGGTTTACCGAAAGTCTACGTAGAACTCTGTTTTATTTTTCCACAAAACGGATATTCATACACTTGGACGTTATACACGAAGGATTAAAACAATTGTTAAGAACTTATTCTCGTGCCACCCCGAGCATTTCCGAAATCCATTTCAGAGACAAGTGTGCTCGAGCCGTCATGGCTTGAATGAAGTATGACAATGTACTTGTTAAGCCAAAGTAAGTTTTATTGCAATTGTAAACCAATCCGAGTCATGAAATCTGTGCTGGTTTATGAGCTTTCAATACATAGCCTATGGTTTGTGCTTACAATTCCAAATATTTTACGAACAAAATAAAGTTGATAACTACACACAATGGCAAAGAAACCTCATATTAAGTTCAATTCACCCAGGTTGACACTCTTCAAGCGATGTTCATTCCTCGTGTCGAGTTGTGTTAGATAATGTGAGTTACTTTAATAGCGCATGGAGACTATACAAATAATTTATCGTTTCACAGCTCTGCTACATACCATTCTATTGATGAGTAGCCTAAGTACTGGATGAAGTAAACAATTATTTTCATAGCCATACACGCTACAAAAATAACTCTCATTATCCAAGATATTCCATGATATTCAAACAACTCAGCGAATTGTACACTTATTGTTTAATTCTAACCTTTCCATGTGCGGGCACAATTTGCAACCAAACGACGTGTTCTCACGGGTGTTTTGTTTTTTACACCAGCGTGTTGCCCGGAATGATTAGATGGATAAGAAAAGAGCTCTTATTGAGCCACCATTTGTAATGATAGACTCTATCATTTTCCAAAACACACTCTAGATACTCTATAACACGTAATGTAGGTTGCTCTATGAACGGGGTTAATGCTATACCTTAAAATAACTGTCTCTAATATTTAAATAAAATAAAATAAAATTTGATGAAGTCTACGTAGACTTAAAGAAGAGGTTGTTGTAAAAAATCTACTAAAGTCTACGAGGGGGGGTTAGAAAGAGTAAAATTTCGGTCAGCGTGGTTTATGAACAGCCCCTAATACAAACCATAAAAACTTCTAAGGGCCATTGCACTTCGCGTTCACCACCAGTTAAAGCTCAAATTTTGGGATAAGCGTCAGATCCTGATTTGGAATCGATTGAGTGTGGTAGAGCTGAATCGATTTTTGAACCACCGTAGTAAGGTTTCATTCGAATACATAAATAGAAAAAAAACAATTGAAATCCCTAAATTGATTAACTGTTCCACGCATAATCCCGAATTCATCCTACACTGAATCTAGAGATTGGAGATTGGTATCTATTTTTTATTATGTTTTCTGGCGCTTGGTAACAAAGAAAATCATCTCAAACCAACCCACTCACGAGACAACTTTTTGATTTAATGTTAGATGAACTACGAGTA
The DNA here is from genome assembly GCA_034211315.2 of Aedes japonicus. NCBI lineage: Eukaryota > Metazoa > Arthropoda > Insecta > Diptera > Culicidae > Aedes > Aedes japonicus. Next base: position 399,744 of record JASCZW010000293.1, read on the forward strand.
AAGAGAATAAAAAAAGGAAAATCTTTCCTACTTGAATTTTAGAAACGAACCTTCGATTTTTCTCCAAGAAAATAATGAAAAGTTTATGAAACTAATTTTGTGTTTTTGCTTTCATCGGATCCCATATTCACTATGCAGTCGATCCAATATGGACATTTTAGCATTTTTATTGCCATTGACAGCTTTTCATTCATAATGGTTAAAGAGAGTAATAAACTGAGAGCGAGCCAGTGAAACGAATAACAACGACGACCTATAAGCCCATGAGACTGATAGTCTCCATAATAAAGACTTGAAAAACAGATTAAAAACAACCAAAAAGAAGAACAAAGAGAAGTTAATTGGGTATCAAAGCCGTTCAATCAAGTCAGACCTACATTACAATAACCTTTGAGAGGACAACAATTCAGCATTCAAAGCCAATAGACTCCAAACAAGAAAAAAAATCTACCAACACTGTTTCATTGGCGATAATCTGTTCGATGAGAGCACAACTTGCAAAGGAAAGGACAACAGAAAACATCTCTCTAGAGAGAAAAAAGCTGGAGCACATCTCCGACGAACACATGATGACACCATCATCCACTTCGAACGTAGGTACAATCGAACACCCGAACGGAAAAGGACACAAAAGTCTAAGGACGTTGTCATGTGAAACTTGTTCGAACTGTGCGACAAAGCAGAAAGGATTCAACTGTTATTTAATTAAGATCACTCTTCGACGGTTTAAATAGTGTCTTGTGAGCCAGCATCCCGCCCGAGCTCTGGTTTTAAACTGGTAGGAGTTGACTTTTTTGTCTCGTATATTGCGATTCGGATTTAAAGGTAATTCAGATGAAATTTTAATGAGACTGTTGTTGTACAGAGATGAAATTAAATTCTTTCCCAAGATAATTTTAGTGCCACGGAATGCTAAATATTATTTGATGAATAAATTTATGCATACGAACGAGACTAGAAAGCTGTGTCTGAAGGGGAAGTCGAATAACCTTGTCGGTCTGTCGACACTGTGTCTCCATTCTGTCGCATATGAGAGCGTCGCCAAAACCCACTTATGTGTCATCTGCTGCCTCTCGACTGGGAAATCCTTGTTGTCGGGGCTTTAAAAGCTAAATATTGACATTTTATTTGCATGAGTGTTTTGGCAAATTGTGGCAACGTATGAGGGGGTTACTTCTACGAGTTTCAGTGAATCTTTGTGCCCGGTTCATCACACACTACGCGGCTCGGAGGAGAAAGTGTTGTTAATTATTTGATTCGACGAGATCAGAAAATATGAGTATGTGCCTGTAACAAATAAAACAAAATCGTGATACTAGGCCAAATTTAACGCAGTGTCTGATGAAAATACCAACTTTCATAACTAAATAGTGCAGCAAATGAGAACGAAATCAGCCTAGTCTAGCCTAGTCGGTAAATACAAGGCATAAATAATCCAGTGGGTTCGATTTCCAGTGCCTTCGGGCTGAAAATTTTCTCAACTTTTCTTAGTCATTACTTGTATTTGACATGGAGAGTTAATAATTTTGGAACTGCGACTAGAACGCTCCGTTGGGAACTGAAAGTGTCTTTAGACAGAAGTGAGGAAAATAATTTCATGAACAATAATTGTGTGTTTTCACGAGTTTTAAACGCCAATGTACGCCTTCAATATATGCCTAATTGGTAAACAAGTTTCATTACAATCACAATACAAACATGATTGAAAATGCCACTTGACAATCGCCCAATACCGTACAATTGGCGGAAGATCCAAATCCAGGCAGTTTGGCGGAATGATGTCCTTTTTCACGAATTGTGCATTATTGAATGCCAACCACTGCAGAACTGACTCAGCGTAGTGAGCGGAAGCCAAATCGGTCCACAAGAGAAGAGGAGCCTTATGCTTTCTGTACAGTGGTAGCTATCTCTTCTTCAAACATTCTTTCTCGTACACCTTGACACCAACCCTAAATTTGCAATCATTTGACGTTCAGTTAAATAAATTACGGTTTTGATCAGTGGAATAGAATTTCTACTGAAGGATCTGTAAAATTTCTTCAATTTATAGATATCCATCAAAGAGCTACTAGTTTTTTTCGATTCGTTTGAAAATATTACTGACCACATGTATTTATTTTACATATGTACATCAACTAATGAATTGTCAAAACTGTGAAAATCCACTTTTCAGTTAATGATTTACCGATTTTCAGTAGAACCATAATAAATACTGACTAAAATGTGATAATCACTGGAATTCAGTAATATTTACTAAACGCGAGAGTGTAAATTACACCTGTCAAACCTCTGCCATTTTCGCGTGCTAAAGCGGTGTCAGCTGATTAAAATAATATTTTCTTTGATTCTTTCCATTGATTTTCTGAACGAGGCACCAGACTTATTTGCAAGTGTTAAATTAAGGCATCAACAGATGCTTCTAAAATCGTTAGCTGTCATTGTTCCTCAGCCAACTCCTAAATGCATCGGAAGCCATGACGTCGTTCGCTGTATAGATGGTGTCAACAAAGCTGTCCCCGTCGATGTGCCATACATGTATATCCACATAATCCAAACCTTTCAGCTATTATTTAGGAATCCTGAGACCAGATCTCTTCAGGCGCTTGAGAATACAGCTCAACTTTCACAGGACTGTTTTATCAGAAAAATGATTATTTAAAAAAAAAACCACCCGTTTAACATAAAAGCAGGAAAAAACTAAATTTTACCGAAACTCGGAACTGATTGATGATGTCAGTGATGTCAGCAATGTTCAGTGATTTTTGGTAGCTATCGTGCTTCCAATTTCACAGATTTTCATGAATATTTTACTGAACTTCCGTGTCGCTTACTGAGTTCTTCAGTAATTTACACAGTTCATGACTAGTTTGACGAACGCTCATTAGAAATACTTTTACTGGACTGCTAACTGAACACTCAGCTGTTTGAAATTCAGTAAGTTTAACTGAGTTAAGTAAACAAAACTTGGTATGTTGGCGTTAGTTGTACCCTTCGTCAAAAAAAAAAAAAAACGACACAAACTTTTACAGCAGAACCGTTGTGTCAACGTCGTCCAGGTCCTGGGCCACCGATTTTGTATAAAGACTGTATTCGATAAAATTTGGACACACAAAATAGGTCACCAAAAATAGTGGCATAGTGGCCAGATGCCAAATCCGGCCAAAACAGTGTCGGCCCATCGTGAGATCTCCAGAAGGGCAGAAGTCGTTTTTGGGCTGACTCATTTTGCAACATCCGCAGATCGCTTGCCAGACAATGAATTTTTTGATGAATTTCGACAGTTTCTTCTTCCGTACACTCTCCGGAACGACCAACTTAGAGGTGGCGACGTAGTGTTCCTGTCCTGGCATTTGTTTGGTGTCGGCTTTAATGTAGGTCTCATCGTCCATCACAATGCAGAACGGTTTTGTGAGCCACTCCATGTACAGTTTTCTTGCACGAGTTTTGGCCACCGAGTTCTGTTTATCGCTCCGGTTTGGTGCCTTCTGGACCTTGTACACATGTAATCCAGAACGTTTCATTGTTTTCTGCACAAAACAAACTGAAACTTTCGCCTTGTTCGCAACATCCCTGATCGAAATGTTGGGATATCGCTTAAATTGGTTCAATACCATCCTGGCCTTCTCCGGATTGGATGTGCCACGTTTTTGCCACTACCATTTTTCCGCTTGGCTGTCTTACGGTCCTTGAACGTTTGGATCACATGAGATACGGTTGAATGTGCGATTCCGAGATGTTTTCCGATCCATCGATGAGAAGCGTTTGGGTTTTCGAAGTGAGTGCCCAAAATTTGTTGGCGCACTATTTCTTCATTCGAAACCATCACTGAAATCACTCGACCGATACACAATTGACACAACACAATGAAATTCATTCAGTTAAAATTTCAATAATTTTTACCCACTCGCTAACAAGTTACGAACAATTGCGTGTGCCCAAATTTCATCAAATACAATCTTTAATACAACGCGTTGCAACGGTCCTGACAGCACTCGCGAATCTTCCTTGACGTATGTTTTGTAGTCGATCGGGATACAGCTGTTTTTGTTCACTAGAATTCGGATATATAGTTTTCACGCTCTTGTTTTCAAGATCGATTGCACAAATATTATTGACGTGTTAACAAACATGTCACCATAAAACAAACTAAAAAAATAAAATCGTTTAAGACTAACCGCCCAAACACAATGATAACGGAAACGGAATGGAAAACGGCAATTTTGATAGTTGCTGCAAATTACTTCGATATGTCCAATTAGATTCGGCTTGGATCTAGCCTGTTTTCTTTCCGACAAGCAGGCATACTCAGATCGGGCTTTGCCGTTATCATTGTGTTTGGGCCATAATTACTGTACTCCTTAAAATACCTGGCAATAAACATGTTGACTTACTCGATCAGAACGGTACAGCAAAAAAAAAACAAATAACAATATTATTACTATGCTAAAGACACTACCATCCTGAAAATAATATGACATATGAAAAACGAATCGAATGTGAGGGCATGAGAGGTATTATGTAACTGATGAGTTGTGGCAATAGCTGTTATGAAAACAAAATTGGAACAACATTTGTTTAAATTTACACGGTGTTCAAACACTTTCAAAACATGTCAAAAAAATTAGAATAGTTACCATACATTTATATCTTGTAACATTTTAGTGAAAGTACGGTTACTAGAAAACGGCGCATCTCATTCAATAAGCGCATCCTAATCGCCTTCCCCCCCCCCCCGCCCTTTACTCCATTTGAACTTCTTCACTAGTTTCAATCTATTTGGAACGTGTTAAAAGCGCTATTTCGATTTCGTCCCAGATTTTTAGAATGACTTTCTTGAACTGGCCCTGGTTGCAGATTTTGTAATCATTCAGCGTCGCCATCATGAGGAGCTTGGAGGTCATGTATTTTTGTTCAGGAAATCCGGGAAATGGTCCTAACACCAAGCTAGAACCGAGGGGTGAATCACTGGATATGTAACTGAATCAAAAATGTGTATGAATATGGGAAAAATGCGTTGAAAAGTGCATCAGCGCAATTAATGCGCTCAAAAGTGTACAATTAAATCAAATACGCTCCATAATGTGCAATAATTGCGTACTAAAATACGTCAATGCGTCAAAACAAAATTAAAAAAAACGCTACAAGGTACTTCTTAATACGTGAGTCTGAATCGAAAATGCATGAGTGATTCGCGCAGGTGCGCACCATGTGCATTCTGTGTATTGATATTTGTGTCAGCTTAAGTCTCATTTATAGGCTAACTGACGCGCACGGTGTCTACTTGCTGTCATTTGTTGTTTGTTTACCGCGCACGATGAAGGTGTACCGCGACGTCGTTGTAATGTTCTTTGCAAGAGGTGAGCGACCCGGCGACATATTCCGGCTGTTGAAATTCCTTGAAGTGATCTATAACACCATCCGTCGGTATCGGGAAACGAGGTCGGCCAAGAACCGAGCGTGATCTGAGCGACCGTTTTCGGCGAGGACTTCAGCGGCCAGCAAGGTGGTGAGGGCGTAGGTTCATCGAAAAATGAACCGCTAGATCTGGCAGATCGCTGCTGACCTGGTTTTGTCCATTGGGACTGCCCACACTATCATAATGAAGGACCTAGGATACAAGCCGTACAAGAAACGCTAGGTTCACGGGGCAATGGAGCCAACAACGAAGAAGAGGCTGGACAGAGCCAAACTTGATACTTTCGCGGCACGCAGGTCAGGAGTTCGTGTTTGCTGATGAGAAACTCTTTGTCTTACAACAACCGAACAATGTCCAAAATGATAGGCTGTGGGCGCTGAAGTTGCCCATTTACACAAAGTGCTACTTAACCCCCAGAGATTTCAGATGTCCGAGTATATCGCCGGGTTAGCCTACTGTTCAAAAACAGTTCATGACGATTTCTGGAAATCGATCCATCGCGAGTAATAAGCAAACTGTTAAAAACAACAACTGATAGACACCACTGATCAACACCACGCACATCCGTAAGTGTATACACACTCTGTCAACTTTAGGTCAACTAATACTCGTACCGAATATATCAATAGTGCATATCTACACAATCTTGCAAAACTGAGTTCGAACTTTTGTTTACAGCATTTTTGCTACTTCTTAGGCATTTTTTGTTTCGATTTAATTATTTTACCTACATCCGTGATCCACAGTAAAAAAACTTCAGTGCATCAACAGAGCAAAAGTGCATCATACACACTTAGAAAATTTTGCAGTGTTCGGTAATTTTTTACCGAACTTTCAACAGCTGAACAGTTCGGTAATCCAATTTACGGAATTCGGTAAAATTTGACAAGTTCCGGTAATTTTTTTCCGGAATACTCTAAAGTTTCACCGAAATCCGGTAAATCAGATTACCGAACGTTCAGCTGTTGAAAGTTCGGTAAAAAATTACCGAATACTGTAAAATATTCTAAGTGTGTACACCATCATCGCCGGAAAAAACATCAACAGTTGGCAAACGAACTGCCGTTTGACGAGTTCGATCGAACGATCGTCAAGCAACACAAAACCATCAAAATAGGTTACGTCAACCACGGCACGTCATTATGGCCTGATTTAGTCACATTGAAGATTTTTCAACAGATTTGTAACAGCAGCACACTGCTGCTACACACTCATTTTTTTTAGCTGGGAATCAGCAAAATTTTGCTAGATTTTGCCGAGCTGCGCAACCAGCAAAATATCCAATGTTGCTGTTATTCCAGCAAAAATAAATTTCATGAAACCGATAGCACTTCACTGTAACTTCAGGCAACTTGCTTGTGATTTGCTGAACGATCCTGAAGCCCACAATACCCGTAACTTGCTTTGTTGCCAGAAATTTAATGTACTGCTGAAATATCAGTGCAATCTATATTTATATAAATTTTGTATGCAGGGATTTTTGAGGCCAAGGAAGGTTCTAATGATACACAAAAAAAAATAATTAATTTTAACAAGCGCGTAAAATTTCCCCTCGTGTAATTCCAAGCCAAATGAGCGTAAACAACGATATTGTTTGCAATCTTTCATACAACAGCCTCGATTCAGCCGTTATCTGGCTTAAATTTACATGAAATATCCCATTCTGTTCTGCCAAATCTAGCATTCCCTCTATGTGCATTAGATAACGCAGAAAATTCAGTGTTTCTTTTTACCTGTGTAGTTAAAGGTCCCTTCTTCTCTGGAAATGGGCGCTCCCATACAAATGAAACACTAATTTCTACATAACTCGAGAACTAATCAAGCAAAAAAAAACAAATTTAGCATGTGTTAGTTTTTGAAGGCAAGAAAGGTTTCTATGGTAGCTTGAGAGCCCTCCCCGTCCTAAAAGGGGGGGGGGCTCCCATAGAAATAAAACATAATATTCTGCATAACTCGGGAACTAATCAAGCAAAAATAAAACAAATTTAGCATGTGGTGGTTTTTGAAGACAAAACATGTTTTTATGTTGGTTTGAGGCGCCCCTCTCCATCCCAAAAGAGGGGGGGGGGGGGCTCCGATAAAAAATGAATTACAATATTCTGCATGACTCGAGAACTAATCAAGCCAATGGAACCAAATTTAGTATGTGGTGGTTTTTGAAGAAAAACAATGGTTCTATGTTGATTTGAGACCCCTCCCCTTTCTGAAAGGGGGGGGATCCCATATAAATAAAACGCAAATCCTTGCATAACTCGAGACCTAATCAGGGAAATGGAACCAAATTTGGCATGTGGAAGTTTTTGAAGGAGAGAAATGTTTTTGTGGTGATTTGAGACTCTTCCGCCATATGAGTAGCGGGTTTTTTTGAATGCAAGAAATGTTTCTATGGAGATTCCAAACACAAACTTCAACCAAACATGAGAATTATCCAGATAACTAAAACACTAAAAGAAGAACTAAAAGAAGAATGTTCTGATAGAAGCTTGAATCCCTTCTTAGTCAAAAAAAAACTCTTTCTATAAAAACAACCATTGTTCATTCATTTAGTTGCAGGTGTAGCAACGCTCGCACCGGGGTCAGCTAGTGTTAAAAGTGAGAGACCTTTTTGGACATGTAAACATTGAATCATGCATTACAAAGAATAAAGTAATTTAATATTTGCTTACATTCGTAATCTCCGATGCATGTCTGAGGATATTATTTCAGGTACCGATCCAGCTCCGAATATAGGTTAAGTTAAGTTTAAATAGGGTATGAATTGGTCACAACTCATACGTTTTTATCTTTTTAATGTTTTAGAGATAGATGGTGCTGTCTCTCATGCAAGTCTGACTGTCAAGGACTTGAAACAAGCTTCTGGTCATTTTAAGAACTCTTATGTAGCTCGTTTACTTGTAGCTATACTGGATGAACATCAATAACATTTAGCACCGTTGCAAGACGGAACATATTATTATAAATTTTTAGACTCGTTTCGGGTGAACTTTGTCGAATTAGCTCTCCCAAATTATGTCAAGTTATATGGAGCTATTTTCTTCGTGCACTTATCTTAACAAAGGGCTTACAATTAACCCAACTGCAAAAGGCTGGGGCACTTGACGAATCACTGCAGCAACAAATTTCGTCGCAGTAAGTGTTGCACAGAGGATTCTTATAGAAAAGCTGAGCAGAAATTTACTGACTTCACCTCATCCATTGCAGGATAGTCCAAGATCGATCCGATAAAGAGCAGTTTCCATCACTGGAGGCTCCAAGCAGACTTATGCAGAAATGCTTTTCATAAATCCATCGAAAAGAAAATGTTCTTCTACAAAAGTGCACCGTAAGAGAACAAAAGTCATCTCCAAACGGTAGCAAAACTTTCAGACTTATGTGGAAAAAAACATGAAACCGAAAGCTCCTATTACGCCAACTCGTTAATGCAGTAAGAACTTCCCGTCATCGCAGTACAGCTTCATGGCACAGGATTTGGCCATCGTATTCGGTTTATCGTTTCGGGTAAGGGTCTTTTTGACCTTGAAGATATGAAGTTCGGCCCACCTCATTGTCTGCTGGATGAACCAGACGGAAGAATTGACCTTTTTGACCACATTCCGAATCGAATGATTCGGATTGCGCTAGAAGTAATCCCTCACCTTCCTTGCGTTCACGGGTCGTCTTTTTGGTTTTTTGCCACTGCCAACTCACCGCTGGGTCGTCTGGGACTCCTTGAACGATTTGACTACACGGGACACGGTTGAATTGTCGATTCTGTACTCATTCGGATTTTCCACGACCGCGCCCATATTTTTTTGTCGAAGCACTTCTTGTGTGGAAGCCATCTCGATAACCACTTCACAGATTGTTACATTTCATTCGTTTTTACTTATACAATTCTAGTACAATCTTTAGTACGTCTGCTGTGAACACAGATATGTAGAAAATTCCCTAACAAATCACTTCGGCAAACATATTTGTAATTTATTCAACGTACCAACACCCAGGAATTTGATAAATCCAATCCTTTAGAAAAAATATCTCCTAGGATACAATGGAGATTTGAAAGCACATACCTACATCTTTCTAGCAAGATTTTTCCAACTACAATAATTTCTCGCCACCTAATTATCGTACCAGTTCATCATCATTATCATCATCATTATCACCATCATCATCTTCATCCGCACTTCACCGTAGCTTAACAGAAACACAAATTCATCCAATAGGAGATAATACTAATTCAAAATCTTCACATTCCCCTCCACAGAGTTCTACAATGCCCGTCCTGTCGTTACACAACACACATTCGATACCATCGGGATCGGCCAGCTACACCCTAGGACTAAGCGTAGCACCCGTAGCATCATCGTACACATTTCCAACGCACTCAGCGACGACCGGAGGGCTGGCGAGTGTTCTCGGCACGTCCGGCGTAGGCACAACAGGAGTTTCGGGTCTGACCGGTTTGGGTTCCGGACTTGAAACCGGCACAGGATTAAGATTAAGCTCGACTAACCCACTGACGAGTACGTACGGTAGCAACCTGACGAACTTCAACACGAATACGTCGTATTCGACCTACACCAATCCACTGCTAGGTTCCGGCGGCATCAGTTCCAAGATAAAACCGCTGGACGAGCTGGATCTGCTGACGCGTTATGCTCAGCGTGGAGGTACCCCTTGTTCACCTATTCCTCCAGCGGGGTGGAACTTAGACAGCTATCCCGGTATCGACGGTGTCAACCCGGCATTTATGCATTCGCAAAATCGATCACTAATCGGAATGGAACTAGATGGTGAGTAGCGTCCGGGTTTCAACAACTCGAACGCGTTGTAGCTGTAGGTCCTAAAAAGTCGCTCTATTCCCCCATAGCACGATCACACGGTTTAACACTGAACGGTACCGGTGAACCGCAAGTGGATATGTTAGATATACCGGGAAAAGGTAGATGTTGTGTATTTATAGCAAGATTTTCCTATGACCCGCCAGAGTGAGTATTCCAGTTTTTTTCTTAATCTACCTGTTAATATCGAGTGGCTCCTAGTGTGGAGCGTTACTGATCATTCATTTGCTAAATAACATGTCATTTTTTTCGAATGCTTTCTGTGTGATATTTGTAGAGTGGAAGGTTCTGAAGGGGAATTAGCGCTATGCGCAGGTGATTATTTGTTAGTCTGGGGCAACGGTGAACCACAAGGTGGCTATCTGGATGCCGAACTGTTAGATGGTAGAAGGGGCCTAGTGCCCGCGTCCTTCGTGCAAAGATTAGTAGGTTAGTCATCTCATTTCCTTTCAAATCATCAGAAATGCATTGTTTCCCAAAAAAATAGTTCTGCTTGGTTTGCTAATCATACAATCATGTTTCATTTCGCCCATTTCTCCTCAACCATAGGTGACGACTTGTTAGAATTCCATCAGGCCGTAGTGTCGACACTGCGGGACGCTGATGATGCTCCTATTATCCTCGATCCAGCGCCGTTACCGTTGAGCAATCCACTCGTGCCGCACACATCCGAAGACTTAGCGCGAATTAGTGAAGCCCATACCGACGTAGGTCAAGAGTTCGACGACGAAGCCGACACAGGTAGGAGCGTTCCCCCCGTCCGGATGTTATCTCTGTTATCTGTGTCTGTTTAATCTCCTCCTCTGAACTACTACTACGTGCGAAACGATTCATACGGTTGCTTGATTAGTGTGCGTTCTAACTAAAGAGGTGAACACGAATGTTGTTTTTTTTTCAGCAAAAGTTAAACGAACGGTTTTCATAATAAAGGTGTAGATAAATTCATGAGAATGTTTGATACTGGGGATTTTTTTATTAATTATCATGCAGATTAGGCAGAGGGTCTCAGATTGCTACGAAACGTTGTCCATGCGTAGGTTTCATAGATATATTAACACAACAAAATATCAAAAAAAAATCAGGGCTGCCAGTAATTTCCGTCAAAATTATCCACAGTGAAGGAAATTTTCTTGGAAAAAAACAAAAAATACAAATATATTCTTGCCTTTTTGATTCATAAAATTGCATAGGTGAAATTTTGGCGATAGGCTTTTGTCACTCGTTTTTATACAAAATTAGGGAATTTTTTTCATTACCGTACAGGTTTGGCCGAAGGGTCTCAGATTGTTACGAAACTTTGTCCGCGCGTAGGGTTAATGGATATATGAACAAAAAACAATATGAACATATTCAGGATTGCCAGTTTCCTTGTATAACTGGGACCGTTTAGTAACTGTTTACCTGAGGTTAAAATAGGTGATATTTTTTGGGGATGGGTTGTACAGAAAAACATGGTGATAGAATTCTGTCAGATAATATTCAATACTGTTATTTGAATGGACAATAATGATTTTCACAACACTTCGTCTTCCATTTAAACCGTTTGAATACGAAAGCAATGTTGAGTTGGGTTCTATCAAATTCAACTTTTAATATAACTAGGTCATATTTTAAGCATTTTTGATGCAAAGGTCCAGCACAAATTAAGATAAAATTTTCATACACTCTCATTTCATTTTACTCAATTTTGAGTACAATTGTATACTATTTCTTTTCCTCTCACGAAATTAAAACTCATTTTTTTGTAAAAAGTGGATCTACTCATAAAAATAAGTAGATCCACTTTTTACGCAAATTGATTTACATGAACGTGAGAGAAAAAGAGATAGTATGCAATTGTACTAAAAAATTTAGCAAAATGAAACAGGAGTGTAAGGTTGAAAAGAAATATCAGAGGCTCTCTTTGTTTGCTCTCTCATTCATTGACGTTTTTCATTGTACCATTTGCATACTATTCTAGCCAGTGCACTGTCTTTCGAGCTGTGCTAATCAAAACTTCGAAAAACTTTAATAGACCTGTAATTAATCAAAGAGAGTGAGGGGATAGAATCTCTCCTTGTTATTTCACCCTTATGACCGTATTCTCTTAAAGTCTAGTTTTAGTTAAAAAAAACTTCAGGGCATCTGTAAAATCTCTTTCCGTCGAGAAATTTCTTCAAGTTTTGGAACAAGAATATTCATTCGGGGCTTAATCCAGAGCATGATGGAGCAATTGGATTCAAAAATTTGCTCTATTCTGCTGCAAAATAACTTTGCCAAATGCTTTAGTTTTGTGTTTTTTTTTAAATCCATAATAGAAAGTGAATCATAATTAGAATCTCCCAGAAGTTGCCGCCTCTATTAAAAAGTACCACAGAGATGATGACTTGGTGTTTTGGCCGGATCTAGTATCGGCCCATTTTGAATAAAATGGAAAGGTCAAGTAGGGAATGGGTTGGAATATGATGTTGACGAGTAGTGGGATCCATTTTGGTAAACGGTGCGCTGAGTTCTTCTGACGTCGGCAACGAATAAGATATTTTACTGTATTCCCGATTTATTCTCTGTACAGATATGCATATTCAAGTTATTCAAATTTTGGCACCGATTTAAACCAATAGTAGGAATGCTGTTGGTGCCACTCACAAGTGTGAGTGGTTAATTTCAGCAGAATACAAAGATATGTTAAAACATCAAATTTGAAAATCGATTTAAACCAATAGTAGGGATGCTTCTGGGGCCACTCACAAGTGTGGGTGGTTAATAGAAAAAGACCTTATAATATACAGTAGTAATGCATCTACACTACCTGGAATCACCCTCCCTATAAGTTTGAAGCAGGTAACATTTATTTATGCTTATTTTTCGTAGCGAAAATAATAATGATGCAATTAGTAATCAGAAGCAGCTATATACCTCTACCAGCTCAACCCTTAGTAGATGAATGTATACTGAAATGTAAAGGTATGAAAATAACACGAAGTTGTAAAGAAACACTAAACAAAGTCAATGTAATAATGAAATGTTGCTATTTGCCTCTTCCATCGTGGTGCTAGATGACTGAAACTCTGAAATGACGAAAATGCCATCGTGATGAATGAAATAAAGTCAATCACCCAGCAGCCCAGTAAAACAGCAAATAAAAATTAAGCAAACAACAATGAGGAACAAATAAAAATTCGAAATCTCCGACAACTCTAGTTCCCCTGGGCCTTTAAACGACTCCCTACATACATATGTGGCATAGAAAACGTAGGACCATAAACAATGTTAGTTTTTAAATTAATTATTTGGATGAAGAAAACAAGATTTCTTTGTAGAATTTGTAGAATATGATCTATTCTAAAGAAACGTAAACAACCTTCGTATCTTCTCAAAAACATAACGCTAGTAAGGTCGGCTGAAACTTGCAACGATGCATAAATCCGTAGCTGAAAGTACCATAAAAAATATTGGGAAGGGATGTTATAATATAAAATGACAACAACAATTATATTTGTAATGTCTGCATGTTGCAGACTGTGGTCCTACTGCATTATCCTGCATTATCATAGCCACAAGAAAACAAATTTAAACCTTTATACAATACCTGGGAACTCCGTGGATTACAGCATTTCTTACTCAGCCGCTGGATACCAGGACATACGCTGATTGAGCCGCGCCTCTTTGGTAGGCAGACGCTCGGCACGCACCTCTTAAATCTAGCTGAAGTCAGATGGACAACAGTGCCCAGGCTGCACTATCAGCTAGGTACGCAATCCTTAGTCTTTATCATCTCTTAACCAGCAGGAAGCATGAGGTAGGAACTTGTGAGGGCCAGAGTTACGTTGCGGAGGCGTACGCTTCATCCCAGTTGTCGACTCACCATTTTTCAGCCCCGTTCAAATGGTTGCGTTTGTGGTCGATTGTGAGCATACTCATACTCTAGGTGATCATTCAATATTGTAACCACTGAGCCATGTGAGATGCCTGGCTATGGCTTTCACAATCTTTTAATGTCCGATCGGCCTACGCCATATCATAAATTTTGGCAATTGTTTCGGATGTCAAGACCTCAACTGAGCATCCAGAACGTTTGTTATCTTCCGTACTTGTAATGCCAAAACAAGTTTTAGTAAACCGCATCTTTTCCATTGAAATTGATGGTGGAGGAACCCCATATTATTAGGGATTTTAATCGAAAAAAATTGCAACAGTCAAAAATGATCACCGAACATTTATTTAAGTCGGATATTTTTAAACCTCTCAGACTTATTCTCAGATGTTAAACCACTTCTCTGATTTCCGGAGCTTGCCCTTTATAATCGCCCAGAATTTTAAAATTGGCCAAGATAATGGCAAGTTTGGCAGATTTGCTTCTTTCGGCGAAAAAACAACATCGTTGGCCTAATACCATTCCATCACCGGTTTCGCGTAATGGCACGATGCCATATCCTGCCAAAACAGAGTGTCACCTTCGAGGGGCCGGAGGAAGGCATTCCTTTTTATATATTTGGTCGTTGATGGTCCCGGTCGTTAGGTACGGCTTGGTGACTTTGCCGCACTCACAGATCGCCTGCCACACCACGTACTATTCTGGAAATTCGTCAACCTTCTTCTTCCGAAACGTTTCCGGAACATCTAGACTGGGCTTACCAATGAAGAACTCCAGAACCACTAGCGCTACATTTTCCTGGTGCGAGATTTCCCGTGTTCTCTTTATCGGTTCGGTTAGGCATCTTTCTGACGTTGAATACATGAAGTTCGGCCCACTTCATTGTCTGCTGGACAAATCAGACACCCTCAAAATATATTCCGAAGGCAAAGACTTGGAAAATCATGAAGTTTGATGTGTCGTAAGCCAGGTTTTGGAAAATAAATGAATATGGCCATTTTTCCAATGGAATTCAAATTCTGCAGCGCAACCCTATGCTGCCAGTGTGGTCAATAACCATCAGTCTGTCCTCCGAAGACCAAATTTTGTAAAATCATAAAGTTTTATATGTCACAACCCAGGTTTTGGAAGATATTTGAATATGGTCAGTTTACCGGAGGAATTAGTATCATGCCGGCCCTTGTTCAGTAGCCAGTATGGTCAGAAATCATCAAAATGTCCTCTGAGGACCTCATGAAGCTACGCACTTTGAAGGGGTTCAACTCGATTATTTAACAATATCCTAACTTCTTAAAAAGCGGTGAGGAACACGCCATCGAAAATTAGGACGGCAATCATCTGCAAAGACATCGAGGTGGAAGAATTGGATGACGTGGAAACTTGTTAGAAAAAACTGCTGTGTTTCAAACGAAGAGATAGGAAGATGGTTTTTCCCTTGCTAAAAAAGATCATTCACACATCATTAATGCTCAAACGCAGTGATAACGGAAGCGGAACGGCGACGGCAGCGGAATAGCCTGATCTGACTTAACCTGCTTGTCGGATAATAAACTGATTCCAATTGGACATATCGACTTCATTTACGAAAACTGTCAAACTTGCCGTTTCCGTTCCGTTTCCGTCCACATTCTGTTTGGGCCTTAAAAATGATTGATTGATAATTCCGTTCGAATCTTGTTCACCTATCCTTGAACTTTTAGTAATCAAAACAAACACCTCGTTATTCGTTATCATATCAATACTGGCCACCTGTCAGAAGTGCTTAAGTGTAATGATCGATTTCCCCTGAGAACATGAATCCCTCGTATGCTAATACATTTTCCTGTAGAAAGAAGATTCGTTTTGCTGGAGCGTGATGTAGGGAAACCGATAGTTTCACTTAATGGGGGATATACAGTTAAAACGAGAAAACAAACTCATTTTTGAAAAAAAAAAAATTCAAGGGGAAGTTTTTACTCAAATCAAATTATAAGTGTATCCATGTAGTATCGACAAATATTTTTATCAATATTTTGTCCAACAAAATGGTGACCGTTAGAGTGCGTCGAAAAAGTCGTTGCATTTTGCTTGTGCCAGCTCTCCTGGTCGCAGTTTTGAACTGAAACCTGCTTACCCAAAAACATTACATTGATTACATTAACAGTTAGCAGATGAATTTAAAAAAAGTAAAACAAAAAAAATTGCACTTTGGCATAACTTTTTTGAAAAAACATTTTTTCCACCATTTTAGCATATTTTACCATATTTAACAATAAAATATAACTATAATTTTTTATTCATATAGAAGCTTATACTATAATGAAGAAATCCTGTAAGTTTGAGCTTAATCGAAGAACTAGTTTTTGAGTTATCACCGGCATAAACTCCGAAAGTGCTGTTTTGAGAAAACCGCATTGAAAATAGGTCTTCTCGGATAAGCGTCTCTTTATACCTGCCGCGCGCAAAAAAAGGCGCCATCGAAAAACGATGAAAAAAAACACTTAGAGTTCGAATTTCGGAAAAAAAAGTTTCAGGAGCGTATTCTACGAAGAATTTACTAACTTTTTGTGCGAAGAAAAACAAATGAATTTTTTGGCCATTCTATCTGTATAAACCCCCTTAAGCCCTATTGAAAAGTTCGTTTTGTTCCGGCAAATCTAACAGGTGTTATGATGAGTATAACTCTGTTTTATTTTGCATTCAACTCAATAGCAATTATTTAAAAGACGTGTCTTAGCATTCGGGTACCTGAAAAGTTTCCATCCTTCTTTTACAACACAATGTTTCAGGTAAAGATTTCTGCCGAGACTTTCTGCAATCAAATACGGATAAAAAAGATTTATTTTGACAATAATTAAGATGGGACCAAAAAATAATGTGGCAACCCTGGTAACAATCTAAAGCTCTTCATAAAAACATTCGTGGATATGAAATTGCCTAAGAGATTCAAATCTTTTCTTGCCTTAGTGGTCCTGTTATAGTGAATTTCACAAAATATGCATTCCGCTCTTATAGGAATGAGATTTATCAGCTACCACGAGTTTCCTGAAACTTCATATAATTTAAGTTAAATGAAAAATTATTATAGCAAACAGAAGGATAACAGACTGACGTTGAATGCGCATCGATTATTTATTGTTCAATTAATGATTTTACTCAGTTCACTTAGTAATGATTCATTCCTCGCAGGGGAAAGAATCTACTTTTTTAGTGAAGAATTCCGCAACAGAAAAAAAAATTATTTATTATATAACAAATAAATCAACCTTGGAAGTATAGGGTGGAACGGTAAAAAATTGGTCATACATGATTAAGATCACACTTATTAGTTTATTACATAAATGATCAATCTTCATTTCTTTTTGGAGTTAATCGACGCAGGAAAATTATTTGATTAGGCTTCAGATTTTCCAAATGCAAACTTCAGGCATTACGTTTCACACTTTCCATCATGTTTTGTACCACTGTTATATCCACCTTATTTAATGCTGAACGCCAATCCACCTTGATTTGCTTTTCACTTCCAACTGTTTTTGAGTGCTCTGAAAGTTTCTCTTTCGCCCCATATTTTTCAATTGCAATTCCGGCGAGTTTGGAGGGTTTCTCTTATAGTACGACTTGCACACTATTGGCGGTTACCATTCCTGATCATTTTTCCATAGTGGAAAGAAGCGAGGTTTCTTCAAGAAAGGCAGTAAGAGTTTTTGCAAACATTCCTTTATATATGTTATAAAGGATGATGTTATGAATCTTGGATTACAGAGCCAGTTGTAATGAAACTTCCACTTTTTAGCCCACAGATGCAAATCGCTTACCAAACCAAGTATTTTTTTAAAGAACTTTGACATTTTTTCCCGCTTAAATTTATCTTGAACCATTCTTTTTGCGGTAGCCGTATAAAACTCTTGACCTGAGAGCTGCTTGAAATCGCATGTTTCCACGTTCATTACAACGCAATCAAACTTGGTCAACAAACTGACGTACAACGAGTTTGTTGACCAAGTTTGAAAACGTTCTTTCTTTGGCTGATGTGTTTTACTTATCATCCGGATTTGGTGTCACTACAACCTTATATCTTGACAGCCCTGCTCATTTTTTGCGCTTTGCACTGTTGTGTGGGGCTTCCCCAATTCGTTTCTGATATCTCTGATGGAAAGGTTGGGATTGCGTTTGAAAATGTTGGCCACTATTCTTCCGGTTGCTGCGGCTTCCTGGTATCAGTTTCCTTCTGATCTCGATTTCCTAGCAGTTGGCAGACGTTCTCCACACACTTTTATAAAATTCTTCACGAATTATTTGGCAATATTATTTGATTTTGCTAACTTTGTATGGGAATAATTTGGATTTAACTAATGCACGTGCCATCATTTAATACGCTGCTCTTCTTGCTTCGACGCCATTCAGTTGTCAATGAATAGAAAATGGCAAAAAAACTAAAGTCAACATTCCGTACTCATACGCCTACAAAATGAGAGGTGTTCAAGTTGTTTGAATGCACTATTAAAAAAACTACGCCATCTTCGACTCGACCAGGTTTTGACCGTTCCATCATATATTCTTGAAAAACTCAAACAAAATGTGCAAAAATGACATAAAAAATGAAAACATGCAAAAAGTAGAATTGTACTTCAAAACTTTCCTCAACGTTAGAGAAACTTCGAAAAATATTGAAGTTCTGCCTAGCGGTTTTGGGTTTCTTTGTTTGGAAATTTCAAGCAATTTTTTGAAGTTAATAATAACTCGCTAGTCTACCAAAACATTTGCGTGAGAACTATCACCACAATACTAGACCAGGTTGAGAAAACCAAAGAATTTTTATTTTTAAGAACCACATTAATCAAGCAAAGCAATGGAACGTCTCGCACACTAAATCACAACTATCGGTGGTCTAAGGAAAATGTCTCTCATGTTGTCCTTTGGATCTAATTATTTGGCTCACCAATCAAGAGTCAAAAATATAGATTGAAGTGCGAAATTCTTAAAGAGTTACGATCCTATGTTACGAACATTGAGGGCGACATTAGAGACATTGACCTTACGGAATGTTTTTCCAAAATAAAATAAAAAAAACACGCTGAACACTACCGCACCAAGTTTCATGCCTACAACAACAACAACAACAACAACAAAAAGGCATAGTGACATATGGATCGAGCAAAACAACGAGGAAAAAACGATGAAACATACCAACCGCTGTACTAACCACATACTACTGACCAAAAAAAAAGCTCTATATTTCCCACCCAGTAGAATAATTTGATTGTACATACACCATGCCATACATAAAAGCTTCCATAACACTGACTCACTCATTTGTCCTAATTTATGTTGACTCTAGGGAGTAATGTAGGCCAGAGCAATAAGAGGGGAAGTGCCTGCTGTGGTTTAATTTCCAAATTGAGTAACCCGTTGAATGAGATCCCGGCTTAAGAGCGTTCACGATGGGACGGTAAATTTATTATCCAATGATGAACTAGTATTCCACTTCCAGGGTTAACCAGTGCATCCGTCAATAGTTATCAGAAGGGGCTATTTTGATTTTTACATTTCCAGAGGAAATCCAGGGTGTGGGTCAAGAAATGGTTAGGTTGTGTCAAACTGGTGCTTTTTGGGATAAGATAAAAAAGATTGCAGCATGTGTCACACTTCTTGATATATTAGTGAACTATTAAATCACAACTTACTCTGCCAGTGCTGTTCATGCTAAATGAAGAGTCGTATGGAAATTATCAGACACTCCGTCCTTCTTTATTTCGAGTATGGGAATTAAAGTTCACTCTTCTATGAGTATTTTTTCAGCGTCGGAAACAATGAAACAATATAAATTAAGGGTGTGTCGCTAATTATTGCGACGTTTCAGATTAATTGGTAAATCGGCTAAAGTTATCAAACGGAAACCTAATTTTAACAGTAGCCGTGTGTATTTGGAATGTATTAGGAAAATTGTGAATTTTAGGATAATTTTGAGTAAAATGCTCGACATGTGCAATTGACGCCCTCCATCAGAGCCTGTACCACCGTTTCCAGTTCTTTGTTCTCAGTTTTTTTGGTCCATCGCAAATGAAATTTTTTTTTCAGGGGGCGACCCCGGCGTAGTGGTTAACATCCATACCCCTCACGCTAAAGTTACGAGTTCGTATCTCACCCACGGAAAAGTTAAGAAAATACCCAAAAGGTATTTGAGTA
The DNA here is from genome assembly GCA_034211315.2 of Aedes japonicus. Classification (NCBI taxonomy): domain Eukaryota; kingdom Metazoa; phylum Arthropoda; class Insecta; order Diptera; family Culicidae; genus Aedes; species Aedes japonicus. Next base: position 420,001 of record JASCZW010000293.1, read on the forward strand.
ACTACGACGGGAAATGAACCAGCCCATGGCTGAAATTTCGTAAATAAAGGAAAAAAATGCCGTTTTTTGAAAGCCCTTAGTTTTGTAAATCTCTCCGTTTATGGTGCCTAAATCACGAATGGCTCACTCCGTTTGCCACAAGTGCATACACAGAAAAAAATCTTGTAGTAAAATCTACCATTTTACCCGACTATGCCTATCTTTAAAACTACCATGAAATTTCAGTCAACCTTACTACGTTTATGGTAAAACCCTCATCATTTGTGCTATATTTGACAGACCTCATATTGATATCAACCGCACTATGGTTGATCTAATCGCAGGCATGGTAAAATCAAACGCATTTATAGTCAGCTGAAAATTGTTGGTGATTGCGCTTAATTTAACCCTCGAAATGGTAGCTTCTACTGCGGTTTTTTTTGCGTGTAGTACCTAGATCGAAAAATTTCCGGAATTTCTTCAGGAAATTAAAAATACAAGATAATACATCAAAATCGATATTTTAGTCATCGACTGCAACGCACTTATGCCACCGCTTGATCCAATCCTCGAAACATTTTTTATATTTGGTTTGCAGTATGGCCATCAGAGCCATCTTTGATTTTTCCATGATTACATCCTGTGTACTGAAACGCGTTCCTCGGAGTTCTTAAGTCAACCCAACGGAGTTCTTAAGTCAAGTCCCAGGTAGCCAAATCAGGTGAATTCGGTGGTTTCTGAATAATAATCGTTTTGTTTTTATCCAAATGTTCATGAATAGGGATGGCATTGTGTGACGGTGCCAATCCGTCTACGAATCTCGTATTTTTTGATGAATGCTTGACGCAAACGTTTCATAGCGCCAAATTAATATTACTTGAAGCCGGTCTGGCCTTGCAGGAGGAATTCATGATACACAAAACCTTTGTAATACCTGAAAATTGTGAGCATTCGGTGCACGTCATCCACCCCTAGGACACTTGTTTCAAACGTGTGAAAGTAACTTCAATGTGACTCAATTAAGTCACAATCGAGCTCCTGTAACCAATTATGACAGCTAGGACTCCTGCAGATTCCTCATTGGAAATCGTGTCTTTTCTGTCGTCAAAGTGATCCATGAAATTTAGGTTTTGTAGCATCAACTTCGCAGCGAACGTCTGAGGCCCAAATCATTAACCAAAATGTCTTGAACGGATCCAAGAGCAATTTCCAACTTCTTTGCCTTCTCTCTTATGGTCAATTTGCAGTCATTCTTTCTTTGAGTTTGTTGATGTTTTCGTCGGTTGTCAACGTCTATACACTGATAGGCAAAATAAAGTGCCCACCTCATCGTTTTTTCAATTTCTCTCATTTACTTGGTTCAAATTAAAGTAAACACACTGTATTTTTTTTATTATCTTATTTTTTATATTCTTTTTAAGTTTCACTTATGGAATACTGCAAAAAAAGGAGTTTTACTTAAAGAAAAAACAATCAATTTGTGTTGAAAAAAAAAACAGTGACAAAATAAAGTGCCCACTTCATTTAGGCTACAGAAAACATAAATTAAAGTAAAATAAAAGCAATTCAATAATTGATGTGTCCTCCTTTGGCCTTCAGGACCTCCTGCAGGCGCTTCGACATTCTCTCGACCAGGTTTTTTAGGTGCTGTGGATCTAGCTCTTCCCAGGCGTGCTCCAGAGCTTCAAAATAGTTATTTTTATTGGTAACACCAGTTTTGTCAACCCTGGCATCGAGAATCGCCCACAAATTCTCGATGGGATTGAGGTCCGGGCTTTGTGGAGGCCATTCCAGCGGTTTGATCCGACAAGACCGGAAGAAAGACTTGGTCTTCTTGGCAGTATGCTTCGGGTCGTTGTCCTGCTGGAATACGAACTTCTCTTCAAGGCCCGTCTGGATCAGCGGAAAACCTCCAGATTATCTCGCAGGATGTTGATCTAAGAATCTGCCGTCATTTACCCGTCGATTTTTACAATGCTTCCCACTCCACCCCACGAAAAACACCCCCAGACCATCACATTTCCTCCTTCATGCTTCATCGTGCCTTGGATGTGGCGCTCCTGAAGCTCCTCTCCCGATCTGCACCAAACACGAACCCGCCGCTTTCGGTTAAACAGCTCGAATTTTGATTCGTCCGTCCAGAGACCCGTTTTCCAGAACTCTAGGGGCTCCTTAGCAAACTTAAGCCGTTTGGGTTTGTTTGCTTTGCTGATAAATGGGCGCTTCCGGGCAAGTTTGCTATTCAGCTACCATTTCAAATGAGCAATCTGGACCCTCATGATTCTTTTTGTTTTTCTTTGTTTCCGATTTCTGTCCAGCTCCTGACTTGTGGTCCACTATAATCAATTTCTAGAACCTTTTGATAACCCTTGAGTGGTGTATTAAGGGGACACCCTTTACATTAAATTGTAATACGAAAACTAAACTGCAGAAAATTACCTAGTTTACCGACCCTTTTCAGATTGTCAGACAATATAATATTACCCATTAGTAATCTTTTGACTAATTTATTTTATTCAACTTCAATACCATAACCGTACGCTCATACCTTACGCTTAACTCCACTCAGTAGGTTCTGTACAATATCTGGCTGCAGCTTCTTCTGTACGGGAACCCACTTTATCATATGTTCTCCTCAGATTTGATCTCCTTGGGATGCTACCGTTGTACTACCACAGAGAACATCCAGGCTCGAAATTTTTTCTTAAAATTTACTGTGTAAGCTTTTAAAAGCAAACCGTTGGAAAAAAACGCCGCCTAGTCTAGATTCCACCAAACTAAAATTGACAGACTATCAAATCTCAAGGCGCGCAGGTTGTGCCATCAACATACGATTCACTAAAACTAACGGAAACGAGCTTTAATTTTAAAATGTCAGTTACAGAATTTACACACGGAGAGCATTCCAGCTTGGATGTCTGTTCTCTGAAGTACTGCTTCATATTAGAACAGTATTTTTCAACGAGTCTTAGTTCTGGTGCGCTGAGGAGGGTCATTTCCTTGGGTACAAAAGTGACCCCGTTAGCTTCGTACCACTCCTGAACAACATTTGAATATTGGCACGAAGCTAGATCCGGCCTGAAGATCGTGAGGCCCTCGTGTTGCTTCAACAGAGAAAACAGACGCTTCTGTAGACACTCCTTGAGGTAGATCCCCCCGTTTACAGTCCCAGTAATCACGAACGGCGCACTTAGTTTGCCACATGAGCAGACGCTTGCCGAATCATGTATTTCTTGGCAAACTTTGAAAGTATCTGCTTCCTTACTTCCTCCGGAACATCAAACTTGCGCTGGGCATTGAAGAAAAGTAGTCCCGGAAGCTGCCTAAAGTCCGCCTTGACGTACGTCTCATAATCCATGATGTGACAATGAGGCTTCATTGTCAGTATCTGGGTGTACACTCAGTGTAGTCTCCGGACCACCTGACTTTCCCACACTTCTGCCTTTTGTGCATATGCAGTCCTTTCCGGTCCTTGGCTCTCTGAACGAAAGATTCAAATTTTGGCCACATCCCTGACCGAAGCATTGGCAATCCGCTTGAACGCTTTCACGACACGCTTGTGATCCTGGTCACTAATAGAACATCCATTCTGACCGCATTTCTCCTTCCGTTAGATGCTCAGAGTTTTGTTGAAACGTTTACCGAGTCACGAACCACCGTTGACTGCACGATTCCGAGTTGTTTTCCGATGTCTCGATTATAGAGTTGAGGATTTTCCAGGTGTTTGCGCAAAATCAATGCGCGACGTTGCTTTTCGGGTGACGCCATTTGTTACGAAGTTTGAAAAACTGACAGCGATAAAAATATACCAAAAAAAACACTTCAAACTACTTCTACCTAAATTTTCATGGAAAAAAAACTCAATGGGTAATTCTACAACGCTTTTTTTTGTGATGCAATTAAAAATGGGACACCCTTTACTCAGCCATACTTAATTGTTTTTGTTTCTTGATTATCGAAATTTTCAGCCTCGGGATACATAGCGTGCAAATACTGGTGAAAACTAAGGAAAAAATCTGTAACTTTTTTCGGTTTTAAGGTCGGCTTGTAAACAAGGCTTGCAAACATTTCCGTTTGAAAATTGTCTGAGGAATCGAATTGAACTGGTTTCAATCACCGCACGAATATAGTTGTGGAGTTATAGAGCCTATTTTACCCCAATTCCCGTTATATTCTTGAATAATTTATAGACATCTTTGCTCGGAGGGGCTCAATATCAACAAAATATAGATATCTGTTCTCGGAGTGGCACAAGATCAACCAAATAAGGCTAATCCTATGTAAAATTTCCTGAAAAATCGAATAAAGTTCTTTCATAAACTGCACGGCTCTGTGAACGAAGATATGGCTAATTTTACCCCACTTCTTCTATACTATTGAATAATTTATAGATATCTTTGCTCGGAGTGACTCAAAATCAACAAAATAGGGCTTGTCCTATGTAAAATTTCCTGGAGAACCGAATAAAGATTATTTTATATATCGCACGTTTTATGTGAACAAAGATTTAGCTGATTTTACCCCACTTCCTCTTATATTCTTGGGATAAATAATTCAACTATATGGGTTGAACTGGGGTGAAATCCGCCATATCTTCGTTGACAGAGCCGTGCGGTGGTTGAAACAACCTTTATTTGATTTTACAGGAAATTTCACTATTTTGTTGATCTTGAGTGACTCCGAGCAAAGATATCGTTAAATTATTCAATAGTATAAGGAGAAATGGGGTAAAATCAGCCATATCTTTGTTCAAAGAGCCGTACGGTAAATGAAGTAACTTTGAGCCACTTCGAGCAAAGATATCTAAAGACTTTTCAAGAATACAAGGGGAAATGAGGTAAAACCAGCCATATTTTCGTTCACAGAGCCGTGCGGTAGTTGATACAGCTCTTATTCGATTTTACAAGAAATTTCACATGGGACTAGAACTATTTTGTTGAGCTTGAGCCTATCCGTGCAAAGATGTCTATAAATTAGTCAAGAATATAAGGGGAAGTGGGGTAAAATGAGCTCCATAACTCCACAACCATATTCCCCAGACAATTTCCAAGCGGAAATGGCCTTGTTTACGAGCTTAAAAGCGAAAAAAATGACAGATTCTTCCATCAGTTCTTGCCCACTGTGGGCTGATTCATCACCCTTTCTAGTCACTCAAACATCTGTTCGGACATTTTCGTAACTTGTACGGTTGTGAGATTCGAGCTCGTGACGTTGACGTGAGCGATATGGATTTTAACCACCACGCCCGCATAAAATACATAAACAATGATCTCACGGTTGTTTTGATTGCCGAGGCAAAACGTGTTTGAGAAAACGTGACGATCCATACAAAAAAATTTGAAGGTCCATACAAAAAACGTGACAAGGGGGGGAGGGGGTTATAAAAAGTCAATTTTTGCGTGACGTATTTAATGGAAGTTCCATAATAGAGTTATATCTACTTTAGAAATAGTTGATTAAGATGTTAATCCTTCTTTCTGTGAAATTCTGTAACGTTCTGTGGTACACCCGCCATCAGGATCCATACGGTATTGGTACCGTTTGCTTTCTGCTAAGTTTCAAAGAGTTTCCTCTGAAAAAGAGCCCAATACGTCTCTTTTGAGTGAAGTTTTGGACAGTTTGGTGAATTGGCTGTTTCTGGCACGTATTCGACCTCTTGTACCTTATACTATTCGAGGGCGGATTTCGCATTGTACCAAAAAGCCAAATCAGGCCAAAACAGAGCTGGAGAGTCGTGGCTTCTGATAAATGGTAGCAACCGCTTTTGCAGACATTCTTTCTCGTACACATCCTTATTGATAGTGCCGGAAGCTATTTAAAGTCTTCAAATACGAATATTTCGTCTTACATTATGATACAAGAAAATGTTTTCAAAAAAATTATATTAAGCTCTTAACACGTCTTTTTGCAGTGAAATTCTAGAAATAAGAAGAAAAATTAGTATCTTCCATTTAATTCCAAGTACCTTTGCTTATCTTCGACTGATACGCGTATTTCGTCTACAATGTGTAGACTTCTTCAGTGTCTCGTACTAATAACTCGACTTCCCAAGTCGACTTCGACAAGTCGAGTTATTAGTACGAGACACTGAAGAAGTCTGCACATTGTAGACGAAATACGCGTATCTGTCGAAGATAAGCAAAGGTAGTTGGAATTAAATGGAAGATACTAATTTTTCTTCTAATTTCTAGTTACAGGTATTCCACTAAACAGCTCAAACCCTCTAGGATTCAGTGAAATTCTGCTTGTCATGACCTTTGGGCACCTTTTTCACTTTGTACGCCTTCAGTTCTTGCCTCTGCTTCCCTTTTTGTACGTAAAATTTTGACTTCCCAACTTTGCGAGCCACATTTCGCACAGAGCGATTGGGATTTTTTTCAATAATGGCTACCACCTTCTTGTTCATCCGTTGGAAGCGATCCAAATGATTTGCTAACACAAAATACGGTTCTTTTTGGTAGTTTTAGTTTATTAGCAAGTTCGCGTACCGATAAATTGCAGCGGATTTCGTTGCCATTTAATTTCTTGCCATTTTATTGAATGTAACAAGACAGTAAACATGTTGTACCACGAAATAAAAGAAAGAGTTTCAGCTCTCATATAAGTGGGACGTTTCAGCGATCCGTGGAATAATTCCAAATCTTCACTGGAAGCAAACCGTCCGAAAATTAACGTGGACGGGTCTTATAATATCTTTCATTTTGGCAATTATTAGGTACCATTCGGTTCAGGTGGTTGTCTAGAGGTACAACCAGACTGTTAATAAAATTTAGTTTATATCACGATATCATTCAATTAATTCACCAAAGTATTCGATGTCTTCTGCAATGAAATAGTATTGTATCATTAAAGAAGCTGGTTTCGTATGCAATACCACACGCAATTCAGTAAGAACGTTCTTGCATTGTACGAAAACAGTACAGAGAACTACGACAATTTTGTTGAAAAAAATTGGGAATACAAGAAAGAGACGTCTCGTTGGTGCTAACCTTTGTGTGCACGTATGACAGTTCTGCTTTATCGACTCAAATTGAACCTCCGAAAAAAAGGTGACTGTGGGGAAGAAGAGCTGGATGTTTTTCAATGTTTCTGATTTGGGAATGGAACCTGTCCAGTTAGGAAGAGCTGCTTTGGAATCCGTGGTTCAATTCTCTAGGCTATGGTGACAAATGAGAGGTAAAGACGTACAGTGTGTCTAACAATAGTTGTCAGCTTTTTTCAGTCTTGGTTTATTTCAGCTGAGTAAATTTAACAGTGGGATTGATTATACTTGTTTTGAGTGCATTCTTTAGACAGCTTATCACTGAAGATAAATAAGCGATTCCGTTTGTTTATAATTATCAATGACCATGGAAGCCATACGGGAGCAAGTTTCAGAATTACATTTGCAAAAGCTTAGACCGTGTCAGATATTCAATAGCCGTAAGCAGTTGGAGGAGTGAGTAAGCGTTTTGTTTTTTACAGTTAAAACTAACGGAAGATTTACTTTACTTAGTTCCTAACCTAGACTTAGGCTAATGAATCAACACCAACCGTGTCTTCACCGGTTACGGAGAAACAACATAGTTATTTTGAGTTGGGCGCCCTTCTGCATTGTTGTGAAAACAATTAACGAATTCAAGTTATAACAACATCCGCTACGGATTAAAAGGAGGTTTTACGCTATAATTAGGTTTTAGAAAAAAGTCGAATCAATAGATCGTTGAGTAACATATATAGAAGTTAAAGCAATAATATCAACACAACAACCACTACAGATTTTCATCAGGACTCTTAAATTTAATTCGGGTATAGATAGAAGATAAAACATTTAGAAGAGTACATGGAATTATATAATATCAATATTTATATAAGAGCAATCAGCTATCTAACTTTTACTTTATGGGATTGGTCGCCCTTCCACAGACTCTGTTTTGTTTGGTGATGTCCGTTTTAGAATCCTACATTTTTCATACGGACATAATAATGAACCGTAACTAAGGTTTAACATTAGCTGAATATGCAAATGATACATATATGATATATGATTTCATTTTTTTTTCGCAACACAGTGCATTGAAGCAACAAAGTGTTTCTCCATTTACATTCAGTCTCATTAATTCGTACCGTACTCTAAACATCGAGCGTACTGTGGAGCGTTCAAGTGTCATTTCATATTTCTTTTTTTTTCACAATCCACTTTTGTGCACCACACTGCTCGCAAGCAAAGGGCATAAAAACGTGCACCTATGAATAGCATGTAATCGGGTTCAAAAGATAAAAATGCCATCCATGTGTGATTCTCAACATTTCAGTGCCAACTTTTCCATCGGGCGAATTTTTCATTATAAACAATTACTTAATCTACCGATTTATCAGATGAAAACGATGATACTATCTAGTTTAGGACACAGTCTTCCACCTGTTAGTGTGGATAATGCATGGCATTTTATGGCGTTTTTATCGCGAGAAATCGACGGAAAAGTCCGTTAACTATAGGGGCACATTGGTTCTTTTGAAATGATGGCACTGTTAAAGCTCTTTAGAGAAGCGAGTTTTTCAATTTGTAAAACAACAAAAAATAAAAAAAAATCAAGTACCTGCAATGGCAATGGCTCATGTTGCAGAGGAAACAAATTGAAAACATCACTTGACACCACATGGTGGCTGTATGAGCGATGATCATCCTAAACGTGTAAAGTCAGAAGCAGTAGCGTAGCGTGGGTGAGTTGGAGTAGACTGTCCACCTTGGGTGTCGTGATTGTAAGGACGATACATACCCAAACAGCCCCCGAGCATCCTGATAGATGAGCGTAGTTTCAAGTACTCGGTCACAAAATGTTGATGTCTTCACCGCACGTAAACAATGGGCACAGAGAGGTGAGGTTCTTGAATGCATAGAAAGAAAATGTACTGCAACATACCTGTTCATCTTCAAATGCTAGTGGTGTTTCTGTTCAAAACATATTAAGGTTATCTAACGAATTACATCACTTCATTTGCAATTTCTTCCGACAAAACTACATTTCATTATCGTTTGGAAAATGTTGGAAAGGATTGCACGGAAAAAAATCCGTGCCCAGATCCGTGAACGGCAGTCATGAATTCGAGAACAAGCAAAAATACACCGTGAACTCAATCACGTAATCGGGAACTAGTTCACGTTTTTGGGCAAAAATCATGAAAACGTGAACTAGTTCACGGTCCGTTTTCATTTTCGTGAACGCTTTTGTTTCTGTGTGCAATTCGCTTGCAGTTACCACATCGATAAAACTTACATTAAGACCCTTGTCCGAATATTTCGTATTAAATTGTTTTGAATTAAGCAATTTAAACCAACTGCAGACATTGAGAAAATGTGCACGTAAATTTATTTTTTATTTAAAAAACCCGCATTAATTTACCGATGGTGAGACTGAACCCTTCTTACATTTCACCAGAATTACGAACTCAAATGTGGAGAATATTGTACTAGATACATATTTTCATCAGAAATTCCAGGAAGATCCAGGAATATTCGATATGTCATACATACAGTTTATAATATGAACTATTTGTCAATCCTGAATTCATCGATGTGATTAAAATATTGCCATAAATAGTCTTTAACGACCTGTTTATGTTAATTATATAAAAGGGGAAATTACATAAATATTAGAAATTTCATAGAATCAGTCCATAGAATAAATTATAAGACAATCCTAAGCGTCATTTTTGATTATTGATATGGATTCAAGATGCTTAATAAGTACATATTCGTTGAAAATAGTAAATGGAGACTTTGTGTAATTTTCGAATATACTCGTTGCAGTTCAAAACCAGACCACTCGAGCCAATCGATGCTGCTCTAATTCTATACAGTCGCATAGTGTGGCTAGTCCGCTGTATGTGCTATACAACGCTCCAGATGCGACACAATAGAATGCAAGCAGCATCGATTGGTGTGATTGGTCTTGTTCGGTTTTGAACTGTAACGAGTATATTGTCATCTCACAATTATGTGCTCTCAGGTATTGTTTTGGTCATATCTCCATGAAGAATTATCCAATCATAATGAAATTTTGACCAGTTATTTGGAGATATCATAGCTTTGATTTGGCACCAACAAAACTAAAATCGGTACACAAATAGCTCAGTATGTAATCGGAGACTAAACTGTTTGATTACTATTATAATAGACCGTCAAGTACTGTTTCGTTCATATCTTCGTAACGAAATGTCCGAATGAAAAAAAAATCAATAGCGTTCTATGGAAATGTTGTAGCTTCCATTTGCCGTCAACAGAACTGAAATCGGTTCACAGATGGCTGAGAAACCGATGTGACATTATTTGTAACGCACACACACACATACACACACACACACATACACACACACATACATACACACAGACATGTGCTCAGTTCGTCGAGCTGAGTCGAATGGTATATGACACTCGGCCCTGTGGGCCTCGGATAAAAAGTCGAGTTTTCAAGCGATCTTAATACCCTTCTATTGATGTAAGAAGGGTAAAAAGGCAAATTTATACTTCATGTTTGAACCATTTTGGACCGATTTTAACCAACAGTAAGGATCTGTTTGAAGATGTGCATGAGCGTACTGACCACCCTTGGTTTGCTATAATACTTGGTGATAGAATCAGCTCAAAATCAGCTTAAGAGAGGTGAACAGAGAACCAACAGAATATCACTTTGAATTGTCCTCATTTATAGTACAATTGGGGAATTTAATGGAATGTTAAGGAAGGTTACTGATACTGAAGATCGTAAATTATATTGCACCCCCTCTAGTATTCCAGGAAAGGGAATTGTTAGTAGAATTTTTTTTATATCTTTATTAGAGTGGCTTTCAGCCTCCTGGGCTGGTTCGCCATGTTAGTAGAATGTTTTTTGCAGGATTCAGATTGGTAGATGAGCAATAGTGAGTTATACTGTTCATGCATAGTTTTATTTTATATCTCATTTATGGGATATTACGGAGATTGAAACCAACAGTATCACTCACTTAATGTGATCGTGGTTTTCCATAGGGGGAACAAACTTAATTAAACAACGCTTGAGAACCGATTTGCACTCATTTAAACCCACAATAAGGATGCCGTTGGAACCACTCACAGAGTGTATTGGTGGTTAGGTTAGGCTAGGTTTCTTTATTAGAGAGACTTTTGGCTAGCTAAATGATGGGGAGGCCTGGAGGGGGCCCTTTATAGGGAGAGGGTAGTAAATTTCGTTTGAAAATGATCTGTTCAATATAGAATAGATGAACTGGCTTCTTACATGGTTCAGTGGTGCTGTTCAGTTTCAAGGGCACAGGCCTTTTTCATGCAAGCGCATAGTCGGGTTTTGGTTATGGTCAGAGCATTCGATCGGCTTTGTTGGGGTTGGAGTGTTGTGGTGAAATACTGGTATCGTTTGGGTTTGAGAAAAGGGAGCACCCATCAGCGAAAGGCATCGTTGGCAAGCAGACTTCAACCACATCACCCTCTTCTCCTCAGTTTGGTGGATTGACGGTTCCGGTATTTAAATGGCATTTTAGAAGTGATATTCAGTAAGGTAGCAAACCACTGCGGCTTACCTTGTGAGGTCCTTGTTGAGGTTCCCCTTTTATTATATATATGGAGCAGATTACTGACAAGACACTTCAACCCAAGCCACTAAAAAAACATCCTTGAGCTTTTAGCCCTTGTGCTCCCCGAGACCACCGTTAGGTATTACTTCGGAGCAAGGCTATGCTGTTTAGCATCCTTCTTCCGGCGCTCGTTGCGCGCGTTTGAGAAGAGATCGATAAGAAGTAACCGACTGGCGTACCGTGCTCTCCCTCACAGTCTCTCTATTCTTCGAATACGTCTTCAAGCCATCGACTCAGCTGATCCTCGGTGATAGACCTAGCCTACTCCGGCGGAGAGTTTTTCGATGGAGGACGTTCTCCTGTTAGCGTTTCAATTCCACTTTGTCCAGTTTTGTGGTCACTCGTTGTTTCTTATTAGTTGACCATCTCGCCATTCTCGTTGTAGATCAAGCATGATCTGCGCTATCGCTCCATTCTCCGCGTTCCACGTGTTTTCGTCGCTGCACATTCTTTCGACTATGGTGTCCGCAGTAGTGTCTATTCCACTGACGGTGACCATTCTACTGCGGACTGCCTCAAAACGTGGGCAGTCGAATATCACATGTTCTGGTTTATCCACCGTATCATTGCATTTCGGACAGCAGGGAAACCAGGCATGTCCGACTCTGTGCAAGTATTTCCTTTAACAGTCATAACCTGACGGGAATTGCGTCAGATATAAGTGAATCTCCCCGTGTTTTCTGCTCATCCACATGTCAACATACGAGACTAATCAATAGGTCCATCTGCAATTCTCCAAGCTATCCCACTCGTGCTGCCACTTGGTCATCGTTCTGTTGTTATATTCTTATGGGTGCCTCCCGTACTACGTTGCATGTAGCATGCTGTGTCTTTTTCTAGTGCGATACATATGGGGATCATTCCAGCTATGACGCAAACTGCTTCCGACAAGATTGTCCGGTATGCGCTTGCACATCGCATGGTCGTTAGTCTCTGTGTTTTGCTAGGTACGGTTTCTATAGGTTCTGAGCACTGTCACCCTTGACGCTGCTCCGTATCTAAGTGTTGACGTTGAGAGGTTCGCCAGAAGCCGTCGCATGCTGCTCCTTGGTCCGGTATTGTTCGGCATAATTCTCGCAATCACCGTGATTACCTTCGATGCCTACTCATAGACATAATTGACGTGACTGTTAAAGTTCAACCGGTCGTCAACAACCACGTCAAGATACCTCAGCGCGCCCTTCGAGTTCACTGAACTTTCTCCGACGTGGTTGTATCTACTGAACTGTTTTACAGTAACTGATTAGCGCCAATTCCGTCTTATGTCTTCCACTGTTCTTAATAGTTCAGTTGTTAGTATTTCGACCTCTTCTGCCGTTTCTCCAGTAACCATTAGAACTATGTCGTCGGCAAAAAAAACTTTCTCCACACCAATGGGTCATGAGCACTTCGTTGTACATTGCGTTCCACAGTGTTCGGTCTAGGATAGAGCTTTGTAGAACCCCTGCAGTGATCTCCATCTGCTTTTGTCCTTCAACAGTTTCGTAGAACAGAACTCGGTTCTCGAAGGCTACACAGATAGTCAAGAACCCTCATGCTGTGCAGCGCTGTAGCAATGGCAAACCAGCTAGCAGCTGTTGAACGGATTCTTGACATCCAACATAACCACTGCGCATAAGCGGTTCCGCTTTCTTTTTTTCCTCCGTACTTTGTATGTCTTTCCGACCATAATCCGGATGGCATCCACCGAAAACCTTCTTCCTTTTCGAAAACCAAACTGAGTCCCTGCCAGTCCATGCTCGCATTCGTTCTGATCAGGATGATTTTCTCCAACAGTTTGCCGAGTGTGTCCAGTTAACATATGGATCCATAGTATTCAAGTTCCCCTGGCGGTTTCCCTAGATTTAGCAGCATCAACACCAGTTTTTGAATCTTCCATCTGTCTGGGAAGTCACCTTCGTAAAGACTCAATTTGAACTTGAAACACTTGAACACCCGCTTTCAAAGCCACGCTTAAGATCCCACCAGGACCGGGTGCCTTCTTCACATTCAGATCTCTAATGGCTGCCACGAGCTCGTCATTGGTGATATTACGATTGTCGACGTTGTTACCCCCTCCTACATCGTCGAACGGTGTAGGAGGCGAAATCGTTGGGTCGTGCTTTGGGCACGGATCTTCTACTATGACTTTCAACATGTCAGGACACCTTTCAGCAGGCGTCTTCGGGTTGCTAACCTTTGCCGTTGCAGCTCGATATGCCTTCCTTCAAGAATTAATGTCCTCTTTCTGACATAGCTCCTTAAAGCAACAAGCTTGGCTCAATTTTATCGCTTCCTTGACTGCCGCCTTTGTAGAATGATCTGAAATCCCTTGGTCCACTCTTTAACAAAGCATTCTTATCACCGACACAGTATTGGATTCTGGTGGTACCTGTGGGTATACTCATCACAGACTCTATTATTCATGTTCTGCATCAGCGATGGTGTGCAGAATGTCACGTTGATGATGGACTCACGGCCATTCCTCTTAAAGATGCTCTTCGTTTCTCGATTGCACGGCTTGACTTCCTGCTTTGACAACACATCCAGTAGGCGACACCCTCTCGCATTGGTGTATCTGCTACCCCACTCTGTTTCCCAAGCTTTAAAACCACCACCGATGATAAAGGGACTTCGTCCCATCAACAGGTTGCGAAGGTTGTCCAGCATCTGCTGAAACTGCTAAAATGTTCATCTAGCAGGTGCGTAGACAGCTTTTTTCGCCGTTGTTCTTGGCGATCATGAAACATTTGGCTGAATTTGAGACTGATTGATGAGAACTTGAGACTGAGATTGATCTCCATAACTTGTAGAACAGTTTGCCCTGTCCGCTTATCCGCGAATAATTCATCCCGATAGAGGCCAACCAATCAGCCTCGATATTTCCAGCAATGCCACAGTGACCAGGGATCCAAGGGATTGTTGTTCCTGGAGGAAGGGGGTATGTGGTCGTCCAGATAGAGTGGTCACTGCATACCAGGCAGCTTGGGCTTCGGTTGCTTAGAAGGAAACACCGTTTTGGGAGCTTGTGGAACTGGATGATGCCAATCCTGTTTCTTCCAACGGAGCAATCGGTGTATCGGGCGTGGTGTCTGACAAATCTCGATGGTCAATCAGCTCGCGAAACAGTGTCTGCACCGTTTGGGGCCTTTTCATGAACCACGTTGGCTCATTTTTGAAAATCTCAGACTCCCCCCCTTCCCCATCGTAGAATTTTCTCCATACCTTTTTTAAGTTTGTATGGAGCGTAGATTTTGGTCAAACCTCCACCTCCCCCCACAAAAGTCTCCGTGGTTTATAAATAGCCCCTTAAGGGTTTGCTCCAACCCTAACGACTCTACGGAGAGTGTCATCGATTGATACAGTTGGCTGCCTCCAACCGTTCGCTCTACACCAGTAGACCTAAGACACCGAAAAGAGTTTTTGGTTGGCGAGGCAAGGGAAAAGTTTGTTGGCCATTCTTCGGAAGAATCCTCCATCGCTGGAATCGATGGCTTTTGTTAGGAATCCGGCAACAATGTGATGGTGGTTTTCATTCATTCAACGAAGTTCTACAAACTATTTAACTTGTGGAACTAATATCTGCATCTACATTTTTTTTTTCAATATTTTCATGGACCACTCCAACTTAAATTCATATGTAATTGCATCATCAATTATTAGCTACAACTTTGACGAAGAAAGTTTAATTTTTCAGCTTTATTTTCATTGTGAAATCAAGCTGAACAATGCATTAGGTCCTAAGTAACATTGAGGGATTCTCTTCGTCGACTTTCTGTTTGGTTAATAGCTTGTCTTTCAAACAATTTACTGAAGTTATCGACGTATTGGATCCTTAATGACATTTTATACTATCGTACTGTATGTTGAAAATACTTGAATATGTCAAGCAAAACAATGCATTAGGTCCTAAGTAACAATGAGAGACTCTCTTTGTCGTCTTTCTCTTTGGGCTCCTACGGCTATGTAAACACATGTTCAACTATTTTCAACATAAAGTACGGTAGTATAAAGTGTGATTAGGGATTCAATATGTTGAAAACATCACCAAATCGTTTAATAGACAAGCTATTAACCAAAGAGAAAGTCGACAAAGAGAGTGTCTCAATGTTACTTAGGACCTAATACATTGTTTTGCTTGAAATAGTGTTTTCTTCTTCTTTCAAATCTCCCAGATTCTTTTGGTCTTTGCTCCTTTGTCTAGTCAGTTTCTGGAATACAGCATTCATGGATGGAAAACCATCTTCCGTTATCGTTAGCTTAAATTTCTCACAACAACCCTATCGGTGGCAATAAGATCACTTATTATTTTTCAAAACCATTCCAAAGATGCTACAAAAGAAAATATGACACCTAAAAGAGTACCGGCAAGCAAGCAAAACCAGTTGGAAGGAGGGGAGGGGTCGAAATTCCACTGCCTTGGGCGAGCATTTACTGCAGCAACCGGTGAGCGAGAAGAATCTCGCTGCCAACAAAATGCTTTGTATTATTTTCGTTCACTTTTCGTGAAAAATATTACATCTATATGATAGTTAGAAGAACGATGAGAGCAGCAAAGAATCAATGAAAAGAATGCTGCAAACATATGACGGATGCCCTGTAGTCATAAATTGTTTTGATAACTTGTAACGGGACATAATGTACGGAAAAATCGTCGGAATGGGAAGAAACAAACCACAGCAGGCGGCAAAAGGTTGGGTGGAAATCGAAGCAAGAAAAACCCAATATCCTCGCTCTTGCTAGGTGCACGTAGAAGACCGGGGATGGAAAACTTCGCCAATAATGTTTATATTGTTATATGTATCTACATTCAGCTTAGTAGCATGGCTAGCCATCCGTCGTGTAAGTTGGGAACAAAGATCTTAAGCGTTCGTTGGTTATGTAATATTGCCAGGACTATGATGGGAAAGTCGATCGATGTTTTGACTGGAAGGTGATACGGTTCCTATTCTGGCAATTCGCAATCGCAGTCGCAGAAGAAATGATTAATGATAATCTAAAGCCTTGTGTGAGCTTTTAAGTTGTGTATAGTAGTGGAATGCTTCATGAGGTGAGATTTCAAAACTCCCAAGTTACAAAATTCACGACGATACTGTAATTCAACACGGTTGTGCCGCTGTCGAGAAGCGTGCTGGTTTGCAGCATCGCCATGAATTTTCCTTCTTTGGAAGTCTGTCTGCTTAATGATGTAAGTCCAGATGACAACTGACAATTATTGTTATACGCCACTATATTCATACTCGAGAAAAAAGGACATTCCAACAAAACTAGCTAGAGTATTGCCAGTGTTCGTTCGTCAAGACAATAAGGCATTAATTTATTCGTGTCCATGTAGCAAAACAAAGTAACGCCCACAGTCAACACATCAGCAAACATCCGCAGCAGAATCCTTTAGCTTCCGGATAGCTCATTTCCCACCTACATTTCTATGCAGCCTATTTGTCTTTTTGTACCCTTCGCATACTCAGTGTCACCACACCTCGGAGTAGGTAATTGGCGCACGCCAAGAGAGGTGTTGGCTCTATCTATTCCCCCCTCCCTTCTTGTTCGCTGTTTCATCTTTTTTTCTATCGCGCGGTTTGCTTCAAAATGTCACTTTGTCCTTGGTCTGTGTAATGCAGCCGATGCTGATCTTATGTTCTCCGTGTTAGTTCCTGCACCGAAACACCTCACCCTGGAGCGACAGTTGAACAAGAGTGTCCTCATCGGGTGGACGCCACCGGATCCGCCTGGGTGTAACCAGATCGAAAGCTACCACGTGTACGTTGACGGCGTACTGAAAGTGACTGTCAAGGCGACGGAACGCACACGAGCACTGGTGGAAGGCGTAGATTCCAATCGAGTAAGTTCCACTCATCGTGTCTGTAATTAGTAGATTCATTCTAATCAATCATTTCTTCCTTCCGTCGTTCCTTCCTTTCTTCCTTCCACCGTAAACAGCCACATAGAATAAGCGTACGTAGTGTAACACAAAATCGTAGAACCTCTCGGGACGCTGCCTGCACAATGATCATCGGACGTGATACCGCACACTTAGGACCATCGGCAGTAAGGGCCACCAGCATAACCTGTTCCAGTGCGGTCATTTCGTGGCTGCCGGCAAACTCGAATCACCAGCATGTGGTATGTGTGAACAACGTTGAAGTTCGAACGGTGAAACCTGGCGTCTACCGGCATACGATAACAGGTGAGATTATCTAGTGATTCGTTGTGTTTTTCTCTATGCACATTATTCTTCAATGTGAACTATAAACTTCCGATATTCGCATTAGAGTCCTATATGGATATCCGATTTATTAAGAAAACAGCCGTATTAAAAAACAATGTATCGGATGCAGCTAATCAGCCCAAACATATAACATACATATTGCTATGCAGCAATTCCACAGAAAATAGTGACAGTGAGTTTCAGAGTTTTGTCAACATTGGAATTGTTGTTCCTTTTAAAAAAAAATTAGACTCGTATTTATAATTCCGCCATAATAGGGTGTACAGGGTGCCTCAAAATAGCTGTCACTAAAACAAAATGGAATTACAGTAAAAAAAATCAACCAAATCATAGCATTTATTTTTCATTTGAAAGATACATGCTATAAAAATAAACCATATTATTTAAATTCGAATCTTTCGCCCTTTTCCTTGATAACTTTGCGCAAACGATTTGTTAACCCATCACAGCTGGCACGCACGATTTCCTGAGGAATTTGATCCCAAATGTCAACCAAATGCTTATTGAATCGATCTAAAGAAAGCCATTTCAAATCCCAAACAAAGTAGTCAAGTGGGTTGAGATCTGATGCAGATGCAGGCCATTCTTCGCTTGTGATAAAATCTGTTGAAAGCAGAGTCCTGTTGGAAACAATATGGTGTACTCACATACAGCGTTGAAGCATGAGGAAGCAGATGGTTCGTCAAAACATGCTCAGTTTAATATTCAGTGTTGATTTTTACGTTCGGTTCTATGAAAAGAAGAGGAAGTTTTTCTATTCGTGAAACGGCGCCTCATACCATGATTTTCGAAACATTCTGATAGCGTTCTACAGTTAGTTTACTTCATCGAATTTTGGCAAGCCTTTTACCATACACACGATCATTTTGTTTATTATGACTTTCCTGAAGGAGGAGGAGCGTTTCATCCGAAAATAAAATTTCGCAGTCACCGTGCCGAACGAAAAGATTTCTGCTTCTTTGGACCCTGGCTTACTTTTGACGGTCCTTCAAACCGTGAACCCGTTGTTTCTTGTACGGCTTGCAGTCCAGATCGTGTCTGAGGAGCCGAAATTTGAATTGTTTGCGGCCAGATACGGCTGGATTACGTCTTATTCGCTCCCTCACACATTTGATCTTTTTCTTCGTTCTGGCAGTTCGTCTGACACCTCCTTTGTGTTGAATATGGATATTTCCAGTTTCCTTGAACCATTTGAAGATATGAAAATAAAACGCCTACTCATTCCGAACTGCTTAAGGCTATTGAATATCTGACACGGTCTAAGCTTTTGAAAATGTAATTTTAAAATGTATAGCTCCTGTATGGCTTCCATGGTAGCTGATAAATATGAACATACGGAATCGCTTCTTTATCTTCAGTGATAAGCTGTCAAAAGAATACACTCAAAACGAGTAAAATCAATTTCGCTGTTAAAATTACCCAGCTGAAATAAGCCAAGACTGAAAAAAGATGACACCTATTGTGAGGCACACTGTAAGTCTAAATAAGTCCAAGCACGATTTCTAAATAACAATACGAGCTCAGTTTTTAAGTAAATTTTGTTTTAATTTCACTTTTATATTCTCTACAACATTCTTCTACAGTTCAACATGACAGTTTGTAGATCCATTTAATCGTACGCTAAACAGAAGACTTTTGATCTAACACTGCTCATCAGCTTCAGCAAAGATTGTTTGAAAGTGATTTTTGATGGATTCCGCTACCTTAACATGTTTGCGCGAATATGGCTTTGTCAGAGGCCAAAAGTTTCAATTGGTCTGGCTTGGGGTCAGTTTGGAGGATTCATCTCTTTATGTACGAATTCGACTCCGTTGGCTTTGTACCAGGCTACCGTGTCCTTCGCATAATGCACTGATGCCGAATCCGGCCAAAGCGGTACTGGATTATTCTGTTCCCGGATCATGGGAAGCAGGCACCGTTCCAAGCATTCTTGAACCTAAACATCAGCAGTCATCGGATCGCTTGTTACAAACGGATTTGAAAGCATCCACACTCTCAAAATGCTTGCCAAACCATTGCTTTTTTAACAAATTTATCGGTAAAAATTGACATATCGGCATAGTCAAAAGTTTGACCAGCACGGATCGTGTAGAACTGGTCACCTCGAAGCGTCTCACAATCAAATTTCACGTAGGATTCATCATCCATTATTACGCATACCGATTTTCAACAAAACAGTTTATCGTATAATTTATGGGCCCTTGATATGACAGATGCTGCTTGTTTTTCACTTCGTTTTGGCTATTTCTGCTTGTTGAAAGTCCTTAGTTCATTTCGTGGCTTTGCTCGGTCGACGTTTCTCTTCGAAGTTCCAAGCTTATTGGCCACATTTCGAATGGGAGTTCCCTATTTACGGATGAAAACTTGCGTGATTTTCCGGTTCAGGTTTTGGTCCACAGAGCCCGGTTTACGTCCAGATAATTTTTGTGGACCAGTGCCCCATTTGTGCACGATCTGTTTGCGTTTTTCAGAGGAAATGTTCCACGTTTTCATGAAAAGTAAAGGCACCGTCTTTTCAGACTCAAAGAGTGATCGGAAATTTTTAAACGTCATCTGGAAGCAACACAAGCGCATCAAAATACTTTCTGGGACACGCTATAGAATGACCATTTTTACGTTAAGCTGGTCCAAGCTGGCTTAAGCTGGTTTTTTTTCGAAGAGTATTTTTTCAAAACTTCATAATTTCTGAACCATCTTTTACAGTTGCCACCTCATTTCCTTTAAATAAAATTAAATTGCCTTATTATTGAAATAAAATATCATTTCACCGAAAGGAGACGCATTGTGAATAACCTTGCGTCCTCCATCGTTTTCATGTACTTTTGGTGTACATATTATGGGTTTTTTTATATGTATATCGCCGAAACCATTCATCATACAGCACTAGTTTTTTCTTGTATTACTTTAAATCAAATGATTTATTTTATGTATGTATGTGTGTAGGAGGCCACCATCCTGCGTGGGTCTTGCCCTGTATGCGGTCCCACTTAAAAGAAACATCATGCTTTGTAACCGTTCTAAATTCTAAATACTGCTATATGAAGGGCCAAAATGGGTTGGGCAGGCCCGTAAGCAGAGACACTTACGCGAAACCTGCGGGAATAAGAGAATCTCCATCCAGCAATATGATTCGATAAAACGAATAAAAAAAATGCAATTCAGTCAAACGTTTAAAAATTAAATGCTGTTTTAGGTAAAAATAAAAAAAACATAAGTCGCTGAAGACGCTCGCAGCAAAAATTAAAATAAGCAATTGTAAGATAATCTTTCCTTAGAGAAGTGCCAGGCGAAACCGGCCATAAAATGTCGAAATTTGACACAAACCGCTTGGATTTGGACGAAATTTTGCAAACGTATTCAGTAAGTATAGTGGCCCAAACACAATGATATCGGCAAAGGAAAACGGCAAAGCCCGATCTGAGTATTCCTGCTTGTCGGAAAGAAAACAAGCTAGATCCAAGCCGATTCTAATTGGACATATAGAAGTCATTTTCAGCAACTGTCAAAATTGCCGTTTTCCGTTCCGTTTCCGTTATCATTGCGTTTGGGTGGTTACAGAATACGTATTTTGACAATCGAACATTTTATTTCCACTCAAAGATAACTTTTGAGAAGGACTAATGTGTTTTTGATATAAAAAATTTAAAAAAAGTTTTCATGAAATCTAGTGTTTTCAAAAAAAACTTTATTGTTGAAGAATATGATTCAACATCAAATTTCTAATCGAAATGCTCTTCCTAATAACACTGGTAGACAACATCTGAAAAAAGTCATGAGACCCAGTGCTCCATGAAAGTCTCCCTTAGCTTTGGTTCCAAAACAACCGAATATCGTATTTTAACCTCATGTATTTTAGCCTCAATCCCTGAAGTATTCTGCAGAACTTCCTTGAAATTCTCTGCAGAATTTTGCTGATGTTCTCTGAAAAATTTCCCTGAAGTTCTCTGACGGACTTCCCTGAAGGTCTCTGCAAAACTTCACTGAAGAAAGTTTTCCTTCGGAAAAACGTTTTCCTGATGTTCTCTACAAAAATTGCCTGACGCTCTCGTCAGAACTTCCCTGATGTTCTCTGAAAAACTTTCCTAGAGTTCTCTGCGAAACATTCCTGCAGTTTTCTGAAAGACTTCCCTGAAGTTATCTGAAGAACTTCCCTGAAGTTTTCTGCAGAACTTCCATGATATTTTCTGCATAGTTTCCCTGATGTTCTCAGCAGAAATCTCCTGAAGTTCTCTGAAGAACTTCTTTGAAGTTCTCTGGAAAACTTCCCTGAAGTTCTCTGAAGAACTCCCACGAAGTTCTCTGAACAATTTCCCTGATGGTATCTGAAAAACTTCCCTGAAGTTCTCTAAAGAACTTTCATGAGGTTTTTTGAACAACTTTCCTAAAGTTCTTTGAAGAATTTCGTGAAGTTTTTGAAAAATTTCCCATCTCTGTAGAATTTCCCTGAAGTTCCGTGAATGGTTTGTCTAAAGTTCTCTGAAGAATTTCCCTGAAGTTCTCTGAAAAGCTTCCCTGAAGTTCTCTGCAAAACTTCCCTGAAGTTCTCTGAAGAACTTCCCGGAAGTTCTCTGCAGGACTTACCTAAAGTTTGCTGAAGAACTTTCATAAAGTTCTCCAAAGATTTTCATGAAGCTTTTAAAAGAAATTCCATGAAGTTCTTTGCAGAACCTCCCGAAAGTTCTCTGCAGAGCTTCCATGAAGTCCTCTGAAGAACTTGCTGGAAGTTTTGTGAAGAACTTCTCTGAGGGAGTAAACCGAAATTGTCAGAAGAACGTACCAAAAATGCCAAAATTGAAGTAATAAGCCTCTTATGTGTACTAACCATAAACATTCATTATATAGTTCACAGGCAGACCAGTGCCACGCAGTGAAATACCCTCGAATATCTTATTTATTCGAACAACTGCTAACTTGCTATACGTCAAGGATCTCGAGATTCAGATTATAATGTAAGATTACATGTACACTAGCGCCACGTAGTGAGATCAATCTGAACTTTCAAGTTTACCATCTTGAAGGCCTTGGTCTACTGAACAGCTTTGTTCAAAGAAGTAACTTCCTATATACGAAGGATCATGAGATATAAAAAAGGTCAATGTCCATATATCATTTCAGACCATCATCAAGGGAATCCGCGCATGTTAGGGGTTTACTGTACTTTGCTGTTTTTGCTGCCAAAATACTTCAAGGGTCATAACATTTTCTGGTGAATTCGGATGGACACAATTTATTCTAAAAATTTGTTTGCTCAAGTCTGAGAAATTTTATAAAAATGCTTTTGAACCATTTACATTTAAGCTGAAGCAGTTATTTAAGTAGTTCTCAAAATATATCAAATGGGGCGACCCCGGCGTAGTGGTTAACATCCTCTCACGCCAAAGTCACGAGTTCGAATCTCACCCCCGGGCAAGTTACGGAAATACCCGAAAAGGTATTTGAGTAACTACGACGGGAGATGAACCAGCCCAGGGTTGAAAATCTCGATAATTAAGGAAAAAAAATACATATATATATATATATATATATATATATATATATATATATATATATATATATATATATATATATATATATATATATATATATATATATATATATATATATATACATATAATATTTTGATGTCAATTTGTGAAAAAAAATGAGGTTAAAATACTATATTCGGTGGTTTTGTGACCCCAGCTAACGGAGACTGGCATAGAGCACTGGTTCGAAAAAATTCTGTCGACCAGTGTAATTGAACCTTTAAGACATAATAATTACATAGGAGTATATACAATCTATTAGGTAAAAATAATATTATTTTTTTATGTTAAATCACAAAAACATAAGTAATGATCAAAATGGAAATTATGATGATATAGATAAATGGTTATGTGTGTGTGTGTGTGTGTGTGTCATCCTCTATCCCCCACCCAACCGGGGGCGTTGGGCGAGTAGAACTGCGAATAATTTGATCAATCATATGCTCTGAAATGGTGCCCTTTTTGTTATGGAGGCCAATACAATAAAAAGGAGAGCTTTTGAGGCAACACAAGTTATTCTCAAAGCTTTTGGGGAAATGGGAGGTACTGGGAGTCCAGAACAGGTACAGCAAAACATTGCATAGACGCCCTTATTCACACTTACAACTCAGGAATAGAAGGTCAAGAAGAGCCACCATCACCAACTAAAGCTTGAACCGGGTACCTGGGAAACCCACAATACCCGCGGCAATAGCCAGCGGACGATGCCCTGGTCGTATTTAGTAAAAAATGGCATTTTGCTTGTGGAATGATCTCACCTTCTTGTTTTACTTCTTTTGAAAAGAAAAAAAAACTGTTCATCCAGAACCACCGTTGCCAACCAAAGTTTGAACCAGGTATTTAATAAATCAATTATACCTGCCACCTTAGCCAGCAAACAATGTTCTGTACGTATTTAGTGTATTACGATAGCTAAAACTGATTTCACATAAACAAAAAGTAAAAAGTACTTAGCTGAATTCCATTTCATTACGTGTCCTATCGGAAAAGCCGATCAGGCAACTAGCATCGAGCAATGCCCATAACCTCCAGCTGAAGTTTGAAGACACGGGTATAGTTTATTCGTACAATTTCTTCATAATCCGACTAGAATCACAGTTGACAACGTCGAAACATTGTCGAAAATCTTCACATGCTAGATTTCATTTAAACGAATGATCCACACCACAGGGCATTGGGCAAAGCACACACACAATCGAAGCAAGGACAACGTAGGGGCAACGCACAAAGTATGATGGTTGTCGGTTGGCACTCCCGTAACAATCAATTGAAGCATACTCTGGAGAGCACTACACGACCGAAATTTAAAGTAAAATACAAATAAAAATAAAATCAAAACGGAGCAAAAATGACAAGACAATTTTTTTCACGTCTCGATTCACGCCCCGCACACTACGATCATGATGATAGAGATAAATGGTTATGGTAATGAATGAACAATGTCATATGAGATAAGTGTGAAAAGAGATTCTTCAGTATCGTGCACACGACAATGAAGAAGTCTGTAAGTCGCAGACGAAATTGACCTACCTGTCAAAAGATAAGCTTTCTGTAGTGGAATTTAACGGAATTTACTCGCGTTTACTAGTGATAGTTTAAAAAAGTGTTTCAGTTTTTTTTACAAAATTTGATCAAGCGAAGTCTTAATTTAAATTTTCCTAGTTTTCCAATTATTAACTCATATTGATTAACACAATATATGATTATATAAACAATAACAAAAAGCTCAATAGTTTTCCAAAATACAAAACTGGTCACTAAAACTGGGATATCGATATAATACCCCATAAGTACGGTTTTGCATGTTTCGTATCAATACTCATAAACCAGTTTCTGTCACAAACGTCATTCACGTTAGGCTTGAATCGAACTGATTCTATAGCATAAATAAGAACTTTGACACTGTGTCTCGAATGTGATTAACTATACTTAATCAATCACGACAACTTATTCAAAACAACGTACCTGATTTTGCAAACAAAATGAGAGAAAAGAAGATACAAGCGTGGAATTCTTGAAGCCACTAGCACTATCATGCAAACCAGCACAAATAATTATGTATCCCTAATTGATGGTGATTCTAGTTTACGTAGCTGGGCTGCGATTTTTGAGAAATTTACGTTTGAATCTTTGTTTACTTCATTGTTTACCAAATCAGAAACGACGTTTTGAATAACTTGTCGATTATTACGTCCATGTATTTATCCAAAATATTCGTTTCTGCTACAAATGCTAAAAACAGGCTAGAAACCCCGGCAATAATAAAATACAAAATCTCAAGTACTTTTTCAAACAGACGTTTCTGATTTTGTAAACAAAGAGGGGAAGTATGAATCATACGTTAAATTCTGGAAACCTACACGAAAAAAAATCTGCACATAATTAATGGTAAAAATCCATAAGTAATTCTAAAAGATTTGATTGACACATAAACCATAAACATAATTCCCTTAGTAGGGCAAATGAAAATGATGTGTCAAATGAATAATACGTGCGGCCACACATTGATTTTAGATGCAACCAAAAGAACTATGTGTCCTGCACATAGATTTTATTGTACAAAGCAGATTGCAAAAATCTATGTGTGGACACATAGAATCCTTCAGTAAAATATTCTCAGTGTAGAATTTCTATACAAACTAGGGCCACCAACACAAGGAATAACATTTCCCTAATATGGTGGCGATACTACTTTCCGTGAGGATGCTGAGAGTTTTGAGAAACGTTTGAATCTTACTTCCCCACTTATACAATACTTATAGATACGTCTGTTTGAAAAAGTACTCGAGAAATATCGAATTGTCATGGTTGATACTATGTCAAAATTGATGTTTTCACTGTTATCGTAGTAGGCGGTAGCAACGAAAAAAGTACCGAAGCCTAGTTGTTGACAGCAAATTAGGGAAAAATTCTTCAGAAGAATTTGTTTGGATAAAATTGACTGCATAAGCCCAATCTTATCATCAAAAAAAAACTGTCTAATTGTGTGTTTAAATTCTTTCCACAGGATTGGCGCCTAGTACGCAGTATCGAGTGACGGTTCGTGCGAAGCATTTACGTGCTGCAGGACAAACGCCCGCCGCCCCTACCGCTGGCCCACCGCCGGAAGAAGCGCCTGGAGCGTACACCGACTTCAGAACCCTAGCCAAAGGATTGCCCGATCCGCCACAGGTTGACTATTACTTCATCGCTTCGAATTTGCTGATTTACAACATTGCGTGCCTTTTATTTATTTTTTTTACAGGAAATCCAAGTCGAAGCTGGACCACAAGACGGCACACTGCTGGTAACCTGGCAGCCAGTGACGCGACCTCCCTCCTCCGGCCCCGTAACCGGATATGCCGTGTACGCGGACGGCAAGAAAGTGACTGATGTGGACTCGCCAACCGGTGACCACGCGCTGATCGATATCGGCAAACTGGTCGGACTCAATCCCCGAGCAGTGACAGTGCGGACCAAGTCCCGTGACTCTCAGTCGACGGACAGCAACCCAACCATGATACCAAGTAAATATTTGCTATGCTGATTGATGTTGCGCCTGACTTTATTATCTTTGTGTTTGTGTATTCGTTTGAGTACTCTTGGTGTATACACTTGTCCGTAAGAAGAAATCATGCATGCTTTCTGTTATGGTACACTGGATTGAACTGAATGGGTGCCCCCTCCCAGAAGCAACCAATATATTGCAAGTTAATAATGCTTAGAACGTGTAGCGAGTGATTGATTGAATAACCATCAAGATGATGTTGTTCGGGCCCATTATTGGATTGGTTTCGTCCCTGAAGTTGGGTAATGAGATATCTCACAGATCGGATAGCCGTAATGCAAACCAGTGAAAGTTTTGACGAAGCACTACGTGCTATCATACGTTCGCATAACATTCGGCTCTCATGTTCATAATAGGTAGCCGTGAACTATTTTTTTCCGACTCACTAATGTGGGGTGTGAGGCTCACGAAGTTTGCAAGCTGCTTGGTTATAAATGTTGACGCTTCTTTCCTACAGCTCTAAAAGTAACTCTGATTTGAGCTCATTTGAAACCTTGTCGTATGTGAAATTATACATTTTTCATCAATTATAGGATTCAGAAACAAGGTCATAATTACAGAAACTGTTAAAAAAAACCATGCGTCTCCATGAACAATCTAATGATTAAATATTTCAATCACTTTTGCCTGCTGACTCAAATATTTTTTCCTAAGAAACATTTCCAGCCATACAGTTCAATCCAATCATTTTTTAACGCCTTTGTTTTTTGTTTGTACATTCGAATAACCCAACTTTTCCAACTTTCACATTCACTTTGTTTGATTCGCAGAGGAATTCTCGATAAATAAAAATCATTTCAAGCAATTGGGGGTTGTTTTGAGAGTCGACGTGACAATAATCACCTAATGAAATGAGAAAATCGTCGTGATGAAAGTCACTGTGACTCCTGATATACCCCCTGCTTGTGAAGTGACAGAAACATTCTGAAAAAATCAGGAATTTCCTACGCGAGTTAACAAAGTTCAATGCTGGACATACTCTTTTTCACTAAATCGACTTGTCCCAGCTTAAAACTTTCGTTGTTCATAGTTCATTTCTTCCATCTTTGTCGCTTTTTCTACACATTCCCAAGCATTCCCAGGATACAGCCAACACTATTACAGAAAACCTCGACTCTTGCCGTAAAACGCATCAGCACTCGTCTACCAGTCACCTCACGCATCACGTCATTGATATTTACCTGTCTTAACAATTCCTCATCCTTCCAATGTGCTCTTTTTTTACGTACAATTTCACACGATTACTCTCCTGTTTAAGCTAAAATTATAAAACTCAACTACCTAACAATCAAAACAACTATCAATGGAAACATAACTCTTGTGAACAGAACTGAACCACTGCCACAAGACTCAAAAAAAACTTGCCAAAGATGTCTTAGAACACCTTCTCACGTAAGAAGTGGAAGCTGAACATTAAATGCCACTGCCACTGCCTACCACTATGTTTCGACAAATTTACACCATACTCTGTTCTTTATCATCCTGTCTATTTCTATCGCTGTTAATTTTTAAGTGTAATGTCAGCCAGAAGCAAACGTATCGCAAGATAGTGAATCACTTTACCATGTCCGCGTGAGCGTAGAAAACTCGTTTCAATCTCTCCTCTTGATTTCTTTGTGCCAGACTTGTATGTGTACATTCTATTAAATGTGTATATATGTAATGACGATGCCCCGATTATCGTATGTATGTTTGTATGTCCGTACGTGTGTTTGTTTGTATGTACGTGCTTAGTGCTCGATGATGACATAGTACTGTAGGCTACACGTGTAACTTTGGTCGTGAATATTGACACATTAACTATAAAACATGGCAAGATATCGAATCTACTAATAATGAGTCTATATATGCATTACTCTCTGCCTTGAATTGGTAAAACTGAAATCTAATAATGTGAAGTCGATCTTTCGACGATTTAATAACTGAAATTTTAAAGATAATTATGCAATTCGTTGAAATATAACAGTAATGCTTACAAATTTTTAAATAAATATATAAAGAACCTTAAAAAGATTTTTAAAACAGTGAACTGATTAATTAAGAATAATTAAGTTGAGTAACAAATAACAAATCTAACATAACATTTACATAATACATATAACTCATTACGAAGGAATTAACCCTTACTACCTTACTAACACCTCATGACTCCAGAAGTCAGATGACTGTATGAAATCACACACTGAAGAAATTCCCAGAAAATAAATATAAAGTATAGTTTAAAAACTTTTTGATGTGTGAACACACATGCGCCAGATGTCCGGAAACGATCCTAACCTGCGGTTACTGCTGTGAGGATCACTCGAATCCCCCAGGTACGCCATGTCAAGATTGTAAACACTGCAAGGTCAACGATCATCCAGTCGCCAGCCGTAAGTGCCCTACACACGAACGCGAAACGACTATTCAGCACATCTGCGTTGATATGGGTGTTTCGTATCTTACAGCACGCCGTATGTTTGACGATTGCCGCCTTTGAAATGAAGCTAGGAACAACTTCCGAAGCGCCTCCGATAAAACAGCCACTGACAGAACCTACAAGCACCTCCCCCCAAGCCGCTCAGCAGATGTCCAAAACCCACCGTTCTGGTAAGGCGAGCAAGGACAATCCTGGAAACAGACTGGAGCTCGTCCGTTTATACGGTGTCAAAGGTTCCAAAGGCACTAAAGGCACTTATGATAGCGCTAAAGCGATAAGCGCTGAACTTAAATAATTATTCCGAAAGAATCCGCCAAGAATTATCGAAAGAATTATTCCGAAAGAATCCGCTGAAGAACGCCAATAGATCAACACCCCCTAACCCCGACCACGATGGAAAATCCAAGAAGATCCAGTAGAATTGCCACCAAGACCGAGAGCTCGGACAATTCCAATAACCAAGCAGCGAGGTGGAGTAAGGTAACTGCCTAAACCCCCACCGCTGGCACCAATGACATCAGCGATACTGAAATGACAGATTATGATCTAATGAATGAGACCTCTAGACGAATCACAAACGATGAAAACCCGATAAGGGGTTCCCTCTAACCAACCCTAAATAACCCCGTGACACCACCCCTCCAGCTCATACATCGTGCTATAAAGTTACACGCCGCTCAATGGCTACCATTAATGTCACTACACGTGACGAAATAAAACATAGAGATATTATTAAGAAGGGTGGTCACACCAATACTACCAACGAATTTGACACCAACCATCCAACGAATTCATCAAACCCAACTGGTCCGGATTCGTCATCAGAACGAAGAATGTTTGTGTCTTTGTAAAGCGTTGCCGCATGCATTGAAGCTGGTGTCCTTCTTTTCATGATTGCATTTACCGCCATCATTTGCAAACGAACGATTGGGTTACTCCGAGACAACAAAGTCGATACTGATAGGGAAGTATCATATCCACTGTTTGAAGCCGAAGTTAGAACCGGTCAAATGTCCGATTCTACTATACGTTCCAAAGGCTTTCAGGGCAGGCTATAATCCGACTGCGGTCTCCGATCCATTCAAGGAACACATCGTCCCGAAGGTACAGTGAACACTGCATCCGTTATACTGACAGCTCAGTCGGACAAGACAGAGTAGGAATCAGGATCTCTGAGCTGGGCTTCTGCCACTATTAGCGCCTTCCTTCTCAGTACTCTATATTCTCCGCCGAAGCAGTTGCTTTTCTATTGCCTGTTCTCTCGTTTCGCTTGTAATCTTCGCTGACTCTGCTAGTGTGGTAGCTGCCCTCGGATCAGAAACTCCATCCATTGATAAAGGCGACTCTTCGACTCGCCCCCCCGGACGACCATCACTGGATCCTCGGCCCCGAGATTGCTGTTGGTGAACAAGTTAGCCTCTCACATACGGTCAGTACCGGATGTGATTTAAAAAATGGATCACTAACACTCTTTAGGGCCTGGGACCACGAATGGATAGCATCTGGAAACCATTCATCCACCAAAATCAAGCTGTTACACACCGGTGGAGGATCCCCGTGACCATAGATCGCAGAAGGTTATTTCAGGTCTTCGATCTGGATTCAAACCGCATTGCACAATTTAAGCAGAGTTAATAACTGTTTCATCAAAACCTGTCCCGATGTGTCGTACAGCATTACACGGCAGAACATTATACCTGCACTGTCTGCCGCTATGAGGCGCCGCGCAAGCTCTACGATATTGGTTGCAGCATCATGGATGCATTGCGTGACGAAACTTCCTTTTCTGGAATAAGATGAATACCTAAAACACCCAATCAACGACCAGGGATAGAGAGGGGTTCCGGTGCTGGGCTAATCTTTGAGGTCTGCCATCAACAACGAAATCATCAAAGCCCCCTCTCCTGTTTGAATCTTGTAATACGAGCAACATAATACTAGATAACTTCAGTGTAAAAGACAGTTTTCACTTGGCAGCAATTAAAATTTCTTAAAACTCTGTTTTAAAACCAATCTTTAGATCAGTCCCTTCAAGACCACATTTATTTATTTTAATGAGCTGTACCAGTCGAGGCTGAAAAGCTAAATAAATAAGATATTTATCTATCTAGCTATCTATCTATCTAACTAAATAATTTTCACTATCAAAATAACCTAACGCCAACTAGCACACTAGTATCACATAAGATTATATCAAATGTAAAAGATGTAGTCTTTGATATTACAATAATGCCCATTGAATCTCAATATACCAAATAGTCTCTTTTTTTAAAGCAATAATATGTAGGCTGAAAAATTCTATGTATATTTACTACTTCCTAGTTAAAAATAATAATAGAATAAACAAACTGCTTAAAAATTCATATTCCAAAATATTACTCAAAGTTTTAAATAACAACATTTTAAGTACTTATAACTACCAACCATTTATATAATTGAGAGTTTAAAAACTATTAATATAACTCATAAAAAATCATATTTTAATATGACGATTGACATATCAAACAAGTTTTATGCCTTGAAATGCCAAATAACTTTTAAAAAAACTAGCTATGCATAAGAAAACTTTAGGCTAAAGGTTGAGATAATAACACATACATTTTTTGGGATAGATCTTAGATAGATTATTCTGGAAGGTAAAGAGTAATGCCATGTTAAAATAACTAACATAACCACTGCCAATCAATAAGAAATACTAATAATTTTAAGTTTCGACATATTTTATTGCACCGTTAGGCCTTCTTTTATGAAACCAATTTAATTTACAATGTTTTCTCCCATTTTTTTCTCGTTTCTGTTTCATCGATAAACTTTTACGTTAATCGTCCATTTCGTAAAAACCAATCCATCACACAACACACACAACAACAATCCCCATCATCCGGTCATCCAAACCACTCCAAAATTGCCCCCTGTTTTGCGCCTTTTGCGATTTTTGAAATTATTGGCTTTGGATACCCAGAAACAAATACTGAAAATGGACTAAACTATTCATCATCATCACAACAATCGCAACACAATCAAGACCAAGTGCGAGCAGCCGCTAGGAATCGAAATCCCGGCGGAGCGATCCAACCGCAGCCCGGCCACATGCGTGGTCGAATGATGAACAATCAGCAGATGATGAACAGCCAAGGAATGATGAATAATCAGATGCAACCGATGAACCTGAACCAGGTGATCGATCACGACGAAAACCTCAGCGACAAGGAAATCTACCCCGGATCGATGCATCAGCAGGTAATTATCATTATACTTATCCAATATTAGTGCAGGTTGTTTGTACGTTCTTTGTATAAATATGACATTTAATCCCTCCCGTCAGGGAGTGGAACGCAATAAATTTCAATGCTTGTCGTAAATTTGACTCCAACGTTCCGAACGTGTAAAAACAAACTATCGTACTTTTCGGTTGTAATCAGGAACGTGCACAGCGTGACTCGAATAGCAGCGGTATACCGGCGATTGAAATCACAAAAGAGGCCGCCACCGATGTCACCTATATAAGTGACGACAGTGAATACCAAGATGGCGCTAGTAGCGGTGGCGGAAGTGGGCGTCGTCGAAGCGGCCCTCCGCCACAGCAGCAACAGGTTAGAGACCAAAACAAAATCGAGCAACCCCTCCGAGATTACCACAAAACTACTATGTATCGATCGAGCTTTCTCCTTCTTATACCGTATCTTTTAGTACATGCTGTAAACAAAGTGAACACTTCTTACTCTTGTGTCTGTCTTCTCTATCGAGCAATCTCTTTTTCCATACACTTCTGTTGTTTTGAGTATCTCCGTTAAGCGACTACCTTGTGCAGCATTCGAATGAAATCTATCTATCTGACACCATGCCATTTTTCTCGTAATAATAATGTATGTTTTTGTTTGTGTCGTCTATTTTTTTGAACTGTAACTGATACCAATCATACAACCAAACTTTCGTTTTGTTTTGACTTTTCGTTTCGTATTCGATTTCCATCGTGCCCTGCTCTTTGGTTTTTTGAATCACTTATTATGTATCCATTTGTAGCATCTATCATGTACGAACAGTAAGATTAAAATCATGCATTGAGCATCAAGTAGAGAATCATGGTGGATTAGTAATGCTTCGTAGAAGGCATAGCAACATTGAAAAGTAATTTCTCAGAACCACTGTGCAACTGTATGCTCCTTATTTCAAGGTTTTGGAGTCTGTCAGTAAAGGGTGTCCACGATAAAATTGCACAAAACAATGATTCAGTTTCTTATACGATTTCCAACATACTTTTAGGTTATTGAATGAAACGAGTAAACTAAGTTTAACCATTTGTATGTATTTTATTTTCATCTCCGATTGTTCATAAAGTTATGCTTAACATCGAAAACGTTTTTTTTTTGCATTCTGAAGGGTGTCTCACATGGATTTCTTCAACTTGATTTAATGAACTCATTTAAATTCGCTGCTGATCAAAATGAATCAGTTTGACCGAAAATGTGCAGCTGCTGAGTTTAGCAACTTAAAACTTCAACTAAAATGTTAAATCGGTGCAAACGATGTAATGATATTGTTGCAATATTGATCAACAGTATTTAATCGGAAATCGTTTGCTATGAATTAACTAAAAATCGGTAAAAAAATTGCAGCGCTCGATTCGAGTGAGCAGCCCTTGGCATTTACCCACATTTTTTCATTTAGACAACAACTCCTACTACTTTGAGGTATTTACAAAAAAAAATATATTATAATGGTCCAACATTTCTCATTTGGTCACAACTCCGGGGTATTTGTTGGATTAGGATCTTTTATGTTTACCTAGTATGGTCCGTTGATTTTTACACCCTTATCAATGAAATGCAGTGGTAGACAACCTTCCACAGAAACCGCTCCCAAACCATGACCGAAGTATGATTTTGGAAGTGTGAACTTTGCGAATAGAAGAAAGGATATCCTGAATACTCGCTGCATAGACCCTGTCATTTTGAGCATTGAAACTTTGCTGCAATATGATTTTTTCTCATCCGAGAACACAATCATAGAATCACCGAGCCGACGAAGTAATTTGCGACAACGAATGATTCTGTTCTTCTTGTACGGCAATAATCTCAAATCCTCTTTGAGAACTGATCTGATAGTTTTCCTGGAGACGTCCATAAAAACGACTAGGATTTCAGCGAATTCGCTCACGCACCGCCTTTACAAGCCGTTTGATATTTAAACTGCGAGGACGACCTGGTCTTTGCTTTGGATCGAGGGTTTCTCTCGTCCTGCATCTTCTCAACGTCCAGCATACTCCTTTTTTGAGGGTCTTGGTGAATATCTGGTTGAGACGCTTTCCCGCCAAATGCAACTGCAAAATCCGTTGTTTTTAGAAATCCATATTTTTTCTTAGGCACTTCCTGTCGACGGAATCTAGCGAACACTAGTTTGTTTACATATTAATCAGTCCCTCTTCGATATGCTGGTAACCAGATGGCTCTTGCGATGGCAAGAAGAATTCCACACTGAAACAAAATACTGTGGCACTTATTTGGGCCACCCTGTTTCGAGGTTATATGACTCCCACCATACTGTGATATTATTTAGAGTATTTATTCAAAGAGCAAATATACTATATTAACAATATAAGTCATTTCCTTTCCCACAACTTCATGTTCGGCGACCCATTTAGCGCTGCCAACAGCACCATTATGATAAAAATGACAATCATTTTTTAACTAGCAAATCAGAAGAAAGTTTAGTAATTTCCATTTAATTCCAACAAATTTTATTGCTTATCTTGACAGATATGCGTATTTCGTCTACAATGTGATGACTTTTTTAATGTCATGTACTAATACTCGACTGCAGAAGTCTGCACATTGTAGATGATATACGCGTATCTGTTAAGGTGGGCAATAAGAGGTAGTTGGAGTTAAATGGATATTATAAACCTTTCGTTTCATTTTCTAGTTACAGGTATTCCACTAAACAGCTTTTGAGAATAACGGCAGTATATCAAAATGTGTTTTTTACTCCTTCATGCAAAAAAAAACCGCAGCAGAAACTACAAAAAATTTCACGGTAAGGAAAACTCCTTAAGAAAAGCTGGGAAAACATTTCCCGAGTAACCAATTTTCCTCAAAAAAATTATATGGTTTCTTTGAACAAAATATCGAGATTATAATCGTTGTCGTTTCTGAGTTACAGAAACTCTATAGAATCATGGGCATAACAGCATGACAGCGCAGTTTAAGAATGCTTATCTCAGTCACAGAGAACAGACATCCAGATTCAAAAATTTTTTTTTTTAATTTTTTTAATCAAACCGTTGGAAAAACAACGCCGCCTAGCCAAGGTTTCACCAAACTAAAATTGACAGACTATAAAATCTCGAGGCGGAAATCGGCGCAATCAACACACGATTTACCAAAACTAGCGGAAACGCACTGAAATTTGAAAAAGACAGTTACAAAAATTTACACACGGAGGGCACTCCAACTTGGGTGTCTGTTCTCTGTGTCTCAGTGACAAATGAAGGAAACGGTAAATGTTCAGCCAACAAAAATCAAAATCATCATCTTGTCTGAGCGGAAGTGAGTCAAACACCAGGTTGACAAGCATGATTGAAATCCGGTTTGTTGCCGAAAATCGTGAAAAACCAGCAACAAAAAAGGTAGGCCAATATTAGGGTGGCTCAACATGATCATTTTTTCAGAACAGCTCTTTTTTAGATCCATTTGGGGTCCCAAACAACCATGTAAAATTTGGGGACGATTGGTAGTAGCCCTGCTTCCAGCATTGCGTTTGAAATTTGTATGGAAATTAGTATGGGAAAACGTACTTTTTTGAATTTTCATTACTAGAGACCTCAATTTAGCATGAAACCTTTAACTAATCAATTGAAAGTATAGTCCAGGATGTGCCTAACAACTTTGTCGAAAAAAGTACTACGCTAAAACGTTCCTTAAAAAAATTCTAGGTGTTCAAAGATTGATGGTTCGAATTAATTGCTAAAAATGATTTGTTCTGCCAACACTGCCGGTGTATCAATGGAAGCCAGATTTCAATCCGCAATAACTTTGGCGTTTCTTGTCTTATCGATTTTGAATGTTCAGATGAACTACTCATAAACATTTGCACAACTTTATTGGTGTATTTGGAGATGCCCTCCCACCATGCCAACCCGCCCCTCTCCCTCAATTCATAGTAATGGAAATACTGTTTCAAACTGAAATAACTTTAGTGTTTCGTATCTTGTCGAGTTGGTTTATTTAGATATGTTATTTAAAAACATTTGCTCTATCTCATATGCCCAGTTGTTAAAGGGAGGGGG
Source organism: Aedes japonicus (assembly GCA_034211315.2). Lineage (NCBI taxonomy): Eukaryota > Metazoa > Arthropoda > Insecta > Diptera > Culicidae > Aedes > Aedes japonicus. The sequence goes on from JASCZW010000293.1 coordinate 456,571, forward strand.
CATACTATATTCTCTCCATCCCCAACTTCGGAGTTTCTCATCTAATGGAGTTGGTACGTTCGGATGAGCTATTCAAAAGCATTTGCTCAATTTATTTTTTGTAATTGAAGAAGAGGTACATACTGATTCCTCCCCCCTCAATAATATCGATGGAAGTAAAGTTACAGATTGAAATAATTTCTGTGTTTTTTTAACCAGTTCGTTTATTTGGAAGGCTCAATTGCGTTAGCTTTACGGAGCCGATAATCATTGTCTGTGGTTTAACAAGAATAACTTACATTAATTGTTATGTTATGTATTCTCCGTGCGAGGAGTAACGATTATGATGTAGAAGGAGATGTTCGCTCATCACCATGAGGCACCCGTCGCTACAACCAACCCCGCAGCGGGATGTTAGGCAAAGATTGACGTCCATGGTTCGAGTACCATTGGATACATGCCCTTTCGCTCAATTTTCAAAAACATCTGTTAATTTTCCTACCTGCCGCACTCTGACGGAACTTTCAACACTTTCTCTTCACATCTTTCATTCTAGCCAAAAACATTGTTGTTCACTCTTGGTGCCTCATGGTGATGAGAGAACATCTCCTTCTACAACAAGAATAACTTAATACTACGTCTAGTAGGAATGGACCGATTACTCGCGGTTTACTCGAGGTTAAGGATAATATTTTTCAGGGAAGGATCAGGTGAGGAGCTTGGGAGGGAGTTATTCTTGTCTCATCAGAGAGTTGTCGCCAGTACTTTTGCGTTATGCAGGGTTTGCTTTTAGTGTTCGATCGTCTTGGTGACCATTGGGTGACGATGAGATTCATCGTGGTGAGGGGGGACGGGGGCAAAACAAACACGAACTAAATCAGCTCTAAAAATGCATTTCGTTGCTTAAGATATCTTTCACTTTTCCGGTTCTTATTACGCTGCAAACCTTCAAACAAATAATGTTCAAACCTATTCCAAATTACAATATATTACTTTGCCATCCACGGATCACCTTTTTAATTTGGCGAGTGATATGAGATTTGGCTTTGTACTCATAACCTGGTAATGGCATGCATTACAAGTTGTCGGTCATTTTACAAATACATTGAGCCATCGGTAGCTTATCGACAAGTTGCAAATTAAAAACAACTTGATGAACTTCCTTTATATACGGAACCACGTTTTGAGGTAATCCTTCTTTTATTGGTCCAATGAGCGGTGAAGTCCGATCACAATAAAAAAAAACATTTATTTCAATTCTTAAACTCTAATGTACATTAAAACTGAACTATTCATTGTAAAACTAAACTTAGAACTGCCTGATTTTCTGACTGCCGGTCATACTTATGCCCTACTAATTGCTGAATCGGTGTAAACGTAATTCTGCTGATGGTTGCTACTCGATGCTCGGTGGTGTTGACTGGCTCGTCGCGTGGAATCGCATGTTGCTATGCAGTCGGTTGGTATGCTTATTTGTCGAAATGTTGAATTGATGAATGCGCGGATTTGGTGGGACTCTGTTCCATAACTATATGGTACTTCAAAATCCAAACGCAACAACTTCAAATTATGTTTAATTTTTTTGTTCATTTTGAAACTTAAACTGTAACTAGAAATTAGAAGAAAAATAAGTATCTTCCATTTAATTCCAACTACCTTTGCTTATCTTCGACAGATACGCGTATTTCGTCTACAATGTGCAGACTTCTTCAGTGTCTCGTACTAATAACTCGACTTGAGTCGAGTTCATCCTTAGCGTTTCGCAATTAGCTTATTGCTTTCAACTTAGTGGTGTTCTAAATTTACTTTCACAGTTGTAAGTGGAGAGTTTTCAATGCCAGGTACCACTTTTGCATTTGTATTCCATCACCATACATTGAAACGGCATTTAAATCTCTTCGGCATACAGATGCAGATAGAAAAAACGGTTTCGTTTGGAGCGCTTCTTTTGTTTTAGAGAAGAATGAATGCAAACATTCATGCTATGCGTTCATATAGGTCTGGTTTTGTAGCTATTGATCTAATCTATCATACCAAACGTATGATTGATTTGTTTGTATCGAAATCCATTGACATAAGCCTATAAGACTGATCAATTTTTAAATAGCTCATCCGAATGTACCGACTCTATTAGATGAGAAACTCCGGAGATGGTGGTGGAGGAAATAGAGTATGCCCCCCCCCCCCCCCCAACCTTGCTCTAACAACTGGGCATATGAGATTGATTAAATGTTTTTGAAACAAACCAACAAACAAACCAACTCGACATGATAAGAAACACTAAAGTTATTTCAGTTTGAAACAGTATTTCCATTACTATGAATTGAGGGAGAGGGGTTGGGTTGGCATGGGGAGGGGGGAGGCATCTCCAAATACACCCATACAGTTGTGCGAATGTTTATGAGTAGTTCATCTGAACATTCCAAATCGATAAGACAAGAAACGCTAAAGTTATTGCGGATTGAAATCTGGCTTCCATTGGTACACTGGCAGTGTTGGCAGAAAAAAATATTTTCGGTATTTAATTCGATCCAACAATCTTAGAAAAGCTATAACTTTTTTTAGGGACATTTTAGCACCACACATCTTTGGACAAAGTTGTTAGGCACATTCTAGACTATACAATAAACTAATTAGTTACGTGGTCCAAGCAAAAATGGGGTCTCTAGGGATGAAAATGCAAAAAAGTACGTTTTCCCATACTAATTTCCATACAAATTTCAAATGCAATGCGGGAAGCCGGTTTACAACCAATCGTTACCAAATTTTACACAGTTGTTTGGGACCCCAAATGGATCCAAAAAAGAGCTGTTCTGGCTTCATGTGGTCAAGTTTACGTTTTTTCATATAAACGGTGAGCCACCCTAGCCAATATGTGCTTATTCCAACGATTATCCAACATTAAAATGTTGCGAATGATTTTGTAGACAAGTAAGAACTGTATCAAAAATAAATCATCCACATATTTTTCTTTCAAATTATACAAAAATATACGTTTTATTCAAATAAATAGATGATTCCTTTAATGTACGGAATAAACTTAAATATTGTGAAGACCAGACAGAATTTAGATTATTATTTTCAGAATTTGCGTATTGTTGATCGAAAAATTTTCATCAACACTAACAAAACGCGAAGCGAGACAACTTAATTCCGAAACGGCCTTCCAACTATACTTGTATACAGTGGAGCTCAATAGACCAAACAAATCCTCGATATGTCGACACTGCGGCAGATTCGTCGGAGTCCGGTCTTTTGGCACAAATGGTATATTTTGGCTCGCCAGCAACGTTAGCGTCATCTTCGCGTAGTTTGAGGATGCCTTGTCCGGTCAAAACACGTAGTCTTCATCCGAGTGAAGAATCTGAAGGAACGGGATGAGAATTTCCTGCAAGTACTCTGGTTGATGGCTAAGGCACTTAGTTTAAACTACGGCTCCGAAATCCTCTTATCAAAAATTGGTGACACCGTGTATTTTTTCGTACGATCTTTGTTCGCTTGAACGAATTGTACATTCCGCGCCCGCAGTTCTTCCTGTTTCGACGGCTAGCTGTAAACAGCAGAATATGTTGGAGTGAACGTGTCCGTGTCTTTTTTTTTCCTTTGTTGATGTGATGAAAAATCTGCATAGAGACTTCTGAAGAACTCAGGATCGGGCGACCAACCAAAAACACACCCGTGTCTCTTGCCTTGGTCCCTCCAGGAACCACCTTTCGGTACACAGAAACAAAAGCGTTCACGAAAATGAAAACGGACCGTGAACTAGTTCACGTTTTCAGGATTTTTACTTAAAAACGTGATTTAGTTCATGATTACATGATTCAGTTCACGGTGTATTTTTGCTTGTTCTCGAATTCATGACTGCAGTTCACGGATCCGGGTACGGATTTTTTTCCGTGTATTACTTAGGGAAGGGGCTAATGTGCGTTAAGCAACCGCTTGTGTTTAACTAAAGGGCGATACGGTCAAAATTTGGTCAATATCAACTTGACGTATTTCTTTCAATTTTGCATTTAAAAAACCTGAACACCCCTCATTTTGAAGGTGTGTGTGTGTGTAGAATGTTGCTCCTATTTTGATTTTGGAATTCACTCTTCAGTTGTCAAAATTCCGGGACTGTCAACCAAGAAATTTACGTGAAAGAGTGTTTGAATAAACGTCTGCTGCCTTTCCTGAAGAAACACGGTTGTTCCGTACTGTTTTGGCCGGATTTGGCATCTTGCCATTACGGTAAAAAGGCCATGGAGTGGTACGCCGCCAACAACGTGCAGGTGGTTCCTCAGGCGACAAGAACCTCCCAACACGCCAGAGCTCCGCCCAATTGAGAAATACTGGGCTATTGTCAAGCGGAACCTAAAGAAGACCAAAAACTGCTAAGTGACGAGCAGCAGTTCAAGGCAAACTGGCTTTCTCGCGGCGAAGAAGGTGGACAAGGTGGCTGTACAAAATCTGATGGCAGGGGTCAAGCGTAAGGCCCGGCAATTCGGATTTGGAAAAGCGGAAGCCTAACTGAATATTTTTCCTGAATTTTATACTAATTGAACTTGAAAAAGAAATTTAATTTGATTTTTTAAATAAACGATTTCACCGATTTACACGCGTTTTCCCTTGACCAAATTTTGACCGTATCACCCTTTACATAGGACTTCGCCATGAATCCTGGAGCTCTAGAATAATCTGGTAGGCCACCGTGCCCTCAGCGTTCCAGCAGCCAAGCGTGGCTGGTAAAGGACAGTTTATCGGAATCCACTGCACTTCCACGAGAAATCACTGGGACTTTGGATAACTGGATTAGGTAGCAGCAGGGTTCGTTTTGGTCAACGACAAGCTGACAAGTTAAATATTTCAAAATTAGGAGTTATTTCCGATTTGAACCAATTTAAACCAACAGTAAGGATGCCATTGGGGCTACTCACAAAATGTGATAGTGGTTTTTCATTGGGAAACTAGGTGATGTTTTTACAATGCCGTTTTTTGAAAGCCGATTAGGACCGATCAAACCAACAGTAAGGATGCCATTGGGGCCACTCACAGAGTGTGACAGCGGCATTTCACCAGGAAAACAAGGCAATCCATCTCAACGCATGAGAGCCAACTCAGACCGATCCACTCCAACAGCACGGATGCCACTGGAGTCACTCACAAAATGGGACAGTGGTTTATTTCCGAACCACGACTTCTCATGATCACTCGATCACTCGCGTAACGAACAACAATAGGCAACCGAAACAATAGACAAAACGCTACGTTCGACAACAAAACATTATGGAACAACGTATTGACACAACCGATTCAACCGATTCAACTGATGGCCGACGCAAACCCATCAAAAAAGGACACATAGACACAATGGGTAACAATCACCTGTCTTACTCCACGTCCTTCACAGCACTTACTACCTCCCGAGTCACCTGTACCCAACTCCACAGGCGTTCGTCAAGCTTCTGGTACACCAGCTCTTCTCCATGCCCAACCGAAGCACCACTTCTAAAAAAGTTTGGAAAAATAGAGAGATATTAGGTATAATAAATTTGGTAGAAATAAACTATCTGTTGCCTGAAAAGAAACAAAATTAAGAACAAAGATTTAAATAGAATCTTTGAAGTCCCTCGGATGTTCGAAGAGCATAGCCATTTCTATGAAATGATACTTAGAGTTATTGTTGCAGGTTGTCGATGGTTGATTACAACTATGTGGGCACCATTGGCTGAAATGAGCATTGAATGAGAATAGTGAGAACATTCCATTGCATAAACGACCTCAATACTCAGCTGTTTATTAAGCTGGAACTCACTCGAGTTATATCTGTTGAACTCAGTCGATGAATCAACCCTCTCAAATTTATAGCTATTACGCTATTATGAAAAATTTACAAGCTCACAACTGCATGATAATTTGAAAAGTGTCCAGATTCATGAGCAAAAAGTCCGGGCACCGACACAACACGGCATCCAAACTTTGGATCTGGAAACCTGTGTCGCTCAACAAATCCTCAAACAAATGTGCAAAAGCACGTTGGCCAATATTTAGTGTCAACCAGTGAGTACGTGTGCTCAACTCCAAGGTCCCCTTCCTTCAAACTCACCCTCAGTTCAATTTACCCATTGAGTTGGACACATCACAATAGAAAACACTGTGATGGAGCACGGACGTTAGGTTACTAGATGCATGAAAATGACTCTATAACCTATTTAGGATTATATCTGAAAAATCCAAATTTGGCCAACACCCACCTATAGCAAACTATGATATAGATATAACATAAACAAAACAATCTTTTTTTTTTTTGGGCGTAGAACCACTGCGTCCACTGAGTTGAACTTTTGTGGTATACCCCTGTTTACTATACTAATTCGCATCTAAATGCTAGATCACCATTTGTCAAGTGACCAGCGTAAGACGCGTCTCCCAGTCCGGCAAAATTGAGTTTATAAAACCCACCACCTTCCCAGGATTTGCAGTCCAAATTTCTTTAGGTTGCATATAGCCACTGTACAGAAATTTAAGTCTGCTCTTGTACACAGCATCACAACTGCTAAGCAGATGTTCCGAGTTTTCACGTTCCATGTTACAGTAACGACAGATATCATTCTGAACCTGGCCAATGTTTTTAAAATTATATCTACTCGGGCAATGACCGGTTACTAAGCAAGTATAGGTACATGAACTCTCTTATTGAGCTCCAGAAGCTTTTTACTAATTGTAACATTTGGAATTATAAACCTTTTCGCTTGAAAACACTTTGTGGTGACCAACTAATTGGTCATCACCCTTTGCTCTTTCCAAGATTTTAATTCCATTTTTATGGCACAGTATGATATACCGCAGAATGGTTCTGGGCCAACAAAACTGTGCAATTGAACCTTGTTTAGCAAGCTCGTCTGCCCTTTCATTGCCTTCAATGCCACAGTGTCCCGGAACCCAGAATAAATTTACCGAGTTCTCTTGGCACACCTTTCGCAATGAAAGAATGCATTCCCAGACAAGTTTGGATGTACATTTATAATTACTTAACGCTTTGAGTGCTGCTTGGCTGTCTGTAAAAATACAAATATTTGCATATCTATATTTTCTTCAGACAAACGTTAACACATTTTATTATAGCAAAGATCTCCGCTTGGAAAACCGTTGGATAGTTTCCCATCGCCACTGAGATTTCTACCCCAGGGCCGAAGATTCCTGCTCCCGTTTTTGTTCCAATTTTTGAGCCATCTGTGAAGAATTTTATTGAGCCATTACGAACAGTGGGACCTCCGACTTCCCAATCTATACGTGACGTTTCACATATGTTGTAAGGGATGTCATGGTTGACCACAGGTTTCATCCAGTCTCCATTCATATACATCACCGGCCCATTTTGAAAGCTTTGTGAAATGCTCAGGTGACCGACTAAGTCACCAGACATGAAAGTTTTCAACCGTTTAAGTCTAAGCATACTCTTTTCCGCTTCTAGTTGCACGTATTCGTGCAAAGGCAGAAGATTTAGCATTGCATTCAACGCATTTGATGGAGTGCTGCGCATCGCTCCTGTTATAGCAATGGATACTAGCCGTTAAAAATAAAAATCTTTGTAAAAGTGTTGTTACGATCTAGCAAAATCATATCAGCTAGTGTTAGAATTAATTCATTTCTTCACGCAGATTGTGCCTCGTGGGGCAGTACACAAAGGTTTTTTTTGCACGGGGGATACGTTCCACTTTTAGTATGGAACCGTGTAAAAAAATACTAAATAGAGTTGATAAATTCACATGCTTAAACATTTTATATTGCTTCGATTTTTTTTGTATGCGTTACCTTGCCATGCAATGGTTTACATACAGTTTTCAAAATTTTTAGTATTTACACCAAAAAAATGTGATTTTTTTTTAAAAACTGCCATATGATTACTTCTGGCCCAAAACGTAAAATATGATTTGAATTAGGTTGATAAGTTGTTCCGTTTGGAATGATCGCCAAAAACAACCCGTGTGAAAAAAAACCACGTTAAAAAACCTTAGTATATCTTATTTTTTATTTTTATAAATCATTTATTTGTACAGGCTCAATCGAATTAACTTTACAGAGCCAAATTTTCATACTTTTATACATCATTTATCTTAAAACTAAAGTTAGGAGAATAGAGCCGATTACATTAGTATATCTTAGTTTGTCATAAATAGGATATACAATTATCTAGAAGGAAACGTCTTAAACAAATGTATATCATAATCAGTAAGTCGTATCAAGGTTTGTTATTTTTTTTGTGTTATAACCTTCTGATCGGATTAGAAGTCAAATTTCAGATCCGCATTATAAACAGATCCATTGTTTGAGGGTGGAAATTCAGCCGGTATATCTTACATCTAGCTCATTTTATGCAGAAACAATAATAACGACAAATGCTATTTTTACCACTCTGTATGATACTGCTACGAACTCTTGCCCCGTTTTACCTTACATGACATTTTTTTCCTGAATCTATACAGTTCACAATTCACGCTTTCAATTGTAAACATACCAAAGCTCCGGTATTTATTTGTGTTCAACACACTACCAGACAGCGGTACGGAAACGCACACAAGAAACAATTATCATTATCACTCGTTCATTGAGTATGCGACATACCGCAAACAGTGAATAATTCAACCTCGGGCCTCATAAATATTCCAGCATAATTGTGTAACAGTGCATCGTGATAGTGCTACAAACTAGTGAGCTAAACTGATAGAATCGAGAATCAAAACCAGCAGGGCCGGTAACATATGTTTGCAATTATGATTTGTCAGTCATTTCACTTATTTCGTCAGTAATGTCGTTTACCACAACAACTCGTGAGGGGGGTGGCATATACTTTCTTGTGTGAGTGCCTGTTCTGACGCGATGCTATCGCTTTTTCATGCCGATCGTTGGTCGACGACCGGCGCCGCGGTGACTAACATCAGTTGTCGGCTTTCAAAGCTTTCGTAGGTCGTTGGTTTGCGTTAGATAGTGCTGGACTGAGTGGATTTGTATCCAAAGTTAGAGTTCGTCGCCTAATGCACACAGTTATAGGTAGCTGCTGAAGTTTCGATTGATTGGGTTGTCAATTGATTTGTGTTTTGTTTTGTTTATCTATTTTGTAATAAGGTGCACAATTGAGCTTTCATTTCTAATAATTGGAATGTTTTCTTTTGAGTGTTAGAAGCACATTCGAGATTTTGTAAGATGTTTGGAATTTTCTTTCTATTTTTGTTTGAATTGCCTTTTTTCCCTAAACACAACGGTACCGTGAAGTGAATGCAGAATAAATAATATTCCTACGCTACCCGCCGGAAGTGACTTCTTCTTTAATAAGGATTGAATTACCACTACAAGAGATAGATGTCTTTTTAAAACATTCCATCGGTTAGGTGATCCAAGTTGTGTTTCAAAATAATTGTTGAAGCTGCTCGGTATTTAGAGCGTGTAGTGATTATTACAAAATGTTCAAAGAAATCAACTCTTAAATTTTTCATCTGTAGGTTCATTTGATTGCCAATTGTACAGAAGCTTATCAGCTTCGACTAGTTTTCGAGAACATTTTTTTTACGTTATAGTATTTGATTGTGAGATCATTTTGTGCAGTCGGAATAAATAAATCAGAATAGTGAATAATGCATCAATATCATCTTAAGCCATCCGATACAACTTCAAAATCTATATCACTTTAACCTACTATTCAATGTGTCAACTCTTCAAAAGTAATATCTTAAAAATCTGGATCAATCCTTTTTGATCTTGTGTATAGTTTCAGATCATACTTTCGTAGAAGTCCGTTCACATATCCTGATCATTCAGCACAACCAGTTCAGATGTACATAGGTAGTTCTGTATCCACATCAAAAGACTTTCTAATCACACCGTAGAACAGTATTCCAGATCTTCACCACAAAAAAAAATCCTTTATCATTTTTCATTTGGTAAATATTCGAAAGACACCTCCGATCAGGATACTTGTACATACAAACACGTAGCCACGTCGGCTATCGCATACGCAATCAACCTGTACCGGTGTACTGCAATTTGAGTAACGTAAATGTGCTTGTGTCGTGACTCTTCACATTCTATTCTTTGTGCTGACATGTACTCGGAAAAGTCATTTCGTGATTGCCTAGAGTGACGATATGCTAATGTTTCAATCTTTCTGAATTGCCATTTCCATTCCATACCACCGGATATGCATCGCAGGGTTATCGGAATCAGAACATACCCGCCAATCAAGCCGGACGTCAGAATAATCCCCAAGGACCAAACCAACCCTACTATAGCAGTACGAATCAACAGCAAAACCCACAACAACAAACGCAACAGCAACAACAGCAGCAGCAGCAACAGCAACAGCAGCAACAACAACAACAGCAGTTGCAGCAACAGCAGCAGATGAATCGGAACCCTCTGGGACAACAGCGGCCCATGAACCCCAACCAACAGATGCAACCTCAAACGCAACAGCAGCAACGGATGGGTGGTCCAGTGCCTGGTCAGCAAATGACGCCTCAAACGATGCCTGCATTCCCGGCACATTTGGTAGGAGCGTCTAAAAAGCCGCGGTATTTCATGGCACTCTTCGACTACGATCCAGCAACGATGAGTCCCAATCCGGACGCATGCGAAGAGGAGCTGCCCTTCAACGAGGGTGACACAATACGGGTACCATACTATATCTAGCGGTAAGCAGAGTTAATCATTTCGATGTGTTTTCTAATTTTAGGTCTACGGCGACAAGGACCCCGATGGTTTCTACTGGGGCGAGCTGCGAGGTCGAAGAGGTTATGTTCCGCACAATATGGTACAGGAGATTGAAGATGGTGCTCAAGGTGGCGTTGGACCATCGGTACGAGGCATCAGTCGAGATCGATGGGGCGACATCTATGCCAACATGCCGGTAAAGCGGATGATCGCCATGTACGATTACGATCCGCAAGAGCTAAGTCCAAATGTGGACGCCGAGGTGAGACCCTAGTATATTTGGATAGAAGGAGAGACAGGTAGTGGCGTAGCGTAGTTGGGATGCAGCTGATGGTTTTGCATAGGGATGGTCAAGAATCATTTTCAACGCTCTGTAAGCTTCATTTATGTAGCATCATAACCTTTGCTTAGCGTCTATTGATGTTAATTTTAAGACATTTAAAGCTTTTTTTTGGTTTTTAAACAAACTCTTAATGAGGTCAAAACAGTCAGTAAGACCCTTCTTTTTATACGTCGTTCGACAATGTTAACTTGAAATTGACTGAAAAAAAGACTGCATTTGCAACCTGGCAGAGAACTATGATTCATCCGTTACTGTTTTTACAGCAAAGTGGAGAGAATATATTTGCAAACCAATACTGATATCATTTTTCTGTATGTTCAATACTTACTCTAGTAGCACACATGTTGCATACCATTTAGAAAACCTTCAATGCTACCTAATTGAGTCACAATCAAGTTGCTACAAACAATTTTGTGTGATTTTTGTTACTTGAGTAACGTTGGGTCCTCCCTTAGCTCAGTCTGTAAAGGCTATAAAGCTACAAAGCAATGCCATGCTGGAGGTGAAAGGTTTGATTTCCGGTCTATTGTTATCGCAGAATAATGTTATTTGATTCAATCAATCCAATAATAGGATTTACATGAGAAGCAAACTGGTTTTAACTAAAATTAATTTGCTGGATCAGTTCAAAATGAGACCTAAAGTTGAAAAATCTGACGTCAGAATTGGAGCAAACCAAATATTAATAATGTATTCAGATTGCAAGCTGCTTAGAAATTGTTGAAGACAAATTATTGCTATGGTGAGGGGCGACCCCGGCGTAGTGGTAAACATCAATACCTCTCACGCCAAAGTCACGAGTTCGAATCTCACCTCATTTTTTGGAGTTTCTCTGGTTTATTAGGTTCAAATCAAAGTAAACACACCGTTGTTTTTTTTATAAATCTAATTTTCATTCAATTTCATATTTTTTTCAAGTTTCACTTATGGAATTAAAAAGGTGTTCGACTTGAAGAAGACAAAATCAATTAGTGCTGAAAAAACAATGACATAAAAAAGTGCTCACTACATTTTGGCTCCCGGGAAGATAAATTTAAGTAGAAGAAAAACATTTTAATAATTTTTGTGTCCTGTTTTGGCATTCAGGACAAGCTGCAGGTGCTTCGGCATGGTCTCCACCAGGTTCTTTAGGTGCTGTGGATCAAGCTCTTACCAGGCGCGCTTCAGGGGTTCAAAATAGCTGAATTTATTGGTAACACCAGTTTTGTGAACCCTGACATCTAGAATCGCCCATAAATTCTCGATGAGGCTGTATCGGATCAGTTACGAGGAATGCCGCATATGTCGCTTGGTGCAATCTGGCAGAACCCCGACCAACTATAGATCCTAAGTTCTGAACTACACAATAGTTTGGATGACCTAGAACCCTATCCGAAGATCCAGTGAGCCTGGTTGAATACATATCGTAAGTTTTTGAAGCCTGAAATGCTAAAGTTAAAATTTTAGATCCCAATTTTTGATCTTCAGAACTGTGTGGCTGATAAAGAACATCCCAGATCATTTCATAATATCTTCTGACCTTCCAGAAAACTCCTGATAACCCTGGTTGAAAACATATCGTAACTATCTATAGCCGAAAAAGCTAAAGGTACAATAATCGATCCTAAGTTCAGTATTCCAGGACAGGTTGGATGACTTAGAACATCCCAGATTATCTCATAAAGTAAAGCCTGATTCAAAATAAATTTGGACGCATTCATAACTAAAGAATCAAACAACATTCAGGGTTGATAAAAACGTCAAACCAAAGGGTATTTATTCAAACGATATATAACAAGTTATAACATTTCACCGTTCCGAACGAAGTTTTCGCTTGACAATTGCCCAACATATGTTTCGTCATCCATTAAAATAAAGCCATCAAATTTCGTCAAAACTCGTTCGTATAGTAATCGTGCTCGCCTTTTGGCCACAAAATTTTGTTTCAGGGAGCGATTTGGATGTTTACTGGCACAAAAAGACTTATATCCTTCTCTTGAACACACGGAGGCGGTGGTGTATTAAACCGTTGGTCCAGATTAACTTTGAATCGAGCTTTAGGTTGCCCTTCGATAAGGTTCATTGAACATAATTGAATACATATCATATATACATATATACAATTATACATACAGCTACAGTTTCAGTTGTAAATCCTAAGTTATGAACTAATGAACAGTCTGATTTGACCCTGAACATCCCAGATTTCATCATAATGATGATGATGAGATACTACCATCTATTGTAGCAAGGTAACTTTCCATAGCAGTGGAATAATCTGAAAAACGATTTGATCAGGATTCTACTGTTGTCTGTGATCTTCAAGCTCCTGTATGAAGGAACAAAAACGTTTGGGCGGGCCCGTTAGCATAGACACTAACGCGAAACCCGCGAATATAGGGAAGAGAATCTCCTTCCAAAAGCAAGTTCACACATACAGCATTAGAGACGAGCCTTCGATTGACAGAAAAAACAAATAGATGGGGTCGAAGAGCCCGCCTTCGTTCCACGAAATGTTAACAATAGGAAGGAGGCAGTCCCATGCTCCCTATCCAAATCGTTTCACTTGGGTGCCCTGATGGTCCCTCCCTTTTCACGTTATATATTATGTCGATATGATGATATTCAGTATATTTTGTAATGGTCATTTGATTACTTACCTTGTGTTAGAAAATTTGTCTGAATGTAAAATTGGTTAGGGTTTATACCGTTCTTTATTGCTCTGTGTTGTCTCGATGTTAATGCATTTGAAGAGTTGACTTTAGGATGACGATATGATATATCCCAGATTTCATCATAATGTCGGTTAACCTTCCAGAAGATCCATTGATTCAATACATATCGTAAACTTGTCTAGCCTAAAACAGTTACAACTGCGGTTACGAACTTCTACATGTTAAGGATGGTCTAGGTTAAAAATCAGGCTTGACGCATATATTTTTTATTTTCCCTGATAGAGTAACAAATTTTCAACAAGTTTGCCAAAGATAGTTTTCGGTTTTGTTCAGTCTGTGATTTTATACTGGCATGTTTCTCCAGGATGAAGTCTATCCTCAACAAAGTTTATAATTGCTCAGATCAGTTATTTTGGTCGACAGCAACAACTGATTGTCCCTTTTTGTTCATGTTGCTGATAAAGCAACGTTGCTATCGCAAGTGTGTTGCAATAATCGCAAAACGTTTTTTTTTATCGCTGTTACATGAAAACAAGAACAGGGCAACCTATGTGCGAGACACAACATTTTCTCAAAGCAACTTGTCTCTTTCCCATCATCAATGCAACTTTTGTTGTTTTCCCTCGTGTTTTGTTGTGATCCATTAAAGTTACAACATTTCATTGTTTCAGAGTGAAAGAGTGTATCACTCGTCATAATTATCGTATGCTTTTATGTACAACAAGTGAATATTTGACACACTGCTCCTACAGCGCGTTCCTATTTGATAGGAATCCCGACTATATTTTGAATGCAAGTCACATATTAGGACAACAAGAATCCTAACTCTACACATATTGCTTCGATTGCATCATTGATTTGTTTTGTGGCCATCATCTCTGAATTGATGCGCTGACTAATACATCGAAATCATATTTATGCGAATGAAGAATCGCAGAAGAGAAAAGAAAAACAAATCAAAGAGCGAGTCATTCTCTGAGCACCTATGCTCTCAAATGACTACAGTATGTCCCATAAAAAAATATGTGAAAATCCATACCTCAGTATCAAATAAGTTTTTTTCATAGAAAACGATAAAAAAAAATCATAATTTTATTTAGGGAATCGTTTATTAAGCCTTATATTACTCAATATGTCCACCATTTTTCTCGATCGGCTTTTCCCAACAGGGACGGTAACGAGAGCATACCTTCTCAATGTATGAGTCAGACATCGAGTTCCATGCCTTGGTAATGGAAGCTTTCAGGGCGCCAACACTGGGGTGAGAACGTTCACAGGCCTTAGCCTGAACATATGCCCATTTTGAGTAACCCAGAGGATTCATGTCCGGGCTGCTAGGAGACCATATGTCCTTTGGCCAAAATTCCATGATTTCCTTCTGCCACGCTTGAGTCCTCTATGAGGTTTGACACGGTGCTCCATTCTGTTGGAAAATGACGTGTTGGTGTGCTCCAAAGTTGGTTTTCATCCATGGCAGAACGTGGTTCTTCAAAATGTTCATGTAAACCTCGGAATTAACTTTTAATCCAGCTTTGATAAATACTGGAGGCATTTTTAAGCCATTAGACGCAACTGCCCCGAAAACCATAACGCCGGTCGGATGTTTGGTTGTAAACTTGAATTTCACGTTCTCTGGAACATCTTCAATCTTCTTCGGCGAAATAAACCTGTCTGTACGTGTGTTAGATAC
The DNA here is from genome assembly GCA_034211315.2 of Aedes japonicus. Lineage (NCBI taxonomy): Eukaryota > Metazoa > Arthropoda > Insecta > Diptera > Culicidae > Aedes > Aedes japonicus. The sequence goes on from JASCZW010000293.1 coordinate 471,923, forward strand.
GAGATCGATGGTGAACATTTTCTCATCGGAGAATACGATGATGATTTGTTTCATTTTTAATGCTGACACCAAACGTTTCGAGCCCTCCAACCGAAGTTGTTTGATTCGGTCCGTTACAAGGTGGCGCTTTACTCTTGCTCTGGACGAATATTTCAAGTCATCATGGTAGTTTTTGAAATATCGGCTTCCTTAGCCAATATCCGGATCAATCTGATAGGATTTCGCTTCACTTTGTCTCTCACTGATCTGATGACCTTTGGTGTGCGAGCGGACCGTGGATGGCCACTTTCCGGCTTCCGTGGACGTGGTCCATCAAGGAGTGACCGTTGGATACGGTAATCGTTAGCCAGGTGGCATCCCACAACCGTTGCAATTTGTTTTACGGGCTTTTGGACGAGTAGCAAACTAGTCACAGCCTCCTTTGTGTACATTTTTCTCAACTTTGTTACTCGCGAACCACTGTTTTGTTTAGATCGTCTCAGAGTATATAGTCAGATGATTACACATACGCATTAAAACAGTAAAACTAATGTTTAAAGCTACACAAAATAAGTATTGTAACTTACGCATTTTTTATGGGGCATACTTTACAAGAGAGTCTACTGTTCCCATTCCTCATGGCCGCAAACTGAACTGATTTCATCAACTTTGTTTCATATTTCCATTTCGTATTTAATTTGATATTTTCTGTAGAAATCGCAGTTCATATGAAATTTTTTGAAAAGAAGTCAGTTTCAGAAAAAAACAAAACAAAACTTATCTAAAATCACACCTTTATAGCATAAGTGGTACTGACCAGTGCTATCGATGTGTTCAAATTTTCAAGTTTTAAAATTGTCACAAATAAACAAAACACTCAGCGTCATGAACCATAATGCAGAATTATACAGTCTTAGGAACTACTTGGTTTAATAATATAAGAAACGCGAAGCTGCTCAGTATTAACGGATTGATTTTAAATAAGTAAACCCTAATATGTTAGATAACCATCCCAACCCAGCTGCACCCAATCACGCTACACCACTGGAGAAAGGATGTAACGTGTTTTTTTTAGGATATTTAACACAGATGTGCCCGTTGTTTTTGTAGCGATTTCTGCATGTTGCATGTTATTCGTTTTTTTCTTAGTTTCCTACAAAATAGATTCAGTGTGTAGCGAGAGGAAGACAAACCTCGCAGAAAAAACGGAATGTTTAATCAAGTAGTGGAATACGTTATTAACTTATGTGGCTCTATCCCGATTTCTTTCAACCCCAACTGCAGGTGGAATTAAGTTTCCAAACCGGCGCCGTCATACTCGTGTATGGCGAAATGGATGAAGATGGTTTCTATATGGGCGAACTAGATGGCGTCCGTGGTCTGGTTCCTTCGAACTTCCTCCGAGATACCAATGACCAGTTTAGTAATCAAGGCCCCAATGCCAACAATATGGCTCAGCGTGCGCTAAATAGCAACAACAATCGGACACGAGCGATAGGACCCGGTGCACGTGGACCTCCACCTCCGCCACGGGACAACATGGGCGGCATGGGTGGCTTGACTCAACGGGGCCCACAACGGAAAGGTATGTTCGCCTGATGTTTTTTTCTTTCTTCTTTTTCTTTCGACTATTTTCTCTCTTCAACCTTCATTTTGGGTTCGGTTCATCTACTTTTCTTAACTCGTTTTCATTAACTCGAGATCCTCCCGATTTTCATCCAACTATTCTCACCTGTTTTCAGTTATTTTATCCTTCATATGTTCGTTAATTCATTTGACCTTTATTCAAACCAAAAACATAAAACTGACTCCTTTCAAAGCTAGTCTGCAGATATTGTTTACTATTATTTAATCCACTTCATTGGCCACTCAATCGACTGTTGAACACTATAGTGTTGTGATGAACGCTATCATGCCTGTATTTTTATGGTTCATTTAAAAAAAGCAAACAAAACACTGAACATTTTCAGTCTTTTAACATTTCCTTAACACTAGAAAAGCTATATCTGCAGATTCAAGAACACTAATCAGATAAAAAACTTTAGTTTTCCGTTACTTGCGCTCTGCCATAAGTGCAGTCACATTCCAACCAAACTTTTCAGATTGGCTTGAGATTCTAAGTTCACAAATTCGCTCTATGCAACCTCCTTTTACGATTGGCTATAGTAACTACAATTATCGTTTTCTTTATGTGTTTATTGATTTTAAAAATTCTTTTGCGTTGATTTTCACTTTAAACCCACATGCTTTTGTTATTGTTTCACCAAAAACAGTTGTCACATACAGAAACCCCATCTAACGACTTGGCGCACGCTAATGAAATATTCGCCATTTGCTTACAAAAAGAAAAATGCGAAACAATCAAAACGACTACTAATCAAATGCAGAATTACCAGAAAAAAAAATTGTGGCTCAAGACAAAGAAGAATACAATGGTCTACGATCAAAGTTTTTCTGCTTGCTTCTCATCTCTACTGCCTCTCTTTCTCTCTCTTGCAAAAAAAAATATCACTCACTGTCACACACACAAACACATGAACAAGCACAGGGGTATTGCATTTATGCTTGGAGTAATTGGTATAATTTTCATTGGTGAAAAAGAATAATAGTATAGAAACGAGAATCGTCTTCAAAACAAACGCTTCAATGTGATTGGGGCGTTATTTTATGAAGTGTCACTGCCAGCCAAACCAATGCATTTAGTTTGAGTAAACGGAAATCAACGAGACTATGGAGTTGCTTAGTATCGGCATTTCTGGGATTCTGTTGAGTTCGAATAAAGTTGTGTTGTTAAGAAGTGTTGTAGGTTGGATTAGACATTTTCCGATTCAAAATGAATACCAAAATGAAAACTGATATTGATTAAATCAGTAAATATTGCAATCGCGATCGTTCAGTTGTCATTTTCTAAGTCAAGCGGACCATTGATTTCCAATTTTATAATAGAAGAAGGTCATCTACTACAACTTATTTTGCAAGATTTATAAAGGCTTTAAAGGATTCTATTAGTTTAAATAGACAACAGGTTTATCATAAACCAAAAATGGCTTAAATAAGTTACCTACCTAGCCCTTTCCAAACGAAAATGTGACCCATTAACCTCGAGTAATTGGCATCCCTCTTTTACTAATAACAAAAAGTAAAAATTGTTGTACAACAATATTGAATATCGGCTCCGTAAAGTGTTACACACGCCTGAGCCTAACAAATAAACGAACTGATTAAAAATAAAAAAATTCATAAACCAAAACTGTTCCTTAAGATCTTTAACTAAGATTTAAATATAATCCTTTCTCAATGCTAGGCTGGGCGGATTTACCGTTGGAAGTGCTCGGAGGCCATCAACTTGTTTGATCCCCTCCAAGCTTTAGTCAACGTTCTCAAACATAAAATAATGTATTAAGTATTAGGAGATTAAATTGTTTGCACTATATTAGACTAAACACCAAACAAATTTTAATGGTTCTGCAAAAATTGATTTAAAAAAGCGTGCTCTAAAAGCTTTTCATTGGCACAATATTTTAAGGCTCAGAATTGCAGGGCGATATCCAATATCACCGCAGTTTTAAATAAGGCTTTGAAATGTATATACTCGGGCTTTTGAACACCCTTGATGAATCCATGAAATTTTTTTACTTACTTTCCAATCTGGTAAGGGTCTGATTGTCCTCTGATGAACCCATAATTTGTGCCCAAATCAATCAGTACTGGCTGAACTTCACTGGTCTCGCAGTCCGTGCAGGAATCCTTCGGAAGCCCATGATTCCTAGTGCGACAACAAATATAAAGTGTAGAGATCCAAGTTCTCGTTGTTAAAGTTTTCATTAGAGTAAGAATGTCAAAAATTTGACTTGTCACTTGATGTCCAATTTTTTTGAAAAATAAATAACGGTCGAATTTTACTAAAAGGGGTCGCTTCTGTCAAGTTTAAACTAACGTGCATCCGACCAGGCACTCTTTGGTCTGATGATGCAGCAGTATGTGTGCAAAAAAAGTCCTGTAGAGGTACCTAGGAATCCAGGCATTGGAGCGAGTTGGCAAAAGCTGGCGAACTGGTGCTATTGAACGCATTTCTCACGTCTAGGGTGACCACTACACAGAAGCGGACTCCACGCCTCTTACACTGGATTGCTGTCCCGAATAGCTCGGTGACAGACAAGATGACATCTACCGTTGACTTGCCTTTTTGGAATTCAAACTGGTTATATGACAAGAAATAAATCTTCTAGACACCTTTGCAATACTACCCTGAACATTTCGGGACCCAGCATAATAGCCGTCATGATGGCCAGGTTTGGAATATCATCAGATCCTTGCGCATTTTCATCTCCCACGTAACTGTGGATGTTTGGCGTGTTTAAAGACCATCTTTCTACCGCCATAACAGCTCTATGGTATGGGATACCGGAACGCTGGTCAGAGAGTTCTCCAATAACTGATTACTAGGTAGGAGACTCATCCTTGTTTCTGGCCATTCCCACCCTGTAGGCGTCACACCATGGGTCCACATTGGCTTTCAAACAGAAACCATCGAAATAGGCTCGTTTGCTTTATCTCCCTCTTTAGCGCGGCCTTTTCGGCGACCAGCGCCACTCCACACTCCATTCTTTCAGCATCCAATCGAGCTCTCTGAATCCTCCGTATCACGCGGAGGCATGTTCTACGGAGATCAGTGATCAACTCAGTCCCATTTATAGGTTTTACCTTCCTATGTATGGTTGCGTCGCACACACGTAATAGTAGCGCTACGAGTTGATGGCCGCACGAATCCTGGGCAACGTTCATATTTCGTTCTCACTCTAGCGCCTCTTTGCATACCCTAGTAGCACACTTGCAAATTAGTCAAAGTCACTGCAATGTGACTCATAGAAGTCACAATCAAGTTGCTGCAACCAATTATGACTGAGATGTGTTGCTTGGGTACTTCAGAGTTGAAGATGTCCTCTGTCAGCTGGCGAATGGAATGGATGATCTTCCCTCTACACGATGACTAGTGTTATGGACGATACAATAACGAACCGCCAAGTGGTCGGTGTGACTGTAGTCACCCTCCACTATCCAGTTGCTCCACATCCCAGGGCTGCAGAACGTCACTTCGATGGTCGACTCTGGTCCGTTCACCTTACTACCATCAAGTTCTTGTTTGAGTATGAGCATTAGCATGATTGACCACCGGTTGCTACTCCGTTATTGCCAGATCAGCTGGTATTACACAGAGCACCAACAGATCATGCTTAGGACTAACATATATCTTCAATATGTAAGAACTGGTGATCCTAAACTAAGGCAGTATCGGCGCCGGCCCCGCCAGAATGCAGGTCAAGGAAGGAAAGGGTAGGAATATGTTGACGTGATACTCGTTTTATTGGAAGATCACTAGGATTTTGGATAACAGGATTAGGTAGCAAAATTAGTACCAATTTCCGATTTGGACCGATTTACACCAACATTAAGGATGCAATTGGGGCCACATTCAGAGTGTGATAGTGGTATTTCATTAGGAAAAAAAGGCAATTCATCTCAACGTCTGAGAGCCAACTTAGACCAATCGACACCAACAGTACGGATGCCACTAGAGTCACTTACGAAATGGGTCTGTGGTTTATTTGTTCCAAGATAGGGTGGCCAGACGAGCATGGCTAACTAATAAATTGGATCACAATTAATTATGTACCTCACCACCCGGCGAACCACAAACTTCTCATGCTCACTCGATCACTCGCGCAACGAACAATAGTCAACCGAAACAATAGACAACACGCTACGCCCGATAACAAAATATTGCGGAACACAGTATCGGCACAATCGATTCAACTGGTTCAACTGATGGTCGACGCAAACCTCTACCATCAAGACCTCGTCTGAGGTAGATACAAACTCCTGGATCGGGTAATTGCCCGTCGTGCATATTTGCCCGCACTATTTGACTTGTTTGCAACCCAATTGCAGTTTCCGGTTGAGATACGGTATGGGTCGCTGACTTGCAAACTGCCTGACACAGTGGTTCTAGTTTAGTAGGGTTGCTCGCACTGTGGTTAGGTATTTTATGTCCTCTTATAGGTCGGACAATGTGTGTGTCTCGTTTCGTGCTTATTTTCCGGATTCCCAGCGCACGTTGAGCACATGGGAGATTCAGTACATTCCTGAAGGTAACCACCTTCAGTTTTTGTGTACAGCTTATTTCTATCGGAACCATTGCATCTCCAGAACATGTGCCTGCTTTCAAAGCTTCTAAAACATGCCTTTGGCGGCTGGTGAATACTCTGTGGACAGACCGACCTCCCCACTTTGAGCTTGGCCACTTTCAGAGCTTAGCCAGTTGCAGCCACTCACAGATGTATAAATGCTTTCTGAGTTCCAGATGGTCCCTTCCAAAGCCGTATGGCTGTTATGAATACCTCAATCTCAGATTGCGCCTTGACGACCGTGGAGATCTCGCACGCTTCACTGATCTTATTCTGGTTTTTACACTGGAGGGTCTCTTGCGTGGAGAGAGACCCACGCTCTCTACAAGAACTTGTTCAACCAGTTTCTTGTAGAGCTTAATTTTAAGTTTCTGTAGTTTATTGTAGTCGGCTGCTAGATCCAAAAATTTTGTGATCATCAAAAGTCTGCAACATCACGTGAGATGGTTCGAAAATTGAAGAAGCGACTTGAGCGAAATTGACAACGAAGCATCAATTAAATGGCGAAAGAACTAAAAATATTTGTCCACGGCACCCGAAGCATATTGAAAAATGAGCTCAAGGTCGAAGCTTTTTGTTGTTTTTATTTTATTTTAGACGGGATGGAAAATCTGCAACCAGACACCTGCAGAACTCAGGGTGTGAGGATGAGGGTGCCAACTCCTCGGCCCACTAAAAACCCACCCGTGCCTTGAGCCCTGGACCCTCCCCGGAACCACCTTTCGATATTACTTCGGAAAGGGGGCTATTGTGCTTGCTAAGCACCCACTATGTCTAACTACTTAGGACTTTAGTAGTTAGGTGGTCCCTTTGGTCGTTGCGCCATTTTTTTTGGAGATCGATTACGATCTGCGAGGCTGCTACGCATACCGCGTCCCAAACGTCCCGGTCCTGGCACATCCTCTGGACTAAATTGTCCGGAGTCGTGTCGTGACCGCTTACGGCAATCATGCCTGATCTCGCGCCGTGGAAGCGAGGACATGCAAAGAACACGTGTCCCGCAGTTTCCTCAACTCCCACGCACTCACTGCATGTGGAGGACTGTGCATGCCCATATTTGTGCAGGTATTGGCCAGAAAATATCTGTTTTTAGTGGAAGTTCACTTCACCGTGTCACCTACCGACCTACCCGGTTAATTCCGGGATTAGTCAGTGGGTCCACCGACTTTTGGTGGAGTTGTTCCATACCCTCTGCCACTTAACCATAGATGCGGCTCTTGTGGTCTTTCGAATACCTCTTTTTTCCCGTTGTTCAATGCACTCTACGTCCTCTTTTATGACCATGCCCATTAGCATCATCCCTGCTAAGACGCAGACCGCGTTGTGTGATACCGTTCGGTATGCACTAACCACTTTTAGGCACATACGCCTGTGTGTACTCTCTAGCTTACTTACGTAGCTCTTGGTGCTCAAGGTGGTGAACCATGCCGGCCCGCCGTACCTAAGTATGGACAGGGTGACATTGGCCAGCAGTTTACGCGTACTTCCTTGCACCACCGAACTATTTGACATCATGCGGGATAATTCCGATATAGCCATTGTGGCTTTCTTGCAGGCGAAATCGACGTGACTGACAAAGGACAGCTTATCGTTGATTATAACCCAAAGATACCTCAAGAACCTCTTCGATTCTGCGGTGCAGTTACCTGCACTGATTGTCACATGTTGCTCCGATTTCCGATTATTCACCACCACGACCTCAGTCTTATAGTGGACTAGCTCCAATTGCCTGAAGCTCATCCATCACTCCATAATGCCGATGGAGTGTGAGGCCGTTAACTCGGCCTTTTCGATGGATTCACCACATATCTCCAGGGTGATGTCGTCCGCGAATCCGACTATCTTCACTCCGTTAAGGAACTCATGCCGCAGTACCTCATCGTACATCGTGTTCCATAACACCGGACCCAGGATCAAACCTTGTGGGACGCCTGCGGTGATATGGACACGTTTCTGGCTTGCCTCTGTGTTGTATTCCAGTACCCGATTCTGGAAGTAACTTTCTAGAATCATGTATAGGTAGGTACCCAGGAACCTGAAGGCGTTGAAGCGAGTCGGCGATAGCCACCCAACTGGCGCTATTGAACGCATTTCTCACGTCAAAAGTGACCACTGCACATCGTACTCCTCGCCTCTTACGCTGGATTGCCACCTCAGCCGTCTTGGTGACGAACAGGATGGCATCCACCATCAACTTCCCTTTACGGAAGCCAAACTGATTATTAGACAGACCGCCTATACCCTCCGTGTATGTTGTCAGTCTGTTGAGGATTACCCTCTCGAGCACCTTACCCGCTTATCCAACTGACATATATGTCTATATGCCAATAGATCTCCTGGTGGCTGCCCTGTCTTTGGTAGAAACACAAGGGTCTGAATTTTCCAGGCGTCCGGGAAGATGCCCTCGGCCAGACACTTTTGCATCACCACCCTGAACATTTCATGATCCAGCAAGATAGCCGTCTTGATGGCCAGGTTCGGAATACCATCCGGTCCCGGCACTTTGTTCACAGCGACTTTGCTATCACAATGAGTTCCTCATTCGTCACTGTCGCCTCGTCACCGGCCCCCGTTGTGCCGTTGTGGTCATGTTCACGTGGTCTCGGGTGTACGGTTGAGCCGTCCACCCTTCTGTCGCTATGACAGCGTTAAGGTCTGGGATTACTACCCGGATGGCGTTACCCCACGGATTCGTATTGGCCTTCTGACACAGACGAACGAAGCAGGCTCGCTTGCTGCGCCTCTCTACGCTCGATTCTCTCGGCGTCTGACCGCGCTCTTTGCACCCTCCGTCTTGCGTGGAGGTATGTTTTTCGGAGGTCGGCGATCGACTCCGTCCACCAAGTCGACTTGTAAGGTTGAACCTTACAAGTTCTAAAAGGGCCATGATCTAACACCGAAGCGGCAACAAGTTAGACTTAAGATAAGGAAAGAGTTGCTTCGCTTGTCCAAAAGCGGTCGAATTCCGAACATCGTATTGTCTGACGATTTTTTTTAACTGAGCAATTCGTAAACTCTCAAACGATAGGGTTAACTTGAACAACCGTTCGTACGAGAATTTACGTCATCGTTTGTCCACCAGGAGGCAACACCCGCTATAACGTTTGTATTAAAAATATGGAGCCAAGACAGATAATTGCTTTTGATAAATTTCCCATGAAAGATAATTATTTAAACTTACTTGCAAAAAATCTATTTCCACTTACTGACATGAATGTTCATGTTCGCCAGGTACTTTTTCAATGTTTGTCTGGTTGAACCGACTCCTTCAGTCTTCCTCTTCAGCATCCTTTGGAGCTTTTATCGCTCAGGGTCGTCGGCCGTCCGGAACCGGGCTTTCTTTCGATGCTTTGATTGTTGTCTAATAATGCCAAGATATTGTAGATGCCGGAACGGGCGTATCCGGCGTCCACCAAAAGCGGCACGATGTCCATTTTCGACGCGGTGGGGTGATGTTCTTCGAACGCGCACACTTCTGAACGGAGTTGTTTCACTCTTTTCGCCATCACGGTTAGAGTTCGATTGATAGAGCTGTCAAATTTTGTCTGCTGGCTCATGGGTTACTTTGATTGATGCTGCATGGGTAGTTTTGTCAGTGCGGGTGAAGGTAAAACCATGAAAAATCGGTAATTTATGTCAAATTTTTTTAATGCAAACGTTAGTCACGTACTCATTTTCGATAATTCAGCTCACTAAAATTGCTTCTGCGGGTAGTGAAATGAAAGTGGCGAACGTATTTGATTTTTGGTAAAATGTTAGAGTCCAGCTGTATAATATTCCAAAAAAAAATCAAGATTTAATGATATAATTTAACTAATGATTTAATGATATGATATGATATGACTACACAAGTTGGAAGTGTTAAAAAATGAGCTAATTAGTTTAAGAGAGTTTTGGGAAAAAATAAATTTTTCACACAGTAATGAAAATGTTCATAACTGTCAACCACGCAAACTATTAGTTTTGTAGACGGTTTATTATGAAGTGTAGCTCAAGAGAAAATTTAAGTACGGGTGTGTATGGGTTCTTTCAAAAAGTTGTAACTAATTTCTTAATCTAATTGAATCGTATTTTGTTATACAAATTCACACCATTCTCTAAACAAGTGTTATTGTACTCAAAAAGATATCAAAATCCGTTTTAAGGGTTCCTATTCAATACTGGTGAAGGCAATACCTAATCAAACTTTTACGCATCCCAGAAATGCCATGAGCCCCATAGTTTGGTACAGAATGCAACACACAACACAAAAGAACACAAAACACGCCCACTATTTCTTGTACATAATCTACTACATCATTTAACCTATTCGCATGCCTTCTAATCTTTTAAACAACACATCGACACGCACAAGTTGAAGCAGCAAGCAGAACTTTGCTTATGTATAAAATCTATCATCCGAGGTCAATACAATATCCTGAAACCGATTGAATCTACCCTCTGTACCTTCAGCCACAGCAATCAATTATCCTGAGTTGTCATTAGGTGTATCGATTCAATCCGTTTACTTCCGGGTTTTACCATTTTCTCATATAGATTCTTCTCAAACACATTCATTCTCATTACGATTGAAACTGAACATTTTCCACAGCATAGGTAAATACAGAATAGGACATACTTTATATATATTGGACAACAGCTCAATCAGATGCAAATTATCTCTCTTTTTAAAATACTTTAACCACGGAAACAATTATTCTCGATAATTTTTGTTATTGCGTGCAACGACGGCAAAATTCTTTCTTTTTTTAAACCATGCACACCTCCTTTCAGTCCTTATGACTTCTTTATGTCTTTGTTTTCGATACTCACCATTGGTTATAATTTCTAGTACGTATTTCGATTTGTCAGTTTAGGTTTGCGGGATTTGAATAACTGCTCCATCCGAAGTATAAATTAATTTGATGCCAAATCTGTTTGATTCATTATATTTTTTTATGATTAAAGTATGATAATGATTAAGCCGAGGAAAAGCTTTAAATGTTCAGTGTGCGCACCATTCTTCTATCCTACATGTACTTCATATGATTATTGATCAGATTCTGTTGAAAAAATTTCATTTTATTTCTGTTACATTTAACATTTCTTATTTTTAAGATAATTTTTTATGAGAATATTTAACAAAACATAAAAAAAAACAGAACGTTTAGATGGTGCGAAGGCAAGTTAACCGTAGGAACAGATACGAAAAGTTGATACACACTGACACCAGCTAATCCATAGATGTCCAGGGTATTTCAAAGCTCTCAATGCATTTATTTTCGCTATATTGGCACTTCCTAACTCATCCTAGATCTACACAAGATCCAACAACGAGCAAACTCGGTCGAAACATGTGCACTTCCCTTTTTGTTGTGTGAAATTGTCCCCTCCAATTATGTGTGTATGTACGATTTGTCCGATGATTATGTGCGTATCAACGTTTCGTTCGCCTGACGTTATCTTATTTTTGCCATCGCGATTTTTTTTAATCTAATACCGGGCAAACTTGCCAAGCACCGTTCTAAACGTCCGAGTTCTGCTCTGCTGTGGTAAATGTCAAGTCTTCATGTTGTTTGTTGCTAGATGCTCGCCCTTCTTCCCCTACACTGTTAGACAACACGGGCCACCCTGCCCCCGATCACCAAACGCAGGTAACTACTTAAAAAAAACATCGCAAAAATACATAAATTCTGAATTTCAATCAAAACATTAAAAAAAATCATTCGCTTGAATGCAAATTCTAAAAGCGTGCCAGTATTGTCATATGTTTGAAATTCACGATTTAGAAACGATGATTCGTTGAAAAATATTTAATTTAACACACCCACCTGCCCACTGTTTTGAAAAGTAAGAAAAGTTTGTTTTCCAATCTTTATGAGCTACTTTCAATCAATAGATCATTTTTAATGCGTTTCCCCTGATTCGACAGTCAGTTAGTTACGTTTTTCGTTCTTTTTTATTCTAGTTGTTTGATATGATATTTTGAATTTTTTTAGAAACCTTTTTGGTACTCCAGCCTCGTTTAAACAATTACCAGATAAAGATTGCTTCCCAATTTCAATTACATTTAGCTATGAATAGTTAGGGTGACTTAAGTATAAATGAGCCAAACAATCGATTCCAACATCCTGCAAAAATGTTTCCTACGAATGGTCAACGTTGAAAAATCGTACCTGGTTAACTAGACTACATTTCTTTTTGATTCTTGGAATAGTTTTTTTCCTTTTTAAACTTGCGTTTCGATTCAGTTGCAAACCTAGAATTTTCTTACTATTTGATTCTTGAACGTTCGAAAAAAAAACATCATTCTCACCTTTCCCTTATTGCTGCTAGAACATTATTTCTTCAATATGTTACTTCTCTTATTTTATGTTGCAAAAGTAGATTTTACTGAAGTTCTTTTGAGGTAAATGTTACTTTTTCACAACAATTCTCGGTGTCGGGTGGAAAAACCAGTTCTTCTCTTGTTTCTCCTCTGTTCAATACGTGTCCCTGTTATACTTCGATGGAAGTTCCTTGTTCATGTATGACTGCAATATTGTTCCTGGCAATGCCAGTAAACGCCATCAAACTGGTTGTGGGATTGACTGGAAGATTTCTTTGTGTTTAGTTGTTTTTTTTTTATAAATGATGGTTTGACTTTTGAAAAGACGCTGAACTTTTTCTACGTTTTCAGGAACAACTCTTTGGTACCTTAACCTCTCTTGTTCGTTTTTGATGGTAGTATTGTTTCCAACGACTATCTGGTTTTGATTATTGTGAATTATTTAGTTCTCTTTCGGATGTTGTAATTTGAATATCTTGGCGGTTTGTTAGAATTCACGAGATTTTGATGTTTTGTTTTTAAATTGAAATTGTTTGAATTTTATTTCTGCGGAGAAACCCAAAAGTTATTGTTTGCTCCAGTCGCCTTAAAAAACGTGAATTAGTAAAACAGAGGATTCACTCATGTTCTTAAACTAAATATGAAGGGTTTGATTCCTATTTTATTGCAGTACTTCATAAATATATGTAACGTTTTAGACATTGATACGTTTCGGATCTAGTAGTTAAAAACTACTTAGTAGTTAAAGAACTTAGTAGTTAAAGAAATTACAAGATCAAACATGACCTACCAACGAGTTACAACAACCTAAGAATATTTAATGCTAATATTCGGTATAACACTTTTAATTTCATGAATATAGATACGCTGAGTTATACAAAGAACAGCATTTCATGGATATGGCTTTCATTTAGACGAAGGTTCCTGTAATTTCCATTGAATTCCAACTAATATTTCATTGATTATCTTGACAGATAGGCGTATTTCGTCTACAATGTGCAGACTTCGTCAGTGTCGTGTACTAATATTGGACTGCTCAATCCGATGAATTTGTTGAACTTTGACGGCTGGGTTGCCATGATTAAGCCTGGTGAGTGTGACCTTCAAGGGGAATACCTGTAACTAAAAATGAGAAGAAAAATTAGTAATTTTCATCGAGACAGATACGCGTAGTAATTACACTACACAAAAGCAGTCTGTATATTGTAGACGAAATGGGCGTATCTGTTAAGATGAGCAACAAAGGTAGTTGGAATTAAATGGGAATGACAAATCTTTTATCTTATTTTCTAGCTACAGGTATTCCACTTAAAATCTCACACTCACCAGAAGATTTCGAGTTCAACTCGCACTTTTTGTTTTTGATGAATCTCATACAGTGTTGGACAAAACATATGCAACCAACCAAAGATGGTCACAAAATTTTACAGTAAACATTTGTGGTAAATAAACATGAAAAAGAATACACACAATTTATCAAAATAAATACCATTGAAAGGTATTGTGTCGAAAAAAAAAAATAGAAATTATTCACAAACAATGATAATATTATCATATGAACAAAACAAATCTTTAGTACATTTTCAAATAGACGTATCTGCTTTTGTAAACAAAGAGGGGAAGTAAGATTCACCATCACGTTGAAGAAATTTTATTCCTTCTGTTTGTAGCTCTAACTTGCATGAAAGCGCTAAGGGTATTAAGAATTTAACGTTTGAATCTTACTTCTTCTCTTTGTTTACAAAATAAGTAACGTCTGTTTGAAAAAGTACTCGAGAAATGCAACTTCGTATATTGACCACCAGATTGTCCTGGGCTTCCAGTATTTCGTTGCACATCAATTATTGTCGATTACAACCTAGCACCTTTGAGCCATGGAGAGAAACAAATTGTCAATAATACTTTTTGGATTTGATCCTTATTGCGCACATTTGACGCGGTTGATTCTTCTATTTACTATCTCCTGAAAGTTATCGACCGGGTTGAGATCCGGAGACTGTGGTGGTCAATCCAAAACTCCTTGGTGGGGTGAAAAGTTACCTCCTTGGGAATGAAAAAAATCGTTTTTAATAGATTATTTTAGGTTATTCAATGTAGTCCCACTTAAGCTCGATACACTCATTCCAGCGATTTTCCAACTTCTTGATGCCATCAAAAAAGTAATTTTCCGGAAGGTCTGCAAAATACTCCTCCCTGGCGTGGATGATTTCCTCGTGTGAGCTGAATTCAGCTGAATCTTCGGAGGTTTGGGAACAGTTAATAGTCCGATACATCCAAATCAGGTGAATACGGTGGATGCGGAAGCAATTTGAGCAGTAATTTCTTGATTTAGCCGTGGATGTGATGCTCTTGGGCGCCGGTGCATTGTTTTGCAAAATCAAAAATGTTGTGTGGACAATTTGCAACGATTTTGGCCGTCAATCGCTCAAATAATTTCATAGTAATACTCGCTGTTGAATCTTTCCGACCCATTGAGCCTCTCTAGGCCGCTTCAAAGCCCTCGTGCCGGCTTGAATCCATTGCCGTACCGGTTCTGTTCGCTGGTTTGTATTAGTGGATCCAGGTTTCACCAAACCAATTGCCACCAAAGTCTTTCCGATTCAGCATCGCGTTATCTAGTTGAAACATCCAAAAAACTTCCCCAGACCATCACATGTCCTCCGCCATGTTTTACAGCCATCTGGCAGTATCGTTAATTCAAGGGCCTTCCAAACGGTCGGTGTACACGGCACATTCCGTCACTTCCAATAATGTTGATCTTCGATCAGTGAACATCACCATTTCTGCACATTTCAGGCTATGTGAGATCGAGCCAATAGGAGCCGTTTTTTATGGATTGGTGGTTGGAAAATAATCCTGCGGTAACGGCAAGTCCAATCCGACAAAGGCAGCAGTAATTCCTTTTGGATCTTAAAGGACGAGTTAAAGAGATCTTTCGTGATCCTTCTTCAATCATCGAGTCGTCATTTGACGTCGTGAAACGTGATCATCCTCGGTGATTCGCGCTGAAAACTCTCGGGGATCCGTGGCAAATTTTTCCGGTTAAGTGAAACTTGGAACGAAGTTTTGATATAGTCTATGTTTACAAGTTTTATCTGTCACAAATGTTTTTTTTTTTGGCATTCTGCTTTTGAAGTTCCATTCCAAGACTGTCTCCAGCTATTTTTGAACTTGATGTCACAATTATAATGATCATAATTTTTTATCAGTTATCCAACTATTTAGCGCAGTTCTTTCTTTGTGGTCCCTGAAATATATAGTATACAAGAGTTTTAATGCACAAAAATATTATGCATTTGAAAAGCCTTGTCAAAGTTTTCCTCGTTTAATTCCAAGCCAAAGGAAGTTTAAGCATCGAAATTGTTTGCAATCTTCCATGCGCCATACAACAATGTTTGCAACCTCTCGCATACAACGAGGCTAGATTCAGGAGTTATCTGGCTTGCATTTACATGGAATACTCTCCATTAATTTCCTGTCAAATCTAACATTCCCTTTATGAGCATTAGATAACTGTGTTGAAAACCGAATTAATCGGCAAGCGACAATCGATTTTACTTTTGTTCTGTACGTTATACCTAATGTCGGAAGTAGTGTTCTGTATGGCGCATCTGATTCACTATACAAAGCGATCTTCCGGCAATATGTGCAATGTATGGATCGACAGTAAAATCGATTGTCGCTAATCTATAAATTCGGTTTTAAACTTACATAAACGTTAATAAAACTAAGGCACGGAAGAGCAACTGAAATCAGAAAGTTGCATATGTTTTGGTCAACGCATAATGACAATTGTCAATAAAACGGCGTGCTTTCAATAAATACTAGATTACTCCAGCAATCATGTAGAACTATGCTAGAGTCCTGAGCCATCAATGTAGTACGTTACTTCATTTCAATTTCATTTTACGCTTTAAGGAATGTAAGATAAAATTAACAAAATGTTATGAATGGTGATATGGCAGGGTAATAAAACATCAATAAAAATGGAAAAAATAGCAATAAAAATATGTGAAATTTCCACTAAATTTTTAAACACGGTGCCAACAAAAAAATAACAATTCGCACTACAAAAACTTAAAATAGCAATAAAAATTGATAATTCACTTCAATAATTCAAAAGTGACCGGTAAAACTTTCAAAAAAGCAATGGAAATTAGTATAAACGCAATAATAAGCTGATATTTTTCCGTCATAATAATAAGTTCTAGCGGTAAACATGTGACAAAAGTCTTCAAACACTTCAACTCTTTCCACAAAATCGCAATAAAAAATCAAAACATTAGAAAAAAAATTAAAAGATTTTTTTTGTTTTCAATTGGAAAGATTTGAAAAATTTGAAGACTTTTGTCACATGTTTACCGCTAGAACTTATTATTATGACGGAAAACTATCAGCCTATTATTGCGTTTATACTAATTTCCATTGCTTTTTTTGAAAGTTTTACCGGTCACTTTTGAATTATTGCAAGTGAATAATCAATTTTTTATTGCTATTTTGAGTTTTTCAAGTGCGAATTGTTATTTTTTCGTTGGCACCGTGTTTAATAATTTAGTGGCAATTTTGTGAATTTTCAATGCTAAATATTCATTAATTAGTGCCAGTATATATTTTAGTCAATGGTATATACGGACCGGAAGGTTCCATTAAGCTATTTAAGCCAAGCGACGTCTCGATTGGTGCCCTTTATGGCTTGCATTAAAAAAGACAGATTTCGGAAGGAGCTAAAAAACATCGGAAATTTAATCCATGAAAATGATTATCCTTGAATCATCCATTGAAAGATCATTTTCAGAAACGCTTTCATATCCAGACAAGTGGCCTTATGACAGTTAGTAGGGACCTTTTTTTGATTAGCTGCTTTCCGGATTTGATCACAAAATTGTTGGAATAGATTGTAATTTGCCCGGAGATTCTCTATTGGCCCCAGTTGAAAAAAAAATTCGGTGTGATTCACGGTCTTCGGTTTTCATCCATCTTTTCCAACGACGTTTTATGGGTTGATGCAAGCTACTTCTAAAACTTCACACTGTATTTTTGAATGTTCTCAAATTCATGACTGCAGTTCACGGATCTGGGCACGTATTTTTTTCCGTGCAGGGTCTGATATGTCTTATCATCCATCATCACCACCACACCACGCTTCGCCTGGAAAATCTCCTAGACCTTTGTACCCAGCCGATGGTCGGTTTGGAATGGAAATACTTTTTGTCCATTTGTCCGGTTGCACCGACCGCTTGGTCCAAGGAACGGAAAGATTTCTCTATCTTACCGTCGTGTCTGCGTTCCGGCTTCTGATAGACTCGCTGGTCACGCAGAACCATCATGTGATCGGAACTTGGTTTATTGTCGATGGTCTTTCCATCGTTTAAAAAGGAGATGATCTTGTAGATGCCGGATCTTCTGTATCTCATCAACATGATGGTGGGTTTATTTGCCCCGTGATGCTGGCGTAACGAGAACATACCATTGAACGGAGGTTTTTCACTGCTTTTGCCATGGTTTTTGCAAAACAACTGATATCGCTGTCAAAGTTTGGCTATAAACAATTACAATGATAGTCGTTAGGTAGATCAGGATAAGGTGGATGCACACATGCATATGCAAATCGCATAAAATAGCGAGGTAACTGTCGGTCCTCTCAGGTTTGTTGGATGTTGATCGGCTGCCTTTGCTTCTATCTTTGATCGCCAACTGCTTTTGATTCTAACCCCTGTTATCCATCGTGACTAAATTCACAATGAATAAGGTTCTCTTTGCTGCTACAGCTACTGTTTGTTTTCCGTTCTGAAGAACTGGTTTGACGAAACTTTAAAATACAGAAACAGATGCATGTTTAATTTTGTTTCGTTCTGCTTGAATGCAGCAAAATGTTCGTGAACGAAGCTTTAGACAGTTTAAAATATTGACGTTTAACACGGAAAACGTTTCGATGCGAGAAAAAAAACCCACATGAAGTTATAATTTTATAATCTTTTAAAAATAGGAATTTTTAACCTACAACATTTTTATTTAATCAATCAATAGCAAAATTGAGAATTCATGATTTAGTATGCATCACTTTGTGAACCCAAAATGTAACCCAAGTCAATTTAAGATACTGTTACTCAAACCCAGCGACGTATTGAATTTGGCGTCCACCCTGGTTGCCAGACTTGTGACGTCGAAAATCCAAAATTTAAAAGCACGCAACCAAACATTTCTTACATAGTATGTGAGGTACAGTTCACATCATTCTCAACTAAGAAATTTCCATAGTGAGCTGCGAGATTGTCCACGTTAAAATTGCAACACACAATTCACCAAAGATCTGTCGTTTAACCAACTGTCTGGAATTTTTCGGAGTATCAAATAAAACATCTTCGCTAAGTTTTGCCATGTTGCCATATGGCCTTACTTTTCAATTAAGGCCTCCCATGAAATTTTTTACAGAATATGAATTGCCAAGTTTTTTAAATTGACTCAGACTTTCTTCAATTTTTTATCTGTTTGACTATCTTAAAATGCGTAATTCCTGTTTTATAATAGCCCTATATTTTTGCAAGTGATTTCAACTCTGGGGTTACCATTCCACCACCCTTTGGGTACGAAGTTGATCTTATATTCCTTGTACCAGCACCTATCTCAAGGTGGCGCCAAGTCAGGCCAATAATTAGTAGGCTCTTGTGCGACCTGGGTAACGGAAGGAGACGTTTTTTTTAGAAATTCTTTTACGTAAACTCCTGGAATCTGTTGAAAGTCCGCCCCCATCATCGTCCATTACGCAAGAAGGTACTTTATCTGCATTTTTGTATAATGGTTGTTTACTTACTTTGGTGTCTGCTAGACTTTGAACGCCCTCAGTCCAGCCCGATTTGCGACCTTTTGCACAAAACTTTTGGTCAGGATTTGCTTATTTTGCGATATCACGGACAGAAGCGTTTGGTTTGCGACTAAAAGCTTAAACTACCCTTCGGGTGACTTAAGGTATACGGAAGTTTTCGGCCATTTACTTTTTTTCCGATCGGTGGTCAGTCCGTTTCCTGTGACGTTTGATGTCACGGAGAATAGTAGAGTTCACGATTCCCAACTTTTCTGCGAAAGATTTGGGTTTTCGAAATGCGCGTGCAAAATTTCGTCGCTAATCCTTTTACTCATCCGACTGCACTCTTTCGACGAAAACTTTTCTGAACTTTTCAATGAAACTAACAGGAATGTATTGTAAACAGAATATCCAGAACTAAAACCACCCTATGTTTCAAACATTTTACTCTAAAGACAAAAAAAAAGCTATTTGCGTGTGTTGCAATTTTAACGTGGACAACCTTGTACAGAAAAAAATCTTGAAGTAAAAACTACTATTTCACCCGATTATGCCTATTTTCAGAACTTCCATGAAAATTCAGTCAAACATACTACGTTTATGGTACAGCCTTCAACATTTGTGGTATATTTGACAGACCTCATATTGATATCTACCGCACCATGGTTGATCTAATCAGCTGGCATGGTAAAATCAAACGCATTTATAGTCAGGTGAAAATTGTTGGCGTTTGCGCTTAATTTAACCCTCAAAATGGTAGTTTCTACTGCGGTTTTTTTTGCGTGTAGACATCAAGAGATATTACATCAAATAGTTCCTTGATGGTTTGAGCTTTTTAGTGGAATACCTGTAACCAGACCATTGAAGAAAAAATTAGCATTTTCCATTTACCTCCAACTACCTTAAGCTATCTCGATAGATATGCATTAGCTCGTCTCACAATGTGCGAACTTCTTCCAGTGTCTCGTGCTCATAACTCGAGTCATTAGTACGGAGACACTGAAGAAGTCTGCACGATTGTAAACGAAAAATACGCGTATCTGTCAAGATAAGCAAAGGCAGACGGAATTAAATGGAAAATGCCACGTTTTTCTTCTAATTTCTAGTTATCAAATAGTTATTTGACTGGCAAATAAATTTGAACAGATTTTGTGTTCGGCTATTATGATATGTGTAACAATATATTAGAAGAAAAATTAGTAACTCTCCATTTAATTCCAACTACCTTTGCTTATCTTCGACAGATACGCGTATTTCGTCTACAATGTGCAGACTTCTTCAGTGTCTCGTACTAATAACTCGACTGGACCAGTGCGAGACACTGAAGAAGTCTGCACGTGCTGAGCAATACTGCGTGTCTGTCGAAGATAAGCAGGAGGTAGTTGGAATTAAATGGAGATTACTAATTTTTCTTCTGATTCCTATGAAGTAAAAGTCTTCCACTAAACAGCTCAAACCCTCTAGGATTCATTTATTATGATATGGTATGTTTAATATTTATCACAGGAATTAGTCATCTCGATTTCATGAAAAAAAAAGTCTCAACATGTAGTTGGTTTGTAGTGACGGAAGTTGTTTTGAAATAGATAATTTACTGTGACTTTTTATTCAAATGAAGATTGCTGGCTGTGATTTACAAAAGCACCTCGAATTTAATATTCTGTACAGAATAAAAACAAAAGAGGCATAAAAGTACGAAGCATTGTATCTGGATTTGATCAGCTCTACATATGTGTAATTTATGTTAACTGAAGCGTGAACATCTGATCAATACTAACGAAAGCTTCGTAAAATTCCGGTTGGTATTGTTCCAACATTCCATTGAAATCAGTGATTGTTTCATAACTTTTGTGAAAATATCTTGTACCGAGGCACTTCGCAGCTTTGCCGCGTTATAGTTGCAGCAAAACTAACAGTGAATATACGCTTTTAGTGATCCGTTTTTAAAGGGGGCAACAGTAAAAAAATACAAATGGCAACATGTAAAGATCTCAGTAACTATAATGCTGTGAACAAAACTGAACAAAACACATCGGTTGATGGAACTATTTGATACTTCACTTTTTAAAAAATCTTATTTTTAAAACTCTTTCCAGAGCGTATTAGTAGAACGAGGAAAATTTAAACAGAGATAGTTTGAAAAATTGTTTCAGTTTTTTTATTTTTTCAAAAAGTGATCAAGTGGAATGTTAGTTTAAACTTTCCCAGTTTTCAAATAATTTTATGGTTGGCTTTTGCTTGGGCAGTCGGGTGCCCAGGTTTTTGTTTTTGTTTTAAATGGTGTGCCTCACAGATCCGCTTATTTCCAACGCCACCCTCTAGTTCAAATAAAAGTCAAACTGTCAAATTTTCACATTTCAATAGTGGGTTGAAGATTGTATGGGAATAAATTTGGTAGATTAACATATGCGTCTGTGCAAAACATGCTAAAAATCGATGTAGGTTATGTATAGAAGTATTTCAAACCGTTTTAAGCATTCAAGCATCAAGCGAATTAAAAAAGCAAACGTAAAATTTAAAATTTTCCGTAGATTTTCATCAAAATCCTCATAAAAATGTCTACAGATTTTTGTAATCATTAAACCATTTTACCATAAAAATGAAAAAGCTAATGTTATGGGGATATGCATCAAGTCTGAGCCTCGTAGATAGAGTCGCAAGCCTTGGTAAAATTTAATGACATTTCATCTGATTCATTATTTTAAAGACTAAATGACTGGCAATCATTTTGACAGAGATTTTTCAAAAGGGTCCATCTGGAAAAAGTAACAATGGCTGCATCCGGGAATTTTTGAAGATCTGCCCGTGCAAGCAATCAATTCTACCGGATAGAAGAACTCTTCTGTTTTGAAATAATCGAGGGAAATTAATGAAGGTTTTCTCAATGTTGAGGAATCCGCGGAATGAGCCATTGTTTACGTTTGTAAGTATGGGCCAAACAAACAATCTATGTCGATTTGATTAGAATTTTTTATTTAATCCGGGTCCTCAGTATTGGGAAGGTAACATATAAAATCGAATTATCTATAACCGTATTTTAACATTGCAAATGTCATGCAAACCACCCTTTGATTTCACATTTATTTGCCAGCCAGATAACTTTTTTCTCGTTTAATATTTTAAACTGTACTCACTAATGCATGAACACCGTATGCTCGTTAGTATTTGGTTTTTGACATTAATATTTATTTTATCCTTTGGCTAAAAACAACATTTAAAACTTCAATATTTATTGATATAGATATTGTATGTCACGTCATCTTGCTCTCCTTTTTGTTGTTATAAGTAAGCTGACTTTATCAATATAAATTGTTTTACATTACCGTATACAATTTACATATATTTTTACAAGGCAATGTAGAAATTACTACATGGAGTATACTGGAAAAAAAATAGTGAAGTTGATTTTCAAATCTCTAACAAAAACAACATTTTTCATTTCTTTTAAATGAAAAATTTAAAAAAAAAACATGATGAAAATCGTATTGCCTCGTACTCAGATGCCACTAAGCAATCAATCGAATCTCCCATTTTTTATACTTATGATAGATCTAACTAACATACCAGCATACA
Organism: Aedes japonicus; assembly: GCA_034211315.2. NCBI lineage: Eukaryota > Metazoa > Arthropoda > Insecta > Diptera > Culicidae > Aedes > Aedes japonicus. Next base: position 494,769 of record JASCZW010000293.1, read on the forward strand.
TTGGCGTAAAAAACCTATCAAAATTCATAAGATTTTCCTTATGCAACATCATGAACCCCTGCATTTTGATTCCACAAGGTCCTTATAACATCCATATTTGCATCTATGGCTTTTTTTTTCAATTAATAATGATTTTCTTAAGGGGGGATACACAGTTAGAGCAAGAAAAATCTCATTTTTGAAAAAAAAAATTGCAAGGGGAAGTTTTTACTCAAATCAATTGAAACTTTTTTACAATCATAAGTGTATCCATGTAGTATACAAAAATATTTTTTTCAAAATTGTTTCAACAAAATGGCGGCCGTTAGAGTGCGTTGAAAAAGTCGTTGTATTTTGTATGTTCCGGCTCTCCTGTTCACAGTTTTGATCTGAAACCTGCTTACTCAAAAAAACTTACGTTAGTTACATTTACAGTTAGTAGATAAATTGAAAAAAAGAGTTAAAAAAATGCCTTTTGGCCTAACTTTTTTGAAAAAAATCCACATATTTTCCGCATTTTATCTCATTTTTCCATATTTAACAATAAAATATTACGAATAATTAGTTCGAGTTATCACCGGCATAAACTCCGAAAATGCTCTTTTGTGAAAAACGCGTTGAAAGTTTTAATTATCGAAAAATCATACTTACACGTTAATCAGCGTCTTCGAAAAACGACGAAAAGAAACACTTGGAGTTCGAGTTTTGAAAAAAGAGTTTCAGGAGCGTATTCTACAAGAAGTTTACTAACTTTTTATGCAAAATAAAAAAAAATATTTTTTGGTCATTCTAACTGTATATCTCCCCTTAAGTCATTCATTACAATATCATATATCAGCTTTATATGAAATACATGACTGATGTTTGTTTATAAGGTATAAGCATAAAATAGCATAAACCGCGTCTATAGCTATTTTTTGGTTACTCTTGGTTGATTCTAAATGCTGATGACCCTGATATACTTGACCTGATATAGTGCACAGTGGGCAAAAATGGAACCGAATTTTTTCTAGTATGATGGTAGAATCGGGTAAAATTAAAAATTTTCTGAGGTCAACCCTAAACGAAACCATCACCATACGATTTTTTGGACGTTTTTTCATAAGTACAGTGTAAGTGAGAGTAATATTGCTAGCGTCGATCTTAAGAATGGAATATAAGTTATTTTTCATGCATAAGGGGAGAATCGGGTTAAATTGGCAAAATGGACCACTTTTTGGCATCCAATCAAAGTGAAATTTGTTCCATTCAGTTCTTCGGCTGTTGCTGAAAATTTGCAGTGCGTTTGGGTTCAAAATAGTAGCACCAAGTTCTAGTTTGCATCCAAAATTCTTGTTCGCATCCAAAATGAGGAGAGAAATGGGAAAAATGTGACGCTTACACTGATAAAAAAGTAATGATACTATATATGTGTATATCATACTGTGCCATAAAAATGGAATGAAAATCTTGGGATGAGCAAAGGGTGACCAATTGAATGGTCACCACAAAGTGTTTTCAAGCGAAAAGGTTTATAATTCTAAATGTTACGATTAGTAAAAAGCTTCTGGAGCTCAATAAGGGAGTTCTTTGTACCTATACTGGCCTATTACCGGACATTGCCGGAGTAGATATCATTTGAAAAACATTGGCCTGGTTCAGAATGATATCTGTCGTTTCTGTTACATGGAACGTGAAACCTCGAAGCATCTGCTTTGCAGTTGTGATGCTTTGTACAAGAGCAGACTTAAAGTTCTGTACAGTGACTATATGCAACCGAAAGAAATTTGGACTGCAAATCCTGGAAAGGTGGTGGGATTTATAAACTCAATTTTGCCTGACTGGGAGACGCGTCACTTGACAAATGGTGATCAAGCTTTAAGATGCGCATTAGAATAGTAAACAGGGGTATATCACAAAAGTTCAACTCAGTGGACGCTGTGGTTCTACGCCCCAACAAAAAAAAGAAAAAAAAAACATCATGTGTGGATGTTTTGCAATTTAATCAACAAATAATCTCTATTTTTAACAAACATATACTTCCTATGTGTACAAATAACCAATATGTGTGGCCAAAAATACTTTTCATTTGTCACATAAACTTCATACGTGTTTCTCAGTGGGTTTCGTTTAAGTGTGAACAAATGAATATTATGTGAAATTTAACATGGATTTTTGCCGAACATTTTTGTTGATTTTTACCCGTGTACTGTGGTAAACCCTAAATGAGGCCAACACCATTCTATTTCCCGCATAAGCTATTTTTCACGACTCATAGCCTGCGCTGTCTAAAATAATGGGATTTTGGTTCCATTTTTACCCACTGTGCATTGGGGAAGTTTCTTATAAGTGTAAATACATTTTTTGAACGTTTGGTCCAATTTATGACAAATTGCATAACATGAATATGATACATTCAAATAATTATTGCACCATATGCGATTCTATTTAAATTTCCAATAGTTGTTTTTAGAAAAGAAAACATGTTTTTTCTATAAGCGCAAATCAAATTTTAATATAAACAAAAAAGCGATTCAAATTAAAAAATAAAAAGACATTAGTTATTGATTTGTTTACCCCTTTTTAGAAATGTTTCATAAATCCATTTTGGCAAACAGGCTGTTAGATTTTCCAAGATTTCCGATGAAATGTTTGTAGCTCATAAATAGTTCCAAACTGCCGTCCCCCACTGTAAGCTTGTCTCGTCAGGAACCTCCGAGATTTATTAATAGGACTCAGGTCCGGACTAGGAGCTGGCCAGTCTATAACATGGATGTTTTTTAATTCGGAATACCATGCAAACGACTTTTTGTTCGCGTAAATAGTAGCGATTCCCGAGTAGAAGACAAAAACATATGAATACCTTATTTTGATCTTGATAACTGGCCTTGGTATAAAAGAGCTCAGATTAAGAGGTAAAATACCTAAGCAAAATACCTAAGATTTGCAAGCAAAATATCTTTAGAATACCAAAACTTGTTATTTTGAATACCTGAGAATACCTTAGAAGTACTATCTTGGTATCGTCTTACCTCAATTTGGTATTCGCATATCATTGTGGGAACAACTTTATGGTATTATGGGAACAACTTTATGGTATTTTACCACTTAATCTGAGCTCCAATACCAAGGCCAGTTATCAAGTTATTCGGTTCTGCTCGGGTATCTTGTTGAAAGATGAAGTTGTTGTCTATAATAAGGTGTGGCCCAGTTAGAATTGAAACATAGTCTATTGCGTTTATATTTCGGATATACATTAACAAAACAGTATTCTGTTTTAACTAAAATGTTCGACTTTATGTGAACTTACTTTATGGGAAATACAAAAAAAAAATTATCATCTCGATTTCGAAGAAATTTGCGGACTTTTCCCGGAATACGTTTCATCAACCGGCGCAAATTATTTTCATCCATCGTTTTGGCAATCTTATTTCACTTGGTTCTCAATTCATTGATGCTTTTGACAACACTGCCATTCACCTTCAGCTCCCTCTTCATAATAGCCCAAAATCTCTCTATCTGTCTGACCTGGGGACAGTTTGATGCGTTGGTTGTTTACAGGCACAGTATGACTTGAGCCTTCCCGGAGACGAATCCGTTGCACGATAAAGGGTGTCCACGATGAAATTGCCACACTATGAAATTGCTCTAACTTTTTAACCGTTGGGTAGAATTTAATGAAAATTTGGGTGGATTTAGTTCATAGTGCATTATTTACATCCTGCAAGTTTTAAAGTCCTGTGATCAAAACTCGCGGAAATGGAGTCGAAAGAACAGCTCGTGCGTGATAAAATCTTGCGCATTCATCACGAGAACAAGGATCTCTCGCATCGTTCCATCGCTAAAACGTTAGGAATCGCGAATTCCACGGTGTCGCGAGTGATTAAGCGGTTCGAGGAACGGTTGACCACCGATCGGAAGCCCAGAAGTGAAGGAAAAAGTATTCCGTACAACACCAAAAATCACAACCGCGTAGTTGGGGCCTTCAACCGAAATCCGAACGCCTCCGTTCGGGATGTGGCTAAGAAGCTGCACCTAAGCCAAAGTTTTGTCCAGAAGGCCAAAACTAAGGCTGGGCTTCGAACGTTCAAGGTACAAAAGGCCCCTAATCGCGACGAGAAGCAGAACAAGTCCGCCAAAACCCGTGCCAGGAAGTTGTACCTCAACATGCTGACGAAAGTTGAATGCTGCATCATGGACGACGAAACATATGTGAAGGCCGACTTCAAACAGATCCCCGGCAACCTGTTTTTCACGGCCAAGGATAAGTTCAGCGTTCCGGAGCATGTCCGCACTCAGAAGATGTCCAAATTTGCGAAGAAATTCCTGGTTTGGCAAGCCATCTGCACGTGCGGGAAGCGGAGTGCACCTTTCGTGACCCAGGACACGATGAACGGACAGGTGTACATAAAGAGTGCCTCCAGAAGCGGCTGCTTCCTCTCCTGAAGGCCCACAACGTCCCAACAATCTTCTGGCCGGATTTGGCCTCATGCCACTACTCCAAGGACGTGCTGAAGTGGTATGCGGATAATAAGGTCAATTTCGTGCCGAAAATGTTCAACCCTCCCAACACTCCGGAGCTCCGCCCCATCGAGAAGTACTGGGCGATTATGAAGCAGCACCTTCTTAAACGACCTAAGGTAGTGAAGACAGTCGAGGAACTGAAGAAAGTATGGGTTTACATGCAAAAAACGGTTGATTCACAGGTTGTGCAGAATCTTATGGCCGGGGTTAAGGCCAAGGTGCGGGCATTTGCGTATGGACTGTAAATAAAATACGAGTAAAATGGTAAAATGAAGTTTAATAGTTATTTCTCAATCCCTGAAAATTTGATGGCAATCGGATGAAAACTCGAATTTTGCGAATCAATTTTGTGTGTGGCAATTTCATCGTGGACACCCTTTACTGCGTGCGGCGCGAAACTTTTTGGCCAAATCGCGGTCACGAGATGTTAGGGTTTGCCTTAATGTTTTTGATGACTAAGTTCCGCAGTTGACGGTTTATAGTACCCGACCGACGCTTGCTTTGAGGCTTGCGATCCGTCGACAAAGTTTCTCTGTACTTTTACAAAACACGCCACACGGTATTTCAGGGGAAAACCAACCATTTAGCAAGTTTTGGCCCAGACCACGGAGGGTTTTCCAAATGATTGCGCACAATTATTTTTATTCTTTCAAAATGGAAAATGTATTTCTCTGAAACACGTTTGAACTACACCGCGAAAAAACAATTCTGGTGTTGTTATTGTTATAGGGAATACATAAGATGTCATAGTTTACAAATCCGAATAAAAAATGTGTGTTCCAATACTAAATGGGCCACACCTTAGGATAATTTTTTGATCTATTGCAAAAAAACGCCCCAAAACCCGATGGCTAACGATTGAGTATCAAAAATTTTATATTTGATTTTTTCTACCACAGAGAGGTGGGAGACGTACGTGTTAATAAACTTCAATAGGTATTTTTCACTAGTGTATAATGATCCAATCAAATAGACTCGACTTAAATTTCGACAGGCTTGCTAAAAGGCCTTGGAAAATCATAACGAATTCGTTTGCGTATTTCTAATATCTCAGTTACATCAAGCTTCCACGTTGAAGCTGGTGGTTTTGCTCATCTGGTGCCCAACTGATTTACAAAGAAAACATGTAGCTTTATCACCGTTATAAAATATATGCTACTTGTAATTGAGGATAACCGAGCTCTCTTTTATCTCAGATGTGTACCAGCGCTGGAATAAAAGTGTTCAAACTACAGATGATTATAAAAACATTCTGCTTCGGTCGAAAATCGTATTAAAAACTGGGAGAAACAATCTGGCGAGTTACTTGCATGTCTCCTTAACGCCTAGGTATTTCTAAAATTGTTGGAATAAAAGAATGTAGTACTATTTTAAATTGACTTCTAGAATTTTAATTCAAGATTATCGTTATCTTGGTGTTTTTAAGTTTTAATGAGCCAAATTACATCTAGTAGCAATATCCTCATGGTAGGAAAAAACACAAAGTCAAGGTAATAAAAGGCTTCGGTTTCATAGAAGGGATTATTGATTTAAGTGCAATTGAAGTTGCAAAGGTCAAACTCCTAAAATCGTAAGTCTTGAAGCAAAACGTGGCTTTCTAAGTTTCGTGAAGTATCAAAGCAGTTATACGCATCATCTCTTTATGAATTGCTACTTTTCAATACTGTTCAGTTGATTTTTTATTTTTGTTTTTTATCCGCGGAACCCACACCGATGGAAACCGAAACCCTAAAATACAATGATTTTTCAACGCAAAACTTACACATTTAAACCGTGTTTTAAAATTAAGTCTAGATCGGTGTTAATTTTCACGAGGGAAATGATGTTTGATTTAGTTTCTTTGAGTTGAGTACTTTCTGTTTCAATAATTTGTTAAACTGCCTTCAATTATGCTAGCTAGAAAATCAGCATATCATCTTGATGGATTGGCAATAGTCAAAAACAAATGATCATTTTTAAAAACGCATTGGTACAATGGGCAGGGATGTCTTGTCTGTATACAAAATTCTTTCGTAGAACAATTTTCTCTGTTGAACCTATAATCCATTTACGTACCAGTATCAGGATCCGATCGGTAGCAGTATGCTTGTAAAACCTTAACACTCGTACCTTACACTTTGCGTTTCAACTGTGCTTAGTCAGTAATGAAACTGTTTTCTCTTTTCCATAAATTGATGTATGCAAAGCTTATCCTACCCGTAGATTGAATGCCAAACTATAAGAAAAACCTACTGACCATAAGCTTTTCTGGAAATGGAAAAGCGTATTGACAACTTTCTTACTTTTCTCCCCGTAATCAATGTGTATTGTGTGTGTACTTATGCTGGGCTGTCTCTAGTGAAAAATCGTGTACTTTCCTGTACCACCTCTGTATATCTCTGTCTCTTCCTATGTCGATGTTAACCATGTGTATCAGCGTGAACTGTGTGTTGATGTGACTCCGTAAAAGTCGAACCCTTTGTGTAACTGTAGTAGCTGTAGTACCATACCTTCCAATGGCAGTATCAGACCCTGAAAAGAATCAAATTCACAATCGACAAACTGGCCCCTTTTTGATAAACCACCAACCATCTCAAATACGTTGATTTATTTTTCAAAATTCAATGCAAGCCGAAATCATCAAGATCAATTTTTGAACAATTTGAATGAAAACTTCGCAAGGATCATCATGCAAACTTTTTTCGGAAAACACACTGAATATCCATGCTTCACAAAACGATACTTTCTGTGAACAAAAAAACACCTACACCACAGTTCCAACAGGACAGCGATTCACTACATCACAGTTTTGCATAAATTTATACATATCAAAACAGTAGCCTAACAGTTTTTCTTGCTAATGCTTGGCTCAGCATTTTCGACCAAACCAAGACGAGAGACATGAAAGCTTCTTTTCTTGTCAGTGCCAATGGAAAGAACATGTATGGGAATGTGCGTGTAACTGACTCTCTCTTTTTAAGTGATTTACTAGAAGATCTTCCACCAATCTCGCCTCGGCATGCGAACAGTGACAGTTTTTTAGTTTACCGTTTGATACGTTTTTGGTTTTCTCGTAAGTAGCTTAGATTTTTTGATTCTCTTGAGGCAGTTTATAAATTATTGTTTCCAATTTCATTTGTATATACATAACGACATGTAGAGTTAAGCTGCTTTCTGAGTGACATAGTGATAGAGGATTAATTTTACTTATAAGTATGCTTATTATAGTCGAACAAACACGATATGCTTTTCTAGCGTCTACTAGTATAGAGAAGGAATGAACTGAAGATGTGATGGAGTTTTGTCCTGTTCTCCCGTGTCGCATTTCCTTGGCTTGAAAATGATTTGTTTTCGGATCAATTCGTTCTATATTTTAAGTTTTTTGTCTAGGTAGTGTACGGAAGGAATTACATTATAAATTGTTTTAGTGACAACATTGATAACCCACGGAATGATGGTCATTTATTGAAGGTTTTATTTTTCTGCTCATGGCATAAGAATAAGATGATTATGGCAATATTTAAGATGCCAAAATCAACTAAAGAACACGTTAGGGTTGTTTTGTCGATTCATTTCGTTTTTTAAACCTTCTTCTTATGTACACTGATCAAAAGATCATTTACTAACTTTTTTCTTAAAAGGTACGACAACTTCATTTTTGATTTCAATAAACCATCACTTTGAGTCCTGAAAATAACTCATCAAGTTACACTTTCATTGAATAATTCAGTTTATGAAAAAAAAAAACACCAATGAACAATTTTTGATCATAAAGATATACAATTCTGAATTTATTACCAAAACAGAACATATTTTGATTTTTGTTTCCAGCGAATAATTTAGATGAAATGTTGAAATTGTTACGTTCCAAGCGTTATTCTAGTAAACGATTTCTCCATTCCATTTGATGCATTTTCGAAAAATTAAGTCGAGCCTTAAGCTGTAATTAACCGGTTTCTCTGCCCAAACCTGTCCAGTCTATCAGTTCTAATATCAATAGATGTCAGTTATCAGAAAGGCGTCGAAAAATATTGTACACCGTATCCAATATATTCTCATACAAAATAAAACACTATTTATTTCAAATCGATGATCCAGATTTTATTAATAACTTTACCCATAATAGTGCAATATAATACTGATCAACTACAGCATATGTTTTGGAATAACACCGCCTATAACCTTTTTGACCAGCTCCAGATGTTTTTCGAAATCGTCATAGGCGGCAAACAAGACTTCCATCGACATTTCATCCCAAATTCGTTTGATTACGGTTTTGAATTGGTTCATATTAGACGCCCTGTGGTCATTTACCTTTGCCAGTATGTATGACCATACGAAATAATCCAAGGGATTCAGATCTGGTGAACTGGGAGGCCATTCATTCTTGCCCAAAAAGTCGGTCAAGTTTTCTCTGCAACAGCCCTGAACGAGATTTGCAGTATGCGATGACGCTCCGTCCTGCTGAAACACATAGTGCTCATCTCCAAACACCTCTTGTACATATGGCTTGACAACTTTCTCCAAAACTTCCGTTTTATAATTTACGGCATTCACTTTAACGCCTTTTTCGATGAAAACCAGTGGTAATTTGCCTCGCTTGCAAATTCCTCCCCAAACCATCACTGACGCAGCACTTTGGAACCGTGGAATATTCCTATCACTCTTTGGAACAATCCTTGAAGAGAGAGCCCACACTCTGTCGTTCTGGACATTGTGCCATTGTTGCAAGACGAATAACTTTTCGTCGGAAAGATAAATTCTTTCCCACCGTGCCGCGACAAAGGCAGACTTGCTATTTCGAGTCGTTTCTGCTACGAAGGTTCCAAAATTCCGTGAACCTTACGTTTCTTGAAAACTTGGAATCCTAGGTTATTTTGCAGTATATTGTGCATTGACGATCTCGAAACATTCAGATCTGCGGCCATTTTACGCGCTGTGATTTTTGTCTAATCCGTTCCCTGACCACTTTAACAACTCGTGTAGTCCGCACTTTACGAGTACGACCGGATCTCTTCCGGCCATCCAACGAGCACAAAATCCCGCTTTACTCCGAGGTTTTTCAAATTTCTAAAAAAAAAGGGCCCGTGCGCTCACCTTTCAAAAACTTTTTTATCTCCTCAACTCCTTCATCGCTGGTAAAAGATAAACACCGAATGAAAACAATCGGACATAACCTAAAAGCGTTTGTATAAGCACAGTGCAAAACTACACCAACACATACGTGAAGCATGTTGAGTAGTTGCACGACATCAATGCAAGGAAAAAGTGTATGAGAATATATTGGACCCGGTGGAGAATGACTTTGGTCGGTTTTGATATTGCATACGCAACTGCTGTGTCTTACCTGTCCGTATCTGAAGCGTTGCTTTTTATTTTTCATCCTGCAAGACTGCATGTCACGTAATATTAAAAAAAAGACCAAAACCAAACAAAATGGTTTAAAGTTCATTAAGTTGTTCTCACTAAATCGAAAAAACTTATAGAGCGAAGAAAACGGTAATGTTAACAAACCATAAAATGAATTAAAAATTTTAATTCTGAGAATTATTCTGAGAAATAGTCAGTTTTAACTACTACACAACACTGAAAATATACGAATAATATAAGAAAATATACGAAAAATCAAGTAACAAACTTTTACTAATTAGTAAGGCCATTTTTACAAGCCATCTTGCAAGGCATCATAATTACTTGACCTTTTTATGAGAGTTCTTAAACTACCATAGAAATGTATGCCTCCAAAAACTTCTACATGCCAAATTTGGTTCCATTTGCATGATTAGTTCCACGAGGAAAGGATTATTCTGATAACAAATTTTAATACAAGGTTATCATTTTTTGATCACTGAATATGTTATCACAGCCAGTAAAGCTTGAATCTTAGCGTGTGTAAAATTCCGCAACCGTCAATTTAAAAGGAATCGCCTAATGATAATAAGCAACTAGCAAATCTGTCAATTTTGTTGGCGCAATAACGCATCAAATTGCACGTCAAAAATCGTTTCAATATCGGGTGGCGTGCGACGAATGAAGGAGAGATATTTCGACACGCTAGCAGATGCCGCAACTTTACCACAACTTAGTGAACTACGAGACGTTGAAAATTTACACAAAGATATCGATTAATTTTGTTCTTGCTAAAACATCTGTCTGTGATGTTATCATTGAGGCTGAATAAACAGCAAAAATAACAGAATGCATAACAAGAGAATACACGTTAAATATCATCATCATAGCTTATTTTGTTATTACTGCGAACATCTTGACAGCAAACCCTGTATCACAGAGAACAGACATCCAAACTAGAATATATTTCTCAAAAAAACATGTGTAAGGATTCAAATTAAAATACGTTAAAACACTATTGCCATCTCTCGGGCTATGGCCACTTGCGATTTTTAATGGAACATGGGTAAGATTCGTTGACCGTGCGGTGAAAGAACTGAACTGCCAAAAAATTTAGTTGATGAATAAGATTTCAAGCTGGTCAATGGGTGGCGATTCCAGCGCCGCCACGCTATTGCCAGTTCATTACGATTAAGAAATGGCCGTTAAATTTCTTACACATTTTGAATTTGACTTGGATGTCTGTTCTCTGTGCCTGTATTGTAAGCAAATTTATTGAAATAGTTTTAAACTGTGTTATCAATTTGGAATCAAATTCTAATGCTGATATCTAAAAAATATGTTTTGATAAAAAGCATAATTTCTTGTTCAAATACGTTGGTAATATTTATAGTTTTACATTCAGCTAATGACGTTCGCGGAAAAATATATGTTGAAAATGAAAAAATATGATAACATAATTTGCCAATAGTGATAACTAAATTTGTTATGCGATAAAAGCAAGAATAAAAACGATATCTAACAGAACTTGTTACTTATATGGTACTAGCTTGTTTTTATCCTAGGCTAGGGTCTCGAGTTATGCAGAAATTTCTGTTCCATTTGTATGGGAGCCCTCCTTTCAGAGAGTGGAGGGGATTCAAACTATCATAAGAACCTTTTCCAGCCCCAAAAACCCCTCCATACAAATTTTCATAACAGAGGTGATAATTCTCATGTTTGATTTAAATTTGTGTTTCATTTGTATGAGAGTTCCTCCTTCTAGAGAGAAGAGGGGTCTCGTACCATCGTAGAAGCATTTCTCGCCTTCAAAAACATTATCTACATGCCAAATTTGGTTCCATATACTGGATTAGTTCTTGAGTTATGCAACAAAAAATCTGTTTCATTGGTATAAGAGACCCCTCTTTCAGAGGGAGGAGGGGTCCCATACCACCGTAGAAACATTTCTAGTCTCCAAAAATTTAAATTTGATGGAAAATTTAAAAATATTTCGAAAAATGTATCGATTCATATGAAAAACTACCACTTTATATATGAAAACTACGCATATAAGGTATAAACAATTTTACCGAATTTGTTTTCTAGGTGTATCTAAACCGGTTGGACTTGGAGTAATTTTGATTGTCTTTTTTTTGCAATTTCCAAATAATTAAGAACTTTCAAAAAAACGTCCGGCGGAGGAATTGACTCCGAATAAGGCTCTGGATTATTATTCAATTTTATTTTAATTTGTTTCATAAAAAATCTAAGATACACAACTCATAAAAGTAGTGTGAACTTCTGTTCAATATCAAGCATATAAATGTAGTGTCACAAAACTTACAAATTAACATTATAAATCGTGTAAGGATCGGAGATTTTCTTTGCATTTCCGATAGTGTTGAATACAAAAGCACTCTTTCACGCAAGTGGGGAAGGAAATACAATTTCACATGCTCTGATGTTTTACATCACAATGAAAATTCTAATTTTTTCCTGTGTTTCTATCTGTGCATAAAGATAAAAAAAAATATAAATAACGAATGCAGTGTTAAACAGCAAATCAAAGCAAAGAAGAAACTCATGAAATATTTTCATTGTAGTTTACGTTTGATGACTGTAAGCTTCTAATAGTTGCTCATGCTAAAAGTCGATGCCGTGAAATCAGTCCGTAGTCTTTCATTATTGGTTTCTGTAACAATTTAACTTCGGTGACAGTATGTGGTTGGCCTAGGGTTCCTACCCCAGTGATTGGGTTGCCATCTTAGATGTAGCTTGCTGGGAACAGCATTTCTTATTCAGCCACTGGATGCCAGACAGACGCTGTTTGAGCCGCACTTCCGTGGTGGACAGCGTCTCGGTTGGTGGAGCCTTTTACCCTTATAGCGGGGTGACTCGCTTTGACAAGTCTGCCTTTCGAATATTTGTGGATTTTCGGAAGAAACTCAACAGTGTCCAATAACTGCACAGTCCTCCCACATCTAGGTCAGCCTCCGCTAATTGTTCGGGACTGCTTATTCGGATATTCGCAGTTAATCATCATATCTGATGGCCGTTCGTTATTGGCAACCTATGACCCCCTGGTGGCTTTGAGCTAAGCCCCGTAGAGTTTCCACCTACTCGACGGTTCCTGGGATAGTTGCTCAACGAGACATGATAATATATACATAGAAGAAAAAAATCTGAATTCTCATTGTAATGTAAATATCACAGCATGTTAAATTGAATTTAATTCCACACGAAGGAACAACTGGTATGAAATAGTTCTAACTAATATAAGCTTTTGCATACAATATTATCGGCAATGTATGGAATACCCCAGCACTTTACACGATGCATAATGCATATTTTTTATGTTTTGTGACGCTCCATTTATATGTATGTTTTTTAAACACAAAAGCAAAACTTCTTCTTTTCGCGTGTTTCCTTATTCATAAACTGAACCATGGAATTTTTATTACATTCTCGGTTCATGCAATCTCCACTAATATATACTGGTGAAATATCTTACACAACTGTAAGAAAATCTATCGTTCTTCCGTTTGGTGTATGTTCGGTTGGTTGTAACCCATACAGCGAAGCCTAGCACGATTGTAATACGATGGAAGTAAAGTACGCTATCTTAATTTAATCGTACTTTCCATCCTAATGCAATCGTTACACAATTGCACGTCCAGTATTATAATCGATTGACTTGTAACGTGAAAATAGCTAGCGATTCATTTCCAATTTTGAAACATACTTAAAGTCCGCCTTGAAGTAGGATTTACTAGGACTGTTCACTTCAAACAAATACATAAAATAAAAATTAAACATCCACTTCGTGGCGTTAGTTTATCAGTTCGTTCGGATCGAGAACCAGAGATTCGCCATAAGATGCCATAAGATATTGTACAGTCTCCTTGTCCAGTTTAATCGCCGCAGAACGCCAGTTTACCTTGAACTGTTTCTCGCTCACTACAGCTTTTTGAGTCTAATTAAGGTTCCGCTTGACGATGGCCCAATATTTTTCGATTGGGAGCTATGGCGTGTTTGGAGGGTTCTTGTCCTTGGGCACCACTTGAACGTTGTTGGCAGCATACAACTCCATGGCCTTTCTTCCGTAATGGCAAGATGCCAAACCCAGCCAAAATAGAACGCAACAATTGTGTCGCTTCAGGAACGGCAGTAGACGTTTTTGTAGGCACTCGCTCAGATAAATTTCCTGGACGACGGTTCCGGTCGCAATGTAAACGTTGCTCTTCAAGCCACAGGTACAGATGGCCTGCCACACCAGATATTTCTTCGAGAACATTGACAGTTCAATGTGTTTGAAAATATCTGCCACCTTTCCTCGACCGGGCTCCGTATAAAATTACTGTCCAGGAAGCTATTTAAAGTCTGCCTTGACGTTAGTTTCATTGTCCTGTACAACGCAACCAAACTTCGTCAGCATCGCCGTGTACAAATTTAGCGATCGCGGTTTGGAGTCAACACTTTCTTGTAAGTCGACAGTACAGCTCGTTTCTTAGCTCTATTCACCGTTGAAGGCGACAATACCAGCTTCGTTGCGACATCTCGGACGGAGAGGTAGGGGTTCAACTCGAAACGGCGGGCAACTATTTTTGTCGTCGCTGTGGCCTCCGCCTTTTGATTTCCCCCCGATCCAGCTTCCCTGGCTGTCGAAAAACGTTCACCGAACACTTTTAATACGTTGGTAACAGTTTATTTCAACAATTTCGCCAACTTGGCGTTAGAGTCGATTGGTTTTTCATGGCGAATACGTGCAAAATTTTGATGCGTTGCTTCTCTTCTTTCGACGACATTTTGATAACTGAAGTGCTAATCTCAAAATCAAAATAGAGACATGATGCTACACGCACACATCTTTAAAATGAATTTTGTTTAATGCACGATGAGAGTAAATACGTCATGTTTAAGTCGACCAAATTTTGATCGAAACACCCTTTATTGCAGCAAATTTTGATTACCAATTTGACCTATAGTTTTACTTCGATTTGAAGCTCTTGCCACAACTGGTAGAAAATCTTATTAATTTATATATATTATTAATTAAGTCTGCTTGTTTAATAAAAATACAACTGAGTGTTGGTAGAGCATATATACGATTCAAAAATTAAAAATTGACTCACTCTCAATGAAAAAAAAGGCTTTTCATGCTCCCAGGGAAGAGATGTAACTCTTTAACTGCCTTTTGCACTACATCATTGAGATACTTCTAGATTCCTATCAAAATGAATTCATCAAGAGAAAGTTTTTCATGGTTATGAAAAAAAAATCATTTACATTTTAATTTTGTTAGTCTTACATTAGTCGAAATTATTGCACAAATTATATTTCTCAAATAAAAATAAAATACATAAAAATTTGAGAAGACTTACCAAGAATAGTTGAGAATAAACAAAACATGTTGTAAATGAGATTCAACGCAAGTTTTTTTCTAACTAAATTCAACGTAAGTTGGTACTAAAATCAACAATTCATTCATAAACTGAATTCTTCAAGCGATCTTCATTAAATAATTATCATGTCATTTTATTCCGTACACTGCTAAGAAGTTTGCGTACTGAAATCCGTAACTAAAAGTTATATTTTTATTTGACAAACTGTCTTTTTGATGAACCAGCAAGCTGGCTAGCTAAATAATAATTACTCAAAGCTGCCTATTATGGTCGATCATCATCTTTATATTACAAAAAAAAAACAATATTATTAGCGGGCTCGCTGGTGCATCAGGTAATTTTGTATTCTCGTTCAAAATTTCAACGTTTTTTCTCAGACCAAGGATGTTTCCTGAAAATTCCGCTAAGATAAACACTCAATCAAACCGTAAAAAATGCACACACACATATTCGCTTCAAAGCTGTTTTTCCACTTTCCTCCTCCGGAACATCAATACAATGTCGATAGAACAATTGAGGAAATTGGAAAACTCCATTCCCTTTCGTTTGTGAAGGAATCAAGTTTTCTATAACATAATTTCTCGGCCATTTAAGTCACATTTTAGAGCAAAACTGTTACGCAGAACTTCAGCGCCGTACTCCACAGATGAGGTACACTGACAAGTTAACACATTTCCAAAGTGTCAACATTTCAGTGCTTAATTTTCGCATTTGTTCGTTCGTTACGTTCTGGTTTATTACTTGTTCTCCTATACAATCTGCTTCTTTACCGTTATTTATTTCGATTTTTTATCTTACTTGTTCAAAGCCTACATCTTTCTCTGTCTCTCCCTGAATCTTTCTTAACATAGATATATACTAGCCACCTTAGTTCACACCCAAACTTTCTTCATTTAGTTTTTCGATTGTTGGTTCATTTATGTTCACTAGAGTCTTCCATTACAATCATCGTCCTGAGAAGGATATCTTTTCTTATTTTACTATACTTCAGGAAAATAGGATTTTTAATGTTTTTCGTTTGATCTAGTTGACAAAGTACGACAAAAGTCACTGTATGAGAGTTCGAGTTTGAAAATGTGCGATTCGCGTTTTGGGCAATGGATTCGTTCAGTTGGGATGGCTTTTTTTTATTGTGGTACCACTGTGTGATGGCATTCTTTCAAACCTCTTTTTTTTAAACTAGTTCATTTATTCGGAAGGTTCAACTGCGATGATTCACTGTTTTTTTTCTCTATCATATAACAACTTAATACTCACCTGAATACTTTTTCTTTTTAAAATAACGACGTTAAACCGGAAGCTGCACCGTTTACTCGCAGTATATCAGAAGTTAAAATGGGTAACATTGTTTGGGATGGATTGGACAAGAGAACATGGAAACAAATTTCTGAAATATCATCAGGTAGTTGTCGCAAGCACTAGAACTTTGTGCTATATAGTCAGGGCTCAAACACATAAATCGAATAAATAAACACATAAATCACGCAACGTTTAGTAAGATATTAAAATATAAGAACTGATTTCCGATTAGGACCGATTTATACCAACAGTAAGGATGTTAAAGATTGTGCTAGAAAAAAATACAACAGACAAAAATGATTGTCAAAAATTCATTTAAAGTGGAATATTTTAAATACACTTAGGGAATAAAAAAACACATCCCGAGCAGGAAAAAATATCATTGTAATACCTAATTTTGATCATGATAACTGGTATTGGTATTAAAGAGCACAGCATAAGAGGTAAAATATCCAAGCATAATACCTAATAACTGCAAGCAAAATATCTCTCAAATAGCAAATCTTGTTATTTGGGATACCTGGGAATACCTGAGAGGTACCATTTTGGTATTGTCTTACCTCAATTTGGTATTCGCATAATATTGTGGGAACAATTTTATGGTACTATCCTCTGGTATTTTACCTCTTATGCAGCGCTCTTAAATACCAAGGCCAGTTATCAAGTCATTCATTCGTCTCGGGATATTACCTATGTTCTTGCAAAGTTGGTTTATTAACCCTCCTACTCTAGGCTAAATGTCCGCACCTTGGACTTAACGCAACCCCTAAAATCCTGTGCAACACTTGCGCTATATTTCTTACACACTTTCATCCACTCTTTCTTTAAATTCTTGTCGGTTTTGAAGAGGCTCCCTGTATTCCAGAGCTTGCCCTTCATAAATGCACAGCGTATTTCGATTGGGTGAAGTTTTGGCGAGTTTCCCAGAATGGGGGAAACGAAAATAGAATCATTGGCTTCGTACCACTCCATCACCTGTTTTACGTAATAGCACGATGCTAGATCCGGCCAAAACAGAGTGTCAACTTCGTGAGGCCGAAGGAAGGGCAGCAGGCGCTTCTGGAGGCATTCATCTTTGTATGATTGTCCTTTGATGATGCCGGGCGTTATGCAATGCTTGCTGTATTTGCCACACTCACAGATTGCCTGACACACCAAGCACTTCTTGGCAAATTTGTCAAGCTTCTTCTTCCGGAACTTCGCCGAAACATCCAGGCAGGATTTGCCGACCAAAAACTCCAGGCCGGAGATCTACTTGGCGTCCGCTTTTATGTACGTCTCGTCGTCCATTATGAGGCATTTCGGCAGCACCAACCACTCGCGGTTTAGCTTCCTGACCCGGGATTTGGCCATTGTTTTCTGTTTATTGGTTCGGTCATGCGTCTTCTTACATAGAAGACATGAAGTCCGACCCGCTTAATTGTCTTCTGGATGAACCAGATGGAAGAATTGACCTTCTTGGCCACGTTCCGAATCGAATGGTTCAGGATGTGCTCAATTGGTGATGTCCAACTGTTTTGCGATCCACCTGTGGGACTGGCCTACATTTTCCACAATCGCGTCTACTCGCAAAAAAAACTGCAGTAGACACTACAATTTAGAGTATTTAATTAAGCGCAAACATCAAAAAATGTAACCTGACTATAAATGCGTTTGGGTACGAAAGTGACCCCTTCGGCTTCGTACCACTTTAGGACAACATTTGAATAGAGGCATAAGGCAAGATCCAGCCAAAAGATCGTATATCCCTCGTGTTGCTTCCACAGAGGAAGCAGACGCTTTTTAGACACATCTTGAGGTAGATCTCCCCGTTTACAGTCCCGCTAGTCATTAACGGGGCCCTTCGTTTGCCACATGAGCAGATCGCTTGCCAAATCATGTATTTCTTGGCCTACTTTAAAAGTTACTACGGAAGCTGCCGTAAGTCTGCCTTGACGTAGGTCTCATCATCCATGATGAGACAAT
Organism: Aedes japonicus; assembly: GCA_034211315.2. Classification (NCBI taxonomy): domain Eukaryota; kingdom Metazoa; phylum Arthropoda; class Insecta; order Diptera; family Culicidae; genus Aedes; species Aedes japonicus. Next base: position 513,227 of record JASCZW010000293.1, read on the forward strand.
GAGGCTTCGTCAGCATCTGAGTGTACAGTTTCCGGGCCCGTGACTTTCCCACCGTATTTTGCCATTCAACACGATTTGAAACCTTCTGCACATCAGAAAGCCGTATATAGTCCCTCCAGTAACCGTTGAGGATTTTCCAGGTGCTTGCGCAAAATCAATTCGCGACGTTGGTTTTCGGGTGCCGCCATTTTTTTTCCAATTTCCGAAAAACTAACAGCGATAAAAATACAAAAAAAATAATAAACTACTTCTACCCAACCCAAATTTCTACACCGTTTTTTCCGTTATGCAATTAGATGTGGGACACCCTTTAACTTGCTTCATGGCGAAGGTCGTTATGATTTCTTTTTTCTATGTCGGGTGTCTTTATCACAGCGACCATGTTTTAGTTCAACTGTGCCAAATCCCCCTTTTTTCGCTTTAGATATTGTCAGCATGACGCATCACTATCGCTTGAAATGATCGCCAATGTTTGAATAAATGAATTGTCCCAGGACGGTAGAGTACACCAAACAAAGTGCATTACCGCACTGGGGTTTGTTCTCCAGATCGCAACGGGTTCTAATAGCCGTTTGCTGAAGAAGTTTAAATCTTTTTAAGGAAATGTTCGAGTCTTCGTCATCAATATCACAAAATCGACATGAATCATTTTGATGTTTTTCCATTAGCTTCAAGTGATAATGGTTCGAACAATGGTGAGTTACTTACTTTACCAATCAGGCCAAGGCCGGTATGGCCTCTGCTGTACACAGAAGTTGTCTCCGTTGTAATCGGTCCATGGCTGTAACTCACCAGCCTCGCTGTCTGCGGAGGATCTGCATGTCGCCTTCTACTTGATCGAACCACCTAGCTCGTTGCGCGCCTCTTCTTCTTACACCAGTCGGTTCGTTTTCGAGAACCATTTTAACAGGGTTGTCGTCCGGCATTCTTATAACATGTTCAGCCCATCGTAGTCGACCGATTTTAGCGATGTGTACGATGGGAGGGTCTCCCAGCAACTGATGGGTTCATGGTCCATTCGCCTCCTCCACGTTCCGTTTTCTATCTGCACTCCACCGTAGATCGTACGCAGCACCTTCCGTTCAAAGACACCAAGGGCGCGTTGGTCCTACACTAGCAATGTCCAGCAATGTCCTAGTAAATGTCTTGTAGATTGTCAACTTTGTAGTTCGACGAACTTTGTTCGATCTTAGCGTCCTTCGGAGTCCAAAGTAGGCATGATTGCCAGTCATAATGCGCCTTTGTGCCTCTCTGCTGGTGTCGTTATCGGTGGTCACCAATGAGCCCAGATACACGAATTCGCACACACAATGACGAGTTATAAGGCCTGAATATATGGTGAGATCTTTTTTGGTAAGATCAATTAATTTGCTAGTGATTGAAATGTTTAAAGTACTGAACCGCTTTACCCACTGGCTATAAAAGTGTTGTTCCAGTTTGCCTACACTCTTAAGCATTCCCAGGCTTTCATCTCCGTTCTTAGAGATGAAGCAGATAAACCACAAAGGGGTTCAGGAAGAGACGACCCGAGTCTTGCTAGTTCATCAATTCCATCAATTCCGTTTCCATCAATTCCACTCAAGAACTCAGTTCTTGGGTCGATCATTTTCCATCTGTCAAGTGAAAGTAAAATTATAATTGAATCCACGAATTAGTACACTGCCTAAGAAGAGTATTAACCGAATATGATGACTTTATGTGTTCATCAAATATTTTTTCCAATATTTTAAGGCGGCACAAAAATGGCCAAATATCTACATCCCAACTCCGACTTTTCAAAGGCGTAAATCTAAGAGCATATAAAGATTTCACATACGAAACTTCGAAAGGATTAGCAGGCGCCAGTTCTGTAGTGCTAATCGTGACTACTACTCGGCACCCCAGTCGGTCTGGGTTCAATCCCAGTCAAAATCGGTGGTTATATCTATAATTTAGAAGAATTAAGAAATTTATTCAAATCTAATCTAATCTAATCTCATACTAACGCAGCCAATTCGTGAAAGCATCCTGGAAAATGACGTTTTCTTGAATACATCATTTTTCTTGTCATCGGCCAGGCCAACTGCGTAGTGTGTGCCGCAGAGAGGATTCCAAGAAATAGAGCAATTCCAGAAAGATCTAAAATCACTTTACTACTCTGAATCAAGAGAAGGAAGAAAGCGTGGACCTCCCGTACCAAACGCTTCCATGTTGAGTTATACAGTGTGATAATTTGTACCTTATCGTTGGGAGCATAGATGCTAGAAAGATTAGTTTATGCTCCTTTTGCCTGTGGGTGAACTTTTGGCATTCGAACCAAAAGCGTGGCAATAATTGCCAAGGTTATAGCGCCTTATCTCGCTCCATGGGGGATAAGTGGACTAAAATTTACGATGATGGATAAATGCGAAGCTGAAAATAGCATAAAAAATATTGTGAAGGGATGTTATAATATACAATGAGTATAACATTTGTACTATCTGCATGTCTTCTGATTCCATGGATGATCCAAAATGATATACCGTATAAAGAAATAAAGAATACTTACATTTTTCGTGGTATGGTAAGACTTCAGCATGCTATCTTACCGCGCTGCCTACATTGCGTTGGTGGGACTGCCTCCTAAGGTATAGCTGACGAGATACAGCGTTTCTTACTCAGCCGCTGTTTGCGCCGCACCTCCTTGGTGGACAGACGCTCGGCACGCACCTCCTCAATGTAGCTGAAGTCAGAAGGACAACAGTGCCCAGGCTGCACTACCAGCTAAGTACGCAACCCTTAGCTGGCGGTCTTTGTCATCTGCTGACCCGTGGAAGCATGAGGTAGGAACTTGTGAGGACCAGAGCTATGTTACGGGGACGCACGCTCCATCACAGTTGTCGACTCACCATTTTGCAGCCCATGGCAAAATCTGGACAGATTAAATTTGGAATAAAACAAATTTGTTGTTAGTTCAATCCAAGACGCATTATTTATTCATTTGATTGTGCATTATTAGCCATCCTAAAACTAACTACAGTTACTTAATCAGGCTGCATGAAGAAACTACGAACTACGAAGCCAGTAGGGTCTGTGCAGACTTTTCTGCAACCGATTGCTGCTTTTGTCCAAAATTTTCAAAAATTTCTATAGTTGTAGCTTATTGTTTATTTTTAAGAGAGTTCTCTCTTCAAGTGAGCCCAATACCGCTCGATAGGTCGCAATTCCGGGCAGTAATGTAAATTCACCTTTTTCGGTATAACATGAACTCTATTCGCTTTATACCGCTCCAAAACATCTTTGACGTAGTGAGAAGATGCCAAACAGGCGAGGAAGCGTCATGGCTGCGTAAAAATGGTAACCATCGCTTCATTATAGGGTGATACGGTCAAAATTTGGTCAAGGGAAAACGCGTGTAAATCGGTAAAATCGTTTATTTAAAAAATCAAATTAAATTTCTTTTTCAAGTTCAATTAGTATAAAATTCAGGAAAAATATTCAGTTAGGCTTCCGCTTTTCCAAATCCGAATTGCCGGGCCTTACGCTTGACCCCTGCCATCAGATTTTGTACAGCCACCTTCTCCACCTTCTTCGCCGCAGAAAGCCAGTTTGCCTTGAACTGCTGCTCGTCCTTAGCAGTTTTTTTGGTCTTCTTTAGGTTCCGCTTGACAATAGCCCAGTATTTCTCAATTGGGCGGAGCTCTGGCGTGTTGGGAGGGTTCTTGTCCTTGGGAACCACCTGCACGTTGTTGGCGGCGTACCACTCCATGGCCTTTTTACCGTAATGGCAAGATGCCAAATCCGGCCAAAACAGTACGGAACAACCGTGTTTCTTCAGGAAAGGCAGCAGACGTTTATTCAAACACTCTTTCACGTAAATTTCTTGGTTGACAGTCCCGGAAGCTATGAAAATGCTGCTTTTCAAGCCACAGGTACAGATGGCTTGCCAAACCAGATATTTCTTGGCGAACTTTGACAGCTTCGTGTGCTTGAAAATATCTGCTACCTTTCCCCTTCCTTTTGCCGTATAAAACTCCTAAGCTAAGTCCCGGCAGCTGCTTGTAGTCGGCTTTGACGTAGGTTTCGTCGTCCATTACCACGCAGTCAAACTTCGTCAGCATCGTCGTGTACAGCCTCCGGGATCGCGCTTTGGCCGTCGTATTTTGTTTATCATCGCGATTTGGAGTCACTACCTTCTTGTAAGTCGATAATCCGGCTCGTTTTTTGGCTCGATGCACGGTTGTAGACGATACACCCAGCTTATTTGCGGCATCTCGGAGAGATAGGTTAGGGTTTCGCTTGAAACTACCGGCAACTCTCTTTGTCGTCTCAGCGGCTTCCGGTTTTCGATTTCCCCCCGATCCAGACTTCCTGGCTGTCGACAAACGTTCCCCAAACACTTTAATTACATTTGTAACGGTTGATTTGGCAACTTTTAGCGATTTTGCCAACTTTGCGTGCGAGTAGCTCGGATTTTCGCGATGCGCGAGCAAAATTTTGATACGGTGCTCTTCTTGCTTGGACGGCATTTTGACAACTGAAGAGTGAATTCCAAAATCAAAATAAGAGCAACATTCTACACACACACACCTTCAAAATGAGGGGTGTTCAGATTTTTTAAATGCAAAATTGAAAGAAATACGTCAAGTTGATATTGACCAAATTTTGACCGTATCGCCCTTTAGGCATTCTTCGCGGTATTTTTCCTTGTTTATCGTTCCGGTTGAAATGAAGCTTTGGCTTGCTTTACCACAGCTGCATATTGCCTGCCAAACCAAATATTTTTTTGGGAAACTTGGCCTTTTTCTCACCCTGAAATGCTCATCTACGACGTTCCGTTGTTGTATGGCAGTATAATAAGACATTCTGGGAAATCTTCCAGCACATAGGTTTCATCGTCCATTATCATGCACTAAATCTTCGCCAAATATTTGCGATACAACTTGCGAGCCCAGATTTTAGCCGTCACATTCTGTTCATCATGACGGTTCGGTACAGCTTTCACCTTAAACCCTGTATGCACGAAAGTTGGGGACATTTTTATTTTTCTAGCCACAGTACGTACCAAAAAATCTGGTCCATTCTGCAAAACTTGCTTCACCTTCGCGTCCTTCTGGTGGTTCCTGAGTTCGTTTTTGTTTCGCTCCCAGCCTTCCTGGCTGTTGTCAAACGTGTATCGAAAGATTTAAGAACGTTATGGACAGTGCTGGCAGGAAAACCAAGCGCAGTACGATGGATAAAGGAAACATCGTATATATGTCGAAAATGTGCACTTTTTACGATTCAACTTAAACATAGTACAACAGAGGGCACAATGTTATGCGATTATGATTTAAAATGTGGGAACATACGATACTATCGGAACACTGCTTAACTACTTCAGGTTGTCTGGGTGGTGCCTGCTCATACAGAATACAAACCATATTCACCTGAACACTCGATAGGACAGTGCTTCAACTGTCTTTTTAATGCTTCTTTTAATGTAAAAATATTGAACTGAAACAGAAGCTAGTCACTTTGGAATGTCTCACCATTCAAGATTCTACATATCACCGTTCCTTTAAGTTTGAAAGAATGCCACTCCGTAAAAAAATTTCCAACAGCACCGTCGAGGTAAACTTGAGTCCATCCTGACGCACGTTTCCAAACTCACTTGCACCAAGCAGTCCTTAGTAGTAGCTTCATTTGTATTGAGTTTCGTTAGCATTTAGTTTTCTGATGCGATTTACTTTCCTTATACAAAAAATCTAGAACCCTTCCTTTATATACGTAATTCATTATCCTTTAGTACAAGTGGGCTTGGTGGGCATATCAGAATAGACTAACGCAGCTGCTGCGATTTCTAGGGGATGCAGGGGATAGGAGGGATGATCGGTCAAGGGATAGGGATCGGTGGTAATGTTGGCGGGATGAATAGCATGCAGCAGCAAACGCCACTCCAGCAGCAGCAACAACAGATGCGCCAACAGCAGCAACCGATGATGCAACAGCAGCAGCAAATGCAACAACCCCAGCAACAGCAACAACCAACAACCACAGCCTCATCCGGTGGTGTCTTTTCTACAGCAACCAACCTTCTGTCCGGAGCCGCCGGTGCTGCAACCGGTGGTCTGTTCGGCAAGAAACCAGCTGCACAGACCCAACAGCAGCAGCAACCTGGCGGTGGTCCAATGAACCAACAACCCCAGCAACAGTCATCCGGTCCATTTAGTAGTTTAGGCATGAACATGGGCATGGGTGGTGGCCAGCAACAACAGCAACAACAACAACAACAGCAGCAACAGCAACCTGGCCAACCTGGTCAACCTGGTCAACAAGGTCAGCCTGGTCAACAGCAAGGTGGACCCAATATTATGGGTAAAATTCAAGAGATGGCAGCTCCAGGCGGAGATATGCTGTCGAAAGGCAAAGAGCTACTATTTATGAAATTTGGTCTCGGCGGGAAATAACCCCAGGCATTTAGTTCACAACATTATAATTATAGTTATTATTATTGGAGCTGTAATGAACCTAGACTATACTGTAAATTATTATTGCTATGAATTACTCTGAACATTATGAATCCTAAAAACGAGAACACAATACGGGACGAACTTATAGTAACAAATAAATCGTATCCGCAAATGAAAGGAACAAATAATAGGCTAGTAAGTTATATGCAGAATAAAACAAAATTTAAAAAAATCGTTGTCGATAACTTTTTGTTCATCACGATGGAGATTCAACTGTAAATACTATGATCTTAAGATTGATTTTGGTTGAAAGAGAAAGTTAAAGTTCTAGAATTTAGTGAACCAGAAACATGATCACGCACACGTATTTTTCGCGGCATTTCGATGAGAGTTAGGATTGATTTAGGTCAAGATTAATTTCCTAAAATTAACATTTATTTGTTCTTCATTTTGGGAAGGTTCGGCAATATATTGTCCCCTCCAGAGAGTAACCGTAGTCGTTTCTATACAAAACTGTTTGAATATTGTTGTTTTTATTTTTCTTTTACTTCGGTCTGGTTTGATCAATTGAAGCAAAGAGTAAAGGTTAAAATTATACAATGTTGTAGCTATTACCAGACATAAAAGACAAGTTCTAACATTAAGATGAGTGATCAAAAAACAAAGTGAATGAAAAGGTGATATTTACATTTAAAGCAAATCATTACCCATATCATTCCATATAAATATTATTATAAATATAATATATATATATTTAAAAGAAGAACAAAAACTTCATGCTTCAAAGTGCTGTTCGACATTTAGAGTAACATTTCACCGCAATCAATCCTAATCAACTGTTCAACATTCATCACTCATCACTTCATGCTAGCGAATAAAAAAAAACAAAAAGTGAAACAACAACAAACAATATTGAATTGAATCGGCGCGTCTTTAGCACAACATTAACAATAAAATACAAATATCTTCGACTAATAACAGAAAAAAAAGACAAACAAAACTTACAGTAATCTTTATCGTTATCTTATTATTGTCATCCAACTTGAATTATGAATCAAAGTGTAAAAGAATATCAACTTGACACAGTGTTATCATTTGTTACTATTTTTGTTCGTATATACAAACGTCGCTTAAGTGTTGTATTAAGAAGAAACTTAACAAAAACTAAAGTAAAATATGTAGCTAAAAGAAAATTTAGTGTAATATATGCAGTCATAACAAATGAACTCACTTCAATGCTCTAGCTATTGACTTGAAGCGACATTTAAGCATCGGGTTATTTAAAAAAAGAAGTTAGCGGAACGACTAGGCGAACAAAGTTACATTGGAATGTAAATAGATAACAGAACAGGCTCGAAGCTCCCTGATAACATAGCGAAAATCTTGTTGAAGTGTGCGTACAGGCCATTGTTAGCTGGAATACCAGGCCGGAAGCAGTGACAGAAAAAGAACACAAAAAATTTCCAGGTGAAATGTTAAAGAAAAAGACGACCACAAATGTTTACCCACCATTATTAAAATGAGAATATTTATAGTTATTAATCAATCTTTAAATTAAACTACAAAAAAAAAAGAAAAAAGACAAAAAAAATATCAAAACAAGATGACAACCAATTTCACGACGTGTAAAAATTTGAGAGTTAGTATGAAAAAAATGAAGGAGTTAAATTAATACTACAACAATTGCAAAACAAAAGAGAACTCGCAAACAATCTTGAACGCTTAGCGATTACAAAATCTTCTAGAGTTCAGTACTGGAGATGAACCAGCCTACGGCTGTTAGTTTCCTAAATAAGGAAATAAAATACTAGAGTTCAGACACTCACACAGTCGAAAATCAAACAAATGACATAGGAACACGAATGATACATACACATAGAAAAAAAAACAATCACCAGAGGAAGCTGAAAGCCTTTCCATTCTTTATTTGCAACAATATAATTGCCCTGAAATCATGATATCATGTATGTTTTTAAACGACTTCATGATTAGCTCAAAATAAGACTATACCATTTCTAGAGATTTTTTTATTAGGGCGAATCGAATATTGAGCACCTCTTTTTGTTTATTTTTTCTGCTATTCATAACTAAATTGTTTTTTTTAAGTTTTGTCTTTCGATCGGTACAAACGAACCCCTTAAATGTGTTAAAATGGCACTACAATAAATGAAAAAAGACCATAATAAAATGAAAAAATTACTCCTTCAAAAAAACCCTTGATTTATTGCAAATTGCAGAATGAAAGGCTTTCAGATTCTTTTTTTCTCACCACACATCACATTGAACCCAAAAACAACAAAACAACACTCACACAACTACTTATCACGTTCCAAAACACGTGCACCGTTTGCTAAGATGAGGTGAGGAAATATCAAATCAAACGTTACCAGACACAAAGGAACACACATAGATGGCGCGCGGTGACTGGCAATCGTAAGTATTCTCTTTAAATATTTTTTTTTCCTTGTCTGAGTGCATCATTCTTTCTTCCGAATGTTCAATAACTCAATTTTCATCATCCAAAACAAAATATCACAAAAGACTGCGCTCGCGCCTAAATGAGGCTTCGTGAAATTCACCTGCGCTTCGCGTTAACTGCACAGTCAGATGAGACCAAATTTAGCAATACTGCTTTGCTCCTACCTGTGTTTTGAAATCGCGTGATAAAGCTATCAAAACATAACAAAAAATTAAACCTCAATAACAGCTTATTACTCACCAAATTTCGCAGAAGAAAAAATCCCCGATCAAAAATCCCACTCACGAATTGGACAATTTTCCCACACGTTTCTTTTAGGCCCCAACGACTGTACACTGGCGTAATAGGCGTCGCTTAGCGCTGATACATTAGTTTACACATTAAAAAGAAGAAAAAATCCAGTACTGCCTGTACAAACCGAATTCGTTGAGAACAAAGCCAAACACAAACAAAAGATTAACACGTAAGCTCATTTGGACATTCATCCATTTCACTCAAATAAAGTTCATCGCCAAGTTACTGATGCCACTCGTTATTCCATTTGAAGCAGAACAATTAAGGAAAATCGATTGACTTCTAGTTCTAAACAATATTTTATCACGTATTATCGTAAGACAGGACCAGGGCTGGAAAACGTACTGTATTTTGATATTTACATTTTTACGACCAATTGAACACAGGCAAAAGTGAACCGCTGACAGACGTTTAAAAACATGATATAAAACGGGTTGCCAGTCAAACTGTCAGACTTAATGGAGCAATAAGTTGACTAGGCGGCGCTGTGCAAAATGATTCCGACACTATTAGGTATGAAATTTCACACAACAAATTGGTATTGTTTTGTTCGACCTTGAAAGACATTCACTCTGCGAGCGAACCATTATGAGAGAAAATGTCATGACATGCTTGTACTGTTTTCTACAGCGACATAAATTTATTTCGATCAGAATTTCGTTGATTGCTGGCTAATTACTGCATGCATATGATGTTCATTATATGCAATCAAATAAGAATTGATACTGACAACTCATAACCAAAGATTACCAAACAAGTTAATCAAACTATCAAATACAGCCACATGCCATTTCGAAACTGTTTGTAACTGTAAAAATAGGGCGACATTTTTCTCTTTCTGCTTTCGGTCTTCTGCGTTTGCTTGAAGTGAACCTATAAATTGTCGGTGGTGGCCGTGCATCAAAATTTTGCAGCAGGTGATTTTTTAACGAAAAAAATGTACATCAACATGTGACACACGACTGACGAAAAACTCGGCCCCAGCGCTGGTAGAAATCAGGCCATTGAAGCCAGTGCAAATGTTATTACTTTCGAACTGAAAAAAAAAACTTAACGGTTTAAGCTCGGTTGGCTAGTTTGAAAAATCACCAGAGCTAACCACAACGAATTGTGACTCTTCGTTTAAAAAGTTGAAACGATCAGAAAGCTGTCAAACATAAAGGCGTTATGCCTTATTCAAACTACAGAGTTATAACATAGACTAACTCTAAGACCAGTGGTCCCATACAAAAACGTTTTTTTTCTTGGCTCAGCCAGTACTAGCATAGCGGTCCCAAGCTCGGTCGCAAGCTTAATAATGCGCCCCTATTAATGAACTCACACGAACACACTCTCAAATATTCTGTTAAAATAACACATCAAATCAAAACAAAGGCGCAAATATGTACAGCAAGGTGCTGACTTCAAGGTGTATTTCGGACCAAGGGGTTCTACAACAGTGAACCAATTTGAAATCGCTAGTTGCATATTGATTGTTGGTTATAACAGCTGCTGGATAGTCATAAAGAAAATGAACAATTTTATTGGCTTAGGAAGTACTAGCACACTGGTTCCAAGGTCGGTCCTAAGCTTAATGATTCACCCCTAATAACGTTACTCACACCAACACACCTTCAAATATTCTGTCAAAATTACATTGCAAATTAAAACAAAAACAAACATACTAGAAACGATGGAGAGTATTGTAGAGTATTGTTCAGCAGCACCTGCCTTAAATGCTGTAGCGAAGTTCTTTGAGTTGGTAGTTTTAGATCCAGTCTTCAATCATTGCAAGCAATATATAGCCAATACACAGCACGGGTTCATACCTAAGCGATCTATGACAACGAACCTTTTGACGTTCACAACATATGCGACAGATGTTATGTGTAAGGGCTTCTAAACGGATACAATTTATACTGACTTATCTTCAGCTTTCGATAAGATCAACCATCGCATTGCATTAGGAAAACTTGAGATACTCGGCTTTGGAGGCAGCGTTCCACGTTGGTTCCATTCATACCTCACAGAACGATAGGATTAATGACTGCACATCGAGTGAATTCCTTGCCACATCCGGTATTCCACAAGGAAGTCATATTGGGCCCCCTGTGTTCTTGCTGTACTTCAACGACGTTAGTCCTTGTATGGAAGGACGTACGCTATCTTTTGCTGATGACTTGCATTTATATTCATGTCAAGTCCATCGAAGACGCATATAGTTTCTTCAACACAAACTTGATAGATTCGCTTCGTGGTGCAACACAAACCGAAGGTGCTGTATCCAACCAGGAGGTGCTGAATCACAAGGAAGAAGAATCCGATAATGTTCGACTACCACCTCGAAAAGAAACATTATTAAACGTGAACCCTGCGTCAAGGATTTAGGAGTTTTTCTCGATGCGCAACTTACGTACAAGGAGCATACTAGCTACATTGTTTCCAAAGCAAACCAGAGTTTGGGATTCGTCATAAGAAGGACCAAGGACTTTACGGATGTCTTACTGCAGACACTGCAGGACTTTACTGCAGGCAACTCATTGGCCTTGACACACTAGAAGTAAGAAGAAATCTAGCACGCGTCATGTTGGCTTCCGCAATATCTCCGGTGCGAAGCCATCCACCTTCCGTCAAAATCTTGTCTGTGGCTTGTTTGTTGATGTGATAGCCTTTCATTTGTGGTCCTCTCACCGCACTATTCTGCTTCGGTCCAATTGGCGTATTGGTTGGATCGTTCAGAGCCACGACTTTCGCTTGTAGTTTTGGTGGAGGTGATCCATCGGCAGAATAATTCTGGGATCCAGGCAGTGCCAATCAGTACAACTGGAGACTTTGCAGTGAGACCGTAGACTTGAGCAAACATTATTTGAGGTGCTTTTGCAAGCAGCGTAGGTCAGCGTCGGAAGCACCCAAAGGTGCGGCACCAGAGAAGACATTTCGAACTGACGCCAAATGTCTCGGTTTAACAATATCGTGTTGGCTTAAGAAAAGAACTATCGGTGGCACTAGAATCTTGGGTCACTTGGGTCCTCCCTTAGCTCTGTCGGTAAAGGTGCAGCTACAAAGCAACACCATGCTGGAGGTAGCTGGGCTCGATTCCCGGTCTCGACAAGGAATTTTTCGTTAAGGAAAACTTCTCGACTCCCTGGGCATAGCGTATGATTGTACTTGCCACACAATCATACTAATGCAACTGGCATCGAAAGCTCTCAATTAATAACTGTGGAAGTGCATTTAGAACACTAAGTTGTGAGCAAGCAAAAAGCTAAGTGTGAAAGCAATAAGCTTGTAATGCTAAAGAAGAAGAAGATGTGGCAATAGAAAAAAAACCGAACCTTTGTGTTCCGTCAGGGCATTTAAAAAGGTGTCGTGCGGAATGCTGGAAAGTTTCACTATTGTTAATCCATTGATGTGCAAGAATCGTAGCACATATGGCAGAACGTCCTGGAAAGTGTCAAGCATCACATTGGAACACCCAGTTTTGACAGCCAACATCTCGCTGTTGGCAATGATGTAGGTGTTAGTTAGAGTAATGACTCATGAGTAACTGTTACCCATGTGTACGTTATTATTACCAGGGACCTGGCAACCCTATCCTATTTAAGCGTTTGACAGTATGCAACATAGCGCAGGCCTTGTTTGAACAATGCGCATCTGACGTTTATTACTACGGGTACCACGGGTACGAACGCCAGTATTGTTTACAAGCAATACATCTTTTGACGTTTGGTTATAAGAGATGTAAGCTACAGGAAAATAACAGCCCGCCAGGTTCCTGATTATTACCGATTAATGCACCCAAAAAAAATCATACAATCAGTGGAAACTATCCACTAGAAATTCACTTAAATTTCATGTGATCCAGGAAGTGAAAAATACTTTGTAAGCAGTGAAATGTAAATGATTAGACAAGTATAATTTCTTTTTCTATGTGATATTGATGTGAAAGTAACTTATTTTAGTATTGGAAAATATCAACAAGTGTTTCCAGTAGTAGCTGAGTGAAATATTTTTTCAGTGTTCGTAAACGCTACTCAACAATGGGAAATTATGTTCATTTGATTAACATCTCAATAGCACTCATTGATTCTGAATCGTTCGTACAGCGAAAATAAGGAGCAGGTTTATTTCTTTAGGAATTCCACCAGAATTCTTCAATGATTTTGATAATCATTTGAGCTTGGTCTTGACGCTTTTATTTGCTTCACAAGGGACAAATTACGTCAGCCCTAAGGATTTCATTAAATTTTCCCAGCTGCACGAGTTGCACTGATTCACCAATTTGGCGCCAACATTTGATTATGGCGAATCTGCTTTTGTAAACAAACACTTTTTTTTCTAATTTATCGGAAATCGAATACAATTTCTTAAAATTGAATATATCAGCGGATAGAGATAAAGCTTCTCTTTCTTAAAGAGTGCTTAATTTGTATTTGTGACCTTTAGTTTAAGAGAAAATGACTACGAAATCCACTGTTTACAAAAGCAGATTCGCCCTAATCTAATGTTGGCGCTGAATTGATCTTCGTTCGGGATGCGTTGGGATAATCTTTCGGACGATTCAAATTTTATCATCACCGTGCTTTTGTATTTCATTGTCTAGTATGCAGCTCAAAAGTAATGTGCATTAGGATACGAAAAGTAATGGTCAAGAAATGCTTTTACTGTCGAAATTACTTGTATGCAGCTGAAAAGCAGGGCAAACTTCGTAACGTTAGTAACGGTAAAAATGGCAAACATTAATTCAATTCCTTACTTGATAGCTGCACACTATGGATATGTTTGCGATCCGTTGACGTAAATTTGACAGAAAACCTATGGGAAATCTGTCAAATTCACACAAACGCATCCGCAACGTATCAATTGAGGGCCAGCCTTGAGGTTTCACCTCAGAGCAACGGATGCATTCCACTTTTTGACTATACACGGAAAAGAAAACCTTTCTCAAAATTAAAAGCGGTCCGTGTACTGATTGTCATTGTCAGGATTTTCAACACTAAACGTAAACTGATTGTCGATTACATGATACAGTTCATGATGTACTTTAGCTTGTTTTTGAACTCGTAACTCCCGTTCTCGAATCTGGGCGCTCCGTCCTGACGACTCTCGTGATATTATAGTGAAATTATGCGACTTTGAAATAGAACGTAAGTCAAATCGATTTTCTATCGTTGTTTTTTTTTAATTTTTACTATGCATTAATTCTCACAAGTATTCAGTTTCATGACAGTGATCGTAATTGAAAGAACGACGGAATCTATCACGGATATTATAGCAACAAACTAATTGAATTATTATCTTGGATCATAATTTCACACTGGGTAGACGTGGGGCTGTTAATGGATATAAGGTTATACTTTAAAGAAAAACGCTGTAACTTTCTAAATAATTTGTTTAAAAACTTTACAGATCTATTTTGAGTTTAGCAGATGTATCATACAATCTTGAGAGACAGCTATGTAGAGATAATAAAAAGACTTGAACAAAGTAGTATTTATTTTTTATATGAATATTTCCATTATGATGTTGGATATTGATGTAGGAATTGTACGAAAGCTTCGAAGTATTCACATGACTAAACTAAATCCGAAGATAAAAATATTCAAACTAAACGTCATAAAATACCACTTGAGACATCAGAAGTTTATTTTTTATATATGATTGGATCCCATGTTAATCTATTCGTTCCATTCTACTGGTCAATGGTGTTTGTAATTTGTTACACTTACATAGCTCGATAAAGTAGTTTGAAGTTCTGTTCAACGTCGTGCACCTAAAAGGAGCGTCACAAAACATACAAATTTACATCATAGATCGTGTAAACTTTTATGATATAGCAAACGTATTCTAAAGTATTGTATGCAAAAGCCCATCGCTCAAAAAAATATGTTTGATTGAAATTCACATGATTCGTCGTTCTTTCGAATTGCAATGACTCAACTCACAAGGTATCATATTCATCATAAAAGAAAGCTACTTTGAACCAAAAGAAATAACGAAAACGATTATCTTGAAAAAAATGCTACACAAATAAATAAAATTTTAAGTAGATTTGTTAAACAATGTGCTAACGGGTTGTTGTAAACATGATTTTTGCTAAGTTGAATTACGTAACTAAAGGACTACAACAGTAAAATACTGTCGCTTCAAAAACTTCAATGGCACCAAATATTACAGTACTTAGCCAATGTTTTCCTCGTCGAAACAGCATTACTACAAAGTTGGTAAGAAGTAATACTTCTGTGTAAAATTCAATTCAAAAAGAGATTTACCTTTCGATCGCTGGGCTTAAAACCGTTCAACGTCGTTTAGCTTTCGTCAGAGCTTTACCATGGCCTACTGACAACTTATCCTCAGATAATGCCCGAATGCATTCTGTCAGAATACAGCGATGAAGTTGTCTTATCGATCAATATCAAAGCAACCTACACACTTAGATTTTTTTACAGAAATCTGTAAAGTATTACCGAATTCTCAACAGCTGATCGTGAAGTTTTACAGATATCTGTAAAAAAATTAATCGGATTTCGGTTAAATTTTACCGAAATCCGTAAAATTGGATTACCGAACGTTCAGCTGTTGAGAATTCGGTAAAACTTTACAGATTTCTGTAAAATAATCTGAGTGTGTATGCTCTTGATTGCCTCAATGTCATAAGAAAAAACAATACGCCATACATCAGATTTGAGGGAAATTGAGCGCCAACATTTGATTAGGGGCTGCCATATTAGGTATAGCTTCCGGGGAAAAGCATTTCTTACTAAACCGCTGGATACCAAAACAGACGCTGTTTGAGCCGCACCTCCATAGTGGACAGACGCTCGATACGCACCTCCTCACTTAGCTGGTGTCAGAAGGACAACTGTGCCCAGGCTGCGCTACCAGCTAAGCAATGCAATTCTTAGCTAGCGGTCGTTTGTCATCAAATAGACAAGTGACGCGTGACGAAGGAACTTGTAAGGACCGCGAGCTTTATTGGTTGCTTCTTCCTGCTTTTCGACCCCCCATTTGAAGCCCTTGACAGGGAGATGAATTTCATCTTTTCCGCTTCCATCAAACAACTCTTGTTAAGCTACACGTACCGTGATAAAGGGTGTTCCGATCAAAATTTGTTCAAACAGTAATGTGTGTGAGTCGATCAAAGTTTCTATTAATAAGTCAAATTCTTTAGCTTCAGTTCAGTTAATCAAAATACAGGAGAAATATTCAGCAAAACTTTCTTTTTACCGAACGCGAATTGTCGGGTCTTTCGATAAATACCTGCCAAAAGATTTTGTATAGTCTCCTTGTCCACTTTATTCGCCGCAGAACGCCAGTTTACCTTGAACTGTTTCTCGCTCACAACAGCTTTTTGAGTCTTCTCAAGGTTCCGCTTGACGATGGCCCAATATTGTTCGATTGGGCGGAGCTCTGGCGTGTTGGGAGAGTTCTTTTCCTTGAGAACCACTCCAACGTTGCTGGCAGCATACCTACTCCATGGCCTTTTTTTCCGTAATGGCAAGATGCTAATTCCGGCCAAAATAGAACGGAACAATTGTGTCGCTTCAGGAAAGGCAGTAGACGTTTTTGTAGGCACTCGCTCAGATAAATTTCCTGGTTGACGGTTCCGGTCGCAATGTAAACGTTGCTCTTCAAGCCACAGGTACAGATGGCCTGCCACACCAGATATTTCTTCGTGAACCTTGACAGTTTAACGTGCTTGAAAATATCTGCCACCATTCCCCGTCCGGTTATTGTATAAAATTCATGTCCAGGAAGCTGTTTGAAGTCTCCTTGACGTGAGTTTCATCGTCCTGTAACACGCAACCAAACTTCGTCAGGATCGTCGAGTACGACTTTCGCGATCGTGCTTTGGCCGACATAGTTTTGTTTGGAGTCAACACTTTCTAATTAGTTTTGAAGGCGACACTCCCAGCTTCTTTGCAACATCTCGGACGGAGCGGTTGGAGTTCCGCTTGAAGCAGGGGGCAACTCTTTTTGTCGTCGCTTTGGCTTCCGGCATTCTATTTCTCTCCGATCCAGCTTTCATGGCTGTCGACACACGTTCACCGAGCACTTTTAATACGTTGGTAACAGTTGATTTAGCCACATTCAACAATTTCGCCAACTTGGCGAGAGAGTAGTTAGGATTTTCGCCAAGCACGTGCAAAATTTCGATTCGGTGCTTCTCTTCCTTCCACGACATTTTGATAACTGAAGTGCTTATCTCAAAATCAAAATAGAGGCATGAGGCTATACGCACACATCTTCAAAATGAGGGGTGTGCAAGAAAAATGTAATGCACGATGAAATGAAAGGCGTCAAGTTTAAGTCGACCAAATTTTGATCGAAACACCGTTTAAAACTATCAGTATAAGACTAGAAGTAGTTCCAAACGAAATCGGGGACGAAACATTCCACAACTCACTACTTAGTGCGCTGCTGTAAAATGCACTGTTAATTTTTCTAGATTTTAAGTGAAATATCAACAAAAGAACCATATCTTTAATTTTTGCGCTTACATTTCTCAATTGAAAATTGGAGGCAATTGAAGTCTACGTCAGTTTTGCAGAAGTTCAACTACGCGGAAAGTTCATTAGTGTGTGGTCAAAACAGAAAATCAGAAACCGGACCAGAGATAAAACTCAACCACCTACAGGATATCTTTATTATCTTCATAATAACCGGCAAATATCCGATGAAATAAAGAAAGATCGAATGAGAACACTTATTTTAAATCAATCAAAGTAACTTTAGTGTGACTCATGTAAGTCACAATAAGGTTGCTTAAACCAATTATATCTAGTGTTGTTCGAGCATCAACACACATGTGAAAATTTGAGTTTTTGATCAATTCGCTGATTTATGATGTTTTATAGTTAGGAATCATTCATTCAGCCCATTCAATAACCACTTAACGTCGGTTCAAATTATGCTTTGATTAAAATCGTGCCAGGAACACAAATCATCCTTGATTAATATGAAACATCACACATAAAAAAACGAACATACACTAATCTATTCACAGGAACAATCTTTTTCCTCTCCGAACAATATACGAAGTAGAACTGATATTTGGGAACCAAATTTAATGGAACGAAACGGTATTATTTTTATCCATAGCCATCAGCTTTCTAAACCAAATCAACTAACCTTAAAAAAAACAAGCAAAATATAGTTGTTGAGCGACGGCAGTTATTGAATTAAAAGCCAAAAATGAAAAAGGATACAGTCAAACAGCAACTGAATCAAACACCGTAGCGTGCTAGCATAATTGTACATCCTGTTAATGTTTGAAAATTATCTAGAACGCAAAACCAAGATTAGTACGAGAACAAGAATTTAACGATTTCACCCTAAGTTTGACCTCTCGAATTGGTCGTTACTTTTTCACTCTAGATGGAAATCGAATGAAAGAAACAATATATTTACTTCACCTCAACTTTCTACTGACTTTTCAAATAACTAACTTCTAACTCTACACACACAAAAAAAAACACACTCGTAAAACTACTAACATTTCTATCGAACACGCAATGTCTGTTAACAAAGTAAACAAAAAGAAAAACTACTTATTAAAAAGAGATGCATTGATAGCGAAAATTCTAGGAAATGTAAACAAGCGGGCAAGCAAGTTAATGTACGGTACGAGCAGTACAGTAAATCAATATTAAAGTAAACATTTATTGTTATATTGAAGAATAAATAATGAGAAAAAACAATTGAAATAAAACAAATTCAGTTCGGTGCCTTCTGAATGTTTGACGCGTGGAATTTACTTTCTGGTACTTTTCTCTTTGTCCTTCGCTTTTGTACACACACTGTTGTATATTTTCCAAAATAAAACAAAAACAAGTTATAGTTACAAATTGAATCTGACCTTCTCATCTACATGTTGCTAACGTCCCTATGCTGAACAGTGTTTCCGGTGATTAGTCCACATTTCGAATAGCAAAGCCTTTATCTATGTATTGTAAATCGTGTTAACTATCAAAACGCTTAACAATATGTGGAAACCTTTTCGTTATCTTTGCGTGCGATCCTATTCCACCGCCCTATTTCCGCGAATATCCGCGATTTGCAATCTGAATGCGATCGGAGTCCTGCGGCTTTGCGTATCTTAGCATAATTGATTTCAGTTTTGTTTTCATTCGTGCTAGATCTAATAGCTTCATCTTGTTGGAACTTGAATCTTAATCTACTGTTTCAAAGTGTAAAATAAAAATCCGATTACAACTCAAAACAGCAGACGCGACGCGAAAACGAAAGATGGATGTAAATCTTACAATAAGCTAAATTCAAACGACGCAGAACAGTGTATAAAAAGACAATTAGCGAGCTGAAATTGGAGAAGCGTAGTTCTTTGTACATTCTATGAGATAAAACGTAGATATAAAAATAAGAAAATATGAATAAAATAAAAGAAACAAAAAATACGATACTATTCCAACAAACGCGCTTTTCATGCTTTTTTGTACATACATTACGACGAATGGTTCTTCGTTTCTGTTATCAAAATGAATGAGATAGCTATTATCGAAGAAGAAAAAAAAGAGAAAGGAATCGAGCAAACCCGAAGCTTAAAGCTTAGACTATCTTTATACACAGAACCAAGCAAAAGAGCCCGAAGTTTACAACACGACAAACATTTCAAATTTGAATTCACGCAATAACGCCTCGAAACGCATTCCTCTCTCAGCCCTCAGTAAAGGATGGCAGGAAACACACATCAAAGATGAGCAATTTCCTCAATCACTTTAAAATTTGGCAGATCTCTTCTCTTCGCGTGTCATTATGTCTTAACTTGTATCGAACGGTATAAACTCTGTCCAAAATCAAACTAAACAAAACTATTCCGTAATCATCTGTATAAAACGACAAGTCTAAGACAAAGAGAACAAATACAATAATTAATTATAATGATCAAACCAAAACATAACGGCAGCCAAATTCAAACCCTTCATCTCTCAATAATTAGTTTAGTAATGGAGCGCAACTGAGACGAAAATTCTAGTGTAGCAGAAGCTGTCACGAAACAACATTAGCAGCGGTGACATGATTGTTGAACACTACATACTTTAATTATGAGAAGAAGAAGAAAACTGAACTAAAATGTCACGACGAATGCAAAGTGTCTAATGCAGATGACGATGAGAAAAAAATAAAGCGAAAATGAGCTAAGTATCGAAAAAATTAAACCGAGTCTATCGTTTTCTTGTTTCCAGCAGCTTCGCCATTCACGTGGTAAACACATATCATAAACATGTTCATTCGATACGTCAGAATCAGGCCAAAATAAAAAAACACACATTCAAATACACAACGCTCCAGTTTCATCGTGCACTGTCATTGGTATTTCCCTTATCCTGCCTCCAATATCCCCCTACCAAATTCCACTAACTTCCGTTAACCGAATCCACCAACGCTTGATCTTTTCCCCCACTTGCCAACCCGTTTCGAGAAGCTGGCACCCATTCGGGCCTCGTAAACACCAGAAAATAAACTAACATCACACTACCGGGTGAACGACGAAAGAAGAAAAGGGAAACCAATATCGAGTGGCAGAAAATCGCTAGGTTCAAATCACTACCCTTCATTTCGGTAAGGCTACACAAATGTGATGCGAGAATTCGAGGGCATACAATGAAAACCAAACCAAAAACAGAAACATGAAATAGCAAAAAGAAAACAACAAACACACAGAGAAAAACACAAAATGCTACAACAACAAACAGAGAGCAAAAATACAAGAACAAACAATAAAACAGACGGAAACTGACAGAAGAAATACATCTTTGTAACGATAATAATTAAGGAGAAAAAAAAACATTACAAACAGAGAAATACAATAAAATCGTGAATGTAAATGAAACCAAAATACACATGGCAACGTTGGATCCTTTCGTTTCCATTTCGTTACAAAGAACATATCACCTCAAAACAGCCAACAGCACACTCTCACGGCAGTTAGACTCACTTTCGAGAACTCTTGTGGATATCTCAAACATCTCACGATACCTTGACCCCAAAGCACTTCGCGCTTATACTTACCGCATGGTGGAACAGATAATAGAGTCGATTTAGAAGTGTCAGTGCACTAACAACATTGGCCTCGTTTTGACACTCTGGAAGGAGTGACTTTGTGAACTGATTTCAGTTCTGTGATCCCAATAATGAAAAATATTTATTAGTGCCTCTGGTGCGTTTATTGAATTCTTATCATACTAACTTTACTTTTACTTGTTCAATGCCCCTTCAGGACTGCACCACAATCTTCCGTGCTCCACTTGGTCTAACCACCTAGTTCGCTACACTCCCACGCGTCTTGTACCGGTCGGATTTGAGATTCATTTTCGAGGAATTGTTATCCTTAATGCGTTTCCTGGTCATTGTTCCCTTCCAGTTTTAGCGACTTTCCGAATACGAGGCTCGCTATAGAGTTCCACCAGCTCGAGGTTCATTCTTCTCCTCCGCCGTATTCTCGTTCGTTCGAAAACTCCAATGGTCTTCCTCGAGCATTGCCCACGTTCCATGCACGTAGAGCACTACCGGTCTTATCAGCGGCTTGTACATTTTTTAATCAATTTTTTGTTTTGTTAATTTCGTTGAGTTGGTTAAAAACTAATAACTGTTCAAATTAATCACAATTTTACTTGAAAGCGGAAATCCAATTCTCCTACGTCTAAAGGGTGTATGGAATCAAATTGCGACACACACAAATATTCGGCAAATTTCGCCCGTTCAACCAATCATCTTCAAACTTTCAGAGAGTAAAATAAAACATGTCATGATTTGCCCATGTTTGTTTTATTCAATTTCAATTCCATATCCAAATGCACGAGCCTTCTTCTTTACATTACTTATCAGGTCCTGTACAACATTTGGACCAACTTTTTTTGCGTGGCAATCCATTTTTTCTTCATATCTTCCTCCGATTTCACTACCTTAGGATGCTTCCGTACCTGCTTCCGAAGTGCCCAGTACTTTTCAATTGGCCGCAGTTTCGGTGCGTTCGAAATTGACCTCCTTAGCCTTGTACCACTCCAAAACCTCTTTCGAGTAATGGCACGAGGCTAAATCAGACCAGAAAATCGTAGGAACATCGTGTGACCTCAGAAAAGGAAGTAGACGCTTTTGGAGGCATTCCTTTAGGTACACCTGCCCATTGACCGTTCCAGTTGTCACGAATGGGGTGCTCCGCTTTCCACACGAGCAAATTGTTTGCCAAATCATATATTGTTTGGCCAATTTGAACATCTTCTGTTTTCTAACGTCCTCAAGGACATCGAAATTATGATGAGCAGTGAAAAACTGGAGCCCCAGAAGCTGCCGAAAGTCTTCTTTACATACGTCTCATCATCCATAACGAGGTAATGTGGTATTTTGCCGTTCATCGCGTTTAGGCGCCTTTTGGACTTTGTATGTGTGTTGTCCTTCACGTTTTTTCGCATCTTGCACGAAAAACTTGATAAGATTCAGTTCCTTCGCCACATCTCGAACTGAGCTGTTGGGATTCCTCTTGAAAGCTTGAACTACCCGCTTGTGATCCTTAACACTATACGGAGATCCACTTTTGCCACTTTTTTTTCTTTCCGATCGATAGTCAAACATTCGTTGAACCGACTTTAAATACGAGATACTTTAGGATGTACACTCCGTAGCAACAAAAGAGCCGAGCAGAATTGTGCTTCCAAAAAAAACACGTTGTTCAACCTTCTGTAACTTTGTCATTATCAATATATTTGGCTGAAATTTTGACAACACTATAACTAATGTTTAGACCTTATTTGAACAAAATTTTATGTTGACGAAGTTTTTAAATTTGAAGTTATCATAACATATATGAAAAAAGTCATTTTTGGACATACCAATTTTAAAAAATCCGTATTTCTGTGAAAAATTTAGGTAGCATATTAAAAACTTTTCCATGGCTTTAAACAATACAAAGATAAATGTGAACAACATTTGGCTTTGTTTTTGCACCAATAGTGCAACATGGTAAATGTCGGGTGAAAAAGGAAAATACTCATGTTGGAGCGTCAACTATGACGCCAGCTGTAGTCTGAACCACTGAATAAAAACAGTTTTGAACCACTGAAAAAAAAAATTTGTGCATATTAATCTTTGTATTGTTTCAAGCCATGAATACATTTTTAATATGCTACCAAAATTTTTCACAGAAATACGGATTATTGAAATTGGTATGTCCAAAAATGACTTTTTTAATATATGTTATGATAACTTTAAATTTATAAACTTCGTCAACATTGTTCACATAGGGTCAACATATTTGTTATAGTGTTGCCAAAATTTCAGCCAAATATATTGATAATTCACAAAGTTACAGAAGGTTGATCAACGTGTTTTTTGGAAGCAAAATTTTGCTCGGCTTTTTTTGCTACTGATTGTACCATTCCCAGCTTCCTGCCGATGGCACAATGAAAAAGATCCAGATTTTCGAAGCACGTGCGCAAAATTTCTTTGTGACGCTGCTGTTCTTCCGACTCCATCTTCGCTTGCACATCTGCTAGTGAAACTTACACAGCGGAAACAAATACACATAGAACTAATTCCACCCAAAATTTCAATAGGAAATACCTAGCTTGTAAAAAGTTACAGCCATTTAAAAGTGGTGCAATTTGAATCCGCACAACCTTTACAACATTATCACAATCACTGAAAAAGGTGACATCATTTATAAACTGTATGAGGATTTCTGTTTTCGGTCGTCTTTCTACGGTGTCTTAACTTGGATGAATCAATTCGCTCAGATCGCGAACGAGAGATTCCTACGTTCATTCAGGATTGTCGCTATCACTTACTGCAAGTGCGACCAGGCCGCCATCATTCGAGGACACTCACTCAGTTTATGCTTCAGGGATTCCGTTGCTGCATTGCAGTGTAAACACCGATCGATGTCCGCTCGTCGAATGGTCGCTCAACTTTCTCGTTAACGAGCAAGTACCAGCTGCTCCGTTGGGCTTACGACAAATCTCTGCTTCCAATGTTGAGCGATACACGCCTCCAGTTCACTGCGGGATGGCGCAATTACACTCTCGGTTGGCTAGTTTTTTCAAGGTAGAAACGATGAATTTGATCGCTGGAGGGACTTTGTTGGATGTGGTGGGGGAGTAAGGGAATTTGTTGAGAGAGGAGTTTCATTCAAGGAAAATGGTAGGGGGGAGGAATAGTCTGGAAGAGAAGTGAACGATAATAGGGAAAAGAAACGATCTCCTGCATATGGCGGTTGATGTACAGCGCTTTACATGTTATCGCTGGCAGATGCACCTTAGGTCCGCCTTGCTCTCTGCTACGCGCTAACTGCTGCATAGGGAGTCGTGCGGGCAATCCACGAAACAGGAATGTCCCTATTGCATGTAAGTTTTGCCGTATGGTGACACAGCGGCGGAACTACAGATGAGAGGTACCACACTTTCGCTGTGATGAACGCGTTTAACCAGATCACTTTCTGCTCCAGGGTAATCGTTCAATGCGAAACGGCTGAGGAAGGTGCCGATTCACAAGCTGGCGTGATGAAGAGATAACCTCTCCCATGTGCGCATCAATAAACAGAGTGCACACATTAGATCGCTAGAATAACTATACAAGCCAAAGTGGTACATGAGCGTCTTTCCATGCGTTAATTTTTGCCTGTTGAAGTGGCGGACTTGTTCCGTTGCTACAACCTACCCCGCAGTGGGATGTTAGGCAAAGATTGACGTCCATGGTTCGAGTACCATTGGATACATGCCCTTACGCTCAATTTTCAAAAAAAACATCTGTTTGATTTCCTACCTGCCATGCACTGACGGAACTTTCAATACTTTCTCTTCATATCTTTCATTCTAGCCAAAAACATTAATGTTCACTCTTGGTGCCTCATGGTGATAAGCGAACATCTCCTTCTACATCATAATCGTTACTCCACGCACGGAGAATACATAACATAACAATTAATGTACATATGTGTCGCAGTTGTGCGCAAAGCCCAGTGCTGACGTGTATGCGAACGAGCCTGGATGCCGCATTGTGAGTAACGTATGTGGGTGCAGGGATTGTGGGGTACAGTTTTAGCCAGACATGATGAAGCTAAAGCTGCCGTATGGTCGCTGGAGAGCGGGACTATTTTTTGCGCCCGTTGAGTTGCACAGATGAAGTACGCTGTTAAAATCACCAGCGAGGATGACGTGTTGCGTGTTTAAACGAAGGCAATATGCGATCGTGCCGTTGAAAAACGTTCTCTTTCCGCAAAAACTGTACCCGACGGCGCGTAAACGTTACACAGAATCGTGATTTACACTTTTAAGGCTATTCAGGCCATCCAAGCTCTTTCCACATCCGAGAAATGTAAGTGGCCCTTTAGAGCGATCGCCATTCCCCTCCTTGTTTGGTCCACATTGCAGACAACGTTGAAACCCGGGAGGGAGAGCTGCTCATTCTCCACCTCCTAGGTGAAAACAACATTTCGCTTCTGCGATCGAACAAAGGTCCGGAGAGCGTCCATTTTCGTTGCGTTTGTTATTTCGTTGATGTATATAGAAGCTATGTTGTAACTGGAAACTCAGCCATTAGGACATTTCGTTACTCCCGTCTCGCTTGTCATTAGGATCGTTCTTCACGCAAGCCTTCTTGCCTGGAGCTCGGTTTCGGAGCTGCCTTATGGGTACATAATCCTCGCCTCGATCCTCGTTGCCTCGATCAGCCTAGTCAGTTTCCCAGGAAAACTGCTCTCTTTCATAACCTTCCATAGTTCGTCATGATCAATATTATTGTATGTGGCTTTGAAATCGTGCATAGGAGCTTGATTTTCGGGAAAGATTTGGTCTGTTGTCGATCGCCCGTCAACAAAACCGGCATGATAACTTCCAATAAATCTACTTGCAAAGAACGAAAGACTGCGGCAGATGATCGGCGAAAGCACATTGTAAGCCGAGGTGAGGAAAGTAATCGCTCGGTAGTTCTAACATTCCAACTTCTTACCCTTTTTGTGAGTTGGGAAAATAACTCACTTTCTTTCCTCCGGTAGCTGATCTGTATCTCGAACCATGGCTATCAGTCGATGTAGACAATTTTCCAACTTATCCGGGACCATTTTATAAGTTCGTGATTTCGCCTCGGCGCCACTCATGTGTTCGTCGTAAACCTGCTTCCACTATTCGATTATCTCATATTCACCCGTAAACCACGTGTTTACCGCGCACGATGCAGGAGTATCGCAACGACGTTGTAAAGTTATTTGCGAGAGCTGAGCGACCCGGCGACATATTCCGGTGGTTGAAATCCCCTGGTGTGTAGCGGAATTTCATATATAACACCATGGTACTGAGAGACGGGCTCGGCCAAAGACCGTGCGAGAATCACTCGATCCGGAAGACCACTGCTGACCTAGATGTGCCGATCGGGACTGCACACACTATCATGACGAAGGACCTGGGATTTAGGCCGTACAAGAAACGCAAGGTTCACGGGGTAACGGAGGCTACAAGAAAGAAGAGGCTGGACAGAGCCACACTGATACTATCGCGAGACGCAGGTCTGGAGTTCGAGGAGTTTTCTGATGCGCAACTCTTTGTCTTGCAACAGCTCCACAGTTTCCAAAATGATCAGCTGTGGGCACCGACGTTAGCCAGCATCCTCCATCCCACATAAATATCCCGCGGTTCAGGAGCGCCGCGTCGATGATGGTTTGGGGGGCCGTATCCAGGCGTGGGAAGCTCCCACTGGTGTTAATCGAGAAAAACGAGTTCTGGAGAAGGTTGTGGCCCCCGGTACTTCGGAACCTCTACGGGAAGGATCATTACGATTTTCAACAGGACGGTGCACCGGCCCACACGGCGAGTATCGTATATACAAGCGTGGTTTCGGTAGAATTTGATTGATTTTCTTAATAAGACATTGTGGCTTCCCTCATCCCCTGGACGTTTATGTATAATCGTTCATGCTGACCAAGCAGAGTAAACGTCTCAAGCTCGTCTTACGGTCGGTTCTCAATAAACGTAGCTTCAGTAACTCAATAACTTATTGACTCAGAAAAGACTATCTTGTATTTTAATGTTTTTGCGCTCAAAACCTGTTCGGAACAATCGCAATTATTTTTTTTTTTTCTTAAATTTGGGTACAACAAGACTGGCAGCGAAATAATTACTACAAAAAAAAACCACTCTAAACTTCTTCTACCAACATTTTCAAGGAAAAATACGCAATGGTTAGTTCTCCACAGCGTTTTTTTTTTCGTGATGAAATTTGATGTGGGACACCCTTTATACTAATTTCATTGAAGAACTTTTCAGGAAGGACTACGTCTTTGTTTTCTATTCTGGGGTACACATCAAATTGCATCACGGAAAAAACGCCGTAGAAAACTGCCATTAGGTATTTTCTCTTGAAAATGATGGTAAAAGAAGTTTAGAGTGTTTTTTTTTTGTTGTAATTTTATCGCTGTCAGTTTTTCGGAAAATGGCGTCACCCGAAAAGCAATGTCGCGAATTGATTTTGCGCAAGCACCTGGCAAATCCAAAGCTCTCTCATCGGAACATCGGAAAACAACTAGGAATCGTGTAGCCAACGGTAAGTCGTGTGATTAACCGTTATAACGAAACTCTGAGCATCGAAGAGTAATTCTGGGACTAACAATAATAATAATAATGATAAAAATATTAGAAAAAAAAGTAATGCGAATGAATTCAAGAAAGTTACTCGTAAGGCTCGTCCGGTCATTGTAATCAAACCGAAAGAGTCCAATCAGAACAGCGATGATACTCGCAAGTTTATAAAAAGTAAATTGGATCCAAAAACACACAAGATCCGTAACTTTAGAAATGGGAAAGATGGCTCTATTATTGCTGAGTGTGCAACGGGATGCAACGTTAATGTTGTGAAAGATGGCATTATTAGCGATTTGGGTGAAAATTATAATGCTGTTGTTCCCTCATCGGTGCCAAGGCTTAAAGTGATGGGCATGAGCGAGAAGTTTTCCTCCGATGACTTTATTCGGATTTTAAAAGATCAAAATGAAGACATCGCGATTAATGAAGTTAAAGTGATAAGAATGTATGAAAATCCACGCTTCAAGTACAATAAGTTTAACACGGTAATTGAAGTTGATAAAAACACCTATAACTTTTTATTGACCGCGAAACACGTTAATGTTAAATTTGATTGGTGTCGTGTTGTTCCTGAGATTCAAGTTTTGAGATGTTTCAAATGTGGAGAATTTGGACATATGAGCATGGATTGTAAAAATAATGTAGCATGCTCTAAGTGTAGTGAAAGTCACGACATCTGAATGCACATCAACTGCTTTGAAATGTATTAATTGTAAAAAACGAATAACGAACGTAAAACGAACTTGGACGTAAACCACGGCGCGTTTAGTTATGAATGTGAAATTTTCAAGCGATTGTATGAACGAAAAAAAAACAGCCTGCATTTCAATGAATAGCAGCCAAGTTTCAGTAGCAATGTGAGTAAATTCGATATTTTGTACTTCAATATTGCCGGGTTGTCTACAAACTACGTAGAATTGCGTCAGATTGTAGAACAAAAACGTCAAATTTAGTCTTTTTATCAGAAACACATATAGTTGACATGCAAGCATTTGATCAATATAGTATTCCGGGATATAATGTGGCTGCTTGTTTATCACATTCTAGACACACTGGCGGCGTTGCTATTTATGCTAAAGAATCAGTTCAGTTCAAGCTTCAATTGAACGAAGTTTGTGACGGCAATTGGTTTTAAGCATTGCAGTTGTTCGAGGCATGCAGATTGGTAATTATGGTGTATTGTATCATGCTCCCAGTTCTAGTGACCAGCGTTTTATTGAAATTTTGGAAAACTGGTATGAGATTTTTTGTAGATTGCTAGTAAACTAAACGTGCTTGCTGGTGATTTTAATATAAATTTTTGTGACATTAATAATTCGAAGCATTTGAAACGATTAGCAGATTTCTTTAATTTAAAACAATTGGTTAATGAATATACGCGTATTTCCAGACACAGTAAAACTTTGATTGACCATGTGTACTGTAATTTTGATTCTGTTAGTGTTGTTATAAACTCTGACTTGAAAGTAACTGATCATGAAACCATTATTATTAACGTTGAAGATAATATTAATGGTGACAGTGATTATGTGAAATTGAAATGTTGGAAAAAATATTCGAAACAAGCTATTTCACGACTTGTCGAAAGAAGTGTGGATTTTCATATAAATACCGGTTCTCTAGATCAGAAATCAGCTGTTTTGACAGACGTATTAAAAATATGTACCAATAAACTAGTTGAAAATAAATTTGTGTTAGTAAAGAACTCGAACAGCTGGTACAATTTGGATCTTTTGCGTCTCAAACGTAAAAGAGACAAGCTGTACAAAAAATGGCGTAGAACTAATAGAAATATCTTTTTGAATAGGTACAAAGTCGCGCGTAACAAATATTCGCAATGCGTTAAACAAACTCGTTGTGAATATATTCAGAGGAAAATTGATTTGCATCAAAACAACAGCAAAGAGTTATGGAAAATTTTGAAATCTTTGTTAAAACCTAGTAATTGCAAACCGCGATCCATAACCTTCAATGGCACATTAGAACAGTCAGAGGACACCATTGCATGTAGATTTAATGAATATTTCGTCGATAGTATTTTGTCAATCAATCAATCCATTGATTTAGTAGATGAGCCAGAAGAAATAAAACAGCCGATTAATATTAACTGTAGTTTTGAAAGTTTTCACCCAATAACGTTAGAGGATCTTAAATCTATTTGCTTTTCTTTGAACAAAACGGCTGGAGTGGATAACGTAACTGCAAGAGTAGTACAAGATTGCTTTAATGTCATCGGAAACAACCTGCTGGACCTTATTAATGAATCGCTGCAAACTGGGCACGTGCCACAAGTTTGGAAAGAATCTTTAGTTATTCCCATTCAAAAAGTCGCTGGAACGATGAAAGCCGAAGAGTTTCGTCCTTTTAACATGTTGCACACTTTAGAGAAAATTTTGGAACTTGTTGTAAAAGGCCAGCTGTTAACGTATTTAAATAGTAATAATTTGATTGCGCCGGAACAATCGGGATATCGCGAAGGTCATTCTTGTGAAACAGCGTTAAATTTAGTTTTAGCAAAATGAAAAGAAAAAGTAGAGCGTAAAGATACGATTGTTGCTGTTTTTTTGGATCTGAAACGCGCTTTTGAAACGATTTCTCGGCCCTTGTTGTTAAAATCAATCAAGCGCTTTGGATTTTCGGGTTCTGCATACAGATGGTTCGAAAGCTATTTGTCTGACAGAACTCAACGGACGGCTTTTAATGATTCCGTGTCGAGCCCTGTGGAGAACGGCCTTGGCGTACCACAAGGGAGTGTATTAGGGCCAATTTTATTCATTCTATATATTAATGACATGCGACGAG
Organism: Aedes japonicus; assembly: GCA_034211315.2. Lineage (NCBI taxonomy): Eukaryota > Metazoa > Arthropoda > Insecta > Diptera > Culicidae > Aedes > Aedes japonicus. The sequence continues at coordinate 543,775 of JASCZW010000293.1, forward strand.
TCTTGCGATTTTGTGATATTAATCTTTTTGCTGATGATACCGTGTTGTTCATTGCAGCTAAAAGCCTCGAGGAGACCGTTTCACATTTGAATGCAGATTTACGTTCTCTAAGTAGATGGTTAAAAGTACAAACAGTTGAAATTGAACATAAGTAAAACTAAATTTATGGTAATTTCGCGAAATCGAGTTAACGAAGACGTCTCTGTTAAAATTGATGATGTAACAATTGATTGCGTTCGTGAGATTAAATATCTTGGCGTGATTATTGATGATAGATTAAAATTTGACTCTCACATTGACGATGTCATCAAGAAAATAGCCAAGAAGTACGGTATTCTCTGCCGATTAAAAAACGATTTAACTATTGCTAGTAAAATACAATTGTACAAATCTATCATCTCTCCTCACATTGAATTTTGCCCTTCCATTTTGTTTTTAGCTAATCAAACACAAACATCGAGATTACAGCGTTTGCAAAATAAGATAATGCGTTTGATCTTGAGATGTAACAGGTTCACTTCCTCCTCTTTTTTGTTAGATGCCCTACAGTGGCTATCGGCGAAGCAGAGAGTTGTGTATTTGACAATGGTGTTCATTTTTAAAGTTATAAACGGTTTGCTGCCTCGATATTTGTGTAATCGAATTGAAAGAGGAAGTGATATTTATAGATACAACAGTAGAAACGCGGATGATGTTAGAACACCATATTTTTTGTACGGAGCTTCACAAAATTCGTTGTTTTTCAAAGGTATAAATGTTTTCAATTCGATGCCTATACACATCAAACGTGCAGCAACACTAACAGATTTAGGAGACAATTTATTTCACACATCAAATCTGCCTTTTGAACAGCTACTTTGTTCATTTTTTACTCTTGACTAATTTTGTATCTTGACGATGTTATTACAACGGATATTTTTGTATGGTTTATTGTTAAATGTTTTATATTTGTCATGGGGCACAAACAAACTATATTTTTCGCCTCGATGATGATGATGGATTTAAAGTTTTTATTTTGTTATTGTAATTTAAAGTAGTCTTCATTTTTTTTTGTGTAGTCTTCAAAAGTTTGAACCTCACGCGCGGTATTCAGGTATAAAGACTTCTTTTTTAATTTACAAAAAAATATTGGCCTTTGATGCTTGAGAAGATGCCATGAAATAGTAGTGGGTTGTCTGGCTGATTGTCGGGGAATTCTTTGTCAGTTCTGTTGTGGTTGAAAGTAAAAGTTTGACTAGGGCTGGTCCAGGATTTTTTCGGTTTGGAAATATTCTCGATTTCCCTTATTGGGGATATCCTTGGTCAGCCCAAAACTAAGGTGGCGGTTCCATTAGTGTTGAAACCTCACTCGGTAGCGAGCAAGATCGGATATTGGATTGTATTTTGATAATGTCCTTATACAGGGTTCTGTGATTTGAATTGTAATAGAATTTTCTGATCGCTGGGTTTATTTGCGAACATTTGTGGTTGACATCAATAGCTTTTCACAATTATATCGCTGTAAAGCAAATGAACAGTTTTGGAAGAAGTTTATATCTGTAGATACAATCAGTTCGTTTTTGGTTTTGCATAACTGGTTGAATTGTTTTAAATAAATTATCTAATAGATAAATCGTCTAGCTCAAACCTTTGTAGGGGTAAGTGGCGGGACCATCATCATCATCATCAACGGGAGGAGGAATATAGTCAGAATGGGTGTTCTATTAGTGGTGAGGATCACAAGGTGCCGTGAAAGCGTTTCAGCAGAATCCCAATGCTTCGGTCAGGGATGTGGCCAAACAGTTGAATCTGTCCAACTATTTTATTCAGAGAGCCAAGGACCGGGAGGGCTTGCATACGTACTAAGTGCAGAAGGCTCCAAATCGAGACGACCGGCAAAATGCGGTGGAAAAGTCACGGGCCCGGAAAATGTACACCCAGATGCTGACGGAGCCTCATTGTCTCATCACCACCCAGCACAAGTTTGGTGTTCCGGAGGAAGTAAGGTAGCAGAAACTTTCAAAATATGTTGCCAGATGCCAGATTTGGCAAGCGATCTGCTCACCGAAATAGCAAACAAAGTGCGCCGTTCGCGACTACCAGGACTGTGAACGGGGTGCTCTAACTCAAGGAGTGCCTACAGAAGCGTCTGCTTCCTCTGCTGAAGCAAAACTAGGGCCCTACGATTTTCTTGCCGGATTTAGCTTCGTGCCACTATTCGAATGTTGTCTTGGAGCAGTACGAAGACAACGGGGTCACTTTCGTACCCAAGGACATGAACTCCGCTAAAGTACCGGAACTAAAGCTCATCGAAAAATACTGAGCTATCATGAAGCAGATATTACGGAAAAATCCCAAGGAGGTCATATCTGAGGAAGGCATGAAGATAAAGCGGGTTCCCGTACAGAAGAAGCATGCATACAGAAGCAAGATGTTGCGCAGAACGTAATGAGTGGAGTAAGCGTAAGGTGCGAGCATACGGTTATGCTATTGAAGATGTAAGAAATAAATATGCCAAAAGCTTACTAATGGGTGAGTTGAAAGTTGAAAAGGATCGATCAACTAGGAAATTTTCAACAGCGTTTTTTAGTTGATACAATTTGAAATGAAACATCTTATATTTTTTATAATTAGAAAGTCTTTAAACTATATATTGTTGACACATCAGCAAAATAATATAATAGTGAATGCAAATGTGAATATGAATTTGATTCATTCCTCGAACTCAACGCCATTAGGATCTCCTTAAACTGTTCCCAAAACATGATGCACAAGACAAAATATTCGGACAAACCGTACTATCTACTTCTGAAACGTTTCTGTCACAAAAGTAATCGAAGTTCCATTTCTAGCAGATGGTAGATATTCCAGCTCCCAAAGCTTTGTTGAATATAGCAGAGATTCTCCTTCATCTAAATCCACCACTAACTCTTTGCAAACTCGATCGCATTCTTCTTTGGCTCTCAAAACAATTCGTAGACTTTCCTTCAACTGCATGATGACAATCAGACCTTGCATTTTCAGTTTTTTCAGCGATTTCGTTCGATAATTGTTTGACATCAGTATCCAGGTGGTATACGGCATCTCCAGATGCGGTGGGTAAAAGTACGGTCTTTCAATCAGCAGACGGGTTTGCTTAACCGTTGTTAACTCACAGTTCCGAAAATGTAGAAACCATGAATCGTTACGTTGCACATTGATGAGCATTTCAAAAAGATCCGCCAAATTGTTTCTCGATTTCCCCGAATAAAGGGGTCCGAATATTAAATTTGTTTGCACGTTGCATGGTCGGGATAGCACTAATGGTTCTATTGCTTCAACGAAATTTGTCACGTTTTTCCAGGATCTGTTCTCCCACTGAATATGAGAATCGGCAACAACAACTGGTAAGCATCTGATTACATTATGTTCATTCAAATAGTCAAAAGAAATTGCCTCAAGTTTTGTCACAGATTCTGTAATAAAGGAGGAAATTAATTAGATTAAATGTTTCAATGTCAGGATATCACATCACTTTTTTCAAACTCACCAACACTTTCACACACCGCACAGTCGTCTAATGAGAGCAGAAGTCTTGAACGAGAATTGCCTTTATCACCGATTAATGCAGGTAAATCTTTTATCAAACAACGTTCTTTGTAAAGAGGAATCCAATTCCAATATGGTAATAATTGGATCATCGCAAGTCTTCCAACGGCCGCAGCATTCCAATTCAGCACAGGAATGTAGTACACAGCTAATGCAATAATTGCAATCACTGCAGCTACTTTTGCCCTTATGATCCACTTGCAGCGGAACAAATGCCACCTGAGAGGACCGAAGGCATTGTAGATGTCCAAATCCGATAGTTCCAGTTTGTCAATGGAACTTATAATGGATTCAAACTGTTGATCCAGTGCTTCCGCCGAAAGCGTGTCTGTTGGCGAAGACATTTTGAAGCGAACTGGCCCAACATACAAAGAGGCTGGGAAATGACACATGCGTCCTAGGATTTCGCATGAATGGTTTTTCAATTTCCATTTTTTTTTTCCAGTTCGATTTAACAGTAATTTGATTTACGCTCAGATGAATCTGTACAACGAGTGTTGAGGAGATGATAAGAGAATTATACTTTTCTTTAAAACATGGTATTATGGTTTCCATTGAAAACCATCACACGCATCAGATGCGCCATACAGCGCACTACTTCCAACATTAGGTATAACGTACAGAACGAGAGTAAAATCGATTGTCGCTAGTCGATAAATTCGATTTTCAACTGAAACCATAATATTGAAAACTCAGGGATTGCTGATTCGAAGAGTTTCAATTGAAATTTATTGAGTTGAAATTTTAAAGGTAATTTGTCATAGTTTGATCACGAGATAAATGAAATTCAGTTAACATTTAAACGTTTATTGAAACGGAAGGGGTCATGTCATGAATGGAGAGTTTCACCAACAAATTTCAAAACGAATCTGCATATTAGTAACCTTACTAAAATCAAACCAATAAGTGCTTTGCTGATGAAACATTTACTTTAGATGAAACTTCTCCTAGGTTATTTGAGAGGGCCGCGTGATCCTAACAAAAGATTTGAAACGCTGCTGGGGAGTGACGCAATCATACCTAGCTTAACAATATTTGTCCCTATGGCAATGCATGGTGGGGTAGTGTGAGTAACATTTAACACATAGAGAGTAGGGATGTTCAAGAAAAACTATTATTATTTCACGCTTTCTTCTTAAACAATTAGTAAAGCCATTGTCCATAACAATTTGGCTGTTGGATCAGTCGTCCACTACGATTTGAACGCGAGCTGCTAGCTTCCCGGTCAAGCAGAACATGATCGGGCTCTGAATCAAATAGTTGAGACTGATTGTCTTCACCACCGTGATGTTCAACTTCTTGTTCCAGCCTTTGATCAGGTATGATACTACTTGGATTTATCGCAGGACTTGCAACCCTAGGTGTGTCTACGCGTGATACAGGTGGACTGGAGACTATTGGTGGACTGATTTCGGTAGCTAAAGCCTCCGACGTTGCATTGTGGAGCATCAAAGCATGACGACAAACATTGCCAGGTAGACTTACAACCCTGGGTGGACTTTGATTCATGAAATATTCCACAGCATGATCTGCGAGTAGAGTTTCACTTGGATCGGCCTCATTGTTGATAGTACGTGTCACAAACTTACGATTCCGACGGAAATGGTTACCGAAAGAACCTCGAACCACACAAGAACGCCCATTAACGTCCCGAACCAAGCCGTAGTGCCACTCTTGCGCGTTCTTCCTGAAGGGAACTCTATCATGATGTCTCAGAATAGACCATTGCTTTGCCTGACGATCGTAGTAACCTTTCTGAATAGCGCGCTTGAGTAGTATTCTCTGCTGCACATTAGTTTCCTCAAGGGCAATTCTCCTTAATAGAGATTCCTCACTAGGCAAGCGAGTCTTCACAAGTCTTCCGAAAAATAGCTGGCTGAGAGAAAACTGCATACTGGCAGTCGGTGTCGTGTTGCACTCCAGCAGACAATACTGATCCCGTTCTTCTGTTTCGTAACATCGCTTTAAAATATTTTTGGCGATTGTCACTCCTTTCTCCGCAAGTTCGTTGCTTTGCGGATATCTAGGACTGGAAAAATAAAACGTAGTGTTGTTCATATTTGCGTATCTTTCACATTCCTTGGGATTGAACGCTACATTATCGCTGCGAATCATCGTTGAGTAACCGTAGCAATTGAAAAATCTATCGAACAGCTTGCAAACACAGCGTGCTGTTCTGTCTTCAAATCGATCAGAGCAGATGTAATCGGAGTATGCGTCAATGAAAACTAACCAGTCCTGACCGCCATTTTCGTAGATTTCTGTCGAAGCTCGATGGAACGGTTATTCTGGTGGTAGATCCTGCTCAAGTGGCTCCTTTTGATTGTTCCTTCGAAACTTCTCACAAAGTGTGCAGTTGGTGGTCAATTCCTTGATATCGTTAGTCATTCCAGGCCAGAAAAACTGTGTCCTTGCTCGAGATAACGTTTTCACAGCGCCCAAGTGTGGTGCGTGCAACCATTTGCATATGGTGGTTTGCAGTCCAGTAGGTACTTCCAATCGATGATCCTTGAAGAGCAGCCCATTCTCATGATGGAGCTCCTCACGGTACTTGTGAAAATATTGACCAACATCGGCGAGCTTGTGATATGGCCATCCATTCTCAATGGAGTTGACAAAGCGCAGAAACCGTTCATCTTGATTTAACTTTGCCACATAGTGATAAAATTTATCCTGCGACATACATGCTTTTTTTAACCACGTTCTCCAAATCTTCCTGGGCTTCACCAGTGTCCAGAAGAGCAGCTCTCGAAAGACAATCAGCCACCAGCAAGCTTTTTCCCGGGGTATGCATCAAAGACAGTCCGGGATACTTCAGCAATATCAAGAACATACGCTGAAGACGGGGTGTTACGTCATCAACACACCTTTTAATGAGCGTTTCGAGCGGGTTGTGATCCGATTGAACTACAAATTTCCGAACGTAGATGAAATAATGAAACATTTGACACGCGAATGCTACCGCTAACAGTTCTTTCTCTATTTGAGCCCATCGCTATTCGCTCTTGGTCAATGTCCTTGAAGCGTATGCAACGGAACCATGATCTTGAAGCAAGACACACCCCAAACCATCCTTGAAATTATCAGTCTGTATGGTGCAGGTTTTTTCTGGGTGGAAAATTACCAAACTTGGTGCACTAGAAATTGCCTTTAAAAGATTCATTTCGTTTTCATGTGCCTTACTCCCACGGCGCATCCTTATAGGTCAACTTTCGGAGGTTTGCTGCACGCTGAGAATGACTTGGGATAAATTTAGCCAAATACTTGCATAGACCAAGGAATCTTGTGACATCTGCAACATTTCTCTAAAGGCTGCACCTCCCCATCGCAAACTATATTTCCCATAAACCTTGTATAAGTCATAAACCTTGCATAAACCTTGTATAAACCTTGTATAGTCCCATAAACCTTGTATAAGGTAAGCGTGACTGCAACTTGGCACCCCAGTGGGTCTGGGTTCAATCCCAGTCGACGGCGATGGTTTTTCTGAGGCGAAAAAATCTGGTCCTTCGTAAGGGAAATGAAGCCGTTGGTCCCGCCTCATAGTCATGAGTCATTAGGTAGGGTCCAGGTGGTGGAGTCGTCTCCCCGGCGTCGGTGATTGTCACCATGTGAGGAAATAGGCCGACGGAAAATAAAAAAATAAACCCTGTTACCATTTGTTCCTGCCCTGACCTACTCCGCATGGAGATGCTTGGCAAAAGATTGTGTGCTTGTTTCGAAATACTACCTCACAATGCCCTCCGCTCAATTTCAAAAACTACTTTTATCCAATTTTCACAACCTGCCGTGCGCTAACGGAAATATCAATTCTTTCTCTTACACGCTCGTTCAGATCTACTCTAAATAGAGTAACTTTCACTCAGTTTCGTATTTCCATGCTAAATGTCAAAAACTGAGTAACTTGATATAAGGAAACTGAGTAAATGCTACTCTGATTGTAAAAGCGCTATAATTATATAAATAGAGTAATTACAATGAAGCTGTCAAAAGCGAAAAAACGTGGTTCAGTCGATCAAAAGTTATCAAGATGGGATGGCTGTATGTTGTAATCAACAATCATTTTCACGTCAAAGTGCCGAATTCATTCCATGACCCAACAAACATCAATGCTGAATAACTGTATGTTCAAACAAATTTGGAGAAATTGTTCAGCTTTTTCTTCTAGAAAGCTGAATAATTTCTCCAAATTTGTTTGAAGAAGCGGTTATTCGACACTGATGTGTGTTGGGGAATACAATCAATCCATAAATTTACAAATTCAAAGTATTTCGACTCTTCCGTTTCGACTGGACAGTTGTCGGAAACAATCAACAATTTCATTAAAATAAAATAAAAAATAAAATTAGATACTGATTAACGTTTACTCAAATTTTGACAAGTGACCTAGTTAATCAGAATTGAGTAACTCCTTAGCTACTATAATTAGGGTAGTTCCAGTTTTAACAAAATTGAGTCATTTTCTACTCAGTTTTGTAAAAATACAAACATACGTGACTGAGTAATGTTTACTCTAACTTTGACAGGTGATCTAGTTAATCAAAAATGAGTAAACTTCAATTACTCTAATTAGGGTAGTTCCACTTTTAACGAAACTGAGTAGTTTTCTACTCAGTTTAGAGTAATTACAAACGAGCGTGAAACAACTTTGTTCTAGAAAAAAAAATTCCTATCTACTCCTGAGCCTCATGGTGATGAGAAATTATTTCCTTCTCAAGCAACATCACCATAGATCGTTACTCCGCGTATGAGAGAATACAATATCAGTACTGAAATCTGGGTAAGTAGTAAGTTACCCATAAATGGGTATGTGTAGTTTTCGCGATTATTGGTATTCTTCACCCATATTTGGGTAAACTGATCTTAGCGTGCGGTGCCCGATTAGCTACAGGAAAACAGCATTTTTTTAAATTCACTCTCAGTTATCCTGTTGTTGGCACGCATATGTCCGCTTGAGTCCGAGAATTATTATTATTGCCAAATCATATCGTTTTAGTTCTGAAACCATGTTTTAAGTTTAGATTCAAAAATAATTTTTATCCACATCGGCACGGTCGGAGTATGTACAGCTAAACTGAAACACGGGTGAGTGACGCAATCCTACCTAGCTTAACAATGTTTGTCCCTACACGGTAAGCTTCCTTTACCCATTAATGGGTACGATTTATTATTATTGTTATTCCTCCTGTGGAAATTTTTACCCATTTTACCATAAAACGACGTCTACCCAGGGTAGACGCCGTTTTTTAGTAAAATGCGTGAAAAATCCACAGGAGGAATAACAATAATGATAAATCGTACCCATTAATGGGTAAAGGAAGCTTACCGTGTATGACAATGCATGGTGGGGTTGCGTGAGAAACATTTAACACATAAACAGTAGGGATGTTCAAGAAAAACCAATTATTATTAGAGTGATAACCAAAACTTTATCAATGACCGAAATCGAGGATTGTTTGAGAGATACAATTCTGCTGAGATTAATTCAGTGCCAACATTTGATTAGGGCTAATCTGCTTTTGTAAACAAACACTTTGTCTGCTAGTTTATCGGAAGTTGAATAGAATTCCTTCAAATTGAATTGATCAGCGGATAGAGATGAAGCTCCTTTCCTTAAAATGTGCTTAATTTGTATGTGTGACCTTTTGTTCAAGAGAAAATGACTACGAAAGCCATTGTTTACAAAAGTAGATTCGCCCTAATCTAATGCTGGCGCTGAATTGGTTTTCGGCAGGACCCGGCAAAGCGAAACTGATTCAGCCAGTATCTTGAAATACGTTAAAACTGTTTTTTTAAGTTCAACAAAGAATCACTTGCCTCAGTTGTTGTTATTGATTTTTTTCAGTTATTGTTATTCGATTTTCGTTCGTTGGCTCAAACGTGTGTAACACTTTGCGGAGCTGATATACAATATTGTTATTTGCAATGTTTTGCTTTTTTATGTATGTAAGTGGGGTGCCAATTACTCGTGGCTGGCTCGAAGTTGATTGGTCACAATATCGTTTGGGAGGGGCTTAGGCAGGTAACTTATTAAATTTAAGCTAATGCTCAAGGCTGCGACTGTCATCAGGTCCTCGGTTTCAACAGCCCCTTTCCGGAGCTCGACACAGGTATAGGAAGCACGGAAACAAGATGGGGACACAATAGCGGGAAAGTTACTGAATTGGGAGGGTGTATTGACATTACGCTCTAACTTCAGACAAACAATGGAATTTGTAGATCACTTGCATGTAAAGAAGCTCGCGGATTCACAAAACATCTTTTAACTCGTGGAAGGGTTGTTTACCTCGGCCCACTAGGGTATCCAATAGCTGTGCTCTGGAGGCCTAATTATCCGGGCAATGCTAAACTACGTAAGCGGTGTCATCATAACCGGGTGCGCACCTACATAATTGCTATCGACGGGGTTAACACTTTAGATATGTACCTCTAGACTTAAGTCTGACATCACACGAATGAGACGCTAACTTCCAGACCTTTAAACAACAATCTCGAAGAATCATTTGGAATATTAGAATGTAACTACAGCTCAAAAGAATTAATTCTCCAAGAGTTTTGTTAACATTGAAGAGAACTCAGACGTACTAAAGGCAAAAAATTCATCATGTGAAGTTCTTCTATCGCAAAACCTCGTCTTCTTGTGCGCCCACCTTTGCTAGAGAGTCCGTCTTCTCAAGGGGGGCCAAGAAAGGTAGTCCTAAATGATCTTGCGACCAACGCACACATCTGCTTCCTGATTGTTGAAAGAAAGTATGATGCCGCACTGTTTTCATCGACTGGAGGGCCTCGATAGAACTGAGACTGTGAGACCAAGAAGATTAAATAATGGTCCATGGGAATGTTGGAAATCATCCCCAATGCTAAATTGATTATTTATTAAAATAGATCGAAGTTAGCCTCACTTGGGTTGCTCCATTGGTATTGAATAACTTTGTACGCAATCTTGGTATTTGAAAATTGCCAGTTTAAAGTGATTTAGGCAATTCATCGATGAAAATAATTATTTTAGGATGAAAAAAAATAGTTTGTAAAACAGTGAACGTACGCCGATGGAGGTAAGTTATTATACAGGGTGTGGCAAAAAATAATGCGAAAATTTGTTCTATTTCTTTCAAATCCCATTTTCAACTAATTCAAGCAATAATTTTAACATATTCGAGTGCAGTTATCTTTATATAGTCCTTTTAAACTAATTTATTCAATGTGTCCTCCATTTTTATTGATAACATCCTCGAGCCGACGCCGGAAGTCAGAGCATGCCTTTTGGACGACATTGACTGCCATGTGCGTGTTATGGTTGACTTCGATTGGACGTGTGACACGGCGCTCCATCCTGCTGTAGGACAACGTTTTGGTCCTCGGAGAAGTTGACCTTCGCCCAGGGAAGTACTTGGTCCTTTAAAATACCGATATACAATTCGGTATTGATTTTAACTCCAGCATCAATGAAAACAGGCGGCATTTTCAAACCGTTGGACGCCACCAAGTCAAACATCATGACAGCCGGATGTTTGGTTTGAAATTTGAATTTCAATTTTTCCAGAATGTTTTCCATTTTCTGCGGTGAAATGAGCCAGTCCGTGCGGCTGTTGGCCACAGCATCGATGCTAAAAAGCTTTTCGTCGGAGAACAGGATTATCATTTTTTCCTTCTTCAACAAGGAAAGCAATCTCTTGGAACGAGTCAGTCGTAGTTCCTTGACCCGGTCCGTAATCAAGTGGCGTTTCACTCTGGCTCTGGAAGATGCATGCAGGTCTTCTTTGATTCTCCGCATGGATTTCTCCGAAATATTAGCTTCCTTTGCAAGTTTTCTTATGGAACGCACCGGGTTGCGAGTAATTTTTGCACGGACCGATTTGATCATGTTCGGCGTGCGTACAAAGTGCGGATATCCGCTTCCCGGCTTCCGCTGCTTAGGAACATCCTGCAGGGACTTTTTTATGCGGTAAACTGTTGCCAAATGGCACCCTACCACCTTGGCAATTTCTTTCGGCTTCTTCTGGGCGAGCAACAAACTGGTGATCACTTCTTTCGCGAACATTTTGCGCTTGAAAGTAAACATAAACAAATACACTTTCGACATAAATTAGTCACTAGCTACACGAATTAACCCAATACTCAAGTTTGAACATTTTCGCATTATTTTCTGCCGCACCCTGTACAAGATTAGATGAAAAACCGGCAACAAAGTAAAACGCCATAATTGTTTAATCTTTATTTAAATTTTATTGAATGAAAGCAAAAAATGTCGGAAATAACATCAAATTTTGATCGTTTAGATCAGTTTAGATTTGTTCGAATTAGCAACCTTTAGCACGAATTAGTTAAGACCTTCAAACGGCCAATGAAACCGTCACACGCCGCCCGAAAGTGGATCTGCGGTATTTTGTCCCATTCTCGGCGAAGCGCTTGCTAGACGTGATCGATACTTTGGTATTTTTTAGTGCCAACCTTGCTTTCCAAAATACCCCAAGCACAATAGTCCAACGGATTGGCATCCGGAGATTTTGGTGGCCATTGTGCGGTGGAAATGAAGCGAGGAACCTCATTTCTTAACCATTCTTGGGTGACGCGTGCTGAGTGCGATGGTGCTGAGGTTGGAATGTCCAAGGTGTACGGCCGAAATGTTTGCATGCCCAGGGTTTCAGAGCTCCCTCCAAAATATTTTCGCGATAGATTTGCGCATTTATTTTGACCCCACGGTCGATGAATACGAGCGATGAGCGACCATCGGCTGTTATGGCGGCCCACCAGTTCTGGTGGCCAACCGAAGATGCAAATTTGCAGCTGACCTCTCTGGCAAGTGAACACAATCATTTTGTTTGTTTACAAACTGCTGGATAACGAATGGTTTCTCATCGGAGAATCGTCAGTTCACCACTTTCGGCCAAGCGAAGCAACTCTTTAGCTCTTTCGAATCTAGCTTTTTTTTGTGCATCGGTAAGATCTTGTGCTTTTTGGAACTTTAATAGCTTTAGTCCAAGCTCATTTTTTTAATATTTGCCGAATGGCATATGGCGATATGTTCAGCTCACGAGCCATTTTTCGGCCACTGTGCACGGATTTCGTTCAAGTCACTTCTTCACTTTCGAACCATTTCTGCCGATGTTGCTGTTTTTTTTCATCCACTTCCTTGACTACACTATCACGCTTGAATTCTATCACGAATAACTTTTTTTCAGAGAAATTCCCACCAAAGTGCTATTGTGCACTTGTTATGAGCTGTGATTGGAATAAATCTGACAGGTGTGGGACGAGCGGTTTAGAAATGACAGCCGTCTGAAGTCATCTTACCTTGTATAATACATAAAAATCCTGAATTTTGATTTTAAAAATAAAAAGATAAAAAAACGAACAAAAACGACACCTACATTCTTAAACAAAAACTAGGTTTATACTGTTTTGATAGAAAAATACTTATTGGTTTGTTGCACGAGTATCACTCAACATAGACATATTGTAAATACAGATTATCAACTTAGAGCAATTCGCCGACTCGTTCAATCTCGTCAATCACAAATTTCATGGATTCGTTCGTTGGTTTTGGATGACAGGTCACAACCATTCGAAAAAAGTTACCCAACTTTTTATGTGGCAAGGGCACGTAACCAATCAACACTGTTCCTTGCTTTACCAGCTGTTCCTTTATTTGAGCTGTTACCTAAAACCAAAACAAACTCTTATAGTCAGACAAACTCATTACTGGACTGGCAATAAATCGTACCTCATAAATGCGAGCCCACCATGATTCACTCTGCAGTTCGACGGCTACGCGCAACTTTTTTGGGATATACCAGAAGCTGATATTGGTGTACTGATACTCGTCAATAACCAATTGGAATCCAGGGCGTTTTTTAATTTCTTCAGTAAAATATTGCGCGCGATCGAAAGCATTATCAACTAACTCGCACAAGCCATTAGTTCCTCGTGCTTTGAACATCAGCCATATCTTAAATGCATCAACCTTCCTCCCGCACTGAACGCTCTTATCACCAGTGTCGTAAGATATATCGTAGAATTTATCTTGTTGAAACAGATAATCCGCATTAGCAGAATTACACTCGTGGAGTAAACCTTTTTGCTTAAAGACAACAATTGAACACTGCAATGGAGCTCCTAACGTTTTGTGCGGGTTCCAAGCTAGCGAATCTGAGCGTTCAACACCTGCTAGAAGATGAGCATGCTTTTTCGATAGGATTGCCGTTCCACCCAGGCAGCCGTCAACATGCATCCAGATGTTATGCTTTTGGCAGATGTCAGCAATTCTATGAAATGGATCAAACGCTCCCATTACCGTGGTGCCAGCAGTGGCATTCAGAAAGAATGGTTTTCGTCCAGATTCAGCCACTGACTCGATGGCTTTCTCCAACTCTTCCGGGATCATTTGGCCTCGAATGTCGGTCTTCACGAGCACCAGATTATCAATGCCTATGCCCAACCAGTGCACGGCTTTCTTTATACTGTAATGAGCCTAGTAAGGGAAGAAACATGTCAATGATACAGATGAGAATACTATTAGATATCGAAACTTACATCCTCTGAAGTAAAAGCTACCAGTGGAGCATGACCTGCTAAGCCAGTACGTTTAACATCCGGTATTGTCTGGAATCTCGCTGCGACCATTGCATACATGTTCGATATGGAACCACCAGGTGAAAGAATTCCATCGCCTTCATTGAATCCAAACAGTTGCAAACATTTCTTTATAAGAGCATCTTCAATGAGCGTGAACGTTGGACCAACCTCGAAGGTGTACCTGTAAGAAAAGTTGTATTTTAAAATACGCAACGGTTCAGAAAAGAGATTATTCAAACAACGACTGCCATGCAAACTGTCAAAAATTGGAATAAAGATTAAAAAATTAAACATTTTAGAGATACCTAAATGAGTGTACTGATTTAGTAAAATGTAAGCCAATGATAAATAATAAAAAAAACTATCAAACAAAATACCAGAGAGTTTCTGTTGATATATATTCATGTTCAAGCTACGAGAGACAGAGCTTTACCTAATAATATTTGAAATATTCAAATGTTGTCAGCTAATACGGAAATTCAATGTTTAATGTAGACTTATTACTTAAGAAAAACTAATCTAACAATTCACCAAAGATTTAAGCGTAAACACATTTCTTAATACGTCTTCGGGACAATTGAGTATTGGACAACATTTGACAAATACACAAGACACGAAACTTACTGACTTGTATTCAGTGCATCCGTGATCCAGCTACCGGCCAAACCGTACGGATCCACGCCTGCAAAAAGCTGATTGTGAAAATTCCTATGTCCGGTTTTTACCGAATAGTGCAGAACATCTTTGATTATCCGCTCGACATCTGGTTGTTCTCGTGGCTCAGCACTGTCAAGTGTGAAGTCGATGAGATTCTGTAAAAAAATATAAACAAAGAAGACTATATTATTATCGAAAAAAGCTGAAAACAGGGCATCAACCGGGCGAGAGTAGGCTCAGAAATCGATACCTGACTTGAGCTGATCTGTCTCTGAACACGGTATCCCCATGAAGAGCCGTGTCAACCTTCACACGGCCTCCCTGCTTGCATAGATAACCGCGGGATCATGTAAGTGACTACCTCACATGGGGTTAGATAGCGGCTGAAGGGGGATCCAACAAAATGAAGGTTTGAGAAACCTCACCCATCAGTATTATCCGAGAAAAAGTCTCATTGAACCCCTTTGTCAGATCCCCACCAAGTAGGACAACGGGGTCTGGAGGTACATCAGTTACATGCGGATGCGCAACGGCATCGGAAGTAGGTGCCACCGCGAAAGAAGAAGATACCATGGATGGGCCAGGGCTCATCTGGGCATTGCTACGCGTCAACATCACGACTGATACAAAGCCTAATGAAGGTTCATACTTGCAGGCTGTATGTAGAGTGCGTGATGATTTGAAAGCCAAGCAACTAGCTGACCATCGGGTCAAAGAAATGGCCAGTTGCTGCGGAGAGGGCAAGAAAAATGACCTCGAAACATACGCAGACGTTTCCGTGGGAAGTCCAGCACCATCAGTCTCCTGGGTAAATGGCACCCGGCGCATCCAAGAAGCGGATGATGGCGAAGAGCCCAAACATAATAAACGAATGTGGCGTCGTGACCGATAACGGCCAATAAGAAAGAGGATAGCTCAACTCAAGCACGGAAATAGTTTCTAGCGCTGAGGACGGCCCATGCAAAACGGCTGGCTCAAGTTCAAGCACAAATGAGGTATCAACACCAACCCACAGATAGGTAGGGAAAACCCCTGGAGGAAAGTCCGAAAAAAAAGGAGATGGACCCAAAAAAGAACCAGAGAAGCGTAAAGTGACTCCGAAGCGGAACCACGGAGAGGCCCTCGTCGCGAGGGCCATAGAGTCCAAGTACTCGTAACCTACGAACGGCGATGCTTGAAGATGCAAAGTTGCCGTACTTGCACGGGCAAGATGATTCTCGAGTTAAAAAGGGGCAACTACACTTTAGGGCCCGGCATAAAAGTAGCTGAAAGAACAAGCCTTGGGGGAAGGTGTGGAAGTGTGTACCCTTGCCACGCAGGTGACTCTCCAGTGTAAAAACTTGGACGAGATCACGGGAGTTGGCGAGATCTCTACGGCCCTCAACAAGCAAAGTGGCGTCGACTTGGGACCCAGGTGGCCATGATATGGCTGGCAATGGCCAAGCACAAGGTGAGATGGTCTGTTTGCTCACTCTTATGCCTAGAAAGCGAACATAAGTCGTGAGAGTACAAAGGCCCAGACAGGAGCAAGCGATGTAAAAGGTGTGGAGGTGTAGACCACAAGGCTCGGGATTACAAAGAGCTCCCAAAGGCCAGAAGTGTGGAGGGAAACCAGATGGCAAACTACTTTTAGTGTAAATCAAGAAGCTAATCGCAATGCAGGTTACTCAACTAAACTTGAAACAATATGAGGCAGCTCAGCAACTGTTGTGACGTGCACGACGAGAGTCGACAACGGATATCGTCATAATATCCAACCCACATGGGAAACTGGGTTGTGGCTAGGTCCAATATGGTGATATTATGGAAGACTGGCATATACCGGGTTCACGAGGTTGTGTATACCTCAAACGAGGGCTTCGCGGTGGCTTAGGTGAATGTATTGTTCTTCTGCAGCTGATACGCGCCACCAAGATGGTTGATAGACAAGTTTTCTCAAATAGTCAACCGCATGACAGTGGAGTTTACTTATCGAAAACCGTTGATAATATCAGGTGATTTGAATGCCTGAGCGCTGGAGTGGAGGAATCACCGTACCAATCCTAGGGGCCAGATTCTGCCATGAGACCCTCGATAGGATCAATGTAGACCTGACCAACGTCAGTACCAAGAATTCCTACCATTGAAATGGAGCGGTGTCGAGAATCGACGTGAGCTTTTGCATCCCTGGGCTGTCGAGCCATTGAAGGGTTGAGGATGACTACATTCAGAACGATGACTTGACGGATCGTTATAGTATCGTCTATAATACTAGGTAGCGTCCGGAAAGAAGAGCAACCACTGTGACATGCAACCCTGCATGACATCAATTTCGGAAAACATTTCATTTCAAAATTCCAAGAATAATAAATTGCTAAGACCACACTTGGGGAACCTTGACACATTTTTTTCCCAGGCCAGCGAACTGCATAAGGCAGTTCGATGATCGGAAACAGATGTCAGCATTTCAAACTAAACGTTGCATTTCGGGTGACTTGTCGCCTAGCCATACTTCGCGCCTTCTCCATTAGACACACTCTTTGTTTATTTGAATACACTTACACTCTCTCAAAATAGGAATATCGATTACCAATTGGTGATCACGTACATAATGCTATAAGTAAATAACTTGGCTTCCGATGTCTCCCGTAGGTTCAATTATATTCTAAAATGTTTTGAATAAAGAGATTAATTTTAACCGTCAACCAAGCAACAAATCTATTTGAGGGAAGGATCACAGACCGATATTTGGAACTTAACACCACTTCATTCGCCCGCAAGTAGAAGACATCATACTTCAACAATGAAGTATCGAAAGAGCCGCTTGAGCGGGAACAAAAGATGAGCGTAACCCAGGATCCGTTCAACGATCAACTCATTGCGTAACTATATCGTGTGTGCGATGGGATCATGCCTAAGAATGCCCAATCTAGAAATGGCAGGAAAACCGACGTGCCTCCGCAGAACATGCCTCCGCTCAAGGTGGAGAATGCAGAGAGTGCGGTCGGTCGCCGAAAGTGCGGAGTGTGAGGGGCGCTGGTCACCGCAAAGACTGCACTAAAGAGGGAGATAAATGTCAACAAACGAGCCTGCTTCGAGGGCATTTGCTTGAAACCCAATACGGATCCATGGAGTCACGCCTATAGCGTGGTAACGGCCAAAATCAAGGGAGTCGTGGTACCTACCGAACCACGGGTAGTAGTGCCTAGAAGCGCCAGACTCTTGTTTACGGGTAGTAATGCCTAGAAGCGCCAGACTCTCGTTTTACTGCCGTAGACAAGGAAGCCGCCAGGTGATCCATCGGCGTACAGATACGACGGATACTACAAATAAGATGCTTGAGAAGATAATCCTCAACACACGAAGGGTAAAGGCTTTTGAAAGTCATCGGTGGATGCCATCCTGTTCGTCACTAAGACGAAAGAAGGTAGTCCTCTATTGTGCAGCGGGCACCCTTGACGTGAGAAACGCGCTGAGAGGCTATCAGCAACTCGCTTCAACGCCTCCAGTCTCCTGGGTATCTGTACAGGATTCGGGAAAACTTCTTCCAGAATCACGTACTCGTTTACAACACAGAGGCGGGCAGAGAACGTGCAAGAGTTTCGCAAGGTTTGATCCATGACCCGGTGCTTCGGAACAAGATGTATGGCGAAGTGTTGCGACTTAATTTTCCGGGGTAAAGATTGTCAGTTTCGCGGACGACATCACCCTAGAGGTGTATGGAGAATCCATAGAAGATGTGGAGTTAACGGCCACACACTCCATTGACAAAGTAGAGGGATGAATGTGCTCCAAGAAACCCATCATAAAACAGAAGTTATCGTGGTCCGTAACAGAAAATCGGAGCACCTAGCGAGGTAACTGCACGATTACCGTTAAGTGGTCCCTGAGATACTTGGTGATCATGATCGACGACAAGCTGTCCTGAGACTGCGTACAGCGTTACGTGACACAGCCTGCGTCATAGTACGGTCTGCGTCATAGTATGGTCTGCGTCATAGGACGTGTTCCGAACAACGTAGTTGGAAAACCACTAGACCACCGGTCATATGTCAACGTGAAAGGAAAATTTCTACCACGCGTCGTTGGACCTATCGACTAATTCCAGAGCTATCCCGGAGGGGTCGATCGGCGACACGGTGAAATTAGTTTTCATTTTACGCACATCATGTCATGCTGTCAGCCATGGCTACTTTAGACAGTACATGTATGGGCACACCGAACCCTTTACAGAACATGAGTTCTTCGCATGTCCTCGCTTGGACGGAAAACACTATGACCGTGAGTGGTTGGGACAAAACTTCGGATAATGTTGTTCAGAGGATATGCCGAAACCGGGACATGTGAAACGCTGTTAGTACAGCGGCCTCTCAGATCGTTGTAGAGCTTCAACGAACATGGCACAGCGACCACCGGCCGGTCAGAAGGGAATAGCTCAGGAGGATCAAAATCCTAACTAGTAAGACACAGCGGGTGTTCAAAGCACAATAGGTGCGAAATGCCGAAAAGAGGTTCCGTGGGGTACCGTGGGATGGCAGCCTCAACCCCAAACACTTAGTTCTTCGAAGGTCTGGTTGCTGATTTTCGTTGCCCTGCAAAACCATAAAGTAATCCTTAGTAAGGATGCTATTGGAGCCTATCACACAGTGTGATGGTGATTTTTCATTAGGAAACTAAGTTATTTTTAATAACATTTGAGGATCCGTTATAACCAATTTGTACCAACAGTAGTACGCTGTTGGCCTCACAAACAAAGTGTAATATAGACCGTCCCAAAAATAGAGGGCACACTTTTAGTTCGTTTAAAAAACATCTGTTTTTTATTTATGTCAACTTAAGTCATAAGGTTCTGTACAGATTTATCAGCAACGATTTTAGACGCTCTAGTCCAATCTCTTTTGAACTTTTCCACTGTATCAGCTGACTGAACATGATTACGAAGATACCTCTTGACTACTCTTTATTCGGTGGGACGAATTTCAGGGTAATTTGGGAGGTTCATGTGCTTAGGTACAGTTATCACGTTTTCCGATTCGTGCTAGTCCAAGGTCAACTTAGCGTAATTGCACGAAGCATGGTTGGGCCAGAATATTGCAGGATTGTCATATTGACGAGCCAGTGACAACTGGTATTTTATTAAGCATTGATTGACGTAAATATTTGCATTGATTGCTCCATTTACGTTGTACAGCTTCGTAAATTAGCCGCAAGAGCAAATTGCCTCCCAGACCATCGCCTTTTTGCCAAAATCTTCACGAGTCGTGTAATATTGAGATCCCAGCAATGCTTAATAGTCCAACTTTGAATACGTTTCGTCGTCCATCATGATGCAGTATTTTTTCTTGGCAAAAACTGTGTCATACAATATCTCTTTGGCCCGTTGAACGTTGGACTTCGGGGTGTACAGTTTTTTGACCAAATTGCGAACTGAGGCTCTCTTTGCCTTAGGTCGTCCGATTTTGTTGTCCGATTTGGGGTTCGACGCTCCCTTTTTTAATCCACTTTGTGGCAGGGCCGCAAGGGGATACTCCTCCCCAAACTTCCGGATCGCAAAACGCACCGCTTTCACTCCAACGTTTTCCAGTTTCACTAACTTTCTTAGTGATAATCCTGGAATTGTGCTCTACAATGGCACGACATTTTTCTTAGTCTTTCCGTTGCCGGAAATCATTCCCATCTCTCGAAATGCGCAGGCAACTTTGCTGTGAGTTGTGTTTGGTTTGACGTTTGGGTGTAAGCAACGAGATGGAGCCCACCGACTACCCGAATAAAAATGTATGTTCAAATGGCAGCGTCATTAAAGGGTGCCCTTATTTTCTGGGACAATCTATAGTGGTTTAATTTAGGGGGGAAACTTTTTTACAATGCTTAATAGTCGCTTAGCTCGAATACATCCAAACAGCAAGGATGCTTTTGCTTTATTAAGGAACCCATTTTTATTTTAGTGTGTGATTTGACGTTTATATCAAAACTATGATCGCATTACTTATCAAGATAAACCAACCAACCCTGGGCTGTTAAAAAAAACTGTGACCTTTGTGGGGACGCAAAGATATACAACAAAGTTACACTAAAATTTTCTTCTTATTTTCACCTATTGTAAGGATATGACCAGCACCGTTATTGATTATTAAAATATAGAATCATAAGAACTTGTACAATGCGAATGGACGGTCAATCTCAGCCCTATTCAATCGATTCAGTGTATAATTTCACTAATTCTGATCAATCACGAGGTAGCAGCCAGTTGATTTGTCCAGTCAGCCTAAACTAAGTTTACATTGAATCAAAGCAAACAAATTCTTAAAGAAAATGCCACCGATAAGACATGGACAACTGTGTTGTACTATCGTATGGGAATGAGAAAATGTTGGGCCAGATAAAAATACGTAGGTTCACTGCTCTCTTCGGAAAGATAGTAGGTCCTGTTGGAAACAATTCACGTCGGGAGCAAGCAAAATCATTCGGAACTGCAACAATGCCGATATTAGAGGAAGTCTGGTTAAATGAGGTCCCATGCTCGATAATGTATGTGATACGACAGGTTTTTCTTTTTCTAAAACAGATCAAAGCAGCACACCGAACACATTTCTTTTTCTGATAGATCCGCGAACGTAATGTTTATAGTCAGTACGCAGCCCAAAACGTGACTAGAATTTAAACACGACGGCTTCAAACATACGCTCACCGAAAGCAAATAGAAACCACTTATTCTTCAAACTTGTTTAAATCATCTGCTCCCGAATAGTGGTAACCAAGAAGCGAAAGTGATGAAACGAAACCAATTAACACTTTCGATGTCTCTTTATTTTCACTTGAAGAATTCTGGAGATTTTCGGCAGGTTTTATACATACCTTCAAATCTTCGGGGTGCTCGAATCGAACAACTGGTTCCCTGTCCGGTGGGCCAATGAAATGTTGCTCGTCCAGAATTTCCGGAACCCTGGATAATATATTCCATTCAGTACCCATTTCTGTTCAACACACTTTTTTAAATCACACTCCCGTAATGTCACCGCTCAATTGATTTTCCAATTTACCAGCTGTATCGAGAAAGTGCAATATTTGCACTACCACATCACAATGAGCAGACGGGATGATAGTCTAAAAATAGGCAGCTCCGACAGCCAACCGTTTTCGATTGTATCGAATTACAGACTGAGCAATGGAATCGGCCGAAGCGGGCGATTTGTGAATGAACGAAGAAACAGGGAAAACGACCTGTTCAGCAGCAAGAGAGTGGAAACATTCGCTAAATCAGCTGATTGCCCGTTCATTGTGTGGAGATTGTCGGTGAACCAGGAATATGAAAAAGAGAGAAGCACGCTGCCATGACTAAGCATTTATTTTTATTTTATATCATTATCTCTAAGTTCAAAAGGACTATCAAATGTATCTTCGCATTACAATACACAGTCAAATCAATCTGATGTACGGTATTCTAAAATTATCACCTCTGATAACAGACAAGCCCTTATGGTAGAACAGAATTGGTTTACAATGTTAAATATAAAACTAGGCTTACCTGGCATCGAAAGCATTTAACTAATAACTGTGGAAGTGAATGAAGAAGAAGAAGCGATTAAAATATGACATGGATATTGCTAAGTTTGGAGACCTCAAAAATAAATAAATATATAATTTCGACCAGATCAGGAATCTGTCCCAACGACCGCAAGCACAATCCTGCTTCGAAACTGTGTTCTGTGATGAAATAAATGTTGTGGTGTTCTTCAGCAACAACCCGAGCATGCGAAAACAACAAATGAATAAATAATTTTGATCTCGATCTTGATTTGATAGGAGGTAAAATACCTTTGAATAATATCTTTGGTATACTCAATCGCGTAAGCTCTACGGAGTCGATATTATTTTTTATTTTTTTGCAATAAGATGACTTAATACTACGATTATTATGACTTCATCGTTTACTCGCACCGAAAAAAAATCTGAGTTTCCATCACACTCAAATTCTTTTACAGAAATCTGTAGAGGTTTACCTGTAGAGGTTTACCTGTAGAGGTTTCTCAACAGATGAACGTTCGTTAATCCGATTTGGCGGATTTCGGTAAAATTTTTCGGTAAAGTTTTTTACAGATAACTGTAAAATTTCTCCGAAATCCGATAAATCGGATTACCGAACTTTCAGCTGTTCGGTAAAACTTTACAGATTTCTGTAAAAAAAATCTAAGTGAGTGGGATGTAAATATCAGAGCACATAGGCGTAGCCAAGAGTAGCCCTAACTTTTGAATTTATGTTTTGGATTTTTAATGTTTGTTTCAATTTTTGACGTTGAACTACGTCTTTGTTTTCTATACTGGAAATATTTGTAGAGAGCATTTTTTGAACAGTTTTAAAGACTACATATTTAAAGGGCGAACACGAAATTATTGCGACACATTCAACAGGGCAAAACTTTTTTACCAGTGGGTAAAAATCAACCAAATTTTGCACACTTTCTCATTGATGTGTATTGTTTACATGCTGTCAAACTCGAAGTCGTGTTTTTCGATTAAACGAAAATGGAGGTGAACCAACGCGAGTCGAGAGAACAAATTCTTTCCCAACACCTGGAATTTCCTGACCTGTCAGTTGAGAAAAATGTTGAACATTCACCATTTAACCGTCTCCAGAGTGTTGAAGCGGTTCCAGGAGCGGTTAACGTTGGACCACCGCAAAGGAGCTGGAAGAAAACCGGGACCGGAAAACAAAAGACGGAGGGAAAGGTGAAGCGGATGATTAAAGCAAATCCCAACGTCTCAAGCCGTGATTTGGCTAAAAAGATCGGCATGTCGCAGAGCTACGTCCAGAATGCAACGATGAGAGCTGGACTACATACATACAAGGTACAGAACATCCCAAACCGCGATGAGCGGCAACAATCGACAGCTAAAACTCGGGCACGGAAGCTCTACGAGAAGATGCTGACAAAATATGGCTGCTGTGTGATGGACGACGAAACGTATATAAAAGCCGATTTTAAGCAAATTCCGGGGTTGGAGTTTTTCACCGACAAGAGCAAGTTCTATGTGGACGACAAATTTAAGAAGAAGAAAATGTCGAAGTTCGCCTCCAAATATCTCATTTGGCAGGCCATCTGCTCTTGCGGGCTGAGGAGTTAACCTTTCATGACAAAGGCCACAGTAAATGACGAGATCTACAAATCTGAGTGCCTCGAGAAGCGCCTTTTGCCGTTCTTGCAGCAGCACGACGAAGCTCCGCTATTTTGGCCAGATTTGGCATCATGCCACTATTCTAAAAGTTTCCTGGAGTGGTATGAGGCCAATTCTGTCCATTTTATTCCAAAGGACATGAATTCGCCAAACTGTCCGGAGCTGCGCCCGGTGGAGCAGTACTGGGCAATGATGAAGCGGGAACTTCGGAAGAACAAGAAGACAGTCAAAGACGAGAAGGACATGTTAAGAAATATTAAGATTAATCTAATCACAATGGGTAATAACCAAGAGTAAAATAAGTAATTCTCGTATGAGTGTGTAACACTAAAGTAATATTGGTTGAATTGATTACATTGATTTTACGTTGTATCTTTTTATAAGTAAATAAACGCGCTACGAATCGGACGTATCTTTGTGTTTCTCTGCTGCCCATCTTCCTTTAATAGGGTATGGGCCCAGCAAAAATCGTGTTCGATCGTGTCTCGGCGTGTGCAAAAATCGCGAGTTAGCTAAAATTTTCCGACGATCAGTTTTTTTCGCGATGATTTCGAGTGTTTTTTTTCCCGGCCGCGCACAATGGAGGAGGAAAAGAAGATTTATTTGTTCGACGGCTCCAATTACGCAAATTGGAGTTTCCGAATGGAAGTGCACCTCGAGGAACTAAATTTGTTCGATTGCATCGGCTCGGAGGCGGATCAAGTGGCGGAGCTCCAAGTGGCACAGGGTGATTCGGCTGAAGTGAAACGTGAAAAGGAGAAGAAATTGGCGGAGCGGAAGAAGCAAGACGTCAAATGCAAGTCGGTGCTCATCCGGAATATTGCGGATTCGCAACTTGAGCATATCAAGGGGAAGCGAAGTCCGGCACAAATCTGGACGACTTTGCAAAACACGTTTGCGCGAAAAGTTCGGCCATGAAATTTGACGAGTCGAGCTCACTGCAATCGCACTTGTTGCAGTTCGAGCGTATGGTGCGCGATCTTGATTCGGCGGGGATCAAGCTGCAGGAGTGTTTGGTAGTGTTTTATTTATTGCAAACGATGCCCCGGTCGTATGGGCAGCTTGTGACTGTGCTTGAAACGCTCCCCGCCCAACAGTGTACTCTTGATTTTGTGAAATCGCGGTTGCTTAGTGAAAGCGTTAAGCGTGAGAATTGTGACGTTGGGGGGACGGGAGAAGATTCGACGGCTTTCGCCGGCAGAAGTGGCAATCCTCCGAGGTTCAAATGTTATTCGTGCGGAAAAGTCGGTCACAAACGTTCTGAGTGTCCCTCCAACAAGCAAACAAATGCTGCGAAGAAGAACGAAAAGACTCATTGCGGCGAGTCGGAAGTGGTTTTCGTCAGTGATTCGCTAAGTGCTAGTTCGGAATCAAATCAATCGAAGTGGATTTTGGATTCCGGAGCCTCCGATCATATGGTCTGTTGCGATGACAGGTTGCGTGAGGTGGAGAAACTGAGTGTTCCGGTGAAGATTCATGTGGCTTCGGGTGAAACATTGCTGAGCCGTTTCGCTGGCAAGGTGGACATGGTAGCCACTGTTGGAAAACGACAAGTGAAATGTGTTGTCGAGGACGTGCTACTGGTGCCTGGTATGAAATACAACCTGTTTTCGATCCGACGCCTTGATCAGTTGGGAATGGAGGTAGTGTTTGCAAACAATGAAGCCATGATCAAGAGGGATGGTGAAGTGGTATGCAGCGCCAGTCAGCGTGATCGGCTGTACGAGCTGAACGTCGATGTTGTGAAGCAAGTGAAATCAGAAGTGTTGATAAGTGTGAAGCCCATGAACGATGAGGAACTGTGGCGATATGGGCATATCGGTAAGAGTGGATTATCGCAGCTGGTAAGTGGACAAATGGTGAATGGCCTTGAGCTGAAGAGTAGTGTTGAAGCCGGTGGCGCAGTATGCGCCCCCTGCATGAAAGGTAAGCAGACAAGGAAGCCGTTCAAGCAGATGCCGTTACCACGGAGCTCTCGACCCCTCGAACTGATCCACAGTGATGTGTGTAGAGCCATGAAGCCTGGAACGGTAAGCGTTATTTTATTACATTCACTGACGATTTTATGCACTTCTGTGCGGTATATTTCCTGCGCACCAAAGATGAGACCTTGGATGCTTTCCAAACATATGTGGCCTTGGCAGAAGCACAGTTTGGTAGCCGTGTCAGTCGCCTACGATGCGATAACGGCGGCGAATATGTCGGTGAAGACTTTCAGAAGTTCTGTCGCAGCAAGGGCATCCAACTTGAATATACTGTTCCCTACACCCCAGAACAGAACGGTGTTAGCGAAAGGCTTAACCGCACGATCATGGATAGGGCGAGATCGATGATCGAAGATTCGGGCATGAGCAAGGTTATGTGGTGTGAGGCTGTACTCACGGCCGTATATTTGATAAATCGTAGTCCCCTGCAGCTGTGAAAGAGAACCAAACGCCGTTTGAGAAGTGGCACGGTCAAAAACCTGACGTGTCAAAGTTGCGCATTTTCGGTAGCAAGGCCTATTGCCTCATACCGAAAGAAAAACGGAAGAAGTTAGATTCTTGCAGCCAGGTGTGCCATTTGGTGGGATATGGCGTGAACGGCTATCGAATGTGGGACGGCCGGAAAGTATTCCCTTGCTCGTGACGTCGTTATTGAGGAGTCACCGTTTGCAGCAAAGGTTCGAGGGTCGAAGCGGAACATGAGGAGGATTCCAGCTACCAGCGTCAGTTGGCCGGACCCATGTCGTGTAATCCTGATACGGAAGAGCAAGGTGATAATCGTTCCGGAATTGATGAAGCTGGGAACGGCGAAGAATATGCTGAAAAAGAGAACGACGAAGAAGGCGGAAATGGCGAAAACGATAGCTGAAGCTGGAAATGGCGACGAAGACGCGGAGCAGTCCGGTGGATCCGGCGTGGTACGTCGAGGTGAACGTTTGCGGAACCCACCATCCAAGCTGAAGGACTACATCTGTGCTGCTTTCGCCTTGAACGCGGAGAGTTACGTCGAGGACATTGCTAGCATCGAGGATCTGAAAAGGATGGAGGACTGGCCTGACTGGAAACGAGCAATCGAAGAGGAACTGAGCTCGTTCGGCTGGAAAACGAGACATGGCAGCTTGTTGAACTTCCTAAAGGGCGCAAAGCCATTGATTGCAAGTGGGTTTTTCGGTTGAAGTTGAACTCGGACGGAAGCATCCAGAAACGTAAGGCGGTGCTGGTGGCAAAGGGGTTTAGCCAGCGGTATGGCTTCGACTTCTCTGAAACATACGCGCCGGTTGCCAAAATGTCCACAGTTCGGACAATGCTTGCCTTAGCCAATCAGTACGATCTTGTGGTCCAATAAATGGACGTAAAGTCTGCATTCTTGCACGGTCGACTATCGGAGGATATTTACATGCGCCAGCCCAGAGGATTTGAGGAGGGGACCCAGGTATGTAAATTAAACAATTCCATCTATGGGCTGAAACAAGCCTCGAAAGCCTGGAACGATCGGTTCAATCAGTTTGCGGCAAAGATTGGTTTTCAGAGATGTGAGGAAGACCCTTGTTTGTATGTGCGCCATGGAAAGTCTGGACCAGTGTACTTACTGTCGTACGTCGATGACATACTGGAGAGTCCCTGCGTGAGGTTGAGATAGTCAAACAGTTGCTCAGGCAGGAGTTCAAAATGGTAGACCTGGGGGAAGCCGAAATGTTCCTTGGGTTGAAAATTGAGCGAAATGCGGCGGAAGGCGTTGTCAAGCTAAGTCAACCAGGATATACGGAAGCAGTGCTTAAGCGGTTCGGAATGGAGAAAAGCAAGCCGGCAAGCACTCCAATTGAAGCAAACTTGCAGCTGAAGAAGACGGAAGTGCCGGCAAACTTGGACAAACCGTACCGGGAGTTAATCGGATGTTTGACCTACCTAGTAGTCACTTCGCGTCCGGACTTGAGTGCTGCGGTTTCATACTTCAGTCAATTCCAGTGTAACCCGGCCCACGATCACTGGATTCACGCAAAGCGAATGCTTCGCTACCTGCGTGGCACAACGAACCACGGATTAGTGTATAAGAAGAGCGAGTCAGCAGTTGGACAGATTGTGGGGTACGCTGACGCGAATTGGGCGACCGATACAAATGACCGACATTCTGTTTCTGGTCATGTTTTGCAAGTCTATGGAGCTACTACAGCGTGGAGCACTAAGAAGCAGAGAACGGTTGCTCTTTCATCAACGGAAGCCGAATGCTCGGCACTGGCAGACTGCATCTGTGAAGCGCTTTGGTTCCGTAAGTTGTTTGAAGAATTAGAATTACTGGAACAGAAACCTGTCAACATTTTTGAGGACAATCAGTCTACAATTGCGATTGCTGAATCTGATGCACCATCGAAACGGCTCAAACACACGGAAGTGAAAATCCAATTCATCAAAGAATGTGTCTTAAATGGGAAGGTAGCAGTAAAGTACATACCAACCGGTAATCAACCAGCGGATATGTTGACTAAGGGTCTTGGGCCAACACTGTTCAACAAACATTGTTTGAAGCTAGGATTGCAACAGTGATCAGATTAAGGAGGAGTATTAAGATTAATCTAATCACAATGGGTAATAACCAAGAGTAAAATAAGTAATTCTCGTATGAGTGTGTAACACTAAAGTAATATTGGTTGAATTGATTACATTGTTTTTACGTTGTATCTTTTTAAAAGTAAATAAACGCGCTACGAATCGGACGTATCTTTGTGTTTCTCTGCTGCCCATCTTCCTTTAATAAGAAAATGGAAAAAAAAATGAGAAACTGGTACCGGATGACACTGTAAAGACTTTGATGGAGGGCATCAGTTCAATTTTACACTCAAGGCTCCATCGATTAATTTTTCTTTTGATTTTTGAAGTAAATATATGTATAAAACTACCCTAAAATTTTGGGTTGATTCTAAACATTATAAGAAAATTGGCATGACATTTTCGATGTCGCAATAATTTCGTGTTCGCCCTTTATAACACTCTTTTCCCTTTTATCAAGAACCCAACCTAGGTAACCTAACGTATCCAAAAAATTATCTCAAACCTGTAATTTTAACTATTAGAGAAGCATAGATTGCTTTTTCCCCGCTAGCTGAAATTTGAAAAAGCTATGATCGATTCAATTTTCAGTTCTTGGCTATCAAAAAACTAAATATTTTAACTACTGTTATGTCCCTTCCGCGAGGTAAGAGATGTTTTGGGAATGCGTGATCTTCCTTATATGCAAGCGATTTACGAATTCCTTTGTTTGTCTGATCTAAGAGTGTAACGTCATCACCCCCCTTCCTTCCACTCTAATAAATTCCCTACCATTGTGTCCCAGTTATACTATCCTTTTTGTTCCGTGCTCCTTGTACCTGCTCAGCAAGCTGTGGTCAACCATCTGCGGCTTAGTTCCTGAAAGTGACTACAGGGATCGAGGATTTGGTGGATGTCGCAACCAAAAGCAGCAAATAATAGCTTAAATAAGTTACCTACCTAGCCCTTTCCAAACGATAATGTGACCCATTAACTTCGAGATAGCAACGAGTAATTGGCATCCCTCTTTTACTAATAACAAAAAGCAAAAATTGTTGTACAACAATATTGAATATCGGATCCGTAAAGTGTTACACACGCCTGAGCCTGAGCCAAATGAACGAACTGATTAAAAAAAAACTACTGTTATACGTAGTCGAGCCATTCCCGCCAGCGACCTGCAGCCGTCCCGGGCCTGTTGGAGTGTGGAGAGGGTCTTCCAAAACCAACCCGGTAACATCTTGAAAGCTTCAGAGTTAAGTCAATGTACCCCGATAATTTTGGCTCACTGGTTCTGTCAAATCGAATGAATCCTAGAACAAATTATCAATTGAACGTATTAACATCGACTGTTATTTTCAAAGCTGTGGTGCTCATATTCGTACTTGATGAACTCTCTGACGATATGTTGTAATATTTCTTGTAATATTAGTTTGATTTGACTACCAACGGCGGTTAAAACAAACTAAAGTTTTGATTAATTGATTCGGAAATTAAGCAGCTAAGTTCAACTGCCATCCGCTAATTCACCGTTATGTTGGTTGTTTCATTAAGACAGCTACGAAAACAAATAGATTTGTTGGTTAATTCACTTATTTCAAATAAATTTTAGTATGATTTAAATTTAAATGCTGTTTGAAACAAACAAACAAAAACGGTTTTAACAACGAACATTTCCATTTACAATTACCTTAAATTTCTTTTAATTTCAAATATTTGAATAAAATGCTAACAAACACCATAAAAGTGCCCATATACATTTATAAACTTATTTCAGTCTACTAAAAGTCCTGGTCCCGATCTCATTCCGCCCGTCTTTGTCAAAGAATGTGCTCAGTCGCTGTCTGTTCCCGTCGCAGCAATTTCCAACCGATCCTTGATCGAAGGAGTATTTCCGGATGCTTGGAAACTGGCATCTATAATTCCAATCCACAAGGCTGGAAACACACATTGCGTGGAGTATTAGGCAGCATTCATTAATTATGTCACGCTTTTAGGGGGAGGGGTTCAGAAAACCGTGACATTTTGTGACAAACGAGGGAGGGGAGTAAGCTGAATCGTGACATCACATTTTTGAAAAAAAACAAAAACAAAATGATATTCTTATGCAATATCGCCTACTACTACTATCCCTACTGTTCACGCCCCTTCGTAAACGAACAGCAACAGCAGTAATCATGCAGCACTCACACACCGCTCGCATAAACTATGCCACGCCCTGTTCTGGAACTTTCCATTGTTTTGGAACTTTCCATCGTTCTGGAACTTTCCATGTTCTGGACCTTTCCATCGTTCTGGAACTTTCCATGTTCTGGAACTTTCCATTGTTCTGGAACTTTCCATGTTCTGGAACTTCTAGCAGTAGCGGCACAATATAAAAACGGCACCGCAGTGGCGCAGTCATTCAGTCATTATATCAATTCTAAGGTGTTAAGATCAAAAGGAAAAAGCAATAAAGGATAAGTGAATAGAAGCAGTAGTTTTTCTATCAATATCTTCTGGATCCATTATCCGGTGCAACAGCCCAGTGTTATACAGTGTTGAATACAGTCCACCCTACGACTAGTGTGTTTGCTGTCAACGGCCTTGGAACCCAACCCGGCCTTTTCAGGGTAAGAAGAGTTGAATTTTCCACCATGAGCCAAGACAGAGCACTCGTTTTACCCGACAGTTGCTAGTTTGAGCGACACCTATTTCCTTTCCTACCGTGTTAGGACACGTTTGAGTTCTGTCGCAAGAGAGCTAGCAAGCTACTTCAAGTACCCTACGGATCCGGTGTTTGGCTCCGACACCTACCATACCTAACACGCTAACTTGAAAGTACCCATTAATGAGTCGAAAAGTACGCATTTTGAAGAAAAGTGGCTTAACTCATTATTAGGAGTATATTTTCCTCATTAATTGAGTATTCGTTACCCATTAATGATTAATTGATACTCATAAATGAGTAAGCAATACTCGAAATGAGGAAAGTATACTCTTAATAATGAGTTAAGCCACTTTTCTTCAAAATGCGTACTTTTCGACTCATTAATGGTACTTTCAAGTTAAAGTGAATACTATTCCACCGTTCATGAATGACAGCTGCAGCTCATTCAGTGTGCGTCAGTGAATAAAGTCCAGTGTTTATTGGTGAAAAATTGGTTCTGCGCAGTTAGTGTATTTTGGAAAATGAATCGTGGAGAACTTTTTAATACGCTGTACAATGCGTATGTAAAGGCTTACCGGATAAGAAGAAAGGAGTGCCAATTGGATGCTACTAATTTCTGGAATGAACGGAAAGGCAATGACAACACCGCACTTGAAGAGCAAGTCAATAACAAAATAAAGAGCTTCATGCCTTGCAGCTAAAGAAAAAGGTAAACTTCTTCAACTATGGGAAAGTCTACGAGTGCTCCTAAGGAATCAGCGCCGACAGTGAAACCCGCGCAACCCATCAAGGAAATTGAGTATATGGCTCAGCCGTCATCATCAAATAAACGCCCTGCACCAGTACAGGAACAACTTAAAGCTGAGCTAAATAATCTGAACTCTGAGGTAGTGCTTCTGATTGACAAGAAGTCTGCTGGACTATTGACGGATGATGATCAGTCGAGACTCGAAGGGCTAAAAATTAAAAAGATCAAACTTGAAAGAATCTCAAAATCAAGGAAGACGAGCAAGAGCGGCAGCAGAAGCATCGTGAGAAAATGAAGCAGGCTAAACAACTGTTAATTCGGGACATCCCAGAGGCTGGTAAATATGATATATTAACTAGTTTGTTTGCACAGTAGATATAAATATCAAATTTCAGAAATTATCTTTCATTCCGAAATTCTCCTGGCCGCCCTCGTGTTGAAGAGCAGCAACCGGAGCTGCTCAAGGCAATATGCGATATCGCACTTCATGGATCTGCGGCCCACGAAAAGCGCAGTGATGAGAGCGTCAGAAGCGTTAAAACTTTAGATGAGTTGACTTCTGCAATACAAGGCAAGGGATTCAATATCAAAAGAACAGCAACATATCTGCGGTTAATCCCAAAACGAGCCAATTCCCATCAAGGTAAATGTCACGTAAATACTGTACCAGTGAAGTTGATGCGCGCAAGTAATGCAAAACACAACGATCATCCCGATGGCCGATTCTGTACAGCGACCATAAGATCATTGGAAGAACTGGCATCTGTGCTAGGGGCCCAATGAAGTAGGATTTATCAGTCAGGATGATAAGGCGAGAGTGGCGATAGGCCTAACGGCTGCCAATAAGCAGTCTCCTATGCTATGCATGTGGAGTACAAAATCACGCTTCCTGACCACGATTGGATAGTTGCAAATAAGCATAAACTAATTCCGTCCAGTGTACGCTGGAATCGAAATCAAACCGAATGGTCTTGGCAAACCGGAGGCTGTTGGTTTTTCGGGCCCCACTTACATTGCAATTCGGTCAGGCAAACACGCTTCGTCAACGACGTTTTCTCATACGTTGAGACATCAAGCGGCTTCTAACTCTTGAATCGTTTGATGGTATTTTTAAGTTTGATGGATTGGTCAAACCAGTCTAATCTTTACCGTCGACGGTGGACCTGATGAAAATCCGAGATATCGCAAGGTAATACAGATAGCAATACACCATTTTAAAGAGTACAACCTTGACACGCTGTTCATTGCAACGAACGCTCCGGGAAGGAGTGCTTTCAATAGAGTGGAGCGACGTATGTCACCCTGTGAGTAAGGAGCTTTCTGGATTGATAATACCACACGACCAGTTTGGTAGTCATCTGGATTCCCAATTGCGTACAACTGATTCAGCTTTGGAGAAGCAAAATTTCCAGTACGCTGGTGAAGTTTTGGCAGAAATCTGGAATGATGTGGTCATCGACGGTCATCCGACGTTGGCTGAATATATCGATCCTGATGCTTCTGAAATAGATCCGAAGTCAATTCGTGACTATGACCAACACTGGTTTGGAACTCATGTGCGAACCAGCCAATATTTACTCCAGATACGGAAATGCACAGATAGGTAAAATTTTGAGATGCATTTGATGGTCAAATAATTGTTATATGTGCATAAATTTATATTTTTACAGAAATGCTGCTCACCACTGCGAAGTAGCATCGATCACGTTATCTGCAATGGATTTTGCCTCCACCAATCTCTCTGACGCAAACATCTCGAGGATTGATTGGGTCATCGAAGGACGAACCACAGCATTTCCCATCAATGTTCGTATTGAACTCATTACAAGCTCAACAGATTCTACCTAAATCGATGTCCGGATATGGAACGATTCCGTATGATCTTTACTGTCCTTCAATTAAAAACTCATTGAACGAACGAGTGTGTTCCAGCTGTGGCCTATACTTTGCATCTTTAGTCATGCTTCGCGAGCACATAAAGATGCACAAGCACTACATCCGTTCAATTTCAGAGAAAATTGCGTCCGTTTAAAGTTGTGGCAAAACGTAAACAGAGAATGTATGGTTGTAACCAACAAAGACAACTTCGATTGCGAATGGATAGATGACGAAGAACTTGATCTGACTGATGTGGCAGAAACCATTACAGAGTGCTTCAGCGGACGCAGATATCTTCCGGTCATCAATGCTGACCAACATCTGCAAAACCCTTGGACTGAGGATTGAATCTATTTTTGAATGGTATTATTTGAGAATGCAATTTGATATAATATGAGGAAAGTTGAATTTGTTTCTGTATGAAATAAAAATGATTTTTGTGACTAATATTGGCTATTTGAATAAAAAGTTTTGAGGTAGGGGAGGGGGGGGTTAACAAAAACGTGACATAATTGCCTGGGGGAGTTACAAAATTGTGTCAATTTGTGACATGGGGGAGGGGGGGTTAATTTTCGGCCAGATTTGCGTGACATAATTAATGAATGCTGCCTTATCGACCGGTATCTATTTTGAACTGCCTAGCGAAAGTTTTTGAGAGTCTATTGCACGACGTGCTGTGTCCTGCCTTGCAACCTGTGATATCCGAGCATCAACATGGATTCGTAAAAAGCGGTCAACAACGTTGAACCTCATGACATACACCCACAGTGTGATCAATGAGCTGGAAAAGAGGTGTCAGGTTGACGCAATCTACGTTGACTTCTCAAAAGCGTTTGACAAGGTACCTCACGTATTGGCAATTGAAAAATTGAACCGCCTGGGACTACGTTCTTGGATCATTCAATTGCTGAAATCATATCTGTCTGCGCGCAAAGCTTTTTTCAAAGTGCACGATGCTAGGTCGAATGTATTTGATATTCCTTCCCACGTCCCGCAGGGCAGTCATCTTGGTCCTCTGATATTCGTACTCTTTATAAATGATATGTGCGATAGCCTCAAGTCTGGGAAACTGCTCTATGCAGGTGACTTAAAGCTGTTTCGCGTGATTAAGTCGTTTGTGGATTGCGGTGCACTGCAAGCTGATATTTAACGTGTTTCAACTTGGTGCGAAATGAATGGAATGCAAATGAATGCGGCGAAATGTAAAGTAATGACGTTCACTCGATGTCAGACTACTGTATCTTTTGACTACGGGCTGAACAACTTGCCATTAGAAAAAGTCACGTCGATCAAGGATCTTGGCGTCATACTTGATAGTAAACTTCGCTTAAACGAACACATCTCAGTGACAACTGCGAAAGCCAATGCGATGCTAGGTTTTCTACGCCGGAACACAGCCCATTTCAATGACGTGCATGCGCTGAAGGCCCTGTTCTGTGCTTTAGTTCGCAGTGTACTTGAATATGGAGTGCAGGTTTGGGCTCCGTATCATGCCGTCCATATAGCTCGCATTGCGAGAGTCCAGAAGCGCTTCATAAGGTATGCTCTACGTGGCATGCCATGGAACGACCCAGTGAACCTACCGCCATACGAACATCGATGCGCACTCCTCGATTTACAACCGCTGGTGAGTTGTCGAGTGATGCTGCAAAGGTTGTTCATTTTCGACGTGCTTAAGTGCAACATCGACTGTAGCAGTCTTCTCGAAAATGTGAGGTTTTATGTACCTACTCGTCAGCTTCGAAGTCGGCAACTGCTGTGGATCCCCAGCCATCAAACAAATTACGGCCTGTATAATCCACTGGATTTATGTTGTAGACGTATCAATGAAGTGTGTGACGATTTTAATGTTAGCAAAGTAGGTTTTAAATTTAGAATTAAGAGTGTCAACTAACCAGTCTGTGCGACTTTGTCTCGAAGATGTTGTCAAATAAATAAATAAATAAATAAACAAATAAATCTACTAGGAATCAACAAGTGTTACTGTGAGCGTTTCTACTATTTTCAGTTAAGTTTCTGTTCTGGTTTTAGAGATAGATATTAAGTTTTCACCTGTTGGTGAGCGTCAGTCTCAGAGCATGCAGCGGGACTAGATGACGGAAAATGTTTTTTTTTTATGTTTTCCTTAATTAAAATATCAGTTTGATTTAACCGCCGCTTTGGTAGAATCAATTTGGTGACGAAACGATAACAATATTCGGGTCTATTACGTTTCTCACTTGTCCCCGTGACACCCGTAATAAGTGACTTTGATTCACTCGTTAGTTTTTTCGCCAATATTCGTTTTCACCCGTGAAGTGATACTCGTAATAAGACCAATTAGTTTTGAACAACCATGAATTGTGTTGTATTGTAGTAATATCTTCGGTAAGAAACAACCAACCTGCCTGATTATTTCGAAACAAAATCGTTGGTTCAAAATAAGTTTTAACTTTTTTACTTTGGATGTCTACAAACAAGTTTGATGAGCAATGAGCAGCATTAGAGCTTGCTCTCCTTTCTCCTTCAAGCAGACATCATGAGTTGGATTTTTTTTGCTGGTGTGTGCTTGAAACGGAAAGGTCAAAAGGTTTCATCATGTTACATGCTTGGTGCTGAGAGAACTGTAACTTATACATTAGATAAAAGAGAAACTCATACATTAAATTAAAAATAATCTCCTCTTCAGCATTCTTTATCTCCTGTTTCTGTTCCTCTTTCTGTTTCACTTCCCTCATTCCCATTCTCAAAAATCATTATTCGATACAAATGAAATGAAATTGATAGAAAGAAAGCTGCATCAACAATACGCCTCAATAATAATTTGTTCTTGTACAGTTTTTAACATCCACACACAAGGAAACGAAAACATGCAATTCAAAGCTAAAAAGCGGTAGTATCGATAATGGATGGACCTTTTGTTTATGCAGACATCTACAGACACTGTGAGGCTGGATTCATTTCAAAACTGCATTGAAGGTAAACAATTTTCCGAGGATTTGCATTCGGAAACAGGATGACGGTCAGAAATTTATCAAATGATGTCGGGATGAAAATTGAAGGAGAAATTATATATATTTCAAAGGAAACTTAAATGTTTATTATTTGTATTTTTTTTTCGAATTTCGTTAATTGTGCCGTGTTTGATAAGTCCAATATTAGGTTGGGTAGGGAACAGATTAAGCCCGCCGGGACTTTATTCGAAGCACGGGGCTATCGATAACTGAAAAAGCTCACATTTGGCAGTATGATGCTTCATTTTGGGCACCATCATACTGCCAAAAATGAGTGTTGTAAGTTATTGCTAAAGGCTGGTTTACAGTTCGGGAAAAGCATCACGGGATTTGGAAACGGGATTTCGCTCGGGATTTGGCACGGGAAATTTCCCAGATGACGTTTATAGCAAATAGCAAATAGCATCTTTAGCTGTTTTGTTGTTCCAAATAGCAAGCAAGGATGTTTTAAAATTTCTTGGCAAAGAGTAACTTTAATGCAATCTCCTTGTTCCATTTTGTCGTTTTTTCTACGCGTTTCTTTTGAAGGAACTCTATATTTTCTTAGTCCAGTATTTCATCCTGGGTTAGCTGTTCACCAATTTTTCCCTGGCTGGCAAACCCATCAAAGTCTTCGAGCAAATCAAAATCGAAAAAAAATCTTTCCGAACTCGGCTGTCTTTCTGACATTTTAACATTTTGTCCCTGTTCGAGTTTAAACCTTCAAAATCTGCCCGGAAACAATTCGGAATGATTTGTTCCCGCCAAAGAAGAAGTGTGTAGAGATGAATTTTATTTCCCCGAGTAAATCCCGCGAACGGGTTTACACTTCAGGAAAACTGTAATTTTTGTGTAGACTTAATTCACGCCACGGGATTTCAAATCCCGGGCTCCATTTAAAACACACAGGTGCCCAAATAACGTGACGCTTTTTCCGAACTGTAAACCAGCCTTAACTCCGTGCTTGGAATCGGTTCTCTAAATCGGTTCGGGCTTAATACGTTCACCACAATAAAAGCACCAGTGTTCAGCCTTTTACAATTCTATGGAATTTTTTGACCTGGCATTTCTATGTTTGTAATAATTGTCAACATTTGGAGCTCTTCCTATATCGACCTTTCAAACATGGCACTTAAAAAATAGCACAAGTACGAAGTAATTTTGTAATTATAATGAGAACAGTTATTTATTCGTAATCGTTATAACTAAATAATTTTGTCTTAACAATAACATATCTTTAACAGTTTCTAGAGCATTTGGGGGTCCATCAAATATTGTAATATCTAATATAAAGTGCTCTTTGTCCTTTTGTCCTACGATGTATGCTTGATAATGATCTGAAAATTCTTTGATTTCCCACCGTGACACAATAAAGGAATATTCTTCATCAAATTTAATAGTTTCTACTATTTGATACGCTTCAACATTAGAGTTAAGAGAAACGGTAAGAAAGTTCCCTGTTCTGTATATCCTGTTTCGATAAATGAAATCACCACAAATCAATATTTTGGCTTGCTCATTTGGTAAATTTTTATTTACAAGTGACTTAAAGTAGATTCTCTCGTTTAAAAAACTAATTTTGAACTTTCCCTCAGTTTTCACTTTTGAAAATTTTCCGTTTATCACATCATACGAATAGAACAAGGATGCTTTTACACATATTGTATAGCATACATTTTTTCTCGAAAAGGTATTATCGAAATATTTCACTGTTTTATTTATAATGTTTCACTGATTTAACTGTTCTGCCCGTATACTTCGCTAATTGAACACTAATTACAAATGGTGGTTTTTTTTGACCCGCGTTGATCAAGCTCTCATTTCTATTAAACCGAGTGAATCGACATATTCATTCCGAATGATTTGTGTAAAGGGGCTAAACCAATATCCTTAACATATCATTTGAGGACGGGTATAATTCCAATTAGAAACGTTTCATATATCAACTGCAGAATCATTCTCTGTGTATGCGAATGTTCATTCAGAGGACAAATGAATTTCATCTGCTTATTAAATTCTTGTCATCCGCTTGGAGTTCGGTGGCCGACGGATTGTCATTCTGAAACATGATTTTCATGTTCCGATGTGAGTGGTCGGAGAAATAAGACGAATATAAGATAACGTTTTGGTTTCGTGTACGTGTATATTGATATCAAATGATATGTACATTATATCCAGTGAAAACAGTCTGCATTGTGCTCTCATGCCGTGCGGTTCTATTTCTATTTGCTGGAAGGAAGTGCTATTGCTACCCAACGCTACAACAAATTTTAAACAGCACTTTTCAGTGCTAAATACTTCCCAACATTTTTTGATTTCTTATTCCTTTTCGATCCTATTAGGCCCTTCGGGTAACCGGCTTGGATATCGCATTGGAAAATTCCTCTTCGGTCCATCGGATTCTTATAGTTATCTGCTTGGACGACGATTTGGCGAATAATCATTCTGCCACTATGGCAAATAAACGCAAACGTAGAGGCAATCTACTGATTCGCCTTCAAATAGAAATCAATGTGATGATAATTTGATTTGCTCACAGATGATGAGTGATCCATCGTCAAAACAAAATTCGAATAAACTTTCTCGATTGAAAGCGAAAAGTTCCCCCTATTGCATGGTGAGCATTTCAGTTCCATGCTTTTCGCAAGGAAATCTTAACATTTGTTGAAGGTGTGAAATATTCCTTCAAATTTCGAGACGAGGTGAATGCCGTTTGCGTGCAGAAACCTTGGACGGATTCAAACGTCTTCTAGAGTATCTTACTCAGAAGCAATACTAACTTTTTCACTATGACACCAAAGCTGAGCGTCTTTTCAAGTGTTGTCTTGAAAGGTCTGTCTGCAGTGGTGAATCTGTGGGAAGAAATTAGAACTGAGTTGATAAAATTACTTGGAACAGCCCAGTCCAAGCAATTAAAATGAAAACGAAATCCTGACCTGGCGATTCTCGCAAGGGATTTCAAACGATTTATTCTTAGTTCACTTCAAGTCAAGTGAACTTAATAATATGAAGGCTTTAGAAAAAGCAAGCCTTTGCTCCATGTCGTAGTGAACTGGGAACATTTCAAAGCCCGGCAGACTTAAAGCCTCACCAGTGCCGTAAGTGCCGGGGATGAGATGACGGAACAACGCACTGCCATATGGTTGGTAACATACGGAATTGTGGTGATTCCTCACACAGATGGACAACTGTCCTGTAAGGAAGATCCTAGAAATTTAAATGTCTCGAATTGTGGTGAAAACCATAAATCAAATTTTTGGGAATGCAAGACTCATAAGCAATTTTTGCAGTCGCGCACTAAACGACAGGTAGGAGACAT
Organism: Aedes japonicus; assembly: GCA_034211315.2. NCBI lineage: Eukaryota > Metazoa > Arthropoda > Insecta > Diptera > Culicidae > Aedes > Aedes japonicus. The sequence continues at coordinate 583,802 of JASCZW010000293.1, forward strand.
TACGTCTTCCCGACCGGCTACTACCATTTTAGCAGCTGTTGCAACATCGATCAGCTGACACAAATTCCCACCAAACCGTCGGTAGAAACAGTGGACAGGGTTTTCCATCCGCAACTTCAAACGATCAACGAGCAGCAAAATACTATTTCGATACCTGCAGGTACCAACAGGGTTCATTCTGCAAACCCTACATTCTTACCAAACCAAGTATTTGTTAACAATGTTCAACATGTAAATGGACCTACCTATGCTTACTGTTGCAGGCGGTGGGAACCAAAACCAAAATTCGGACTTCTAACCAAAATTCTACACGGACTTCCGATGAATTCGATTTAGGTAGCATATCCGCTCTAAATTAAATTTTACAGCAATCGTTAATCGATATGATAGCCGATATGCTATAAACTAATTCCATGTTTGATGCTATTCAAACTGGTATTAAATTGCCAATAATATTGTCATGACATTGAAATTCAGTAATGGATTTTAAGTCATTAAATATTTGATTGGAATCTCGATCCATCAGAGATAACGAGGACGAGCTATTTAATTATTTTAAGAGTTCATAACGTGCACATTGCTGTTATAACTGAAACTTATCTCAAACCTGCCCATAAGGTCAAAAGAGATCCAAATTATTGTGTCTACGCAATGATCGCCTTAATGGAGCTGGTGGTGGCGTTGCCATCATTGTCCATGACGTGAATCAAACATCACATTCTTTCTTCATTTGAAACCAAAGTTTTTGAAACTTTGGGGATTTCAGTTGAAACAAAATTTGGCCGAATTTTACTTTTATAGCTGCCTATTTGCCTTTCAATGACTCGGCCAGCAAAGAACTGGCTTAAGGGTGACCTTCAGAAACTTACCCAGTCATAGGTCTAAATTCTTCATTATTGGTGATGTTAATGCAAAGCACCGTTCATGGAATAATGCTCTCAAAGCAATTCCAATGGTAATATACTATTTGATAATTGTTCTGCGGGTTATTACGCTATACACACATCCAAACAGCCCAACTTGCTTTTCTTCTGAGAAACCCTCAACTATCTGATTTGGTCTTAACTGATTCATGTCAGCTTTGTAGTCAATTGATTACCCATGCTGACTTTGGATCTGATCACCTTCCAGTTACATTCGAAATATCTCAAGAAATCATTTCTAATTCCATCAGTTCTGCTTTCAACTACCATAGAGCTGATTGGGATCAATATCAAACACTTATGGAATACAACTTTGATCCTAATGTTCCATTGCAAACAAGAAATGAAATTAATAATGCTCTTAATCTCTGGCCTTTCAATAGTTAGAGCAAGAGCAGCTTCAGTACCTAAATGCGAAGGTTAAATTCGATTCAGTTATAATTGATGACGATCTTCAGCTCTTGATTCTGTCTGAAAATGTACGTAAGCAGTCAATATCAACGAACACGTGATCCCGTTATGAAAGTCATATGGCGAGATTTACAAAAGCAAGATTGAAAAACGCTTCTCTGCCTGAGGAACAAAACTTCGAAAATAATGTCATAAATTAGATCCGAGTTCCAAACCTCTGGAAACTCTCTAAAGTCTTGAAAAATAACCTAAAAGCCTATACTAGCACTTGAGGAAGGTGATAAAATTTTGCTCACAAAATGCGGAAAAGGCTCCTAAAAACTTGTTAAGCAGTTTGAGAGTTCCCATACTTTCAGTTTGGGACTTACTGGTCCTATTGAGGAATGGTTTCAAGGAGTATCTGAATATTTTCTCTCAAGAAAATATTTTTGATGATTCTGGAGAACTGATTTGGATGAAGTAAGAACTATAACTAAAAAATTTCAAAATATGAAAGCACCAGGTGATGATGAATTCCTATATCCTCTATAAAAACTCCCTGAAAGTACTTTGTCTTTCTTGGTAAACCATTTAACAGATGTTTTCATCTAGCATACTTTCCAGATAAATGGGAAAAATGCAAAAGTCGTACCAATTTTGAAGCGAAGACAAAATCCGGCTGAAGCTTCTAGCTACCGACCGATCAGTTTGCTTTCTTCAATAAGTAAGCTTTTGAAAAATAATTTTGAATAGAAATGATGCTTCATATCAATTCAAACTCAATTTTTGCTGATGAACAGTTTGGTTCTTCGCCATGGGCATTCAACTACGCATCAACTTTTGAGAGTAACAAATTTAATTCGTTCAATACAAACTGAAGGCTGCTCCTGCGGTTGCTCTTCTGACACAGAAAAAGCATTCAACAGTGTTTGGCATGGAAGGTTTGATTGCAAACTGAAAGAAGCTTAATTTTCCGCTTTATATCATGAAATTCAGTTCCAAACTACTTAACTGATAGGAACTTTGTAAGTAAATTATCAGAATTTAAATCTGTTCAATTGCCCATTAGAGCTGGTGTTCCTCAAGGTAGCATACTTGGGCCAATACTATATAACATTTTCCTATCAGGTCTCTGATTTACCTCAGGGGTGTCGAAAAATCTTGCTTTGCTGATGGACACAGGCATTTCCAGCTAAAGGAAAAGTCTTCGTGTTATATCCAGGAGAGCTACAAAAAGCTTGGATATTTTTACGATTATTTTCAAAAATGGAAGATTTCTCCTAATGCTTCCAAATCTCAACTTATAATATTCTACACAAGCCTAGAGCTGCATTTCTTGAAACCAGTAATAGTACATATAGTCACCATGAACGAGTTCCAATTTCTTATTCAAGTCGAGTAAAATATCTTGGACTGATACTAGATCAAAAATTAACTTTTTAAAGATCACATTGAGGGCATTCAGACCAAATGTAATAAGTACATAAGATGTTTGTATCCTCTTATAAACAGAAAATCCAAAACTTTGTTTAAAGAACAAACTTCTAATATTCAAACAAATTTTTAGACCCGGCCATCATTTTATGCTGTGCCAATATGGTCTAGTTGTTGCGCAATCTAGGAAAAAGCGCTTCAAAGGATTCAGAACAAAGTTCTGAAAATGATTTTGAAGCTGCCACCCTGGTTCAGTACTATTGAATTGCGTAGAATTTCAAACGTTGAGACTCTAGAAGAAATGTCCAACATGAAATAATTCGTAATTTTAGACGAAATCATTGCAATCTTCCAATTGCAATGAGTCAATTCTCTCATAGATAAAGAACTAGTTTTAAGAAATCAACTGTAATTCTGACATGCAGGCAAAATGAACCCTGTTAAGAAATTCTGAATAGACAAAGTAAAAATAATATTAACTACAATTAGATATTAATGATAGCATATAAGGTTGAAATGTTAATTACTTAGCAGGATCACCTAGGATAATATATGAATGTAAAACAATGTAAAATTTGGAATAAATAAAAGAGTTAAAAAAAAAAAAAAAAAAAAAAAAAAAAAAAATATCCAGTGAAAACAAGATGTATAGCTGCCGATATCAAGATACTCTATATCACGTAATATAAGCAGTAGTTTGAACGTACTATAAGGCCTGTCTGACGTTCAGGCAAATAAATTTAAGAATTTCATTAGGGCGAATCTGAAATTGAGAGCCTCTTTATGATCACCTTCTCTAACATTCGTATTCCATTCAGCTTAACGTTTTTCATTCTTCTATTTGTAGAGTATGCTAGCCAGCGCTGTTGTGTTTCTAACTGTACTAAAGAATCCATCAAAAGTTTTATAATGGCGCTGTTATAAATGAAAGAGAGCCAGAGAGGAGAGAATCTCTCATTGTTAGATTCACCCTATTGATAAACAATCCTAGAACTATGCTTTGAAATTTTATACGGTTGACTTAATAATGGATTTTGTTTCACACGACGTTGTTCTTGTATGCCTTCAACGTATGCATCAACGTTCAAGGTTTGAATCCAGGTTGCTCCATATTTTTATTTTATCAACATAATTATATAATATAAATTTATGAAATCATACTGAATTCTTATAGCAAATAATCATAATGCAATCTTATGATTCGTAAGTTTGTTTCGCCGAGTGTAGGAACGCCTTTATTGTTTATAAACAATTTATATTCTAACGTTTGAAGGCAACACCCCGTTCGCACTACAACCTTTATTACGTGGTATGGAGTATCTTGATATCGGCATCCATGCATCTAATTTTCACAGGAAATAACGTGCATGGCATTTGCTATCAGGACACTCTATATCACGTAATATAGGTTGTAGTGTGAACGGGGTAACAGATGTTGATTACAGGTAAATAGTCCGTCAGATCCCTGCTTTCGATACATTGAAAATTTGCACTTCTGAAATCAACTTAACCCCAAGTGTGTTAGTTTATTTGAGTGTGTAAACGGAAAGCCATCGGGGTTTATAAGGCTACAAAAGAGTAATTTTTCGAGTGCGTGTACGAGGGCTAACTTCACGTGCACAAACTTCAAGCCATCAAGCCGCTGAGCTCGGTTCTCGTTGTTTTGTATACATTTTACTTTGTGGACACTGTACTAGTAGTTTGGCAGTTTCGATTTCTTGGACTAATAACTGAAGTAGGTATTTTACGAGAGGTACATTTCAGCTGAATTTTACATTAATGAATGACGTTTCAATGGAAGCAGCGGATCAATTGTTGTGATAATTATAAATAATCCTTAGCATTTTCACGGGATGTCAAAACAGTATGTGTTTCTATCCGCCAGACTATGAGTGCAGTGACTATAAGTCGGATGGGAAAAATATTTATCTCCGAAGCTGCGTGTTGTTCAGTGAAATTGTCTTTCCTTCAGAAACTGTAGTTTTCTCTAATGAAAATCGTTCATTTAATTTAATTTAATTTTCTTCAGTTATCGACAGATTGTTAACGGTTATCCGGCGAAATGTTAAACGCATTAGGAGTCATTGTTTCTGGAAGGCTGGTAAAGTTTTGCAGCTGCTTAATGCCGCTACCTGAAGAATCATTTATCTCCGTTACTTTTAGGTGCAAACCGACTTCCAGCAAATATCCGAGGCACAATTCTTGATAAATATTGCTGAGGCTGACAATGTTAATCATGTTGTTGTATTTCTGACGGGAACTACGCCATTCCCGGAAGGGATGGCTGGTGCTGGTAAGTTGTTTCTGCATTATTTCTTCAGGTGGAACTTACCATCTTATTGTGGTACTTCTTAGTTTATTTTAGCTGGCCGGATCCTAATGCACCTCCTTCTTGGCAGTTTTTGGGATATATTTCCAATTCAAAACCGTCTGCGATATTCAAGATATCACAGTTGAAGAAATTAGATGAAATACCCAATAGTTCGTCGGTGAATGTGTTCGGGACAAATTTACCTATATCTCACATCGCACAAATTGGTCTTTCTATAGAACCGGAAGGGAACCTCATGCAACAAACACCTGCGACGGTTTGTATTACAATAATTATGTGCATTTAACTTTGATTTTAATACCATGTCAATTTTAGACCACGACCGACACTTACTACCAGTTTGGACAAAAAATGGTCGAAAATTTCTTCAACTTTGTTAGTAGCTTTTCCGTCACTCAATCGCAAATGGTTCCGAACCCGAATGAAACGTTTGTGCCGCTATCAACAGTTCAGACGTGGTTCACTAACTTCCAGCGTCGATTGCAGCAGAATCCTAGCTTCTGGAAAAGCTAGGCATTCAATTTTGCATGACCCTAGTCAACGCACGATGAAGAACTCGGGAAAGGTTCACACCAAAACGATGCGATGCGGGAACTGTTCTGAGCTTCTCCGACAGTCTACTACCATTTATTAGAGCAATAACAATAGACAGCGCCAGGTTTTCATTATTGTAAATTCATGTGTTATCATATTTTATTGCTTCTTCCAGCATTTCCTTTCAGCCCGAAGATTGGATAATCATTAATACTATATAAAATAAATGATTTTGAATAAAATTCGGAGGTCGAGATGTTTGTTTTTGAAGAAAGGCCTCTCTTTGTTACTAGGTTAGCAGTTTATATGCTGTTTACTCTAATGTCTGCTCAGGCTGGCGATCTGCTCAATCAAGTACAAAGTAGCACAAATTTCGGATGCTTCTGAAATCGGTATGCTGACGGATGATATCTGATTAAATAATGCTAACGAACACTCTTTCCTTTTGTTTCCTCCCTCAGTTCAGTCGGTAAAGGCGCTACTACAAAGACAACACCATGCTGAAGGTGACCGGGTTCGATTCCCGGTCTAATCTAGAAATTTTTCGTTGAGGAAAATTTCTCGACTCCCTGGGCAGAAGGTTGTACTTGCCACATAATTATACTAATGCAAAAATGGTACCTGGCATCAACAGCGCTCTCAATTAATAACTGGAAAAGTGCATTTAGAACACTAACTCTAGAGCAATAAGCATGAAATGCTAAACAGAAAGAATGACCACTTTGGCAAGCAGCTTGCTCACTAGTATTAAAAATAAGACTACCGTATATCAGTCCCATAAGAATAGGAAAGCAATCAAAAACGGGACTGATATGCGTTTCACGGCAGTAGGGTAGTCAACAGCGACGTTATTGAATTCATTGTCGAAGAAACAGGCCAAATTACGGAAACGAGTTAAAACGGCTGTTTTAAACTTTCAATTTTTTAAAACGAAAAACCTTCCATTTCAACATCCAGTAGTTGTCTGGCATTTCCTGCCTGTCTGACATGTCGTGCCCAGCGTATTCGTTTAGATTCGACCACCTTACGAAAACTGGGTTCGTCAGCGAGTTGCGCGAGCTCATGGTTTATCGTCCGCTTTCAGACTCTATTCTGTTTCGAACGATTGTATGTATGATATCACTTACACTACTGTGACCTATTATAGTGAGTCGATCGGTTATATCGAATTTGTGTTTGAACCCGAACTTATTGCCAGTGCAAACCTTAATCCGATACGAGTTACGAATGAAACCATACACACTTACGTTTAACACACAACAAGTCTGACCCAATTTTGATACCCGATCCAGTTTGGAACTGGATCAAAAACGAATTAGCTATTAGTCTTCGCTCCAAGAAGTAGTCTTCGCGCCCTTCGTATAGTACGGTCGTAGTCTTTTACTTCGTATCGAGTACTGTAATTGAATAGTTGACGAGCTCATCTACCACAAGCCCCGTAGAAGCCTCTAATCCCTTCGCATTAATCCTGACGTTAGATATGAAGAGAGGGTCTTCCAACCTACTAACGATGGCGAGTATTCTCTCCTGTTTGAAAATGACTGATTATTGCCTAATGTATCTGCGATTTCTAGCGAAAGCATCGTGATCTTCCACCAATACTCCTCTGGCATGAATTCTGACATCGAAGCGTACAGAGTCACTGGATCCGATCGATGCTATGATGTAATTTTCATGAGTGAAACTTGGCTTGATTCCCGGGGATTCCAGCATTCGACGATGGCCCGAATGGCGAAGCCATTCAAAGAGCCATTCCTAAGGAGGTAAAGATGAAGAAAGTGAAAAAAAAATCACCCAACAGGTTTTGGTTTGTCAGGCCATCTTAGCCAACTGTACGATTCGCACGATCTTCAGGAAGTCTGTTTAACTATTTGGCTTCACAGACGACGTTGATGTCGTAGCACGTAACTTTGAGACAATGGCGGAAACGTACATCAAACTTAAGGCTAAAGCGGTTAGGATTGTGCTTGTAATTAATGCCTTGAAAACATAATATATGAAGAGAAGAGGCTCACGAGAAGACAATGTTAGCCTCCTACAAAGTTGACCATCTACAAGACATTAATTAGACCGGTAGTTCTATACGGCCACGAAACATGGACATTGCTAGTGGAGGACCAACATTGGTGTCTTTGAACGGAAGGTGCTGCGTACCATTTACGGTGGAGTGCAGATGGAAGACGGAACGTGAAGGAGGCGAATGAACCACGAATTGCATCAGTTTCTGAGAGAACCTTCCATCGTACACATCAATAAAATCGGTCGACTACGATGGGCTGAGCATGTCGTACGGAAGTCGGACGACAGCCACGTTAAAATAGTTCTCGAAAACGAACCTACGGGTACAAGAAGACGCGCAACGAGCAAGGTGGATCGATCAAGAAGAAGGCGACCTGTGGACTCTCCGCAGATAGTGAGGCTGGCGAGGTACAGCCATGGACAGATTACAATGGAGACAAGTTCTGTATACAGCAGAAGCCGCCCCGTCCTTGGTCTGATTGGTAAGGTAAGTCTTGTACCAAAAGATTTCAACTCACCGAACTCGCCGGAACTTTTTTCGATTGAGAAGTTTTGGGCTATCATGAAGGTCAAACCTTATAAAGCACCTAAAGTATTCGAGAACGAACTAACTTTGAAGCAAAGCAGTGGGTACAATTATCGAAAGAAATCGGCCCCACTATAGACCAAAACCTTATGGCAACCACTAGGTCCACATGATGTTGATATCGGGCCGATTTCCAAGGCCGCATCTTTATTCAAGTCATCTTCCAACCCTAGACCCTAGCTTGTTGCGTCCACTGCATCGTATATTCCACATGTCGCTCTCATGTGGCGTATTGCCTATAGATCATTGCACGATGGCGTCATCAATGCAGTTTTGACAGTTTAGGGAGCTTGTTTACGTGGACTTAGAATATTTTCGGTAAGATCGGTTTGAAATTTTGTGCTCTAATTTTATTACAATTGAAGAAAATGGCAGAAAAACCAGACACTAGTACTCAGCCTCGATGTTGTGGATTTTGAATCGATCTCGAACGCTGCATCACTTCTTAAAACATCGTTGAAGCCTGGACGTGATAGAAGAATCCAAGTTGAAAAAAGAAGAAGACACCGAGTGGTGATAAATCTGACAGCTCCCATGTTAAAGTAAAGGACGAACGTTTTAAAATGCTTCTAATAAATTCAAATGTAATTTTAATTAAAAGCGGTTTGTTGTATGATGTAAGAAAAATCCTGGACTGCCAAATAGGGGCATTATTTTGATTTATTTTTTATTTTGCTGAAAATGTCTTTATTGAGTAGTTTTGGACTTTTCTTACATCATACAATAAACCGCTTTTAATTAGAATTTCATTTGAATTTTTTATAAGCATTTTAAAATGTTCGTCCTATACTTTAACATGGGAGCTGTCAGATTTATCACCACTCGGTGTCTTCTTCTTTTTTCAACCTGGATTCTTCAATGGTGTTCTGTTAGTTTTTCTTAAACGGAATATGGCCTATTTTCTTGATCCACTTCATCATTGTTTAGTTAAATTCTAGCCGTCCCTTTTTGGCGGCATGCTTCCTTTTTGCTTGAAAAAGGCAGACATGCTTCCGGCATTTAAAAGAGGAAACAAGCTAGACGTGAATAACTACAAGGAATACCGATCAGCAAGGGTTTTCAACTGGGCGTTCGACAACAATAAGCTTATTGTGCCCAACGCCATACATCACTGATAGTATGATTGCTCGATAAAAAAATGGACGTGGTCTGCACAGTTTTAACGGCAGCTTACGATAAACTGAACCACGATATTTCGATCGCTAAGCTTAACAGGCAAAGAGTTGGTTATAATCTCTTAAGATGGTTTCTACGTCAACTTAGATTGCAACTGATAGTTCCTTTAGGCGACATTCGATCAGCAAGCTCGTATTCCACGTCCGGGATACCACAGGGCAGCCATCTAGGACCGTTGATATTTTTAATTACTTCAACGACGTACATCTTGTTATCGAAGGACCACCACCGACAAACAGACATGAATGAGAATAGAAAATGTCTTAATATTTCTGTTCAAATCATATTACTGACATCTATTTTCGTGTTCGCTGAGAACGTTGATTGAAGCCTCGAACACGCTTGGGAACTTGATGAGAACCTACATGTATGAGCAATTCTGGACACATTTATTTGACCTAGATAAAATGATTCTGTAGGTTTTGACAGATGGGATCGCTGCCCATACGAAACGGTCGTTATGGATTCTTGATAAATAATGAATATTAAGTTTCATGTCGGTTTGTCGGTGGGACCACGACTGAAGTTTGTCAACGACCTAAACATTTTTCTGCGTATCTGCTCAATAGCCAACTGCCGTTTTCTCCAATAACAGATAGATGCCTTTGCTGATTGGTGTACTCTAAATCGATTGGTGGTCAATCCGGCTTGCTGAGTCATAGCCTTTTCATGGCAGAAACAACCCTAGAAAAAATCTTCTCGGCACGACTATCGAACGAATGCAGCGCGTTAAAAACCTAGGTGTTCTGCTGGATTCTAAACTGACGTATTCGCATCATATTTCATATGTTGTTGATAAAGTTTCAAGAACTTTTGGTTTTGTTTTGATGGTGGCGAAAAATTTTAGCGGCCCAATCGTTCTATTTTTCGCTTGTACGATCTACACTGGAGTACTGTTCAGCAGTTTGGAGCCCGAACTATAATAATGGCGCCAGGTTACCGCGAATGGTCAAAAGGGTGTCGTCAGTTGTTGACTTCCATCTGACGCGGAATGTGATTCGTCGGAGATTTTCCACCGTTTTTGAAGCAATTGACGCACGGAGTTAATATAATGACTGGCCCACAATTGATACGTTGAGGATGCGTTTGCGTGAATTTGACAGTTTTTCCATAGGGTTTCTGTCAAATTTACGTCAAAGCATCCGTAACGTAACAATTGTGGGTGACCGATTTTTTTTTATGACTTGACTAAGTTATGGTGTAATCTTTTTTCTATGTAACGATCTTTTTTTAAACCAACATCATCATAGGACCTGAAAAAGCTTTGTTGATGCCTGATTACAAATAAATCAAATAGTGAAAACTAGCTGTATAAACGTTGATATCAAGACAGACTACATAAGTTGTAATTTTAACGGGTTGTTACATTACATTTTATTGTATGTTTAATCACAGAAAACAGACATCCAGGCTCGAACATTTTTCTCTTAATTTACTGTGTAAATTTTCAAAAGCAAACCGTTGACACATCAACGCTGCCTAGTTTAGGTTTCACCAAACTAAAATTAACAGACTATCAAATCTATAGGCGTACAAGTGGCGCCATCAACATACGATTCACCAAAACTAACGGAAAAGAGCTGAAATTTCAAAACAGCAATTGCAGAAATTTACACACGGAGGGCACTCCAGCTTGGATGTCTGTTCTCTGTGGTCTAATGTATATTTTACTAGCAACAATATTAGGGCTTAAATTATTCTTCATTGATTGATTACGGTTGATAAAATTTATGCTCTAAACGTTCAACAATCAGTTTAGAAACGCAATATCATATTATAGAATAGCCGTTGGCACCGAAAATTTTACTGTAATTTCAGTGACATCCTTCGTTATCGCGCTACTTCGGTTGTTTGTTTAATCTTGTTGGTGTCTACATCGTATACACACAAGTACATGTCTATATGATTCAAATTAAAACAATATTTCATACCACCAATGTGACGCGAAGGATGGCGCTGAAACTATAGTTACATTTTCGGCGCAAAGGGCAATATCATTATTTAATAGTTAAATTAAAATAAACATGCTCTGAGAAAAATTCTATCGTTATACCGACAATTAAATCATGGTCAAGGTGATTATTGCATATAATGGTTACAATAACCATGAAAATAGACGAATTCACCACGTTCATGGCATTCTTGGCTATGATCATGGTAACAAATTCCGACATTATAGCATATGTTGGATCAACTATTTTTAATGGTATTTTTGACCATGATCATAGTCGGTTCAAAATCACTATGCTGCAATAGTCATCCTAATGGCTGGTTTACAGTTCGGAAAAAGCACCACGGGATTTGGACACGGGATTTCGCTCGGGATTTGGCACGGGAAATTTTCCAGATAACGTTTCTACACATTTCTCCACACTAAGTGACAAGCAAAGTTTGCGTCTCAGATTTTGCGTATTGTTTACATTTGTGTAAGTTTTTTCTTGCATGAAACATTGAAAAATGGAAAGTTTTGAAGACCGCATCTCACGAATTTTTTGGAGTTTTGCTTTATCAAAATAAATGATTTATTTTAAATAAGTTTATTTTGACAATGTTAGATTTACCTAGTCGATTCCCTCAGAGCATCCCATTACTTCCAGCACTACTGGACACTGATAGATTTATTCAAGGAAGTTAAAAAAGTACAACTGAAATATAGCAAATAGCAAATAGCAAATAGCATCTTTAGCTGTTTTGTTGTACCAAATAGCAAGCAAGGATGTTTTAAAATTTCTTGGCAAAGAGCAACTTTAATGTCAATCTCCTTGTTCCGTTTTGTCGTTTTTGCTACACGTTTCTTTTGAAGGAACTCTATATTTTCTTAGTCCAGTATTTTATCTTGGGTTAGCTGTTCACCAATTTTACCCTGACTGGCATACCCACCAAAGTCTTCGAGCAAATCAAAATCGAAAAAAAAATCTTTCCGAACTCGGCTCTCTTTCTGACATTTTAACATTTTTTCCCTGTTCGAGTGCAAACTTTCAAAATCCGGCTGGAAACAAATCGAAATGATTTGTTCCCGCCAAAAAAGAAGTGTGTAGAGATGAATTTTATTTCCCGGAGTAAAGGCTGGTTTACAGTTCGGGAAAAGCATCCCGGGATTTGAGCACGGGATTTTGTTCGGGATTTGGCACGGGAAATTTTCCAGATGACGTTTCTCCACATTTCTCCACACTAAGTGACAAGCAAAGTTTGCGTCTCAGATTTTGCGTATTGTTTACATTCGTGTAAGTTTTTTCTTGCATGAAACATTGTAAAATGGAACAGTTTTGAAGATTGCTCGGATCTCACGAATTTTTGGAGTTTTGCTCTATCAAAATAAATGATTTAATTTTAAATAAGTTTATTTTGACAATGTTAGATTTACGCTATTGTCGATTCCCTCAGAGCATCCCATTACTTCCAGCACTACTGGACACTGATAGATTTATTCAAGGAAGTTAAAAAGTACAACTGAAATATAGCAAATAGCAATAGCAAATAGCATCTTTAGCTGTTTTGTTGCTACCAAATAACAAGCAAGGATGTTTTAAAATTTCTTGGCAAAGAGCAACTTTAGTGTCAATCTCCTTGTTCCGTTTTGTCGTTTTTGCTACACGTTTCTTTTGAAGGAACTCTATATTTTCTTAGTCCAGTATTTTATCTTGGGTTAGCTGTTCACCAATTTTACCCTGACTGGCATACCCACCAAAGTCTTCGAGCAAATCAAAATCGAAAAAAAAATCTTTCCGAACTCGGCTCTCTTTCTGACATTTTAACATTTTTTCCCTGTTCGAGTGCAAACTTTCAAAATCCGCCTGGAAACAAATCGGAATGATTTGTTCCCGCCAAAAAAGAAGTGTGTAGAGATGAATTTTATTTCCCGGAGTAAATCCCGCGAACGGGTTTACACTATAGACACTCAAGTAATAGACCGGACAACGTGAGTCTGGCACAGTTGATGTATCCAAAACAACTGTCAGATCGTATGGGAAATGCGAGGAAATGTTCGTTTTGGATACAACATGGCGGCACGTTGTCCGGTCTATTACTTGAGTGTCTATAGTTTACACTTCAGGAAAACTGTAATTTTTATGTAGACTTAATTCTCGCCACGGGATTTCAAATCCCGGGCTCCATTTAAAACACACAGGTGCCCAAATCCCGTGACGCTTTTTCCGAACTGTAAACCAGCCTTAACCCCCAATAATGGTAAAATTGACCATCAAATTCCTCTCTGTGTGATTGAAAATCAAAATGCAATATAATTTTCTTTGGGTTTTATCATAATTGACTTCTTCTCTCGGGCCGTGTTTTTCTCAAATGTTGTCAGCTGGTTGTCAAAACAAATTAGTTGCAGCAAAACACAAAACGGATCGAAATTTTAATTTCCAGTTTCGTTCGTCTGGTGCTAAATAAGTGAAATTTTCGACTTAATTTGTCGAACTTCTAGTCATCAGTAGTGCAAAATGCCGGTTAGTTGCGAAAACTAAACAGCATTTAAAGTTTCAGTACGAATAAATGTTTCTTTTCAGGAGGAATCCAAGACGGAAGGTGAAATTGAAAATGTTCGGGTGGTGGTTCGAGTTCGACCGATGGACAAAAATGAAATCGAATCCGGCAGTCAGAATATAATCAAAACGGATAATTGCAACCGTTGTGTAACTGTGTACAAACCTAATGCAAACTCCAGCGAGCCTCCGAAGGTATACTTCTTCGACAATGTGTTCGGAGAAGAATCCACACAGGTACGTGATGATTTTGTTTTCCTGTTCACTTATGTGGCTCGTTACTGTCTAGTTGTTATTATTTGGATCTTTGTGTGAAAACCAAACAAAGTGTTGTTACGCAAAATAAACGAAAAGGCACCAAGGCCGCCGAATAAAATGCGATTCTCCAAAGTTTATCCACACGTAGCAGCGATGGTAATAAGCATTTATGATGCAAGCTCCTTTTGCTACTATCTTCCAAAATTAATTGATTGGTTTCTCCAAGAGGAATATTCTCAATAAGTAACTTTGTCTTTAGTTGTCTCGGTCGACTGTTGCTCGCAGCCTTTTAGATCGAGCTTAAAAAAACAATTCCACAGTACGGTTCGCCGACGGCAACAATCGGCACTGATTGTGTTGTCCCAGAATTTATATATTATGTGATGTTATGTGATAAGAAGCCATCAGCAGTACATAACTTGCCATGACGTACGGTTCTTCCAAACGGCAAGGTCAAACTGTAGATACTTGTAATCCTCACTATTACATTGTATGAAGGCAAAAAACGGGGATATGGACCCGTAAGCAGAAGCACTTTTACAAAACCCACTGAAAGCAATATACATTAGGATTTCCGTCTTATGGTTTTCTAAAAAAATAATGTTGGCAAGCTCACTGTAGAGGGCCAGAAGACAATTAGCTTTTTGCTGAGCTCGATCTGACGATTTCCGTCAAGGAAGGTATAATTATTATTCATGACCTGGGCCAGAATACCACGAATCGCGCATCGAACATGCACTTCGTCTGGCACCCTGTTTCCTATCTTCCATTTTGTTATTGAATGTAGTGGTATATATTTTTTTAATATTGACACAATGATCTTTTTTTTCATTTTATTAATAGATAGAAATATTATAAAAGTTTATGTAGAGTTGATTCTGAAGAAAATTATTGTTAAAAAAATACTTGACTTCTAAAAAATTTACTATTAATTGTATACTGTTCTTTAACATAAACCCTTCAGCAATATTTGTATACTTCAATGGTTAACTTACGTTTCCTCCTTTGCCAGATGGATCTTCTGAAATTCTGATTCCAATTTATACTTCCAAAATCTGCTTCGAACATTCTCTTTTTGTGTATTGACTGAACAATATTGCAAAAGGTTTCAACAAACAAAGACTAAAAAAAACTTCCTCGCTATCTTCACCAACTTCCTCTGTTACAAGTATTTTTGCGAGACAATCCAACTATTTAATCGCTTGCAAACATTCTCCGATTCGGTTCATTTGCTTCTGTCTTACTTTCTCTGTAGTTAGAATAAAACTAATTTCAAACCTTCGACCAAATATATGTGCTAATCACCGTTATACTGGAGGCTTTATAAAGTTGCATCTGCATTTCACCTCAGTGAAACACAACAGGATCTCCGTTTTTTTTTTTTAAACAGCGTCAATTCAAAACCCACCGAATATATTAGTCTGTTTCATAAAAGATTCGCACAGCTTCCTCCCGATGTGGACACAATCGAAGGAACTTATCAACTCACTCACATTCAACTGGGTTCTCCCAAAACCGAATGTTAACTATTATTGATGGAAAAAATCGGATAAAAAAACGAACCTCAAATTCGATTGAAGGCACAGCCTACTGTGTTGTACCAGAAGATCTATGTGTGAAAGAAATGTAAAATGTGTCCTTTTTTAACAACAAAGGAAAATTCCAAATTCATTTTGGCAGAAACCTTGTACGTATACGAACGTTTTTTTGAGAATCTTACTTAAAAGGATGCTAAACTTTCCATTAAACAAAGTTCAAAGTTTTCATGCAAGATTTTCTCAGAAACAAATACTTGGGTGACATCCAAAAAGCAGGAGCATGTTAATGCCAGATCAGGTGTAATTTTGCTGCTTGAAAATTTTAAAAAAAAACCGCTGTCAACCTTGACCCGAAAACTTTGACAGTTGAAAACAATAAACAAATCAATCCTATACGTGTGAAACAGCACGCCAGTATTAGTGATATCTTACTTCGAGAAGTCTATAACGCAGATAACGGCCAAAGTAGACCGATTAAAAGCACCCGTAAGGATGCTGTTGGAACCGCTCACAAGAGAAAATTATTTAATAATATTTAATAAATATTTAATATTAATTATTAAATGCAATAGGGGAGTTGGAAAACGTGACAATCCATACAAAAAAAATTGAAGGCCCGTACCAAAAACGTGACTTAGGAGGGGTGGGGGTTATAGACACTCAAGTAATAGACCGGACAATGTGCCGCCATGTTGTATCCAAAACGAACATTTCCTCGCATTTCCCATACGATTTGACAGTTGTTTTGGATACATCAACTGTGCCCAGGGGCCTGGCAACCCTATCCTTTTTACTAGCGCTTGACAGTATGCAACATATCACGGGCCTTATTTGAATAAGGCCCGTCTGACGTTTGTTACTACGGGTAGAAAGGCCAGCATTGTTTACAAACAATGAATCTTTTGACGTTTGGTTGTTAGAGATGTTAAATACAGGAAAATCTCTGCCCGCCAGATCCCTGACTGTGCCAGACTCACGTTGTCCGGTCTATTACTTGAGTGTCTATAGTGGGGGTGGGGGTTTATATGTAAGTTCTAAAACGTCACTTTTTTGAGTGACATAATTAATGGATGTTCCCCAAAGTGTAATAAAGTAACTGTTCGCTAACTGGGTGCTGTTTAACTGGGCGTTCGCTAACTGGGCTATAGCCACAAAAGCAAATAAACTTTAAAAATCAGCATGTAACATTTTGTTGTCAAAACCAGCAAGGGGCATGTAAAAGGCATAGCAGTTTCGAAGAGGATTGGAAAATTGTTAAACTTTACGGAATTGAGTTGTAATTCCATACAAACACAGTCAAATATTTTGCACTATGGTGTACACAATAAGCTAAATCGCAATAACGCATAAGACATGAAAACATGATTTAATTTATGTATTTTGCAATGAAATTTCCCAACCGAAATCTGATCGAATGCCCCCTCGATATTTATTTACATTTGAAATGTCAGCCCAGTTACCGAGTAGCATTCGCTAACTGGGCTGTGCACTTAGCCCAGTTATCGGACGGTTGCTGTATATAAATGAATTTCTGGAAAAATCAGGAAAGGTTCTTACGATAGTTAGAGACTCATCCCTTCTCTAAGGGGCTTCCATACAAATGAAACTGAAATTTCTGCCTAACTCGAGGACTAATGAAGTAAATGGTACCAAATTTAGCATGTGGGATTTTCTGGAGGCAAAAAATGTTTGTATGGTGTTTCTAGACCCCTCCCCTCTGTATAAAGGATGATGAAACACAAATGAAACCCATGTTTCTGCATAACTCTAGAACTAATAAAGCAAATAGAATGAAATTTTACATGTGGGGTTTTCTGAAAGCAAGAAATGTTTTTCTCCTCTTTCTAGAAAGGGAGGTTTCCATACAAATGAAACTGAAATTTCTGCATAACTCGAGCATAACTACTAAAGCAAATGGAGTAAAATTTTGCATGTGGGGATTTTGACAATAAATGTTTCTATGCTGTTTTGATACCGCCCCCCCTCCCTATGATAGGGGGAGGTGGGCTTCCATGCAAATGAAACATAAGTTTCTGCATAATTCGAGAACTAATCAAGCATATGGTACTAAAATTGGGATGTGGAAGTTTTTGGAAGAGAAAAAATGTGTCTATGTTAGTTTGAGACTCCTCCGCCCTCTGGAAGGGAGAAGGTTTATATACAAATGCAACACACATTTCTGCATAACTCGAGAACTAATCAAGTAAATGGAACCACATTTCGCAGGTGGAGGTTTTTGAAGCCAGGAAATGTTTCTAAGGTGACTTAAGAAAGGGCTCACATACAAATGAAACATAAATTTCTGAATAACTCGAGAACTTATCGAGTTAATGGAACCAAATTTTGCATGTCGGGGTTTTCTGGAGGCAAGAAATGTTTCTATGGTGGTTTGACACTCCTACGTTCTCTGAAAGAGGGGGCTCCTATACAAATGAAACACAAATGACTGCATAACTCGAAAACAAGTCAAGTATATGGAACCAAAGTTGCCAGGGGGAGCTTTTTGAAGGAGAGAAATATTTCTGTAGTGGTTTAAGACCCCTCAACCCTCTGGAAAAAGGGACTCCCATACAAATGAAACCCAATTTTTTGCTTAACTCGAGAGCCAATGAAGTAAATGAAATCAAATTTGGCATGTTGAGTTTTTGGAGGCACGAAGTGTTTCTATGGCAGTTTAGAACCCGTCCCCCTCTTGAAGGGAAAAGGGGCTCCCATTTTAATGAAACATAAATTTCTGCATAACTCGAGAACTAATCAAACAAATGCAATGGACATATTGGCTTTTGATTCAGTATCTGTTGAAGTTCTTTCAGATAAACTCCACGCTTGTGGCTTTTCACCATTAATGAATAATTTTTTGTACTATTTGCTGTCAGAGAAACATATGAGCTTTTCTCATGGAACCTCTACAGCTTCATGATTTAGCTACATGGGTCTCCCCAGGGATCATGTTTAAGCCCCTTTTTGTATAATTTTTATGTCAAAGACATTGACGGTTGTCTCAGTGACAACTGTACGTTGAGACAACTTGCAGATGACGGTGTAGTGTCTATCACGGGATCCAATGGGATCGATCTGCAAGGACCCTTACAGGATACCTTAGACAATTTGTCTACTTGGGCTCTAGAGCTAGGTATCGAATTCTCTACGGAGAACTGAGTTGGTAGTTTTTTCTATGAAGCATAACCCTGCACAAACGAAGCTTCAAATGTGGGGTAAGCCTATAACTCATTCTATGTCATTTAAATATCTTGGGGTCTGGTTCGATTCTAAGTGCACCTGGAGATCCCATATTGAGTATGTGAAGCGAAAGTGCCAGCCAAGGATCAACTTCCTCTGCACAATTACCGGAACTTGGTGGGGAGCTTATCCACAAGATCTTCTAACGTTGTACAGGACAACGATTTTGTCGGTTATGGAATACGGTAGTTTTTGTTTTCAGTCAGCGGCTCGGTCGCACTTCATTAAACTAGAACGTATTCAGTATCGGTGTCTTCGCATCGCGTTAAGTTGCATGCACTCGACTCACACTATGAGTCTTGAAGTGCTGGCTGGTATGTTGCCACCCTCGGATCGGTTTTCAGAATTATCTCTCCGGCTTCTCACCAGGTGTGAAGTTATGAACCCCCAGGCAATCGAAAATTTTGAGAAGCTCCTTGAGTTGAATCCTCAAACCCGCTTCATGACCTTGTATCATTTGTACATAACACAGGATGTCAGCCCTTCGCCGAACATTTCCAATCGTGTTTGCTTCTCTGATTTCGACAATTCGGTTCATTTTGATTTATCCATGAAGCAGGAGCTTCGTGGAATCCCAGAGCATCATCGTCCTATGATTGCTCCGGTGATATTTGCTGCAAAGTTTGGCCAAGTTGATTCCACTAAATGGTTCTTCACTGACGGATCTTTGATAGAGGAGTCAGCACGCTTTGGTATATTTAATAAAATTTATAGCGCCAACCGTAAACTTCAAGCTCCTTGTTCCGTATATGTCGCTGAATTAGCGGCAATACACTTCACGCTAGAAATTGTTGCCTCATTAACACCGGATCAGTACTTCATTTTCACGGATAGTCTCAGAGGCTATTCGCTCATTGAGGCCGGTAAAGCACTCCTCGTATTTTCTCATGAAAATACAGGAGCTTCTAAGTGCTTTATCTTCGCGTTATTTTATCATCACCTTTGTATGGGTCCCATCTCATTGTTCGATTCCGGGCAATGAGAAAGCGGACTCGCTTGCAAAGGTGGGCGCTATGGAAGGCGATATTTGTGATCGACAAATCGCCTTCAACGAATTTTTTCCTATTTTTCGTCAACAGTCACTCGTCAGCTGGCAGTATAAATGGAGTAAAAGAGATTTGAGGTGTTCATTCCAACATCATCCCAAAGGTGTCGAAGAAATTTCGGTTTAGGGGGATGGATGTGGGTCGAGACTTCATTCGTGTCATGTCTCGCCTCATGTCCAATCATTATTCTTTGAACGCTCATTTATACCGGGTTGGGCTGAGCGACAGCAATCTCTGTGAGTGTGGACAAGGCTATCAGGACGCAGATCACGTTATTTGGTCTTGTGCTGAGCATCGTGGTTTCAGATCAAGGCTTTATGATTCCCTTCGGGCTCGAGGTAGACAACCCAATGTGCCAATTCGAAATATTTTGGCTGTACGTGATTTGGAGTACATGAAACTCATTTATGTGTTTTTGACTAACATTAGCCTTAGATTGTAGTAGTTTAACCTGTATGTTTACTATAAGCTTTTTTTCTTATATGTGTATGTGTGTGTGTGTGTTTTTTTTCTTTTTCCAAAAAAGTCAAAAGAAAACCATAAATTGTATAGTTATAAGTGTTTAGATAATTAAAGTGTTTAGATAATTAAGAATTGAAATTTAATGTGTTATGTTAACCATACTTTAATTTCCCACTCTCTTTCCCATCCTATCCACCTAACTATAGTTTTAAGATAAATGATGTATAAAAATATGAAAATTTGGCTCTGTAAAGTTAATTCGGTTGAGCCTGGTCAAATAAATGACTATTGAAAAAAAAACATTCTCACTTATATCCTGGTTCTTCAAATTTCAGAATCGTTAGTTTGTTTACTTCGGAAACATTCAATTTAATTCTAAAAATCCCCAAAAAATTTAAATCATTTGGATGATACTCCGTAACTTTTGAAAGAAGCTCGACTAAATGGTTAAGTTTTACAGATGAACAGTATAAACAAAATGAAGATAACACAGAAAAAAACCTCTACAGATGGCCGACTAGATGGAATCTCCTTTTTTTTTTTTTAACAGAAACAAACATATAAGCAAATCCTCTCCGTTTTCTTACATTTGACCGCAGACATTTTTTCGCACACTCTGTTCATGCGGCTCCATCAACATCCACTGGTTAAATTTCTAACATAATTGTATGAGAATCTATCATCTTTTTGCTGCGCGGTTACACCTAAATTTTGGCTGTGACTTTATATACCTCCCGCTTGGGGCATAGCACACCCGGAGGCCCCTAATGTAACTAAGGAAGTAGTTCTCAAAAACACAGAATTCATGTCGAATACATGTTTATTTTTGACACGTTTTATTTTTATCAGTTTATCCTGGTTTAAATATGAGCAAAAATGTGAATAAGTTGTCATCAGATTCTCAGTAAAACTCTTGTGTGTCAGATAACATTTTATTAAAATGGCTTGTAAATGATTCAATATTTACCATCAAAACTCAAAGTGCGTAATTTGTACATTCTCTCTGAAATTTAACGAATATAGTTTATGGCTTCAAACCTCGCGAGTGATCTTCTGCTGCTAATGAGATTTATTACTCGATTACTTTTCGATCGTTTACTATTCGATGTTGAAATGCTTGGTATGGATTCATTAGTAAATATTGTATAAAATAATTTAAAATTTACTTTTATTTTATCTTAACATCTAGTTTTTGGTCCGTAAGTGTACATGTCCTCGGTGTATAGAAAAAGATTCTGTTGTAGTTCTGCTGAGATTTGAGGGAATGCTCCGAACTGTGTAATCGTTATGTGGCTCTAAAGGGGAAATGCGTCACTTATTTACAACTAGAATTACGCATCGTCCTTAAAATTACTCAATGTCACCCTTCGCGCCCAACCTGGTCGTAACAATTAGATCCAGCAGGTACAGCACGGCACCAATAACTGCAACGGAACCTGCGCCGCACAAGAAATCCATTCTGTAATCAAAATAGCGTAGTTAGTCAGTTGTTTGTGCTTTGAAACGTCGAGCATCAGCAACTCACCGTTGTGTATTTGGTGGCCAATAATTTCGGTTCTTCGTTTCGGACCAGTCATGCAGGATGCATATAGCCGATGCCAGGTACAGAATAAATGCCGTCAGATTCAGCAACGATTGCAACTTCCACGGGATGCTGTCGGGGAAATAGAATATGATTTAGCTCCAATTATGGTTCGCGTCACAGCACTTACTTCTCTCGGATGACTTTGCCGAACAGGTAGACCACCGAAAAAATCAAGAAGGGCACGAATGTAGAATAAGCCAGCGCGATTGTGCGTGCCGCCGCGAATGGTCGAAGCCGAGAATTGTTGGCCGGGTCGTCGATGAGGCCAATGCAGATAATGGCGACTGCCTGCAATTATAGGGTTGGGAAATGATACATTGAAAAGCTGAGAAGAACTGAGCTGAATTATCGTTTGGTTGAGCTAATCTGTCGAACGACGTGTTGCCGCTAGTTGTAATAATTGGCTACGTAGGTGCAATTATATAGTCGTGCATTCTTGGGCCACCCACTTGGTACCAACGACTTGTGTCTGTGGTCATCGCATACTTAAAATGAAGTCTAAATTAGATTGATTTATGACGACTCATTCAAAGACACCAATTCAATTTATGTTAAAAAATTATTATGTCTTCTTATTTAAACGCAAGAAGCATGTATTCGAGTGTTGTAAAATAACAGATCTTATGCAATTATCGCGATCTTCCACACATGTAATTTACACCCAAGCTGCTGCGCAGTTTTGCGACGACGACGCTGTTCAAATCTGAAGATGTAGGTATGTGCACATCGTGCGTTCTATAGAACTTCAGTACACGTGATTATCATCATAGGAAACGAAAACAATCGACTCGTTAATTATGGAAAATGCCAGAGGTCTACTTGGCTGGCTCCGTACTAATGGGAAACTGGAATTGAGCACACGATCCATGCCATACACTCTAAGGTGGAGTGATTCATAGCATTCGATGATTCACGGATGTGCACTGACACTGGAAGTTGAGTGATCATTTAATTTAAATGTTTAAATTAGCTAGGTATTCGGGTGTTAGAACCTGGTGGAATCTAAGTTGTAAACTACGGATTACTTCCTATTGTGAAATGTGAACAACTTTATTTTCAACTACAAGAGGAGTATAAGTTAGTGCTACAAAAAATAAGTATGAATTCCAAATTCCATTATTTTGACTTATGAAATATAATGATACTAAAAAAAGTTCAGAAAACTGAAACCGAACCATGATTGTTGGAGTTACGGATCTACTTACAAGAACAACCTCGTGCGAGATAAAAACAATTCATAAGCCACGTTGTTTAAATTGACAAGTGTTGTTTGTAATTTGCGCCTTAAGAAATTCACAAGCCTTTTTTGCCTGAGTGAATGTCTAAGTATGTCAGATTTGAAAGACATATCTTACGAAACATTTGCAGATGGTTGTTGTCTGATCACATTTTGGAGGCATTTAACGCTTCGTGATTATGTTTGAAGTCAACTTGAAATCGATTGTTTTTGGTCTTTTTAAAGCAGACAGGTAACGTTTCGATTTACAATATTTTTTGGCATAATTAATAATAACTGAATGTCACAGCTCACTGTTATCCATATTTTCTTCAATTTTATCATTTTTTTTTTTATTATTTCGGGGTTCTTATATTTTTAGGGCGTAGAACCACTGAGTTGAACTTGTGTGGTATACCCCTGTTTAATATTCGCATCTTATAGGTTTATCACCATGTGTCAAGTTAGTAGCCAAAGACGCGTTTTCTCCCAGTCAGGCAAAATTGAGTTTATAAAACCCACCGCCATTCCAGGATTTGCAGTCCAAATTTCTTTAGGTTGCATATAGCCACTGTACAGAAATTTAAATCTGCGCTTGTATACAGCATCACAACTGCAGAGCAGATGTTCCGAGGTTTCACGTTCCATGTTACAGAAACGACAGATGTCATTCTGAACCTGGCCAATGTTTTTCAAATGATATCTAACTAGGCAGTGTCCGGTTTCTAAGCCAGTATAGGTACAGAGAATTCTCTTATTAAGCTCCAAGAGTTTTTTTTTACCTGATTGCGACATTTGGAACTACTGTAGCGCTCAAAAGTGATTTTTTTGATTTTGTTTTTGAAAAATAAAAACGGTAACACTGCCAACCGCAACCGATCTGACGTTTGTTTGTTTTGTTATGGTTCTCCATTCGTTTGGTATAATCGGTTGCGCTTTTCCGTTTGGATCAGAGGGTTTAACCCTGTTTTGGTGTAATTCCACAGCTCAAAAGTCATTTGACAAAGTGCTTATTCGTGGTGAGTTTAAAATTTAACATAATATTTCACTATTATATCACTAAATGAATAGCGAAAATGGATAAAACCAAACGATCTGAATACCCGCTCGCGCTCAGGGAGGGCGTGCTGAAATGTTTGGAAGAAGGACGCTCACAAGCTCAAGTTGCACGGGATTTTTGCATTTCTCGTCAATTAGTGAGCTTCTGGAACAAGAAAAACAAGAAAAGAGGCTACGTCGGAAGTTCTCCGAGGCCAGGTCGACCAAAAGTTACCACTGAGAGGCAAGATCGTTTGATAGCAATGATGTCGAAAGCTGATCCCAGAAGAACTGCGACGGATATCAACAAGGATTTGGCCGAACACCATGGTATAAAAACTCACAATTCAACCGTCAAGCGTCACTTGACTGATGGTGGATTGCATGGTCGTCGGCCGAGTAAGAAAGCACTCATTTCTGAGAAAAACAGAAAGGCTAGGGTCGCCTTTGCTTTGGCTCACCAACATTGGACTCAGGAAGATTGGTCGAAAGTACTCTGGAGCGACGAAAGCAAATTTAATTTGTTGTCTTCCGACCGGATTAGGCATGTGCGCAGACCTGTCAACTGCAGAAACGATGTTCGGTATCAAGTTCCGACTTTTAAGCATGGCGGCGGTAATGTGATGGTATGGGGTTGTTTTTCCCAAAAAGGCGTTGGTCCATTGGTACGTATCAACGGCATCATGGACCAACTGGTATATCGAGATATATGTATTGAAAAATCACATGTTGCCATTTGGACGAAAGAAAATGCCGAAGAAATGGATTTTCCAACAGGATAACGACCCGAAGCATCGTTCGAAACTGCTGAAGGAATATTTTAATAAAAATCAATGTTATGGAGTGGCCAAGTCAAAGTCTTGATCTGAATCCCATTGAACACTTGTGGGAAGAGCTCGAAAGACGTGTACGAACCCGAAACTACTCTAATTTGACGACTTCTTACGAGGCCCTCCAGGAGGAATGGAATAAAATACTAATCTTGTTGCATCTATGCCACGCAGATGTCGGGCTGTAATGCAATCACGAGGCTTTGCTACTAAGTACTGATGTCAGCCATCCTGAGATTACTGAAAATAATATCATTTTTTTCTCATTTGTCAAATCACTTTAACTCGATGAAATATGTTATTTTTTGTTTCAAAAACAAATGAACATTGAATATTGTTGAAATAAACTCCACCGTCTTTGTTTTTTATTTATTTACTTGTTCATCTATCTGAATTGCTCAGATTTTTCGGGAAAAGTTTAAATTGAGTATAATGATAACGTAAATACTGTTTGTCAAATGACTTTTGAGCGCTACTGTACCTATAAACCTCTTCGATTGAACACACTTTGTGGTGATCAACCTGTTGGTTCATCACCCTTTGTTCTTCCCAAGATTTTAGTTCCATTTTTATGGCACAGTATGATATACTGCAGAATGGTTCTGGGCCAATAAACTGTGCATTTGAACCTTGTTTTGCAAGCTCGTCTGCCCTTTCATTGCTTTCAATGCAACAGTGTCCCAGAACCCAGAATAAATTTACGGAGTTCTCTTGGCACACCTTTTGCAGTGCGGGAATTTATAATTATCAAACGCTTTGAGTACCGCTTGGCTGTCTGTAAAAATACATAAATTTGCAAATCTATCTTTCCTCTTCAGACAAACGTTTACGCATTTTATTATAGCAAGCTTGGAACACCGTTGGATAAATACGCATCGCCACTGAAACTTCTACTCCAGGGCCGAAGATTCCTGCTTCCGTTTTTGTTCCAATGTTTGAACCATCTGATCCTCTCGTGGGTCAAATTTTTCACCTTGTCGATGGTGAGAGGGCTCATCTCATGCTATAAGCATGCATGTGAGACCTAGAATTTGACCATTAGTGAAACTCATTTTTTCAGTGCCACGACGTAGAACATTTATATAAAGGCATTAACTTCAGGTGTGATACTGGCATGTTATGCCGTAATCCACTCTTAGACTTCTTAGTTTCAATCAAAGAGATACGACTCGGTGTCCACTTCTTGATGTAATTCATGAAGTCCATTTCAACTTGATTCAAGTTCAATGGCTCAAAGTCAACCAACTAATCAATGGCTTTCATTTATGTCGTTTTCCTCTGAATCTTGAAGGTCACTACGTGAACTGAATAGCTCAGGTCTGGTAGAAGGATGTTAGTTACACCAAATTGTGAGTATCTGAATATAGTAAGATTCTCGTGATTCGTGAGAGATCAACGTTTAAAGTCATTGTTTACGAATGGTTTTTGGGCCCTAATCATGAATTACTCGAGACTTTTGATTTTCGTGGCTATTTATGTTGTTGTTCATCCGTTTATTTTGTGGAATGAATAACCAAAATACCTGGTTTGCTCATTATATAATAAGTGGTAGTAATTGCAAAATTTTCGAAAAGGATGAATCATAGTAAATATCCGACTGTTCCAAACGAAGCACATAGCCACAGAAAAGTGTTACTTAGGACTGACGATGACAAGCATGTAGGACGCGATGGGCCTGCTTAGGAAGCACAGGCTCGATTAAACCTTCAAGTAGTCTATTTCAGGAATCAGTGTTTAGTAGTTTACAATATATGCTGTTTGATTTATCATATATATATATAGATATATATATATATATATATATATATATTATATATATATATATTATATATATATATATTTGTATATATTTTATTGTTTTTTTTTTGTAGCATTATTACAAAGTTTGGTCTCTGAGAAATCAAGCAACACCGAAAACGCCTTCTAATCAGTTATTTGAAATTTCTTGCTGATACGAGAGCGGTGAAATTGAGTAGTAAGCAAGACATATTTGTCGTAGACAAGCTAAGAGGATGTTGATCCCGGAACGTTTGCGTTTCGGATGTCCGTCTCTGAGCCTAGTATTTGACTCTAGATACAGAAGGGGTGTTTTAATCACAGTACTTCCATTTCAATTCCGGTTCAGTTGCATATCGATTCCGTTTTGATTCCGTTTCGGCCCCATTTCGGCTCTGTTTCGGTGCCGTTTAGTTTCCGCTTTGGTGTCTTATCTTGGTAGTTTATAGCATCACAACAACCAATAGTTTACAATCAAGTTATTAAAAAGTGAAAATAAGTGTAGAAATGCATGAGCATCACATTTCAATTCAATATGTGTCAAACTAGTAGATATAAACAGAGATTGAATGTGACAGTAAGGTTTGTTATGAGTATGATAAATTTGATTATGAAATCTCATTATTTTTCATTAATTTTTCATATCGATTAAAAAGCGGACCCAGCTCTCATTTGCCAAATACCTCCTTAAGAAACGGTTACAGAATTGGTCTAACTACATGAAAAAAACAAACATGTTTTTCGGAACTAAGGTACCACCAGCA
This sequence comes from Aedes japonicus, assembly GCA_034211315.2. Lineage (NCBI taxonomy): Eukaryota > Metazoa > Arthropoda > Insecta > Diptera > Culicidae > Aedes > Aedes japonicus. The sequence continues at coordinate 611,436 of JASCZW010000293.1, forward strand.
GTTGATTTATTGCGATAGATCACAAAACACCCATTTTTTTAAATAAATTTTCTAGAGTCAAATGACATTTCAATAAGAAGATGCTCTAATATGGTTATTATGATGTTATAATTTGCAGTGGACCATCGTGAGTATGTAATTAGACTGCTCTAAAAATGTATTTTGGACTCAACTTCAACTGCACGCCATAACTATGGACTAGACTACAGTACAGATTGCAACTATGATTATAATTATCACCAAAAATTTCTTTTTTGGTTTGTTTTTGTCGATGATGGATATGATAAATTTTGAGTTAGGAAGAAAATTTCTGATTATCTGGACATTTATTTCTGTCTTCAAAATACTTTTAGTCGACAGTGTAGACCATGTGTCTAATCTCCACCATGACGATTTTTGATTCCAGCAGAGATGCAGCAAAATAGCAATAAGAGATTTTTCTGTTGCATTTTTGTATCTTTAGAATGGCGCATAAATTATGCAAGAGTTAAACCAAAAGCGGCACCATAGAAGCTGCCTCGCATACGATATTTTGGTAAGCATTCTGAGCGTTAACCATTATCAGAAATTTATGAAATAATCGATTTGGTAAAAAACGGTAATTTCCAAAATCAATCTTTGTTATCGTCTGTTCGTATGACATTTCTCAAATAAGCATGTTTTGTTCATGTTTTTCTGTAATTATTTTTACTTTGGAATTACTTTATTGTAACCTATTTGTTATTATGATGCTAGAAACTACCAAGATAAGACATCATCATGTTGAAAAGATGTTATTCAAAGTACCTTGAGAACGTATTATTAGTCCTGAGACCGTATCTAAAAACTTGTTGTGCGACCTCAAAGATGTTTCAAATAGATCGATTTATTGCACTGTTTTGGTCATATGAGATACCAAAGATAAGTAATGAGTACTAGAAAATACATGAGATCCTCCTCAGTCGGTAAAGGCGCAGCTACAAAGCAACAGCATGATGGAGTTGGCTGAGTTCGATTCCCGGTATGGTCTAGGAATTTTTCGTTAATCAAAATTTCTCTAATCCCTGGGCATATGGTATGATTGTACTTGCCACATAATCACACTAATTCAAAAATAGTACCTGGCAACGAAAGCTCCCATTTAATAACTGTGCAAATTCATTTGGAACACTGAGCAGAGAATTGTGAATGCTTCAAGTTTGAAATGCTAAGAAAGAAGAAAGAAGAAGACCCTTTTTACAGGATTGTTGTCTGGCATCATTAAAACGTGTCCAGCCCATTGTAGCTTAAGTGACTTTCTGAAAACTGTGTGCGTCATAGAGTCGTGTCAGTTCGTTGTTCATTCTTCTTCTCCATTCACCATTTTCATATACACCGTGAAAGATAGTCCTAAGCGCACGTCGTTCTAAAACTTTCAGTGCTTGCAGGTTCTCCTCGAGCATTGTCCACGGTTTGTGCCCGCAGATAACTAACTCTCTAATCAGCGTCTTGTACATTGTACACTTAGTCCATAGTAGTCCATAGTAAACACGACTATGTACGAAAATCTTAAATTAAGGTCGCAATTATCCAACGGATCAAAAGTTAGTGTAATTTGAGTGTGTGCGGATTCTAAACGGTACACCTTTAATGAATAATTGGAAATATATTAGAAGAAGAAATGTCGACACTGAAGTAGGAAAATTTCATCCAATTATTTAGAACCATATTTCAGAAACTGTTCCAACGAAAAGAAGAAGGCGGGCACATATCAACAAATTTCCAGTGTGGTTAAAAAAATCTTAACAACAGAAAACAAAAAGCCCACAAATAAAAATGAAAACAAAAATGCGAATTTGAAAAATTATCAAGACATATACAGCCAACTCATTACCGCTGCACACGAAGAATATAGCCGTAAAGACGAATCGGAGATCAAATTATGTCCTAAAAACTTTTAGAACTGTGTAAAAAGCTACGAAAAATCATATTCCCCATCGCCGGAAATCCGTAAATTTACTTATAAAAGGACTTAAAAGCAGAACTTACCAATTCGAGCAGCTTGAAAACCGGAGGCAGAAATCTTCCAAAACCAGCACCATTACCAAAGTATTCCTTCCGCAGCCCTCGATCGGTTTGATCGGTTCCACCCTGTTCGTGGCTGGCCATTGTGAGGCGGGAAATTTCTAGAAGACAAAAACAACCAAAAGTCAAAGTTAAATCTCTGCGGTGCTAACTGAAAGACGCAATAGTAGTTGATCGGTCACATTCGCATGCAATTATTAGCCGGTAAGATAATGTTCCTAATTGCAAATTTGGTGTATTGTCAACTTCATTCGTGATTACCGCAAATTGCCTACGTCTTACGCTGTGTGCCGTTGATTGACAAGTTCGAGAAGCTCTTTTCATTTATGCAAAACGTTCAGGGAACAATTTCAGAAAGTGTCTTTCGAAAAATTGGCTAAATTACTGGGGTTGTTAGGAACTAGCTACCGATTTCATTTTTGTGCTTATTTCTATGGTTTCTGTTTTTTGACAAAATCAAAATTGGTGGGTGCTTAATTGAATTAGCTTTGCTGGTTGTGTTATGTAAATTGATTTCAACGGCTGTACCTATGTTCATGTTTCGCTGGCAGATGAGCGTTTTCTAAAAGAAACCTAAAACAATGTAAGATGGTTAGATGTGGTGGTTTTTGTTTTTATTTCATGTAAATTTGAAACGTCCAATCGGATATGTGTATTTGGCTCTGTTTTCAATTTCCAGCACCTACTATTAACCGTTGCTCCACCCAGTGCAATGTGGTGTTTGGGGTTATAGCTTTCTAAAGTAACATAAAAAAATTGCGCTGGCGTCGTTTTGAAGCCATGTTGTCAACAATTGATCTTAACCACTAGGTTGGTGTCAATACTTTCAATCTATTTATCTATTTGGTTTCACCGATTGCAATTTCTTGCAATGTATATGTACTCTTGCTGCATTTGTACTTGTACTATCGCCATGGTATTTTATATGATGGGTTGACTACCAGTTACTCTCAGTTTTCCGATTGTATTCCATACAGATCGCGAAATTAAAGTTATTTATACGATTCTGTATTGATTAAAAAAATACTAATCCTTCATTATGTCATAAATATAACTAGCTATATGATGACATTGATTAATATCAATCTAAAGTACGATCTAAAATGTAATCCATTCTGGCTCATTGATCGCAATCATATTAAGCTTCCAGTTGTATTCATTCGATGAATAAGTGCTTGTGCAGCTCTCCACATTCAACCCAGTGATCTAAAAAAAAGTTCATTCGTCTGAACGCGTAACAGAATCTTTCGATTCTTCTAACTGCTGTGGATGGGCCCAGAACCGGTTCTCTCACGTAAATTGTTTACATCTCCGAACCACAACTACCACTATTGCTAACTACTGCTAACACAACTGGCACCTCAAGTTATCTAACGCGTGAGATTGATTGCAATGCATCGCAAGTATTCCCTTTCTACGATTTCATGAATGATTCGCATCGTGCTGCAGCCGTGAGATTGAATTGTACACACCTGTTCCCTTCTGTTTACGATTGCTTGCTACACTGTATACTTATCTATACTGGTTAAAGTTACGTCAATATCTACAACAGTAGTCCGATGGCCGATCGGTCAGAAGGTCACAAAGATCAGCTAGCAGGTACGCGAGCCCTTTACGCGACTTGTGAATCACGGTCATTGTTATGACTCGCTTTGGAAGGAGTTCTCTTTCGGCTCCGATCGGAAGTAGGTATGTTATTTTTCTACTGCACTCAATTTGTAGAAAGTTCAATCTAGACATTTGTCGTTTATTGAACGGAAAAGCAAAATGAAAAAAAGAATCCAGTGCCAGTATCGGAAAAGCACCGTGTGTCAACCCAATTGAATTGTGTTAATGACATGACAATGGGTTGCTTCTTATGCTCCCTGCTCGCTCTTTCACATACAGTGAATTGTAGTGGATGGTTGAAAGTTTCACTTTGTCGTCTGGCGGTTTGACGGGCGTGGCACATTAATAGAGTTTTGTCTCGACCCTATGTCGCGTCGCTTAATTTGTTTTTTTAATGCCATCACAAGCCTACAGGTCCATGAATGCATATGTACATCTATTTCGCATAATTCAAGAGGCTTGCTTTTGAATGGCAATAGGGTAGGAAAAGACGATAAAGGAAGATGTGTTCTGTAGTACATTAGAGGCATCTTATTGAAGCTTGTTTCACCTTTTATGTATCTGATGCACTCCGTTAAACGGGAATGTTGTCATATTTCGATGCAGAGGACTGTTTGGTTTAATGTATAATTACATTCAAATGTTTTTTCTCTAAATTTTAAAAGTTTTTTCAAAACAATTTTCAATGAACTTATGGCAGACGATTCTGCTGACTGACACATGTAGGGGACGAACGAAGTCTAAATGTAAGTACACTCGAAAGACGCTACAAAAACAATATATTTCGAAATGTTAGGCCAAATCAAAAAGTGGTCTTATTGTTTTCTTGTAAGCGGTGTCTGTAACTGTAAGTGGTGAATGAAAAATTATGGATTTAATAGAGGGTACTTTTAGACTGCAGCCGAAATTCAAGCTGAATTATTTCACGGAAAAGGAAAGACAAGTCTCCAAACATGACCATTTGGTTTGGAAATCGGGCTTTGGTCATATTGTGTTGTCCGTCACTGTAGATAAGCCAACAGGTTCAATATGTTTCTAAATTGAACTAAGAACACCAGTCCCATGAACCAACAAGCCAACAGTATAAAGCTACTGATTGACTGATATTAAATATACTATTTACACATTTGATATCCTTCTGATAAATTCTAATTATTTAATTAAATAATTAGTGTATCACATAAATCGACAACAAATATTTGGAGTTCAATTTCTGTTAATTACCATCAAAACGAGCAAAACCCTATTTAGGTTTCGATATTTTGGATAGAAATTTCGATTTAAAGCTCGATGCAAAGTAAATCTGGACGCAAGGTTTAATACACCACCGCGTCCCTGGTGATTGGAACAAAATACGTTTGACAGACATTTGTTGATGTATCTTTGACGAAGAAATTGGTGACAAAATTTCTCGATTGAGAAAGAAAATTTATTGTGCACAAACATCTAGAGAATCCTTCGTGGTCTGCCTAAAAAATGACAAAAGTGATTAAGTTCTCAAAGTCAACGGTGTGTCTTGTAATCAAACGTTACAACGATACTCTGAGTGTGGATAGTGCACCTAAAAGTGGCACTAGGGACAAAGGTGTCTCCATACGTGATTTGGCAAAGAAATACGGTTCCATGTTCAATTGGGTTCCATGTGCATGATTAATTTTTGAGTTATGCAGAAATTTGTGTTTCATTTGTATGGGAGCCCTCCTTTCCAAATATACTTACCTTACCAATCAGACTAAGGCCGGCGTTGCCTCTGCTGTACACAGAAGTTGTTTCCATTCTATTGGGTCCATGGCTGTCACTCGCCAGGTTCGCTGTCTGCAGAAGGTTCGCAGGTCGCCTTCTACTTGATCGATCCACCTTGCTCGTTGCGCGCCTCGTTTTCTTGTACCTGTCGGTTAGTTTTCGAGAACCATTTTCACAGGGCTGTCGTCCGACATTCTTACGACATGGCCAGCCCATCGTAGTCGACCGATGTTTGCGATGTGTACTAGAGGGAGATTCTCCCAGTAACTGGTGCAATTCGTGGTTCATTCGCCTCCTCCACGTTCCGTCTTCCATCTGCACTCCACCGTAGATGGTACGCAGCACCTTCCGTTCAAAGACTCCAAGTTCCGTTTCGTGGCCGTAGAGAACTACCGGTCTAATTAATGTCTTGTAGATGGTCAACTTTGGGGTTCGGCGAACTTTGTTCGATCTTAGCGTCCTTCGGAATCCAAAGTAGGCACGATTGCCAGCCATAATGCGCCGTTGTATTTTTCTACTGGTATCGTTATCGGTGGTCGCCAATGAGCCCAGATACACGACTTCGTCTACTACCTCGATTTCATCACCGTCGATCTGAACTCGTGTTAGGAGGCTAAAATTTTCTTCTCGTTAGCCTCCACCCTTCATGTATTTTGTTTTCAACGCATTCATCACATCCTCAATCCTACCAGCTTCAGCCTTAAGTCTGCTGATCGTTTCCACCATCGTCTCAAAGTTGCGTGCTACATCAACGTCGTCGGTGAAGCCAAATAGTTGGACCGACTTCCTGAAGATCGTGCCACTCGTGTCTATCCTAGCTCTTCGAATCACACCCTCCAGTGCAATGTTAAACAACAAACACGACAATCCATAACCTTGCCGTAACCCTCTTCGGATTCCAAGGGACTCGAGAGCGTCCCTGCTACTCGGAAGACACACATCACTCGATTGATTTGATCAACCGCGTCAGTCTTTCCGGAAATCCATATTCGTGCATGATTTGCCATAGCTGGTCTCGATCGATTGTATCATACGCTGATTTGAAATCGATGAAAAGATGATGTGTGGGCACGTTGTATTCGCGACATTTGCCGAATCGCGAAAGTCTGGTCCGTAGTAGCGCGGGCACCCATGAATCCCGCTTGGTATTGCCCCACGAACTCCTTTACAATTGGTGACAGGCGGCGGCATAGTATTTGGGAGAGCAACTTGTATGCAGCGCTCAGTAGCGTAATCGCACGATTATTGCATGCAGCAATCCAGCTTGTCGCCCTTTTTATAGATGGGACACACTATTCCTCCCATCCAATCCTCCGGTAAACATTCCTCCTCCCAAATCTTGGTAATTACCCAGTGCAGCGCTCTGGCTAGTGCTTCACCACCGTATTTCAATAGCTCGCTTGGGAGTTGGTCAGCGGCTTTGCTGTTTTTCAACCGACCAATTTCCTCCTCAACTTCCTGAAGGGTTGGGGTCGGGGTCCTGTCATCTTCTGCGCGTGTTCCTGGATTTATTACCGTGCCACTTTCGTTCGCTGTAACATTACCGTTCAGGTGCTCGTCGAAGTACTGCTTCCACCTTTCAATCACCTCATACTCTTCTGTGAGAAGGTTGCCATCCAGGTCTCTGCACGTATCAGCTAGTAGTACGTAGCCTTTGCGCGAGCTGTTCAACTTCTCATAGAATTTGCGTGTGTCGTTAGCACGGTACAGCGCTTCCATTTCTTCGCGGTCTCGGTCTTCCCTCTGGCGCTTTTTCCTTCGAAGTATAGAATTTTGTCTATTCCGTGCCTGTCTATACCGTTCCACATTCGCTCTCGTACTGTGTTGCAGCATTCTCGCCCGTGCTGCATTCTTCTCCTCTACTAACTGCTTGCATTCGCCATCAAACCAGTCATTTTTTCGATTCGGTGCAAACGTACCTTGTGTCACTAATGCAGTGCTACCAATTTCGGTTCGAATATTTCTCCAGTCATCCTCAAAAGTAGCAGCGCCAAGCTGCTCTTCCGTTGGTAGGGTTGCTTCTAGCTGTTGCGCGTATACTTAAGCAACTCCGTAGTAGCTCAATGTTAGGTCGTGGCGGTCGAATTCGACGCGTTTTGTTCACCAGCATACATATCGCATACATACTGCAACTAAGTCTATATTTGCATTGCGGTAGGTTCGAACGTTGATGATATCGGAAAAGAATTTCCCGTCGATTAGAACATGGTCGATTTGATTCTCTGTTCGTTGGTCAGGTGATCTCCAAGTGGCTTTGTGGAAGTCTTTACGGGGGAAGAAGGTACTTCGAACTACTAAACCACGGGAGGCCGCAAAGTGCACGCATCGTTTGCCATTATCGTTCGATACGGTATGCAGGCTGTTAGGCCCTATAACCGGTCTGTACATTGCCTCCCGTCCTACCTGAGCGTCCATTTCACCAATGACGATTTTTACGTCCCGCTGTGGGCAGCCATCATACACTTGCTCTAGCTGCGCGTAGAACGCTTCTTTTTCGTCATCGGGTCTCCCGTCGTGTGGACAGTGTATATGATGATGCTGTAGTTGAAGAATCGACCCTTGATCCTCAGCTTGCACATTCTAGCGTTGATCGGAAACCATCCAATCACGCGTTGACGCATTTTGCCCAGCACTACAATGCCGGTGCCCAGCTCGTTTGTGGTACCACAGCTCTGGTAGAAAGTAGCCGCTCAATGCATGCTTTTCCATACCTTCTGTCCTATCCAGCAAACCTCCTGCAGTGCTACGACTTCGAAGTTACGTGGTTGAAGTTCGTCATAGATTATCCTATTGCAGCCAGGGAAGCAGAGCGATTTGCAGTTCCATGTTCCGAGTTTCCAATCGTAGTCCTTAATTCGTCGCCTAGGTCTTTGCCGATTGTTCTGGTCCGTATTAACCTCTGTATTATTTGTAACATTGATTTTTTAAGGGCGGCTTGTTGGGCCTTTCCCAACACCCTGTCTCGCTGGGGGACCATCGTGCACAGCACTGTTTAGAGTCCCACGCTGGCACAAGGACGATGATCAGCCGCTCCTACCATGGAGAACAGACGCTGTTTTGAGCCGCCCCTAACATGGAGAACAGACGCTCAGATAGACTGCACCCTTTGAAGAGGGCAGCCCCCTATTCCCTGTCAACATATGAGCAAGGTCCCACCGGGGTTGGTTACCCGATCTTTCCTATGCTTACACCTTTCCAAATATGGGAAGGGTCTTTTGCTAAGAACCTTTCCTGGCCTCAAAAATCCTTCCATACAAAATTTCACGCCTATCGGTCAGTAGTTTTTTATTTATTTATTTTCCGTCGACCTATTTCCTCACATGGTGACAATCACCGACGTCAGGAAGACGACTCCACCATCTGGACCCTACCTATCAACTCATGAATATGAGCCGGGACCAACTTCCCTTCCGAAGGAAAAAGTGATCAGATTTTTTCGCCACCGACGTCGACTGGGGTGCCAAGTATCAGTCACGCTTTCCATTACACCACCGACGCCGGCATTTATGATCATTTGCTACGAGACGTGTTTTCATTTGCAAGTGACTATGATCTTCTGAGAACTGCTTGGTGTATAAAAATTGTATCGAAAATAAACTGGCAACGCTTATGATGCGTTCACGCATCTTCACGTAACAATATCGGTCTGACCCTACCTACATTCGACGTGTTCATCTGTCAACAACTTGATCAGCTCCTGAACTTGCGGTAACAGTGATCGATTTTGAGATGCCGCGAATCAAAAATGGAAAAATTGCCTTCGTAAGCAGGATGTCTCAATGGACAAAATAGCGAAACGTTTCGCAATTCATCGCGACAGCGAAAAATCTATCATCAACAAGTTCGATCAACATTACTAGTTCGAAGAGCTACCAAGAAGAGGAAAACCCAGGTTCAGCTGACTCAAAATTGGATCGAAAAGTAGTCAACCTCATCTTTCGGAACAGATCGATGTCGATTCGTGATTTGGCCAAAAAGGCTGGTACCTTCGTCGGAATGGTGCAAAGAATCCAGAAGCGCAAAAATCTAAAGACTTATAAGAAGCAGAAAATGCTTAGCAAACATTCTGGGCCAAAACTATAGTCAGAAAGTTATACAGTCGATTTTTGCAACGACCGTCTGCCTGCGTTTTGATCGATGGCGAAACATATGCGAGAGAGGACTCCAGAACGCTTCCAGGACCGCAGTTTTACACCAAGGTCATGGGCGAAGATGAGGATCTCCAAAAAGTCTAGCGTTACTAGCGAAAATTTGAAAAAGTGTTTCAATGATTTATTTTTTATTTTTAAAAAGTGATCAAATGAAGTGTTAATTTTAAATCCTCCTAGTTTCCCAATTCAAAAAAGTCGTTCGGTTCATTGGAAAAGTTTGGGCCAAAGGCTCTCGTATGGCAGACATTTTTTTTCCTGCGGCTCCAAGTCATCGATTTTCTACACTAAAGGTACGGTCATTTGCTAAGAATCGAAATAATGATTCGGGTGAAAAGCATAATTTCATATTAAAAATGTGCTAGTGGCATTAATAATTTAGCATTCAACCAGTAACGTTTTTCAAAAAAAAAAAGTCTTTTAAACTGATAACAAACGATAATAAAACTAGCCAATGTTGATAACTTATTATGCGCAGCTGAAAATATATTGATATCTAGGTAATAAAAAGTGTGTAACTTATGTGCTACGAGTTTGTTATTTCACTTTACTGGGTTGGGTTACTTGTAGAACCAACATGAACATCTTCTTGGACACTGCCAATGAATAAAAACCATGTGCTCGAACTATTCCACAAGTGGTTTGGATAGTACCTCGAACTAGTTGTTCAGCAAAATTACCATTAGCAATCTATTAGGTACCACTACTATTGGTACTTTCACCCTATAGACCTTGAATGCCGAGTGCGAAATTTAAATCGATATTCGCATGCAACGTAGCTCAATCTGAGTTCCTCTTATATGTGGTCGAAAGTGTAAATTGATTCACGTCGTTTATGCATTATTTATGCGCAGAAACTCCGTCGTTCAATCGTTGATTGGCGGTAGTGGTTAGCTACCAAAACCCAAAAAGGTTTCTTCTCACGGTTTTCGTTTCCTTCTTAGGAATATCAATTTCTACATATCAAGAATAGCGTGCAATGCTTTTGTCGTTTTCTAATTCGTATCTCTTGAACCAATTCGACTACGTTCGTCTGAAATGCGCGGGAATGTGTTGTGTGGGGAGACTCAACATGTAAACGACGAAACGTAATATAAATCCAAACCGTACAAAGCCAAACCCGTTTGCCAGTAAAGCCTCCACCGAATACCACTACTGACCCCTCTTCAGCATGTCTCCTTTCGCTTGGCGGATGGAATTTTGTTTTGTTTTGATTATAAAGCTTCGTGGCGTAGCTTATTATAACGAGACTTTTGTTTTGGTTACCATCTTCTGATGACTGCAGAGAAGTTGGTATTAGTTCAGAGTTCATTCACCACCACAATCAGCCAATCTTTGCATATGTGAAAACAACTGCATAAGTCTCGTTTAATAGCATAGGATTGGAATGAGGTGTTCACATCCATTCATCATAGTGCATCCATGTAACGTTGGGACATTCTACGGCGTGGAAATTTGTTTACATTAACATTCCAGTTTTACGTTTGCAGTTATGTATCTCGTAATGTTTTACAGCATCCATCTGTACGGCGTCTGAAATAAAACCTATTGCGAATGTGCTGCTATAACTTAGCTATGGAAAATCAAAGCATATATTTATGTAAATTTCGTTCGGCTTCGTCCTAATCTCGGCATAATCATTAACCTGGTTAGGGCAATTTGTTTGATTCTTCTCCGACTTCGATTACAGCTATGCGACGATTTCGGCCAAACGTTTTGTATGAACTGTCCGGAGAGAAAACAGGCCACCGTAAATGCTGCGATGCTGCAGCATAAAAATGTTGGTCGGACGGTTACATAAATGTAATCCACGAACAAGCCGCAAGCAAGTTCATTAAAAACTCTATTTTCGAGCTGCGACTTTTCATTTTCAACTCATTTTCTCTCTCTCTTCATTCGAGATCGTCTATGCTATGACAAAAGCTACTGGTTTCTGGGAGCATAGTTGTGTATCATATCATTAATACTAGTCCGGGAGAATAATGGTTGTGGTGACAAAAACTATTGGGCTGATTCCGGTTTTTCAGCTTAGGGGCTATTGATTAACGGATGTCTTGGGAGGACATTGGACGTGGCTTAATTTGTTTTGTTTCTATTATTGTCTTTTAGAAACAGTTTTGGTTATTTAGTAAAGCCCGGGAAAGAGTCCTGCTTTTTACCTTTGTCATGAATGGTATCAGAAACAAATTTGAGACCATCTTTACATTCCAAACCCATGTTAATAGCACGGATTTGTTCTTCAACATTTCAGCATAACATTTTCCTTAACCTTTCTAGTGTTTTGCGGTCATTTTTGACCAATCAACATCTTAAAAAAGCTCTAACATCTAAACGGAATAAACTAGGGATCTGATATTTTCTGACTTTTCCTAGCTCCTGAAAACGAACATATTTTAAACAGTTACATCTCTCAGCGACCTCTAGAAGAACCGCTACAGAAAAAAATGCGCAGGAATTTTTGACCCTGAATGCACATTCAGGGTCAAAAATTCCTCAAGGTTTTGACACGCTCCTTAAACTTTAATTTTGAACCAATTTTGGATATTTTTGCCTCAAATGAAAGGTATGGATTCAATGAACGACATACTAGCCCATACTAGTTTTCTTAAACTGGCCATTCTGGGCACAAATGTACCTAGAACCGGTTTCAGTATGCATTCGAAGAGGACAATTTTGGAACCGCATATTTTTTGTACGGTTCGACAGCTCAAAACTCACGATTTCGGAAACTGATCTTCAACAACATCACGCCATAGCCCAACCAGAGGATTTGGCCACATCGAATTCTCTGGAACCGTTCGACGGCTCCACTTTACTAATATCCTAAAAACATTAGGAAGGTTGAAATTGCACTTCTGAACTTCAATTATCATTTCCATAAAAGAGTTATTTACGCTTATAAGCAGTATAGTATTGAATCCTAGAGGGTTTGAGCTGTTTAGTGGAATACTTGTAACTATAATTTAGAAGAAAAATTAGTAATCTCCATTTAATTCCAACTACCTTTGCACATTGTAGACGAAATACGCGTATCTGTCGAAGATAAGCAAAGGTAGTTGGAATTAAATGGAGATTACTAATTTTTCTTCTAAATTATAGTTAGTATAGTACCCTGGGCTCTGGCAAAACCTTGAGGTAGTTTAACTTCAACTACCAGGTCCCAGGGCTGGTCTGGTTCTTTACCAATTTGGAAAGAAGCACACTAGTGTTGCCAGATCAGTGATAATGCAGCCCAAAAATGCGTCTGAAAATCCTTCAGTATTTTCTATCGACAAACATTATTATACTGAGATAGTGATCGATGGTCCAGTACAGAATTTGCGAATAGTTGGAATGTTGCACTTGATCATATAAACGCAGTTGAAAAATCTGCATACTTTATTATCACAACCTAGCGCACTTTTGGAAAGGATTATCCAGTGGCGTCTCGTGAGAAAATTAACCGGTTGTGCACTTTCTTTCGAGCCCGGACGTCAATTTTGACAATATCTTGCTCCATAGTTCCTCCTTTGCCAAGACTCTTGTGATATGCCACAAAAAGTACCTTGTCAATGTCCCAAAACAACAGAATAAAATTGCAACTAGTCAGTGAGTAAAACTACTCTGTGCTGACCACAAAGTGCACAAAACAGACACTAACTCATCGGCAGTCAAGTTATAGGAAAAAAAAAACATCTACAAATGATCCACGTGTGGTATATACAGGATCTGGTGCACAATTTGAAATGCCCAGTCTGCGAGTATTAACGGAGTATTCAATCGATGAATTTGATAATACATGAAATATACAATTTTAGACTGTGCAGTGCACGAGGTGCACATATGGACGAGACGCCACTGGGATTATCACAAGGGGAGCCTGTTCCATTATTCATCTCATGATCCATTATTCATAATATTCGGAATTATAGGAGTTTGATGTTTGAATGAATTTGTTCCTTTTGTTATTAAGTAACTTTCATCTTCCAAAAATAAATAACATAAAATTTAAATAAAAAGTTAGAAATCCGATGGTTACGCGTCGATCTTTCGTTTTCAAAATGTGCGAATTGCAAAGAGTTGAGATGAACATGGAAATGGTAACCCAAGATGCTATGCTTGTATCAAAGCTTTCTACCGTGAGGCGATTTTGCTTACTTCATTCTAGATACCAAGTTTTGAAGAAACGCGGAGCTCTTACAGTGCGAATCGGCAATTGACGATATACTACGTCATCAAGATGAAGTCCTGTTGAAGAATTTCAAATAAAATTCAAGACAAAGCCTCCGAAACTGGATGAAAAATCCTGTCTGTTTCTAACGAAACATTACACGGAACGAATGAACTAGTCACAACAGACGCAAGCTAAAAATTAAGATAAGTAATAAATGTATTACCCCTCTCAACATATCAAAAGCTTTTAAGGTACGCATCGAGAATGAGCGATTTACCTTGTCATCAAAAAGAAGTTTTGCTGGAGAACTCAAAACAAATTTCAAGACCAACCCCCCAAACAAGAAGCAAAATCTCATCTTGAAACGAGAGAACAAGTTCTGAATTATAGTAATATCAAGCAAAACAGGTATTTTGGAAGATATCGTTTACAGTTAATCACAAGGTAATAGATTATATTTGCAAATGATTGATGTATACTCTTCTCCCTACAGCCTTACATGCCAACAATTATCCCCCCCTCCCCAATCCTGTGAGTAGTGATGCAATATCATTGTACAGTGTGCCATAATAGTGTATCCCGCAAAATTCAAATCCCCCATGGAAAGAAACGTTGCGGAGCCCATTCAACTATCCCCTGATGTATTATGTAAGGTTTGAGTTCTTGTACTCAAACTGGTGACCTGGCGCCTCGCCCCCTTGTACGTCAATAAAATAAAATAAAATAAAAAATTATAGTTAGTATAGTATTATATTTCAATATTCTTGTTTAGTGGTATTATGATTAGATATTCCATTTATTTCAGAAATCAAAGTTGGCTCTTCGATCACTAATATTGCTATCTTTGAAATATTACTTGGAAGATTTAAAGAAATTTTTATGAAAGCATGACTTATAGAATAATGTGTTGCTTTTCAGAAGACAAAATTATATCCTTTTATTGAAACTTTATCTTTGATAATTGGGATCTCCTCTATATTTAAGCTGTTCCTGGGCTATTTTGATACATTCTTAAAAATGATGAATATTACGAGTGATTGTTTTATTCTTTTTGCACGTAAATACTTCAACTCTCAGAGATAAAGAGGACTAAATTGTGTGTTGCATTTGATGTGTTTTGAATACCTTATTTGAAACCCTTCACAGAAAAAAATAATTAATTTTAACAAGCGCGTAAAATTTCCCCTCGTGTAATTAGTTAAAGGAGCGTAAAAAACGATATTGTTTGCAATCTTTCATACAACAGGCCCGATTCAGGCGTTATCTGGCTTAAATTTACATGAAATATCCCATTATGTTCTGCCAAATCTAGCATTCCCTTTATGTGCATTAGATAACGCAGAAAATTCAGTGTTTCTTGTTATCTGTGTTAATAATAAATACTGACACACTCAAAATTAAGTTCCGAATGCTACATTCACAACAGCTCCTAAGGTAACCTCAAACCTTAGTCCGTAAAGCGTTGGAAAAATGCCAATTGACTAAAAAGTGGCATGTGCAAGCCTGAAATTTACCTGCTCCTTCTCTTTGGTGTTATAACAACATCAGACCTTTTGTCAACACAGTCGGTTTTGCGCGTCACGGCAAGTCACAAGTTCAAATTCTTTCTCTTCCTTGATAGATTATTTCATGCAGCATGATATAAGGAGTGTATCGAAAAGTAGTTATAAACTTCCAAATAATAAAATAGGCATGAAAACATGGTTAAAATTAACATACTATTTCAGTTTATTATAGCTTAACATGTTTACAAAAGATCCAAACGGAAAAACTAGTCATCATGTTCATTTCTGTAGAATGCCCGTACCTTTGATTTGACACCTGCCATCAAATTCTGCACAGTGACCTTTGTGCACTTCCTGGATGCCGCTGCCCAATTTTTCTTAAAATCGGTCATGTTTTGGGACACTGTACCATCCTTCTTAAATATACGCTTGACTTTTGCCCAATAGCGTTCGATCGGTCGCAACTGGGGACAGTTTGGTGGGTTGATGTCTTTTTCTACGAACTTGATGTTATTCTCCGTCAGCCACTGTAGAGTGGATTTGGCGTAATGTGCCGATGCCAAATCTGGCCAGAAGAGAGGAGGGGACTGGTGCATTCTATACAATGGTAGCAACCTGTTCTTCAAACATTCCTTTTGATAAATCTCAGCATTTATAGTTCTTTTTGTATAGAAAATTGAAGAACGCAAGCCACATGTGCAAATAGCTTGCCAAATGAGCACCTTCTGACCGAATTTCTCCATCGCAACAGTCGTATCTGCGGTTGGCACACGTTCCCCAACAGATTTAGTATAAAACTGCGGCCCCGGTAGCGTTCTTGAATCTTCTTTAACGTATGTTTTCGTCATCCATCAAAATGCACTGGTCGACATTGTCCAAAATGCAGCTGTACAGCTTTCGGAGCCCTGGTTTGGCACGAGACTTTTGTTCCGGAGTTTGTTTGGGCACTTTCTGCTTTTTGTACGTCTTCAAGTCATTCCTCCGCTTGATTCGTTGAATCATTCCGATGCTGGTCCTGAACTTCTTGGCTAGATCGCGAGTAGAGGCAGATTTGTTCCGTTGAATATAATCCACAACTTTTTGGTCCAAATCGGGGTTGCTGGAGCCGGGTTTCCGGCCACTTCTTGGTAAATCCTTGAGGGAGCACTCCTTACCAAACTTTTCGATGATGCGTTTTACACTTGCCGGGTGAACATTTACTCTTTTCGCAATCTGGTTGTAAGTAACACCCTTTTCGGTGCACCAAGTGTGCAGAATTTTCTTTTTAGTCTCAAATTCAATTCGCGACATTTTGAATACAACTTTATCAACGGAAATGAATGAACCGAATAATCATTTTTGACATGTAAACAAAGCAAATGGCGCTTACACGCTAAAAATATATACAGTAGTTTATGCGTAATAACGCATCGAATGTTTATAACTACTTTTCGATACACTCCTTACTTAATAGAACGGAGTACTGCACAGAGGTTATTTTATTAAATAACCTGAACATAGCGACAACTTACAGAATCCTTAAAATATTTTTGATGAAGGCCAATGACCGGGAACAGCACAACTCTATTTTAAAATATCACAAGAATGTGGAGATGAAGGAGCCAAATGAACCCAACAAGATAAGATTGTGCATATTCTT
This sequence comes from Aedes japonicus, assembly GCA_034211315.2. NCBI lineage: Eukaryota > Metazoa > Arthropoda > Insecta > Diptera > Culicidae > Aedes > Aedes japonicus. The sequence goes on from JASCZW010000293.1 coordinate 628,275, forward strand.
ACCACTACAACCGGTGGTCTAGAAGAAACAATTATTGATTTCACTTCATTACTTCATCATGATTTTTTTTGTGGTAACTAAATCATGATCCTTGAGATTAAACTGTTGCAACATTTTTAAATTTAAGAACAGACCTAACTTTCGGGCCGCTCCTTTCATGTGCTGAATGCACTTATAGTAGCCTTAAAATTACATGATTTTTTTTCTAAGAGTGTAGTAGTACCGTGCAACGGATTTATCTCCGTGAAAGTTTCAAGTCATATCGTGCCTGTAGACAACCGAGTTGGGATCAAAAGGAAAACAATGTGATCAGAATCCGTGCCAGAAAACTGTATGATCAGGTGTTGACAAAATTCAATGGCTGTCTTCTCAAACAGCTACAGGGACAACAAATTCACTTGGCTATGTTCCTGCCAACTTCAAGGTTGTGTTTTCAGATAAATTTGCACGTAAATACATGATTTGGGAAGGCATCTTCAGCTGCGATAGGAAAACCAAGGTTTTCATCACTGATAAAACATTTAATTCAGAGCTGTACAGAACGGAATTTCTCCAAAACTGCATATTGTCATTCATCAGATCCCACAATGAACCTGTCATGTTTCGGCAAGATCTTGCAAGCTGTCATTACAGTATAACAGTGCTACACTGGTATGAAACCACCGGGATTCAGCTTATGCCGAAAGAACTCAACCCACCAAACTGTCCCCAGCTCTTACCTATAGAGAGATTTTGGGCCATTATGAAGAGGAAGCTGAAGGTGAATGGCAGTGTCGTCAAAAGCATCAATAAATTGAGAACCAAATGGAATGAGGTTGCCAAAACGATAGATGAAAATAATGTGCGCCGGTTAATGAAACGTACTCCTGGAAAAGTCCGCAAATTTCTTCGAAATCTTCGAAGGATGATTAATTTTTTTTTGTATTTGCCGTCTAGAGTTCACATAAAGTCAAACGTTTTAGTTAAAGCAGAATACTATTTTGTTAATGTACATACATCCGAAGTATCCCCAATAGTCTTTGTCTCAATTCTAACTGGGCCACACCTTATTTCTTAGCCCCATTCTTTTCAACATTAAATTCCTATCTGATCTTTTTTTTTTTGTTCCATTCAAGCCTCTTTTTGGTTTTTTGGTGGTTACTTTTTGGTCTCTTTATCAGACACATAATCTCTAAACCGCCTATTTTTCAGGCGCTACCAGCCTTGCGACTGGACTGTGCATTTATCTCAGTTAGTGAAAATTGTCTGTATCTTGACAGATGGAAGCCTAGCGTTCGTAATCTTAATGAAATTTCATTTAAATACTGCCAAGAAAAGAATTATAATCCTGCTTGTTTTTTCCCCCTAGGGGTGATTCAAAAATGACGTCCACTCTTTAGGGGGGGGAGGGGGGTTTCAAATTTGTGACAATATGTGACAGGGGGGGGGAGGGGGGTTATAAAAATGTGACATCCAACAATTTTGCATTTGGTAATCTAAATTTATCTGCGTTAATACGAAAACAAAGGCGTCGAAAAGTTTGAGTGTACGGTAAATGAAAATACACATTTTACTTAGTTGTGTGAAGGCAAAAAATTATTTACTTTTGTCATACATGTTCTTATCGTCAATGAGCACGAACCGCACGAGCTGTGCTTCATTCTGAAACTTCGTCGAAGTTAGATTTTGTTGAAAAATCCTATTGTGTTCATTTTTGGGAACGAGAATCCTATTGTGAAGAACTTTTCAAATAAAAATCAGCACCTTGGAAACGGTAGCTTTGAAATCGATAGATACACTGAAGGTTTTTTTTTAAGCCATCAGACCTTCTGTTGCGAATGGAGGGATTTTTAAAAAATGTTCCAAAAATACCACCAGATGAATGAACTCCAACCTTTCAGTTCTTCACAAGCTCCTCCGGATTCGGACAAAAAAGTTCCCTCTTATTTTGCATGTCCTAAATAGGATGCAATTTCCAAAGAATTGGATATTATTAATTCCGAGATTTCCAGCCTGCTGATTAGAGAGCGAAATGACATGCTTTCGGGTATACAGAAAAGACGCTGTCTGACCTGATCAACCGCAGGAAAGCGCTAAATATGGCCCTAGAGAAGTAGAAATCAAATCAGCAACGTCAAAAGACAAGCAGATTGAACCGAAAGAAGATTCTTGAGGAAGAATTTGAAACAAACGCTCATCTTACCAAGCGTCTCAAGATGCGGCCTGATACAGGACGACCTCCGATAGAGAGTAACCAAGCATATAGACTGTTCCAGAAGGTATGAGCACACTGTCAAAATACGAACAAGGCATGTTTATTTTTAGTTTCAATAATTTTATTTGTGTTTCATATGATATTTTACTCTCGTTTAATCAAAATAATGTTATTAATCATAGCCAAGACTCCTAACTTTTCCTCGAACATGACCCATTCTGTACTGCACAGTGGTACTTCCCACCATTTTGACCACTTTTGGTCAATCTTTTTTAATTTTTGGATGTCGTCCGCTGGTTTTATGAATTTTCGAAGCTTTGCTTTGGATAAAGTCAAAAAGTCTCGATTGGCAGTTCGGAGGATTCATGTCCTTCGGCACGAAACATACATTTTGACTTTTGTACCATTCTAAAGTGTCCTTTGCGTAATGACATTACGCCAAATCCGGCCAAAACACTACTTGACCTTCGTGCTGCCTGATCATCGGCAATAATGGCTTCTGGAGACATTCCTTAACGTATTTCTGAGTGATCATCGTCTCCGTTGTGATGTACGGACTAGATGTTTTACCACACTCGCATATTGTCTGCCAAACTATAACCTTCTTACTGAATTTTTCGGTAAAAATTGCCTTCTCCGTTTCGGGGATGTCTTTGTCTTCGCTGACAGTATAGAGTTGTGGTCCGGGAAGCGTTTTGTAATCTAGTTTCACATACGTTTCATCGTCCATTGTTATACACCCAGTATTTCTGCACAATAACGAATCGTAGAGTTTGCGGGCCCGTGGTTTCACGGACGCGGCCTGTTTTGGGTTCCTTTTGGGTTTTTTCTGCTTCTGGTATGTTTTAAGCCCAAGTCTTTCTTTGGCACGCATGACGTTACTCGATGAGGTCCCTAGTTTTTTCTCAACATCCCGAACGGAAGTCACTAGTTTTCGCTTGTAGGCATCCTTGATCTTTTAATCGATATCCGGACTAACAGGACCGGATTTCTGACCAATCTTCGGCGCATCTTCAAACGTACACTGTTCTCTATATTTTCGAATCGCAGATCGTACCGCTCCGACTGAGCACTTTGTTGATGCTACGTCATTCAGAAATGTGCAAACAAAAGACGCAGCCAAAACATGTTGAAATATTTCATTATATTCAAAATGACCTTTAAAATAAGGTGTGCTTATACTTTCTGGAACAGTCGTTAGTTGCTGGGCAGAGAGGTGACGTTAAGAATTTGGAGTAACATGAAATGGACTTTTTTATAGCAACAACAGCATTGTTAAAAATAAATACGTACGCGAACAAACTTTTCAGTTAGCATTTTCTATTTTAAAGTAACAAAAATATCATAAATCTTGAAATCTTTTGATTTTGTAGAATATGGGACAGTGCTTAAGGATGGGGAGATTGCGGTCAGGAAGAACCTGCTACTTTAAAAAGTGTATAACTAAGGAATCGACTAGTGCTTGAAATTTTCTTGGCAATAGAAGTATGATCTAGATTAAGTGTTGCACACAATTTCAACGTTGGGAGAAACGGTCGGGAACTTTGAATAAAGCACCATCCTTTGCGAAAAAAAATTAATCATTTTATCATCAACAAGAAATTTTGATTCCAGTCCTGTATGAAAGTTTCAAAATAGGGTATTCTCTCTTTTTTGAGGTATGAAAAAATTTATGAAATTTTTTACAATTTTGCTAATTGTGATTTAAAAAACTAATTCGAGAACTGATCGTCTTAGGAAAACATTCTTGTGGTGGAAAGTGCTTTAAATTATCTCAGCAAGCTGAAAAATTATGCAATGGCAATTTTTTTACACAAAAGTTTCTAGGGCTCAGGAAAATCGAAAAATAACATCGTCTATACCAAAATTGCCCACAAAATTGAAATATTGATTTCTTGAAACCTATGTCAAAGTGGGATCATTTCAGTAGAATTTCCCAGACTGTTCAACGAAAATCTTGAAAATCCTCGATGTATTTCAAAAACAAAAAACTCACCACTTTCACATTTGTATTCATGATTCCATTTCTTTTCCACTTTCTGATCGTATTCTCTTTCGGAATTATGAGTAATTTCAAGATTTTTCAGAACTTTTTTCTACGAATCATGATGTTTTGCGCTACAAGAAAAATTATGTATATTTCCATATAATTTTCTATATTTCGAGAATGGATAAACATCCAATATTGATATATCAAAATTTTCAATCGTATAAAAGTTGGTTTGAATGTTTTCGACATACAAACGATGTACAAACATATATTATGTTGTGTAAAATATCTTTCCAGACCTTTTTTTTCTGTTGATTAGAAAATTTCAAGCACTTTTTACAACTCAATTTATGTTTTACAAAGTTTGCACTGCAAACTTAAATTATTCACCTAAGCTGAACTGCCATCAGTCACTGATGTTTAAACCAGATTTTGCCCGATTATGGGGTAACTTTTGCTCAAAAATCTGTTACTTATGCACAAAAGTGAGGAAAAAAAACCGGTTTCCATATTAGACCCGGGGTTATCTCATAGATGTGTAAGTGCATTATAGAGTGTGGTTCATGAGTTATGAATTTTTAAAGTAAGTATTATTGGAAAAACTAAAAATGTTACTCCTCGCACAGAGTATAAACAACAATCAATATGCAACTAGCGATTTGAAATTGGTTCACTGTTGTAGAAGCCCTTGGTCCGAAGTACACCTTGAAGCCTGCACCTTGCGATACTTATTTGCGCCATTGTTTTGATTTGCTGTGTTATTTTGACAGAATATTTGAGAGTGTGTTCATGCGAGTTCATTATTAGGGGCGCATTATTGAGCTTGGGACCGAGCTTGGGACCGATGTTCTAGTACTGACTGAGCCAAGAAAAAAATCGTATTTGTATGGGACCTACTGGTCTTAGAGTTAGTCTATGGTATAAATAACATAACAATTAATGTATGTAAAAATGTTATAAACTGAACTAAAACTCCCCATTTATTAAATTTTGTCTATTTTAATCTAGTTAATTCGATGGTTGTAATGATGTTAATGTAAACCACTCATACCGATGTGATCTAGAGAGAAAGCTACGAATCAGCATATATTAATAAAGCTTTGTTTTTGTATCTTCAAAAACTATCGCACCTTTAATATTTATCAAGAGTAATAAAAATATACAATAAACATTATTAATTGAATAGGCATTTCTGAATTAGAATCAGTCAAGTTTTTTTTCTGCTTTTCAACTAAGATTATTTTCAAATTCAAAACGGCCGTGTTTCTTAAATGAGTGCAGTTTAAAAATATATATATATATATATTAAAAAACTACGTTTTTTTGCAGAAGAAAACATGTCATACGATAAGTCCATCTGTTACGAATATCTTGATTTATCTCTGCCAGTTATTTCAAAACACACTTCACCTATCCGTGGACAGAAGAACTATACACATGTAATTATGTAAATGATTCAATTTGAACTAAAATACACGTTATTATTGAAATCGACAAAACCAATATGCATATATTCTTTTTTTCAAAGTGTGACATCCAAGGGGGGGTAATCATATTTGTGACAAAGTGTGACAGAGGGGGGGGAGGGGGGTCTAAAAACCTGAAATTTGATGGACGTCATTTTTGAATCACCCCCTAGTTGATTGTTCCATTCTATTCTCAGATAGTGTTCTGAACTCCTAGGGTGCGAAAACTGTGTATAGCTACACTGAAATTCAAAATAATCTAAAACATTAATTTGAAGAAACCATCGTTAGTTAAATCCATTACATAAAGTATGGGTTACAACTTAACAAAGGGTAAAATGATTCAATTGGGTAAAGATTGGACTCGGAATATATGCGACGCTTTGTTTTGGGTGTAACTTTTTATCGCGTGGGTAAAAATTAATGAAATTTGGGTTATACTAGTTTAGAGTGTTATGTGCATGTGTGCAAAATTTTATCGCGAGTTTTCAAGATGCATTCGAAACAAGAAGAGCCAGCAAATCTTGAGCGCGGTGATCGATAATCCTGGTCAGTCGCACAGATGGATCGGCAAAAGGCTCCACCATTCCACCGTGTCCCGCGTTGTGAAGATGTTCCAGAAGACGAAGACCATCGAGCGGTGCGCTGGAAGCAGCTGAAAACCGAGGCGCGGAAGATAAGGCAGTACTTTAAGAATAACCCGAACCTTTCCACCCGAGACGTGGCCAAAAAGGTCAATTCGTCGAAGTGGTTCGTCCAGCAGACCATGAAGCCGGCTGGGCTACACTAAGTTTTTAAGGTCAGGAAGGCGCCAAATCGGACTGACAAGCAAAACACGGTGGCCAAATTGCGTGCGCGGAAGCTGTACCGTGAGTGGCTGGTCAAGCCAGGCTGTCTCGTCGTGGACGACGAGACATATATCAAGGCGGACACCAAACAAATCTCCGGCCTCGAGTTTTTTGTCCCGCATGGAGGTTCCGGAAAAGCTCCAAAAGAGAAAGATGGACAAATTTGCGAAGAAGTACCTGTTGTGGCAGGCGATCTGCGAGTGCAGACGGTACAGCAAGCCGTTCGTTACAACCGGCACCATAAATGGGCAGATTTATTGAGACGAATGCTTGCAGAAGCGCTTACTGCCCTTCCTCCGCTCTCACCGTGGTCCCACGCTGTTCTGGCCGGATATCGCTTCGTGCCATTACGCCAAGCCTGTAATGGATTGGTGCGAAGAGAAGGGCGTTAATGTGGTCCCGAAGGAGGCGAACCCGCCAAATTCACCAGAACTTCGTCCGATCGAAATATTTCGGGCGATAATGAATAAAAAGTTGAAGAAAAGCAGAAAACATATTCAAAACCGATGAAGCTTTGAAGAAAAACTGGGAGAAATATTTTAAGGAAGATGGACAAAGCCTCGCCCAAGATCTCATGAGCAGTGTTAAGAGAAATGTACGAGCATTCAGCTTGGGGGAGGAAATTCAAAAATAAATTATGCCTAAACATAGCTATTATATAGTTATTTAATCCCTGGAAATTTGGGAAGTATCCGATTTAAAATGAATTTTTGATGATCATTTTTGTGTGTCTCATTTTTTCCGAGTCCAATCTTTAGTATAGATGAATCTTCGTTGACTTACAACACCTTGCTTTCACTCCCGAAACATAAAGAAGCACAAATACTTTACTGTAGTTTGCCCATACCCCGTACAGGTATACTTCGATTATATGCTCACAGCACTATGCTCCTATAAGAATGTTTACTCGCAAATGGCAAATTAATTCAACTATCGTAAATTATCTATCACAGGAGTGTCTCTTCTGTCAGACATTGTTGCTGATTTTCACAATTGGTTTGTCAATTTCATGAAACGGTATCATAAGAACTTAGTGTCGTGTACATATAATCGAGGTATACCTGTAATTCACACCTTAAGGAACAACTGCGCACTGTGAAATAACACTTGTTTTAAATTTTATAACTAGCAGTATGTCATGTTTTGACTGCAATTATATTATCTTCCATAGTCTAATTCACACCTATGACTCACTACTAAGTAAAATCCAAAAAATAGAAATTTCATAAAACAACACACAATTTTCCCCGAGTACCAACCACTCGTCATAGATTGCACCATATGGGCAGAAATTACCCAGCGTTCCCACAGTAGCTCCCCATGCTAGTAGGAAGCATTCCGTGTATGTTTACGGGTTATAAGACCTGAAATGCCATCGTGCATTGCCACATTTAGCTTCGGCTATCGCCCACCGGTATCCTACATACTAAACGCGCGTGATGGACTGATGATAGCTGCCCATAATGAGATTATGCTCCTACCCTCAAGTGCCTTATGTTGCGACTTGAAAGGGAAATCGCGACAACTATTACATTGGCCCGCATGTTGTCGTCGTTGGCTCGCTCCACTACTAGTCTGTAATCGATGTGTGTAGGAACTTGCTAATAGGAAGTGCGATTTTCCTATGCCCAAAAAGGCGTGGTTCGAATATGTAGAGCAGTCACCGCCACTTGAAGCACTCGGAGGAGTCAGGAAAGGAACGATATCTGGTCCCAGAAAATATACACTAGGTGGGCCTCACTTTCCAACAATTTCTCTTGACGTGGATTTGTTCAAATGAGAAGTGTATGTTTGTGCTTTTGTCATTATCACGTGCAGCTCGAGACATTGAATTCGTTTGCATTTTATGCGCAAGTGTTTAAGTACGGAGGCGTCACGACAAAATTGTTTCGATTATGCATTGTTTTGAAAATGAAGCACAAACCGGTTTTCCACACCACTTTCTAGGCGTTTGAGAAAAAAATCTGTAACAACCGATCAATTTTGTATACGCATGTTGTAGGTGTTACATAAAACAATATATAGTAATGATAAAACGGTTTTTCGACTACCAAAAAAAAGGCGCAATTTATATCCCTATATTGAGCATAACTTGTTCACGCACTTTTAAATCATTCCATACATAAGTTTGATACAACTTCACAACAGTCTCCAACAGTCGTAGGATTGTTTCTAAAGAAGCACGTTCACATATAAGTATCCAGTTCCTTGTTTCTTAGACAGCCTTATCCATTAAGCATTCTTCTCTGAGTTGACTTTGACATCACGAAATACGAGGACACACCCATCGGCATTTTCCAGCGTAACATAATTTTCACCCACTGCTTTGTTTTTTTTTGTATGCTAACCTAAAGAAGATTTGATGCGATTGCAATGAAACAAAGAAAACAACAACAAAAACCAACTAACGTGATTGAACTGCTGCACGCGATAGTTTTATGATTCAGGAACGGCTCGGAATGCACGCGGCAACTTATTTCGAATGTGACCGTTATCGAAGAACGCGCTTAAAACACTGAATGCGGAGCGACGGATGGGATACGATCGAGGGGGAGGTCATGTTTCGAATCATCTCTTGCTCGCATGAACTTGGGCTCCGTTGCAGTAGTATTGCAGTGGACGGTTCGGTGTAGTTGTTTACACGTGGATGAAGTGATGTTGGTTGTTTTGATTGGATGGAATGAATTCGAAATGAACCAATGAATTCTTCTTGGTGACGGTGTATCTATCTATCTGGTTGATCTCTTGTTTATCATTGGATAATTCGTGTTTAATCAATATATTTTTTTTTGAATTTTTGACGTAGAATATAGTGGTTTTTTAATATTTTGCCACATGTATCTTCAACGACTTCGCAGATACACTGACGTAATGAGGATTATAAGTGTACTTGGCACATCATGAAATTTACGTCTCTAATTTCAATTTTTTTACACCTACAAATTTGTGGTATTTCAGTCAAGTCGATTATATAGGTGATTAGATTCTATCAATTTGGATAATATCGGATCATTATTTAGAATATGTGTAGTAACGACATCGTCACCCATCACCCAAGATCGATTCGAATTAGGCTTCGCTAGCCTTAACCTTGGGTCCTCCCTTAGCTCAGTCGGTAAAGGTGCGGCTACAAAGCAACACCATGCTGGAGGTAGCTGGGTTCAATTCCTGGTCTGGTCTAGGAATTTTTCGTTAAGGAAGATTTCACAACTCCCTGAGCATAGAGTGTGATTGTACTTGCCACACAATCATACTAATGCAAAAATGGTACCTGGCATCGAAAGGACTAAGCAAGCAATAAGCTAATTACTAAAGCAATAAGCTTGAAACGCTAAGAAAGAAAGAAGCCTGAACCGCAGCAGACTGATCAACAAAAGCATTAGAATCAGCTTCCGAAGCTATTCCTTTAAGTTTGATCCAAGTTAGTTGGTCTTGGTTCATTCTGCAATGGTGGTATTTTTTTGAATATTTTTATTTTGCCAAAGCCTCGTTTACCCGAAGCCACTTTAATTGGAAACGTCAGAATTTTTTTTAGCACCATTTCAATGTGAATTTGAACTTCTACGAGAATATGACAAGAAGTGGATACAGTTCCAAATATTAGAAACTTTCAAATGCTGATGCCAGGTATGATAATAACTCTTTCATCTACAGTGTTGGACACAAGTCAAGCAACTGAGTTGAGAAACATAAAAATATGATAAAAATCGTGGTTTCAACAGTACATTAAATGTTCAGCCATGGAAAATGAAGAAGGTATTTATTAATCACTTGTTCAAACGATTTTTGCTGTAAGCTTATTTTTCAGTATAAAACAAAAATAAAAAGTTCATATCAGTAAATGTGTTTAAGGTGACAATGTAAAACAACTGAATGATATCAATTGAGTTCACTAACTATGGACGAATTTAATTTTTTTGTATGAGTGATTTCTAGAAAATCGTCTTAACTTTTATGAAAAACAAAATTAAAAAAGGCAATATAATTGTCTAAGAATTCACCATAAATTGCAAGATGGGCAAGTTTAAGGGAAAAAAGTATTTCTAACAACACATTTTTCATGTCAACATAACTCAAAAAGGACAAGACTTGCAAAAAAAAAGATGTAGCGGTGACTTTTAGAAAATCGTTTTAACTTTAATGTAATAAATTATAAAAATTGTAAAATTGATGCTCACACGCTAAAATAAATATTTTAAAATTTAAAATCTATTTGCAAAAAATTGCTTTTTTAGACTTGGACAAAACTATTTTTTAATACAGGCAATATACACAAAGGTTTATTTTTTTCCACGGGGGATACGGTCCACTTTTACTATAGAACCGTGTAAAAAAAGACTAAATAGAGTTGATAAATTCACATGCTTAAACATTTTATATTGCTTCGATTTTTTTGTATGGGTTACCTGTCCACGCAATGGTCAAAATACAGTTTTTAAAATATTGAGTGAAATTGTGAATTTTTTGAAAAACTGCCATATGATTACTTCTGGCCCAGAACGTAATATGTGATTTGAATAAGGTCGATAAGTTGTTCCGTTCTGGAGTAATCGCCGAAAACAACCGTGCAAAATAAACCTTAGTGTAATTGTCTAAAAGCTCGCCATACATCGTGAGATGGGCATTTTTTTGGAAAACAATAGTTTTTCTAACAACAAATTTTTCATGTCCTTTTTTAACCGTGTATCGCGCCAACTCGTCTTCTTGGTCTTTGGTCCTAAAACCTCACAGAAGCTGATTAAATATAATTGTAATGACAATTTGGATTTTTTAAGGGTCTTTGAATGTTTGAAAAATCAAGGCTACCATTTATAAAGGAATTATTTATAAACTATTGATTTTTTTAAAACTTTACTGAGAATATTATTAAATCAGGTGGTTGACCCTGTTTATTACCAAAACATTGAAGTGTTATATACTATAATAGAAGGACGATAAATTGAAAAACAAAAGCTTCATTATAATATCTGAAATATTGATCCATGACTCAATAGCAGTTCGGTCTTTCATATCAAAATTGCTCAAAAAAGATCAAAAAGATTTCATTAAACAAAATTCAATAAATTGCTAAAACATTATTTTCATGTCAGATGGAGGAGCGCCCCATTACAAGAACAAGAAGAACTTTGCCAGCTTGTGCAATCTCAAGTTCAAGTATGGATTGGAAGCAGAATGGCACTTCTTTCCATCGTCTCATGTTAAAGTTCCATGAGATACTATTCGTGGTAGTCTAGGTTTTCTACTGAAGAAATTTTTAATATGCTATCTAAATTTTTCACAGAAATAAGGATTTTTGAAATTGGTATGTCCAAAAATGACTTTTTTCACATGTGTTATGATAACTTCAAATTTATAGATTTTATCAACATAAAATTTTGATCACCTAAAGTCGAAACATTGATTATAATGTTGTCAAAATTTCAGCCAAATATACTGATAATTGGCAAAGTTACAGAAGGTTGAACAACGCGATTTTTGGAAGCAAAATAAAGGGTGTTCACGATGAAATTGCCACACACAAAATTGATTCGCAAAATTCGAGTTTTCATCCGATTGCCATCAAATTTTCAGGGATTGAGAAATAACTATTAAACTTCATTTTACCATTTTACTCGTATTTTATTTACAGTCCATACGCAAATGCCCGCACCTTGGCCTTAACCCCGGCCATAAGATTCTGCACAACCTGTGAATCAACCGTTTTTTGCATGTAAACCCATACTTTCTTCAGTTCCTCGACTGTCTTCACTACCTTAGGTCGTTTAAGAAGGTGTTGCTTCATAATCGCCCAGTACTTCTCGATGGGGCGGAGCTCCGGAGTGTTGGGAGGGTTGAACATTTTCGGCACGAAATTTACCTTATTGTCCGCATACCACTTCAGCACGTCCTTGGAGTAGTGGCATGAGACCAAATCCGGCCAAAAGATTGTTGGGACGTTGTGGGCCTTTCAGGAGAGGAAGCAGCCGCTTCTGGAGGCACTCTTTTATGTACACCTGTCCGTTCATCGTGTCCTGGTCACGAAAGGCGCACTCCGCTTCCCGCACGTGCACATGGCTTGCCAAACCAGGAATTTCTTCGCAAATTTGGACATCTTCTGAGTGCGGACATGCTCCGAACGCTGAACTTATCCTTGGCCGTGAAAAACAGGTTGCCGGGGATCTGTTTGAAGTCGGCCTTCACATATGTTTCGTCGTCCATGATGCAGCATTCAACTTTCGTCAGCATGTTGAGGTACAACTTCCTGGCACGGGTTTTGGCGGACTTGTTCTGCTTCTCGTCGCGATTAGGGGCCTTTGTACCTTGAACGTTCGAAGCCCAGCCTTAGTTTTGGCCTTCTGGACAAAACTTCGGCTTAGGTGCAGCTTCTTAGCCACATCCCGAACGGAGGCGTTCAGATTTCGGTTGAAGGCCCCAACTACGCGGTTGTGATTTTTGGTGTTGTACGGAATACTTTTTTCTTCACTTCTGGGCTTCCGATCGGTGGTCAACCGTTCCTCGAACCGCTTAATCACTCGCGACACCGTGGAATTCGCGATTCCCAACGTTTTAGCGATGGAACGATGTGAGAGATCCTTGTTCTCGTGATGAATGCGCAAGATTTTATCACGCACGAGCTGTTCTTTCGACTCCATTTCCGCGAGTTTTGATCACAGGACTTTAAAACTTGCAGGATGTAAATATTGCACTATGAACTAAATCCACCCAAATTTTCATTAAATTCTACCCAACGGTTAAAAAGTTAGAGCAATTTCATAGTGTGGCAATTTCATCGTGGACACCCTTTATTGCTCGGATTTTTTTGCTACTGAGTGTATTGGGTTTAGATCAGGTGAGTTACACCCCGTTCGCACTACAACCTATATTACGTGATATAGAGTATCTTGATATCGGCATCTATGCATCTAATTTTCACTGGAAATAACGTGCATGACATTTGATATCAAGATACTCTATATCACTTAATATAGCTTGTAGTGTGAACGGGGTGTTAGATTGCTACAGCAGCACTTTAATTTTGTGATCTAGGAACCATTGTTTGACAATAGTGCATGTATTCTTGGGAGCCTGGTCTTGTTGATACCTTCATCAACAGCATTTCCTCTTTGGCCTTGAGGTAACATAACATTTTCCACAGACTCTAAACAGCGTTTGGGCCTGGAGTCGTTGCAAGTAAAAATTTGGATTTTTTTTTTCAATTCACAACGACAAACAGAACTTGCCAGCAAAATCACGGGCTCGACGTTTGTACTTCAAATATATGACGAAGTTTTCTTGCGTTGTTCTGGACGATATAACTATGAAATATCCTGGAGGATTTCAAGTAACTTCCAGGGCTAGTTTTCTATTATGCTATGGTCAGAAATGCTACAGCTGAGCATTCCATGGCAAAGAAGGCATTGAAATTTCCCGTCACGACATGTACAATCAACAAGGAGGTTTACCAGAAAGAGTGCCTGCAGAAAAGACTGCTTCCCTTCAATAAAAACGACGGACGTGGTTCTGGCCAGATTTGGCATCATGCCATTATGCTCAAACTATGATGGAGTGGTATGAAGGAAATCAAGTAAAGGTTGTACAGATTAAAACTGCACCACTTTTAAATAACTGTAACTTTTTATCCGTTGGGTATTATCTTTTGGGTGGAATCAGTTCAATATTTGTTTACGCTGTGTAAGTTTCACTAACAGATGTGCAATCGTTGCGAAGATTGGGTCTGAAGAATAGCATCGGCGCAAAGAAATTTTGTGCATGTACCTCGAAAATCCGGATCTTTCTCATCGTGCTATCATCAGGAAGCTGGGAATGGTACTTTTTACGGTGTCTCGTATTTTATATCGGTACCACGAACGTTTGGCCATCGATCGGAAAGAAAAAAGTGGCAAAAATGGATCTCCGTATAGTGTTAAGGATCACAAGCGGGTAGTTCAAGCTTTCAAGAGGAATCCCAACAGTTCAGTTCGTGATGGGGCGAAGAACCTGAATCCAACCAAAACTTTGAAGCAAGATGCGAAAAAACGTGAAGGACACGTACAAAGTCCAAAAGGCGCCTAATCGCGATGAACGGCAGAATACGGTAGGTAAAACACGTGCACGAAAGCTCTACACCCAGATGTTGACGAAAGCACATTGCCTCGTTATGGATGATGAGACGTTTGTAAAATCATACTTTCGACAGCTTCCGGGGCTTCAATTTTTCACTGCTCATCATAAAAATCGATGTTCCTGAGGACGTTAGAAAGCAGAAGATGTCAAAGTTTGCCAAAAGAAAATATATTTTGGCAACAATTTAGCCATGTGGAATGCGGAGCACCCCATTTGTGACAACAGGAACGGTCAATGGGCAGGTGTACTAAAAGAAATGCCTCCAAAAGTGTTTACTTCCTCTTCAGAGGTCACACGATGGCCGGATTTAGCTTCGTGCCATTACCCGAAAGAGGGTTTCAATTAGTACAAGGCTAAGGAGGTCAATTTCGTGCCGAAGCATCTCAACCCCTTGAACGCACTGGAACTGCGACCAATTGAAAAGTTCTGGGCCATCATGAAGCAGTGACTTCGGAAGCATCCTAAGGAAGTGAAATCGGAGGAAGATATGAAGAAAAAATGAATTGCCACGCAAAAAAAGTTGGTCCAATGTTGTACAGGACCTCATGAGTAGTGTAAAGAAGAAGGTTCGTGCATTTGAAGATGGAATTGAAATCGAATAAAACAAACATGAGAAAATATTCATAACATGTTTTATTTTACTCCCTGAAAGTTTGAAGATGATTGGTTGAACGGGCGAATTTTACCGAATATTTGTGTATGTCGCAATTTGATTCCGTACACCCTTTAAATATTTGACCAAAACCCGCAAGCCGCCAAATTGTCCAGAGTTACGTCCAATCGGGAAATATTGAAGAGGAAGCTTTCTGGAAAGAAACTGGGATCAAAGATATCAGACACTTCCAACAAATTAACATCATTTGGAATAACGGTATCTGCAGATGCCGAATTCGAAAATGTTATGCAAATATTGAAGAACTATGTTTTGACTTTGTGAATTGTTAAATCAAATCCCATGAATGTTTTAATTCAGTTTTGAGGTGTTCGGATTATTGTGGATACAGATCATATGTACATTTATTTGCTCCGTGTTTATCTATCTATTACAATCGACAGAATAATCCAAAACGGCTTGAAAGTGTGCTCATAACGTAATAAACTTCTCAAGTGAATTTAAATATTGTCGGCAGCCCCCTAGGGGACTAACCATATCGAAAATCGAAGCAAGCAGAAATATAGGGTACAGCTTCAATGATTAATTTGCGATGTCAAACAAGTTTGTTTGTGGTGGATTTTAGATAATTTTCTCCATTTTCGTGGGTTAAGTGAGACAACTGGATTCGCACACAGATTTTTTTTCTTATTCAGTTACACCAAGATGAACATGCGAACGAAATGATTATTCATTTCAATAATCCTTATAATAAAATGCTTCTTTTTATTGTTTTATTCATTTGAGATCAATTCGACGCTACTAGCATTCATATGCATTGTACAATGAAGTTCATAATTTTATTGAACTATCATGCAATGCAAGGCAAAGAATTATATTTCTAGACAGACAGGCGACTACTTTCGTTTTCAAAGCTAACCTTGACAGCGTACCACTCAATAAATGCGAAATGGGTATTCGATTGTACTGACCACAGACTTATCGATTCCGTGTTTGTGGGTATGACTTGCTTTTCCCAAGAGTAAGAGACAATACTAGTGATATTATTCCTATTATTTCCTGATTATTAAGACTTTATGCCATTCTTATTACAAAATGAAAATTAAAATAAATGTATAAGGAGTTTTTTGTGAAATGAAAAAAATAGATTTTTCAATTCTTTATCGCGGCCCTTGCCAGCTATAATATTCTTCATTTATTATTAATCGCTACAGTACTATACATGCAACACTTTTCATTTACTCACGCAACTTTGAAATAGGTCACTGACAATATGCCGACCACCACCACCAGCATTGTCGAGTGTAGAACCGTTCTGCAGTGGTGTCTTCATTTGGGAATTCTTGATGGGCGCATGAATGAACTATGTGGTGGCTGGTTGAGCTAATACTCACGTATGGCATCATCGCAGACAATCCATATTCAGCCTGATTGGCCAGGCCGTGTTCAAAATTAAATGACTTGAACCTAGAGGTCAACTACAGATCGTCCCGGTTCATCAACTAAAACATGGGCCATTTCAGTTGGAAGAACACAAACAGGATGGGCGTTAATTAATTTAATAATCGACCGGAGCTGTGAATTGTGTCAGCTATGCAATGTAAGACTGTTGTGGTTAATTGGATTTATTCCGACCAGAAGTTTCTTTGGAAATTGTGGTTTTGTTAGTAACAGATGGACAAAAAACTATGAACTAATTTACATATTGTGTGATTTAACCCTTCTTAAAGAATTAATATTCAAATCGGCCATTAGATTGTACCGCCAATGAATTTGTAAACTACGACTGTAGGGGCTGGTTTTTTCCTACCTTAAAAGCGTGATGCATTACTTAAAACCCAGTTTGTTATAAAGAAGGTAAGGACAAAAGCAACTCATCCCTACACATTTCGGTTCGTAGTACAAAGCTTTAGCTTCTGATAAATCCTGATCTCTATCCACTCAGTATTTGGTTCTTCGCAAACAAGTACATTAATGCGATTAATGTTTCATTCTACTGGGAACCCCATTTGCACCCGTTACCTTGGTCTTTGTTTAGTGATTTGTATTCTGTTGTTTGTTGTTTTCTAGCTTTCTGCGACGTCTAATTTCCTGGGTGTAGAGGTAGTCCGTAAGATTTTAATGTCATTTGTCGTTATGTGAAAGTCCTTTGTCATTCTGTATGACAGCCTTAGTCACGTCCGCTAGAATCTTTGAACTTTGTTGCCAATGTTCTCTTTATATGACCTACATATATTTTGCTTCAGTGTTTACATTTGATTTATACACTTGCTTTGCCTAATACACCGACTGAATCTTTGGTGGAGCCTAACAACGATACCAATTGATTGTGCCTACTAGAGAAAACTAAGTCCAATCAAAATTCCAATCAAAGTCGTGGTTTCAGCTTTTACGTATTGTCTTTATCAAAGGGGACGGATACACGTTTCAACTGACAGCTGATGACAGCTTGAATTGTAACCATCTAGTCATTTTCGAAGATAGGTATATGCTAATTCTTTGACTTTTTTGGTTTCATTGAAAGGAAGGGTCAACATCCGGTTGCTCATGTAGTGGAAAGTGGCAATTTTACGCTGAAAAAGAGTGGTTTGAAGTGTATGGTATGGCTCTTTGGGTATTTGTGACTTTTCTGAAGATTTCAAATTTTAAAGACGATGATTACAACAGTTATCTCACTACTAAAGACTGTCTTCGATGAAATTTGGACACACAAAATAGGTCACCAAAAGTTTTCCTTGAGCCCGATTCTTTTCAAACTTTCTGGAAATAAAGTACTACTAAATGGTTAAGTTCTGACATCATTGGTTTATTGAACCTCTTCTCCCAACCCAAATGCCCGCACCTTTGCCTTGACCCCATTCATCAAATTTTGGGCAATGATAGGACCGACTTGCCTACTTACTTTTAACCACACTTTTTTTAGTTCAAGTTCATTTTCTATCAGTTTTGGAGTTTTAGCGAGCTTTGCCTTTATGATTGCCCAAAATTTTTGAATTGGGCGAAGTTCCGGAGTGTTTGGAGGGTTGACGTCTTTTGGTACAAAAACTACATTATTATCTTTGTACCAGTCTAAGACGGGCCGGGCATAGTGGCAAGATGCCAAATCCGGCCAAAACAGTGTCGGGGCATCGTGAGATCTCAAGAAGGGCAGAAGTCGTTTTTGGAGGCATTCGTCCTTGTAGATTTGTCCGTTGACGGTCCCAGAGGTGATGAAGGGCTGACTCATTGATTTGGTTCAATACTATCCTGGCCTTCTCCGGATTTGATGTGCCACGTTTTTTGCCACTACCATTTTTCCGCTTGGTTGTCTTACGGTTCTTGAACGTTTTGATCACATGAGATACGGTTGAATGTGCGATTCCGAGCTCTTTTCCGATCCATCGATGAGAAGCGTTTGGGTTTTCGAAGTGAGTGCCCAAAATTTGTTGGCGCACTATTTCTTCATTCGAAGCCATCACTGAAATCATCGACCGATTTCCAAGAAACTCATTACACAATTGACTCAACACAATGAAATACATTCAGTTAAAATTTCAATAATTTTTACCCACACGCTAAAAAGTTACGAACAATTGCGTGTGTCCAAATTTCATCGAATACAGCCTTTAGAAGGTCGAGGAATGCAAGTTTCCAATCCTTTTCTGTCTTATGAGTAAACTTAATGTCTTTGTGGAGATCGATGATTTCTTAAAGTATTAAGGGGAGGTCCTCTTGTTTCACTATGGCGAATATGTCGTCGACGTCTTTCCAGCAACGAGTTGGAAGTAATCCTTTCGCTTTTAGGATTGTTTCTAGATTCGCCATAAACAGTTCACAGAGGAATGAGGATAGAGCATTTCCCATGGGAGCTCCTTTTAGTTTATAGAATGAACCTCTGAAAGTGAAGTAGTTCTCTTCCATGCAAAGTCGAGTCAGCTTAAGGTACATCCATACATTTTGCATCCATACTATATCATCTCCTTGTTTTAAGAGTTTTAGAAGGTTAATCGCATCCTTGATCGGTACACTAAGGAAAAGAGCCGTGACGTCGGAGAGTACCATTACTTCATTATCATTCATATCACCTGATGACTGTAGATGTTGTACGAATTCCTGAGAGTTACGAACTGAGCTTGTTAGGAATTGCTCGGAGATACCCTGAAATTCTTTTACTAGCCATTCTGCTAGCTTATAGGCTGGAGATTCTACAGATGAAACCTGTAAATATATGTCTGCATCAGTGTCTTGGATTTTCATAAAATATCCATGAGATGTGAAAATGATTTTATTCCAGTGTCATGATGATGTCTACTTTCCCGGTTTTCATGGTTACCGCTGTCACTTCTATGCCAACTGAATTTTGTTTGCTGCAATGATGAAGTCGGCTCTAAGTGCGGGTCTAAAATCTGCTGTCACTGTTGTTTAGGTTATCAATCGGCAAGCATGAATTTCATTAGATGGAATCTGAAAATCATCTCTGGTGATGATTTTTTTTATTATTAAGTGAATTTTTTGTGATTATTATTTGAATCCTAATACGAACATGGAACAACCATGGCTCTCACCATCGTCCCAGAAGAATAGATGCTAGCTATGTTGTGCAAGAATACCCTGGACTGGGCTGCCTTTGCATTTTTTCCAATCCCGACGGGTAATTGATATTCATTGTGGTTGATTGAATTTCATTTCTGACATTTCGAAATTCGTTTTGAAAATAAACATGTTTACATAAATGAATATCAAACCATTTTGAAAATTAAACGTTCATTCTTCTGGTTACGTTTGTTGTCATGAGTTAATATTTGATTTTCGCATGGAACTTATAGGTAGTCAATGTTATGTTGCCTGAAAATCCACGCTTTTGAATCTAATAAGCATGACTTTACCTAGACTGGTCCGAATTATTGCGGATACAAACCTTAAGTAATGTTTTACAACATAGGTGAAACACTTTTTGATATGATAAACAAAAACAGACTGTAAACAAGATCACTATATATCACATGTTTTACAGGATGTATAAGTTACTCATAAAATTTTTATTTCTCACGGAACATTTAAAAAGGCCCAAACCTAGACTTCTTATCAACTCTCTCTTTGATTGATCACGGCTAAACCATTAGATTTGTGGCTCTGTAAAGAGCTTAGGTTGGGAGAAGGTTTTGCAGCCGTATTATTCGCAGAAAAGAATCTGAATTATGAGAAACCATCAACGAGGATAGGCCTTTTTCAAATGTTAAGCGAGAATTGTCGAACTCTGATCAGCCACAATGATGAAAATATAACTAAACTATGTCCCTTAACCCAAACCATTAACTATTACCCTTTCCTTGCAGATCGATTTATACGTCGATACAGCCCGACCAATCGTTGACAAGGTGCTAGAAGGCTACAATGGCACCATCCTGGCGTACGGTCAGACCGGCACCGGGAAAACCTACACTATGTCCGGAAATCCAGATTCTCCGCAGACGAAGGGCATCATTCCGAATACGTTTGCCCATATTTTCGGACATATCGCCCGAGGTAAGGAGAACCAGAAATTTTTGGTACGAGTAAGTTATATGGAGATCTATAACGAGGAGGTTCGCGACTTGCTCGGCAAAGAGTTTAACAAAAGCCTTGAGGTGAAGGAACGTGCGGACATTGGTGTTTTTGTGAAGGATTTGAGTGGCTATGTGGTACACAATGCCGACGATTTGGACAACATTATGAAACTGGGCAACAAGAACCGGGTCGTTGGGGCTACCAAGATGAATTCGGAATCTTCAAGATCGCATGCTATCTTCTCCATTACGGTCGAATCAAGCGAAACCGATGAAAGTGGAAAGCAGTTCGTTAAAATGGGGAAGCTGCAGCTGGTTGATCTGGCTGGTTCCGAGAGACAGAGCAAAACGCAGTCATCTGGTTTGAGGTTAAAGGAAGCGACCAAGATCAATTTATCTCTGTCGGTGCTGGGCAACGTTATTAGCGCTTTGGTGGATGGAAAGAGCACTCACATTCCGTATCGTAATTCGAAGCTTACCAGATTGCTTCAAGATTCTCTTGGTGGAAATAGCAAAACTGTGATGTGTGCCAGTATTAGCCCGGCAGATTCGAATTATGTTGAAACGATATCTACACTACGCTATGCATGTCGTGCTAAAAGCATCCAGAATTTGGCGCATATCAATGATGAACCGAAGGATGCATTGTTGCGTCACTTTCAAGAGGAAATCAAAGAACTCAAGCGTCAACTGGAGGAAGGAACGTTTGTTAATGGCATTTGTACTGATGAAGACGATGAAGAAGTTGAAGATGAAGAAGAGGAGGAAGAGGAAGAAGAGATAGAAATCGATGCAGACAAAGAAAGAGAGCGTCTGGAAAAGAAGGAGAAAAAACGTCGAGAGAAAGCAAAGGAGAAGAAAGAGAAGGCTGATGCCGAGAAGGAACTGCTGGAAATGAAGGCTATTGAAAATGAGCAGGAAATCAAACGAGCAAAGTATATAACATGTTCATTATTTTTATATTAATCAGACTTAATTTGGGAATGTCTTACAATTTTTACAGGTCCGAGCAAGATCAACTGCGTGCAAAACTTTCGTCGTTGGAAAACAAGATTCTCGTGGGCGGTGAAAATTTACTGGAGAAAGCTCAAGCACAAGAGGTACTGCTGGAAAAGTCAATTGCGGAGTTGGAGCGGCGCACCAAAACTGAGCGAGAACTTGAAGAAAATCTCCAAAAGATCGAAGCAGAAAGAATTGACATCGAGGAGCGCTACAGTTCGCTTCAGGAGGAGTGTGTCGGTAAAACCAAGAAATTGCAGCGTGTCATGTCAATGTTGATGAGCATCAAGTCGGAGCTGGCAGATCAGCAGCAGGAGCAGCAGCGTGAAAAGGAAGGCATTTATGAAAACATTCGAAGCCTTTCACGAGAACTGGCTCTTTGTGAGTTGGTTATCAATTCGTACATTCCAAAAGAGTATCAGGTATGTTTTCTTATAATGAATTAAGATTTCAATAAAATGACCCATCAAAAATTTCAGAGCATGATCGAAAAGTTTACCCACTGGAATGAAGACATCGGAGAGTGGCAGCTTAAATGCGTTGCCTACACGGGAAACAACATGCGTAAAAATGTAGCCGAGCCGAAAGTTAATACCAAAGAAACGGATCTGATTGATTTATCGCATGTTTATTTGAGCTATAATACCGATTCTGTCACCGAACCCGTACGGGCCAAAACGGCCAGACCGCGTACTTCAGGAATAGCTCGCCCAACGACGGCCAGGAAGTATTATTAAATAGTAGGCACTCCAATTGGGTCATTTTAAAACGCACAGCCGTGTGATCAACACAATATGCTCTCGCGTTTCTTCAAGAGGTGCACTTGTATATGTTGGGTTTTTAGCCTTTATGTTCGTCCATTTACTACTAATCAAATTATTATAAGCTTTTTTTAAGTGTTGTGCAATTCTCTTCTAGTCCAGTGGAGTCGAAAGACTTTATTGTGTTTATTTAAATGTTTGTGTTGTTTGGTTTACTCCATCACAATTGCTCAGAAGCTTTGTTAGTCTAGATTGGTTCAGTAGAGCATCTCATATTGTGACCAGCTAAACACATAGGACCTTTATTGATACTGTGGGTTTGACAATATTCTTCGAGTATGTTTTTTAATGTTTAAAATGAGTAAAAAAATTCGTCCACGCTGGGGAGATGTACATTAGATTGATGCAAAATTTAGAATTTGGGTTATTAGTGCAAGCGAGCTTCGCCAAATCGAAAGAGAATTTTAAAATATGAAGTACTTGGCAAATCAAATGATTTGTTATTTTTAAGGAAATTACTTTGGAGCACGCGAATCACACTACGACAAGGCGATGATCTTTCCTGTCTCGAAAAATTCAGACATCATATGCTAAGCGTGGTTGCCTCTCACTACAGTCGGTCTTGATCGAAATATTTCTGATCATGTTTTCCTTCAGAAGGGAATTTAAGTCATTGGTCTCGGCACATGTGTTGATGGGTCCGATATGCAGGTTCCAAGTTTTCTCACTAGCGTGACAAACCAGCCTCGGGCTGAAAATAACGTAACGAAACAAGGCCAACAACAATAATAGACGTCACGCGGTGCTATTTTTCGGTTAAGGTTTTGGAGATAGACACAAATTTGTGTTGCTGTCGTGTTTTCCGTGGCAAAAATCAGCACCGTTCGGTAGATTGAAATTTAGTTTGTACACTCAGTAGCAAAAAAAAAGCCGAGCAACATGTTTCTTCCAAAAAACATCACGTTCAACCTCCTGTAACTTTGTTAATTATCAATATTTTTGGCTGATAATTTATCTTATAATCAATACATTGACTATAGGTAACCAAAATTTCATGTTGATAAGGTTTATAAATTTAGAGTTATGATAAAATATATGAAAATAATCGTTTGAGGACAAACCAATAACAAAAAGATCCGTATTTTTGTGAAAAATTTAGGTAGCATATTACGCGTGAAATATCCTTAATAACTAGTGTAACCCACGGCATGGTCAACCTCGGGTGAAAAAGCGAAATACTCATGTTGGTGCGTAGAATTTGACGCCAGCTGTGGTCCAAAACACTTGATGGCAACAGTTCAAATTTTGCCCGCATTATTTGATGTACTGTTTTAAGCTATGGTGATTTTTTTAATGCTACCTAAATAAATTACAAAAATACGGATTTTTGAAATTGATATGTCTAAAAATGATTACTTTCATGTATGTTATCATAACTTCAAAATAATAAACGGTATCAACATGAAATTTTGGTCACGTATGGTCAGTGTATGGTGTTTTTGGAGGCAAAATTTTGCTCGGCTTTTTTTGCTACTGTGTGGACATTTAAAAAGCAAAAAAAAGGTTTTGGATGGAAAATACTACTTTTTTTAAAGAAGTTTGTGATCAAAAAATTTGCATCGGTCTAATGCACAATCCCTTATCTTGGTTGACATTTTTTTAAAGTTTTTTTTTTTGTAATTTTTGCATTAAAATTTAATACGTAAAAAAAACCCCAAAATCTGTTTTTTTTTGCACTGAAAGTAAATCACGTTTGTTACATATACATTATACAGCAGCATGACTCTGTATGAAGCATAGAGTCCGTCACTGAAACTCACAAAAATAATGCTTGCAAATAAGATACTCATATTGATATTTATCCATACAAGAAAAATAAAATTTAGCTCACTTCGAATGGTTCAAACATTGCTAGAGAAAGCCCTAAATAACGAATTATTTTCAGATTCTTCCAAAGGTTCAGTCAACAAGTCTCGCACTTTTTTTCCCTATGTTCGGTACATAAACACTGCCAATAGTATTTTGATTTTTTTGTACATCCCGTATCCTTTGTATGGCATGTCGAGTTACTTCATCACTATTGTGAAATGACTAGGCATTCGATTTGTAGGCAGTAAATCGAGTTTTATTGTTTTCGTCCGCTATTAAAACCCTCTGAGGTATGTGACCACCCTTCAAAGGCGCGCCCCTTTATCTGTCAAAGCCGAATTCGATACTGATCATTCATCAGAACCCTAGTCCTAACCATTTCACACTATAGAACATCAAATCTAGAAAATGAGTAATCCGAGTATTGTCACTTTTCACAAGACATAAAATGTTTTAAGGACTAAGATAAGTTCCCTTGACTACAAAAACAAATATGTATCTTGGTTTTAATCAATTCGGACTAGAGTTCAATGGTAGACCATCATGAAAAGACGATCTATCAGCAGACGACGAAGGACGTCACTGGAGTACCGTAAGTGCGCTATATTTTGCGCATTTAAGAAATTATAAGTTTGATTTTATTTTTGAAAAGGCCTAAAAAGAGATACACAATTCTTGTCTTGCTCATATTATGTTGTCTCAATCCTAGTAAAAGAGCGCAATGCAGTCCACCTCGTAGTTGATCAGAAATTTATAATAAAATAATAATTTTGGATTGATGTATGTGTTCCTAATTATGCGCACTAAAATTAAGGTAATCCAAATTTTGCGGACATGTGTTCCTAATTTTGCGCATCATAATAAACGAATAAATACTTATGCAAACATTGAAACAATTGGAATAGTATAGGTTTAGCAATGGAAATTTTATTCAATAACAATTTTTATAGTAAAGTAGGGTAAAGTAGGGTAATTTTCGACCTAGCTATACTTCGATCTATGTTTAAAAATCGATAATTCGTAAATGTTTCATTTGTGTTTCTCAGAAACTTCTATTCGCTTGTGAATACATCAGTATTATGTGGCATTTTCCATGAATTTGAGTGGATGTGTGGATTATTTGCCGTGCAGGTTGACAAGATATCGGTCTCTGATTTATCTTTGCCTTATAAGGTTGAACATCAGGTAAACGGAACGCTTTTTCAACAACATCCTCGTCAGCTGGTTCTGTCACCATTGGCAAATTTCGAGTGGAGTAAGTGATAAAACTGCACATTGATCACATAACATTTGCAAGGCTTTGGCCAAATTATACGAAAAATACCGCTTATATTTTCTTACATGATGGACTGTAAATAATAAGGAACATGGTGAAAAATTGATGCCATATTTTGCGCATCAAATTATGCTAATTTTCTGATAAAGTGTTACACAAACAGCCGAAATGTTATGTGATGAATGTACTGCCGTTCTACGCATAACTGTCCCAAGTTGCTTTTGGTCAAATTGCAGCTTTTTCAATTTATGCTTAATTTTTTAACTATACTATTGGATACAAACAAAAAATTATATACTTTGTTCTGAGTTTGTATAAAAAAAAAACATCAAGTTAGACTGTCCCATGTTGAAATTCTAGGCATAAAAGTACGACATTTCTTAAGAGATCTTAGAAAACAAAATTGATTTAAGTTTACAACATTCTTTGTAGGAACTACTCGACACTCAGCATTGATAAGGGGCTTATATGTAAACTTAAACAATGACTTTGACATGAAAACATTGACATTAAATTGTCTATATAAGCCACCATTTGCATTTGATAGAACTGTGTTTTTAATGATGATATGGTGATAAAAAATAATCAGAATCGTGGTAGGAGCATAAACAATAATGCACTTGGAATGTGTATTTGAAAACGTAAATTCTATCGCCAACGATCCATCAATACATCATGCAGTGCGACTGATATGCCTAGAATTTTCTGCTGCAAGGCAAGATTCTACGCATATCAGTCCCACTGAATATTTTACCTCGTATTTTAAATACAAAAATAATCTTATTGTTTGTAATACCACAGATAACATCGAAACTCAGCCACATCTTCAAATGCCACTCATAAATTTGTGGGTTTTACCACGAATCTTACCAGCCCCACACAATAGTAACTCAAAACTTAAAACGCTTTTTTCTCAACTACAACTTTTGCAACATGGGACAGTTATGCGAAGAACGGCAGTGTAGTACATACCTGTTTTCTTCATTTGGTAGTGATTTCAGCTTTTAAAACTTATTATCTCGTAATAAAATATCTTGTGATAATTGACACTTGTCTTAGCACACACGCTAACAGGGCGGAAATTTTGATGATTTAAAAGTCCGCACATCTGTTTACGAACCGCGGTTTTAGGTATGAGCATTGTTTTCTCATCAAGTATCCCATTAATCGAAAGTCAACACAATTTACAAGCTATTCGTGTCAAAAGTCAATCTCAAAAACGCAGCAAATCATAGTTACAGCACAAAATATACAAAACTGCGCAAAATTAGCCAATGCGCAAAATATAGCGGACTTACGGTATTCGATTTCTCTTTATCCATGTTCGCTGCCTCTAATATCTTGACGAGAACAATCGAATGTGCAGCTCTATCTAAATGGTCCTTCAAAATGAACCGCGGCAGGATGGTTCGAAGTGGAAGTCGACCTGTGGACCTTTTTATTTGAGGACGGCTTTTGTACAACTGAGGGCACACAGGCCCTTATCCAGACTGGTAAGTTAAAGTAAGACTATATTGATTCATTGAATTCTCCGTAATAATGCCAAGAAAATATCGAACAGATGCCGTTTTCATTGTTATTGTTATTGTTGTTATCGTTAGGTGCATAAATGATGCATTCAAATAAGGCGCATCTAGGGACTACTCCTCGCTGGGTCTGTTCAACCTATTAATCCTTCCCGTTGCACGTGTCAGCTTGTGCGATACTCTAGACACGCAGTGGTTGATCGTTTCCGGGTCCTCCACTAAGTAGACGCACGTGTCCGCCAAGTTTCTGGTACATTAGTTCAACTTTTTCCCTAACTGAAGTGTTCTTACTTAAAATGTTTTGAGAAAACAAGTATGTAAAACGTCTAGTCTGTAGTAATTTGTATTGTAACTCTATACCAAGTTCTTCAAAATAATCTAAACTTTTCATAATAGAACCACTTATACCGTTTGGCATTCCATAAACCTTCTTATTGAATATTTATTCTAACTACCAAATGAGAACGTTGAAGGTGCCCTGCATTGGCCAACAATAAATCCTCATTAAAGCATTCTCCTTAACCATCCAGACCCAACACTTTATCATATCCAAACGTTTTTAATGAAAAAAAAAAAATAATTCTAAAATAGGGTTGCCGAAAATGTGAATTGAATTTTGTCTTGTTAAGCTAGTTAGGAGGTGTTTATTAAATGTTGTTCCGATAATAGATACTTTCCTTCTAGTCCTACTACTTCGACTATTTTGCTTCTTTTATTATTTTAGTACTTTTACTATTTTACTACTTCTACTATTCTACTATAACTTATTTTTCTTTCTTCTCCCCTTGTTCCTTTTTTTCTCTTTTTTTTGTGTTACTTGCAATGCTTTTCTACAGTGGAGCCTCATGTTTATTCCTGTTGACGCTCGCTGGGATGTGTGACTGCCTGTCCTTTATTCGAAGTCGCTGTTCGATGGTATATCATCGGATATGGAATCCAAGTCAGAACTGTTGAGTTGTATGCCTTGGAATATCTGCTCTTCTTTGTCCGAGTCTGAGAATCCTATGAAATCTTCCTCATAATCATCCAACTCAGGAACTTCTTCCGATATGGATTTTACCATGTTGTTTTGGAATGATTTGATACTATCCCTATTATCGGCTACTTCACGAATGTATTCGTTTGATAGTTTTGTACACAGTATGTCCTGTCCCACACAATCTGCCCAGTTGAAACATGGCCTTCCCCGTCATATCTCGTCGTTTCTACATACTTGCACCGATTCCTCCTCCTGCGATTGTATTCTGAGGAACTGTTGTATGAGTCAAAAACTACTCTTTTCTCCATGTCGCGAAGCCGTTCGCGCTTACGCTTCGTTAGTGTTGCCACTTGCAGGCCATACAGTACGCTTGGAGCTATTACCGTGTGGTGAATACGAGCCGCCGTTTTCCACCGTAGCTTGAAAGTTTGAACAAAGTTTAACACACTTCGGTGGCTTATCGGAAGAGAAAACCGGCTTATCGGAATTTAAATTACCAAACTATGGTGATTAAATGCATACAAGATTTGAGTTTTCCTAGTTCAACTGCTGAGATACGAGTGATACAATCAGGAGGTTTGTCCAACTTTTTGGCTTCGCCGACGATGTCAATAAAGTAGCACGCAACTTTGAGACGATTGCGGAATCGTACATCTGACTGAAGGCTGAAGCTAGTAAGATTGGGCTATGATGAGAAATGGCTCATGAACCTTCAGGGTGCCTTTAATATACGGTCTACAACGGCTTCTCGGTGATGTAAGGAACTTGTGAGATATACTCCGAAGTATCGCATCATTGCTACCATCCGTAATTGTATGGCCCAAAGTTTTCTTGACGTGGGGGTCCCGTGCCACCGTTATTGATGGGTCCTGTATAAGAACGTCTATCTTAACCACGTTGAGTTCTGATCCTTAAGAATTGATATCAGCTGATCAATCTGCGCAGGATGACTTAATAGCGCTATTATGTCATCCGCATAGACTCTCAAACAAGGAAGTCGGAAACGATCGATCTGCCTAGGTGATAGCTCAGGTATGTCGTGCTGTAATTAAATAAGTGCTTGATCCAACAAGTAAATGAATAGCTTGGGGGATAGCGGGCATTCTTGTTTAGTTCCGCTGACATTGCTATGTTCCTCTGTCCTTTGACCGACCCATTAAAGAGATGTTTTTTCTGTCATGAAGCAGTTAACAATTCGATTTATCAAATATGCTGGTACTCCTAAGTTACTGAGAACTTTTGGTACACAGCTCAAGTCTGTGGGGTCGAAGGTTTGTCGCATATCTAGCGACAGAATGTATGTTGCTCTGCCTTTTCTCCAGCGCTTATCGTGACAACGAAGATTTGGTCTTCGGCGGAGCGGTTTCGGTGGCTGGTTCCATCTGTTCTAACAAAAACCGGGCATAGATTTTGTAAACGGATTGACACAATGTTATTTTAGGGTATTCCTCTGGACCTTTTGGGACTAGGTGTCTTAGGGATCGGTACTTGTAGGGTCTCAATTATGCTACGCGGTACTTCCTTTCTATTCCACATGATAGAAAACAGATTATGTATGTGTTGTTAAAGCTTGCTTCAGATAGAATTGGAACAAAAACAATTGCCTGTATTTCAGTTATTTATTATTGAATTCAAGATCTTTTTTTATACAAATGTAGCGTTTCTTCATACTTTTAAGGAAAAATACAGATAAAATTACACAAATTACAGATGAGAATTCGTCACGGTTTCGAAGGAATTCTCGAATTTTTCCTGTAACACGGCTCATTAGGCGGCGCACACCTTCTTCGTCCATCGTTTTAGCTATCTTATTCCACCAAGTCTTCATCTGATTGATGTCTTTGACAACCTTTCCCTTTGCCTTGAGTCTCCTCTTCATGATTGCCCAGTATTTCTCAATAGGGCGGAACTGGGGGCAGTTGGGTGGGTTAAGGTTTTTCGGAACAACCTGGACCCCTTTCTCTGCATACCATTCTTGAACGACTTTGCTGTAATGACAGCTTTCCAATTCTGGCCAAAACATTACGGGATGGTCGTGGGATCGAATGAACGGCAAAATTCGTTTTTGGAGATACCCTTTTTGGTATAGTTCCGACGTCATTGTCATTGTCAAATCATGAATTTTCGTGCAAATTTGTCGGCAAAAACAAATTTAAATTTGGCTGGAACATTCCCCCGAGCCGTTGCCAAGTTAAATTTTTGACCTGGAATTTGCCCAAAGTCAGCCTTGACATAGGTTTCATCGTCCATCAGAAGACACCCGTTGAACTTGGTCAGCACCTGGTCGTATAGCTTCCGAGCACGGATTTTGACCACACTATTCTGTTTTATGGTCCGATTTGGCTGTTTGCTAGCTCAATACGACTTGATTCCTTCCCGGAGTCGAGTTCTCCTCACGGTACTATGGCAGCACCGAATTTTCTGGCCAAATCACGGTCCGACAGATTGGGATTCCTCTTAATCGTCTTCAAAATCTTACCACGCAGTTTCCGGTCGACAGTTCCACTCCGATGATTGGCTTGAGGCTTCCGAATCGTGGTCAATCTTTCCTTATACCGTTTGATAACGCGCCATACGGTATTTATGGGCAATTTCAGCTGTTTAACTAGCCTAGATGCAGACCACAATGGATTTTCCAAATAACTGTGCACAATTTTTCCTCTTCTTTCGGCTTCCATGTTGATTGTAGTAAGTACAGTCGATTTGCGGAATGTCAAAAATACATACGTGAAGCTGACAAAATTCCCGACACGTGGGCGCCAAGAACTTCCAAATCCGTCCACCAGGAGCGCCACAATATGAGCGAAAGTTTGTTCCAATTCTAAATGAAGCAAGCCTTATAAGAACTCCGGTTCATAGCGGTTCAATTGTGGCACTACTCCGTCTATGCCTGCTGCCTTGTTATTCTTCAACTGTAGCGCTAATCTTTCCACATCACCTATTGTTGGTCCCGTTTCAGGTGGCGGAGGAAAATCCTCGGTTATTAGCGGTATGTCGTGTGAGCTGGAACTTTCTTGCAGGGTAGATTACCACCCTCGTATAGAAATGTACCTGTTCTATTTTTAGTTTTGTCGCCGACGATACTACTTTAGATAACGATGCGTTAGTCGTACTCGTTCTATTGGTGGATGCGTGCTGATATTTACGAAGAACTTGCATATATTGATTTCCAGTTGTTGTGGATATGCGTTTTCCTTTTTCTTCTTTGCGGTCTTCAGAGCTCTTTTCAGGTTTAGGTCTTCCGGATGCTTTAATAGTTGGTTTCGAAGGTGTTCCATTCGTTTGCCTGCACGTGATCTGTTCGGTGTTTTGGGCGATTTGGGAGCTCTCTGCGAACTGGTGGCCGCACAGCTTTGCAGCTGTGGAACCTCTTGCGACAGAATATGTTGAGGCATTATGTGGTGGGTTTACGGTTTTTCCGGATTGGTGTCGTTTAACATTTAGTAAAAGAAGTTAGTGGTCAAAAAATTAGGGGCCACATCGATACATCGGGTGCTTGGTGATTGAAACTTATCGATTACCGGCATTATGATGTGGTCGGTCTATGAGCAGCGAGATCCTCTGCGTCAGGTTGTCAACACACTGTTGCATCGGCTGAATGTGTTGAACAGCTTGTATTAATGCAGGCGTAACAGATCTTTTACCATTTCGACATTTGCATTACTCTCCTGGTGATTAAGTTGTCCGCCGATTACTTTTCGATCTTTTGTTAAAAGATCTGTAAAGCTAATATGGGCATTGATATCTCCCATTATAAGCACGTTTGCTCACTGATGTTCGCTCATTCCATTTATGTATCCGAGTCAGTGCGGTAAAAACTCAAGCTCAATTGAAAAAGATCGATGAAATTGAGAATGACTACCTTTGATTATCACCACACCATAGTAAGTTCATTTGAACTTGGTAAACATATTCGATTGAACCACGAAGACTTCATTTTCAATACTTCTAGCAGTTGAACACAACGCCTTCAAATCCACGTCGACTTGCGGCAGTGCTCTGTGATTTGATTTCATTCGCTGTCAAATAAACAAGAATGAACATAACTCTTCACACATTAATGCTTAACATCAGGTCTGACGATGTAAAACTGTCTTCTTTTTCACTCCTAGGTAACAGTACTGAAGAGAAGAGATACGCGCACCAGTGCAGATGTCTTAATTAAATCGATATAAATACTTATAAACTTTCAAGTAGAAATAATTATTCGACAAATTCAATGAGCTTATATGTTTTGCAACAAAATTCCGAGGAAAGTCAAATGATAATTTTAATTGTTAAGCATACATTTTAAAAAAGTGGGACATATGATCTGTCGAGAACATTTAAAAGTGTCTCGACTTCCCTGGGAATTGAAAATTGTTATGCTTGCTGCAATATGCAGATTCATGTATTGGTATTGTCATCGAACGCTTTCATTTACTAACTGTGGAATTTTAAATAGAGTACCAATCAGAGACTTTGAAAATAATCTTATTGCTAAAAATCATTAAGTTTGGAAGTAATCTAATTGAAAAAAGCATTAAGTTTGGAAACAGTGGGTTGACTATAGGTATGGGGTCGTACATTTATTAGTTAAAGCGTTTTATCCAATTTTGCAACCCCCGATTTTACTCTTAGAAGCAACTGTGGCATTGTGGTGAGTGGACCATCTTTTATGTAATTTAGTGGATTCTTGTAATATGGACGAATCGTTAGTTTTAGCGCATAAAAAGCTTAAAACTCAGAACGTAGAAACGTGTCAAAGGTGATGCGTTAAGAATTTAACAGTTACACGGATCATTCATTATTAATATAAGTTTAGTATCAGAGCTATAAATTTTAAAGGAGAATGTAGTTAAAGTAAGCGTTCCTTATTAATTAAGTTTCGTTTTCATTTCAAATGCCACGGCTTCGCAGATTTTCAAAGCTGCTTGTGCGATATACCTGGTGGCATTAGCTCGATTTAGCCGCGGCTTCTAGCGGGTCCATCAACTGTCTCAGGCCTTCCCACTGAAAACATGACAGCGGAAGATTATGATAGGACACGAGTTTTATCCCTGAACCTATTAACAACTTTTTGTCAATAGGTACGGCCTTTTTTGTAATGTTTCGCGGCTTCTTCACCATACTTCCTTTGAATATATGTGCAAGCGGTATTGCCGTACGCTCGATCTCCTTCCATTCGAACAAATTGGGTTGCGATTTAGGAAAAACTTTTTGTGGCTTCACTCTTCCGTTTTCCGTCTTCCATTCTGGATGCCACAAGAAGCTCAATCGATTCTTCGTCACTGCTTCAATCGAATGACTGTTCTGTTCATTTGACAAAAGCTAAACTCAACGATCACTATGACCAGCGGTTTGAATGAGTGTGTCTTCATTCAATCGAATGGCACAAAGACAGAAGCTTCGCCAGCTTAGATTGGTGGTTTGTGTTAGTTCGAATTCAAATGAATGATTTGATAATTTGCAGCACTGATGAGTAAGTGTGCTAAAGGGTGTCCACGATGAAATTGCCACACACAAAATTGATTCGCAAAATTCGAGTTTTCATCCGATTGCCATCAAATTTTCAGGGATTGAGAAATAACTATTAAACTTCATTTTACCATTTTACTCGTATTTTATTTACAGTCCATACGCAAATGCCCGCACCTTGGCCTTAACCCCGGCCATAAGATTCTGCACAACCTGTGAATCAACCGTTTTTTGCATGTAAACCCATACTTTCTTCAGTTCCTCGACTGTCTTCACTACCTTAGGTCGTTTAAGAAGATGCTGCTTCATAATCGCCCAGTACTTCTCGATGGGGCGGAGCTCCGGAGTGTTTGGAGGGTTGAACATTTTCGGCACGAAATTGACCTTATTGTCCGCATACCACTTCAGCACGTCCTTGGAGTAGTGGCATGAGGCCAAATCCGGCCAGAAGATTGTTGGGACGTTGTGGGCCTTCAGGAGAGGAAGCAGCCGCTTCTGGAGGCACTCTTTTATGTACACCTGTCCTTTCATCGTGTCCTGGGTCACGAAAGGTGCACTCCGCTTCCCGCACGTGCAGATGGCTTGCCAAACCAGGAATTTCTTCGCAAATTTGGACATCTTCTGAGTGCGGACATGCTCCGGAACGCTGAACTTATCCTTGGCCGTGAAAAACAGGTTGCCGGGGATCTGTTTGAAGTCGGCCTTCACATATGTTTCGTCGTCCATGATGCAGCATTCAACTTTCGTCAGCATGTTGAGGTACAACTTTCTGGCACGGGTTTTGGCGGACTTGTTCTGCTTCTCGTCGCGATTAGGGGCCTTATGTACCTTGAACGTTCGAAGCCCAGCCTTAGTTTTGGCCTTCTGGACAAAACTTCGGCTTAGGTGCAGCTTCTTAGCCACATCCCGAACGGAGGCGTTCGGATTTCGGTTGAAGGCCCCAACTACGCGGTTGTGATTTTTGGTGTTGTACGGAATACTTTTTCCTTCACTTCTGGGCTTCCGATCGGTGGTCAACCGTTCCTCGAACCGCTTAATCACTCGCGACACCGTGGAATTCGCGATTCCCAACGTTTTAGCGATGGAACGATGCGAGAGATCCTTGTTCTCGTGATGAATGCGCAAGATTTTATCACGCACGAGCTGTTCTTTCGACTCCATTTCCGCGAGTTTTGATCACAGGACTTTAAAACTTGCAGGATGTAAATAATGCACTATGAACTAAATCCTCCCAAATTTTCATTAAATTCTACCCAACGGTTAAAAAGTTAGAGCAATTTCATAGTGTGGCAATTTCATCGTGGACACCCTTGATCTCTGGTTCCACTCGTGACCCTGACCATCTTGCATAGATTAAGAAAATGAATGAATCATCATCGAAAATCGGCACTCGCTGAATACAAATATTATCCGTGAAACGTAGTAACCTGCTCATTCCAACATACTCATGCCGCACAAGGACCGACGTGCCCCCGCCCATGTTTGACTAGTCTTGTCGCAGAGTACAGTTTTCTGCGTCATCTCTTGGGCATCTTTTGGAGCCACATGTTGGAAAGTACGCATTTCCTACAAGGGAAAACCGGTGCGAAATGATGGAATGTCTGGTGCATTATCTTAAACTTGGATGAATTGTAATACCTAGATCGCAAATAGATGTGACTCGCTCTAGTGGAACCGCAGCAACTGTGTATTGATGCGTGATGGTCTCTGTACGTCGGGAGAGCGAAATCACCTTGCATTTGACTATGTTGACCCTCATGCCGTGTTACACCACAGCAGTAGTTCGTTATTATCGTTTTGAAGGACAAGACAGTCAAGTGCGGACATAATGACTTTGAAAATCTTCAGGTCATCGGCTTGACAATGCTTGAACAACGAAATACGAGGGCACAGACCATTAACGAAAAGAACAAACAGCATTGGACCGAGCACACTTCCTTGCTGTACTCCTGAAGTAATTGCGAAAGTTGTCGAGCGTGCGGAATTTACCGTAACGAAGGACTGGGGGTCGGTCAAGTAAGAGAGAATCCCCTCAACGAACCAAATTGGGAATCCTACAGCCTTTAGCTTTTCGGATGCGTACAGGTGTGGTACTGTGTCGAAAGCCTTAGAAAAATCAACATAGATAGAGTCGACCTGCCTTCGGAATTGAACCTACTCGTCTACAATGTGCAGACTTCTTCAGTATTTCGTACTAATAACTCGACTTAAAGAAAACCTTCGCCACCTGCCGTATATATACTATTTTCTAAATACATAACGTTTACCTATCATTATTTTGTTTAGAAGAGATGTTTCCGTTGCGACAACTATTTTTTGACACAGTCTTCCAAATTCTAGGGAACTTTCTCTCTCTCTTAACGAATGGTTAAATATGCTGCATATCGGAAAAGTAAGAGAGCATGACCGAAACTTAAGAAGAGAAGGAGGAATTCTATCTACTCAGGGCCTTTTGGATCATCAAGGTCGTTCAAGGCTTTCATGACGTCATTCGGTGAGAAATAAAGCGCTGGGAAATTCATATTAAACTCCCGTATGTTGTCGAATCTATTTTGATACAGCGGTGGCGCATTTGTGCTATAAACTGATTGGAAGAAGCACGCAAGCAAGCAATACATGCTACTAGTATTCCTTCGTATACTGAATCCATTTCTGTATTCTTTTTCGTTTTCCCCTCCATCTTTTTTTCTTTTTCTTCTCTTCTATTCTCCTTCCTTTCTCTTTTTTCTCTTCTCCTCTTCTTCTCTTTGTTTTCTTCACCGTGTTCAAACTCCCTGTTAAACTTGTAGCTACAAAAAAATATTTGAAGATGATATATTAACATTAGTTCGCTGCAAAGTAATCAGCTCGCTCCCATGCCAGCACACCCTCACAATTGAAGCCCGCTCTGGTTTAATTCCGCATTGTAAAAAACCCTCAGAAGTGGAAAATTAAAAAAAAAAAAAAGGGGTTCATGCTGTGATCTGTTTCAATTTTTTTTAAATCTGCTCCTGCTCGTTCTAACATACCCCTGTTTTACTGAAGGACCTGTAAAATACAACCCAAATCAAAACTAAAAGATTTAGTGTTAATAAGTTCACTAGGTATTCCAAATAATCGCCTTCCGATAATCCTGGCATTGCATAATTTCTGGCCCATAATCCCAAACGGCATAAACCTATACCCACATTCTTGTTCGCTTTCGCGTCACCCGGAGTAGACCAAGACGGTAACTTATGCAGTTTGAATCCCGATGCTCTGTATGAAACGACATCCAAACAAACGCTGTCCATATAAAATGTGAAGCTCGAGGAGAAATATGTAGTCTTGTGATATATACTTATTGCGAACAACATCCATAATTTTCATTGCCGAATATATGCCAACCCATCCTAACTACACCCACATTGCTATTGCATAACAACACCAGCCTCCACCCCATATATCGAACAGATACTGTTTTTTGAGTATAAATCGTTTATATATTTATTGTTCATTATGTGTGTACACATACTTTAAACGCATTTAACCTTATCGTTTTGTCAAATGCAATAAATTACTGGTGTTACAAGATAACTTCAATATACAAATCTATTTTAATCAGTTGCATAAACCACTAGAGAACAATCGGTTGTAATAGTACACAGATCAACAATCTGTTTCAACAAAAATAATCAATATGATTCTATCGCTTTGTCTCCCTTGCATCGTACCAGAGAATTTACGTTATGTATAATTAACACTAGAACACTTAATCAAATAGATAACAGGTTTTGTATGAAGGGAATTTGTTGGAAAGCCTTATATGTATGTACTATATTCTCAGTCGCGATCTCTAAAAATAATCTCAATGGGAGTGCCCGGTGCTAGCAGAAATTGGAACTGCGTATCCACTTGACTATGGTATTCCACCTCGAATTGTTGGAAAATCTGGAATGAGAATATCAGCATTAATATCCAACGTAAAAAAACTCAAAGTGATCACTTCACACCTTCGCCATAATGAGCGTCAGTTCGATGTCAATGATTTTGTTGCCGGGACACATTCGTCGCCCGGTTCCGAATGGAAGCACCAGCGACGCTCCTGGTTCGTCCCATCTGTGGAGGTTGTGGTTTTCGTCGTACTGTTCAACCCATCTCTCTGGATGAAATTTATTTGCCATCCGGAAATTTTCCTCATTCTGACAGGACACCCGTGTGTGACATAGAACTACCGTCTACGAGAAAAAACGTCTTCGAAATAGTTTCTTTACCTAAGGTTCATTTTTACTCACCCCCGCTTTCAGAGTGTACCCCGAAAGAATGAAGTCTTCCTCGAGAATCCTGGCCAAACATGGCGTCGTGGGGGAAATTCTGTAAGATTCTTTGATGCATGCCTTCGTGAAGGACGCATTGTTCAGGTCGGTGTTGGTGATGAATTCGGGACTATGACGGAATTCACGGGCAATGCGAACCTGCCGATCCGGATGATGTGTCAGGTTGTTCAGTAGAAATGAGAAGGTGTTGGAGAACTAGGGAAAATGTAAGAAAATACATTAAATTAGCAAAAGTTGTTGGACATTGGCTTTCATTATTTACGGGAGAGGTTAACAAGATACCTAAGTAGACAAAACACCCACCGTTTCAATGGCAGCATGAATCAAATCGATTATTCCAGCAATTTTATCCTTTTTATCCAATCCTTCGGATTGAAGAATATTCAAGAAAATGGATCGCATGTCGTCATCCGCACACTGCTGCTGTTCTTCGGCAAGTGCCTCATTGACAATCTCGGCAATTGTGCTGTAAAGTAATCGGCATTACAATTTGAGCAACATTATTTCTCAAGTCAAATACTTACTCGTAAATAATTTCCTCGCAACGCACATAATCTCGATACAGCTTGGTAGGGAAATATTTCCACAGCTTCACGCCGTAGTAGCTCTGGCTGATATATTCAAAAGTAGATTTCACAGCTTCGGCTAATTTAGCAAACTTCTCGTTCTTCTGCTGGTCTCCACTCATGTAACCCATTCGGCGACCCAACACAAAACAGCAAATAACTGCAAAAAGATAAAATCAAATTCGTTTCGTTCTTACATAAAATTGATCAAATAACACATACTTTCAAGTCCAACCGTGTTTGCAACGTTCTGGAAATCCTTCACGCAGTTATTTTCATCTCGCTTCTGACGAATCAAATGCACAAACTCATCTCCAATTTCATTTAACGTCGGAATAAATGCATTCAATATTCTTCGGGACATAATCCCTGATGTCAGCTTTACTCGTAGCTCGTGCCACTGCTCGCCTTGCCTGAAAAAAACCAACAACAACCATTAAAATAAAGAATAGCTTTTAAACACACTTGTCAATTATTACGTGTTCACAATTCCGGTACTAGCAAACCGATCCGGTCTGCTTCTTCTGTAGTACTCAACAATCTCCGTTGGCGGGCGATAGGGATACCTGCTCGGAAATCTGAGGACCTTTTCAATATCCTCCCGATCGAACAGATTGACGACCGGAACGTGATCGAATTCGAGCACAATTTTCCCATAACGCTTGTGCAGATCAACGAACGCGTCGTGCATTTTACTGAGCTTGTATCGGCCGGTGAGGTACATCCATTTCGTTCCGACCAAAGGCCACCGCTTTGGCCCGGGAATGTCCCACACGGTGTAAACCGGCTCGGTCTCATTTGTCGCTATTACATCCGGTGCGATATGTATGGTCGATGAAAGCCCGCTCGTGCTGAGATGAGCCAAATGCTGCAGGAAGCTTTTGATCGATTCCAGTATTTTGCGCGGCTTCGGGTTGTACGATAGTAGCGTGAACACTGTGATGAAGACGTAGAAAAGAATGATCGTCACCGACATGGTTTGATCCGGTGGTTTGAAGATGTCTGTGGAGAAAGGGAAAGCAAAATATGTTGTGAGTGAGACGTTGCTGTTGTATTGAGAGAGAGCTATGCTCGTCTAAAGTTAATCTTAGGGTGGTGGGGGGTATGCGTATCACGTAGGTTGCATACGGAAAGGCGTTTGAACGCGAGGAGTTTATGGAGACGCGTGGTTTATTGTTCCACGTGTTTGCCCCACAGATATAGGGAAATATACGTTAAGTACTGACTCTTCTGCATATAGTGCATACATGCGCTGTTTGTAAAATATAAAATATAAAATCGATTTTCTCAGCGGATTGATTAGTACATTTATAAGTACTACCCAAAACATGTATCCGGATCAGGTTACGGCTTACCTACTATTTTTATTTTCTTCCGAAAATCAAAACCCGACGCAACTAACATTGTGCTAGCATGAAATTCTTCTAGGCGCAAGGACTTAGACTCTTATCTTATATTGGTGACTTGATTCCTCATCAACGCAACGACCAAACAAATCTTGAGCTTATGTTCTGCTGCGCACAGCTGAAATCTCGCGTAATATTTGAAAAGAGCATATCTTAATTGATAGATTTTCTTCATCATTTTTCTCTTGTGTGAATAAAGCGATTGCAAATGCACTTTCTATGGAATTTATTGTCATATATACAAGGTAACAACGACACTCACAAATATTGGGCAAAATTCGCCCGTTCAACCAATCATCTTCAAACTTTCAGAGAGTAAAATAAAACATGTTATTACAATAACAATATTTAATTATATTTTCCCATGTTTGTTTTAGTCAATTTCAATTCCATATCCAAATGCATGCACCTTCTTCTTTAAACTACTCATAAGGTCCTGTACAACATTTGGACCAACTTTTGTTTGCGTGGCAATCCATTTTTTCTTCATATCTTCCCCCGATTCCACTTCCTTAGAAAGCTTCCGAAATGCCTGCTTCTTGATGGCCCAGAATTTTTCAATTGGCCGCAGTTTCGGTGCGTTCAGGGGGTTGATATGCTTCGGCACGAAATTGACCTCCTTAGCCTTGTACTACACCAAAACCTCTTTCGAGTAATTGCACAAGGCTACATCCGGCCAGAAATCGTGTGACCTCAGAAGAAGAATTAGACGCTATTGGAGGCATTCCTTTAGGCACACCTGCCAATTGACCATTCCAGTTGTCACGAATGGGGTACTCCGCTTTCCGCACGAGCAAATCGCTTGCTAAATCATATTGTTTTTGGTAAACTTTGACATCTTCTGCTTTCTAACGTCCTCAAGGACATCGAATGTACAGGGTGGCCACAGATTCGGGAAAATCGGAAAATGCGGGAAAAATGCGGGAATCCAAAATCATCGGGAAATATGCGGAAAAAAGGCGGGAATTTCAAAAGTCATCGGGAATTTTTGTCATAATGAAGGAACCATACT
This sequence comes from Aedes japonicus, assembly GCA_034211315.2. NCBI lineage: Eukaryota > Metazoa > Arthropoda > Insecta > Diptera > Culicidae > Aedes > Aedes japonicus. Next base: position 669,160 of record JASCZW010000293.1, read on the forward strand.
CACACCTTTTTCAAATGATTTGAGTAGCGTTTTTGTCATTTACTCGGTCCACCGATCTCATTGTTCAGCCTTTTCAAAACGTACCGCTTAGAGCATCTTCAGCGGTGGTCTATTTTAACATCTTTATAGTAGATTTGCATCAGCAAACTTAAAAAATAACCAGCTTAAACAGACCAACTTTGCGTTCCCCGCACCGGAGTAGTATTTCTTGTTGTTAAACCCCCCAACACCTATCATCTTGTCAATCTTACAATATCCAGAGATCAGAAGCTTTGTTTTTTTCAGAGCCCGAGGATTTTTCGCAAACTTTTTAGCATGGATTGGTTTGAGTGGTGGTGAGTGTGTGAATGCATGCATCTCATTTAAACGATATTAGATAGTGCTGATAGTGATAGAAAGCGCCACGCCAACCTATGACAAGAAGTACTTTCTGCGACGTTTCAACATGCCTAGGGATATGATCTTAGACATTATGCGACAACTAGAGTCACCTGATGACTTTTTCCAGCTGTTGCGATGCAGCTGGATATGTTGGCCTTAGTGTTACATAGGTGCACTACAGCTGAACGGATGTTGGCGTATGTTCTCAGCTAGTTCTCTCGACGAAAACTTGGGGGTTGGTGACCCTGAGGAATTTTTGCAAATCTGTCCTTAAGACTTATGGCCCTCAGTATTCACGCCTACAATTCGAAAAAGGTTAAAAAACTGATGGACAAAAATTATCTCCCAAAATTTCGAAAAAAATCTTGTAAATTCAGTGCACTTAGAAACTCAGGGAACTTATCAGAAGCTCGGTATACTTTTTAGGTTTAACTTAGACTTTTCCGAGGCTTAGCTATTCTCCCTGATGTCAAAGGAACATACCATAAAATCAGGGAACTTTCCAGAAATTAAGGGTTCTTTCTAGAAGTTCAGAAAACTTTCCTGAAATTGAGATTGTTTCCTAGAAATTCAGAGAATTGTCCACAAATTCAAGGAGCTTACCACGAGTTCAGGGAAGTTTCCAAAAGTAAAGGGTTCTTCACAGAAGTTAACTATCCAGGGTAACTATCCAGAAATTCAGGGGGCTTCCAGAAGTTTAGAAAACTTATCAGATTATTTTGGGTATTTTTTCAGAATTTCATAGAGCTACTCAAGATGTTCAGGGAACTTCCCAAAAATTCAAGGAACTTTCCAGAAAATTAGAAAACTTTCAATAGAGAACAGTCAAGAAATTCATGAAGCTTTTCCACAGTTTGCGGATTTTCCTAGAGGTTTAGTGAAATTCTTAGAATTTCATGAAACTTGCTAGACATATACAGAACTTCCCCCAAGATTGGGGAACTTTCCAGAATTTCAGAAAACGTCCCAGATAAACAGGAAATGGATTTTTGAGCATTCGAAAAGTTTAGGAAACATTCAAAGGATTTTTCCATAAGTTTGGGGAGCTTCCTAGAACTTCAGGGATCTTTCCAGGTGATCGAAAAACTTTCCAATCGTTCCGAAAACATCCCAAAAGTTCAGGGTATTTAAGTTTTAAGAAGTACTTAAACTTCTTACTACTCGATAATTTTTCGAACCCCCCAAAACGAGAATAAAGAAATCAACTACTTTTTAATCAATTTCATAGAATTTCCACCTATTCACAATCTTGGAGATCATAAAAAATTCTTCTACGGTTTAACAACATCTCGGTAATGCTAAGTATTCCACAGAAATTCCACGGCTTCCAAGATTTTTTTTTTCAATTTCTTGTAAGTTATTTAAATATGTGTGATATTCTGCTTTTTTTCCACAGAATATGTACCTGCTGGAAGTTAAAACAACTCCTGCGAAGCGAAATATGATTTTCTCAGTTCCCGTCATTTCCAGAAAGTTATTCCTATTCCAGGGATGATCAGCAAACTTTTTGGAAGTTCAACCAAGTTTCCAGAAACGTTAATAATTTTTCGGCAATTTAAATAACTTCTCTAAAGTTCCACCATTTCTCTTCTCGAAAGGCAGCGAGCAAACTTTATGATTATCTGTAAACTTCCAATAATTTTATTCAACTGCCGAGAAGTTTAATCAACTTCTGGCATGTTCAATATAGATATTTCCACCCAATCTTCATGGATATTCTGAAGTTCATTAAATTAAATTTTTAAAGAGTGCGTTCAGTAAGAAACTTAGAAGCTTATATGATCAAAATAGACCCGGTATAAAACAAAATTTACAACACCGGTGCAGCGATGTGTTTGGTCTAAACAAATAAATCCAAACCACGATTTGAACCACCGTTGAAGATGCCCTTATAAGATCTGGCTTCACGGCAGTAACAGGTGAGGAAAGTATCTGATGGTAAACCGAACTGAAAAAAGTTTGGGAGCTCAGAGATTTAGCTACGAGTCATTTATATTAACTCATCTTAACAGTCGGGAAAATAAGGCAAAAAGGCGGGAAAACTGCGGGAAAAATGCGGGAATTTCTATATTAAGATTGTGTGGCCACCCTGAATATATGATAAGCAATGAAAAACTGGAGCCCCGGGAAGGTGTACTTTGTACGTGTGTAGTCCGCATCTTGCACGAATGTTTTGGTTATTAGATTGAGTTTCTTCACCACATTTCTTGAACTGAACTGTTGGGATTCCTCTTGAAAGCTTGAACTTCTCGCTTGTGATCCTTAACACTATACGGAGATCCATTTTTGCAACTTTTTCCGATCGATGGTCAAACGTTCGTAGTACCGATTTAAAACACGAGACACTGTAGAATGTACCATTCCCAGCTTTCTGCTGATGACACGATGAGAAAGATCCGGATTTTCGCAACGATTGCACATCTGCGAGTGAAACTTACACAGCGTAAACAAATACACATTGAACTATTTCCACCCTAAATTTCAATAGAAAATACCCAACGGGTAAAAGGTTACAGCCATTTAAAAGTGGTGCAATTTGATTCCGTACAACCTTTTGTATAGCCACGAATTCAATGGTTTAACCGTGATAAACAAAAGAGGAAATTAAATGAAGGCAATGCAATCGATCAGCGTAGATGGGCCCTGTTTAATTTAAATTAAATAAAATAAAAATATGACTAATGCTCTTTGCGTTCTCGTTGAGATACGTGCTTCTGATATCGCGAGGTCATAACGAATTGGCTTCTAAAAAGTTTATTCATAAGGTATTCGGTGCATCGCGCGCATTGTTTTTAAAAATTTAACTAAGAGTTAAAAGCTTTTTTGGTGCTCCAATTATCCAACAAACAATTTGTGTCGAATAATGCAATTTTTTTTTCAGCTGAAAAAGATAATATTTCAACAAGCTGCAGGAAGCTATCTTTGTGCAGGAAGCAGTCGTTGCACTTGCTACGTTATATCTCATGTGACTCAAGGTGTCAACTGATGGGCTTAACATGGTTTTGGCTGGAAACAGACTCACACCCCGGGTTCCTAATATCTACGATAACACCTAATTCCTTCCGCTTAAGTTCTTGCGTCAAACCGTCTTGCCTTTCAGGCGAGGCCGTTTGCAAATCCAACAAAGATATTGACTATTTTGAGCTGCTTGAACGTTGACATCCGGTTATTTATCTTGTCCCAAACGTACAAAAAGTGAATCAAAAAGTACACTGATAGGCAAAATAAAGTGCCCACCTCTTCGTTTTTTCAATTTCTCTCATTTACTTGGTTCAAATTAAAGAAAACACAGTGCAGTTTTTTTTCTTATTATATTTTTTATATTCTTTTTAAGTTTCACTTATGGAATACTGAAAAAAAGAAGTTTTACTTAAAGAAAAAAAAATCAATTTGTGTTGAAAAAAAAAAACAGTGACAAAATAAAGTACCCACTTCAAAAATTGATATGTTTTCGATAAGTTTCCATTGGAAGACCCCCCGATTGTTTATGTTTTGATACTTTGACATGTTTTGAAGCAAACGGCTCAACCTGGTGCATTTGTATACGTGATCGCATTTGATTCAATTGAAAAAAATGGAGAACGCAGTGCTTTCGAAAGCAATTCCCTTGTGTATCCGAAAATTGGTCGTTCGTGATGAGCAAAATGGTGAATCGCACCGGGCTGTCGCTAAGAAGTACAGTATCAGTAAGGCAGCGGTTGGCAAAATTCTTCTGAAGCTTAAAACGTTCGGATCAGTGGTGGATCGCCCTGGCAGAGGCAGGAAGCGGAAAACGGATGCGATAACGGACACCAAGATCATGCGCGAAGTCAAGAAGAACCCGAAGGTTCTGTCCGCGAGATCCAGGAAACCCTTCAGTTATCAGTTTCCGGTCGAACTGTTCGTCGCCGTCTCGTAGCACAGGGGTTGAATAGCAAACTTGCCCGGAAGCGCCCATTTATCAGCAAGGCAAACAAAGCCAAACGGCTTAAGTTTGCTAAGGAGCATGCTGATAAGCCCCTAGAGTTCTGGAAAACGGTTCTCTAGACGGAAGAATCAAAATTCGAGCTGTTTAACCGAAAGCGGCGGGTTCGTGTTTGGTGCAGATCGGGAGAGGAGCTTCAGGAGCGCCACATCCAAGGCACGATGAAGCATGGAGGAGCAAATGTGATGGTCTGGGGGTGTTTTTCGTCGGGTGGAGTGGGGAGCATTGTGAAAATCGACGGGATAATCAACATCCTGCGAGAAAATCTGGAGGTTTCGCTGATCCAGACGAGCCTTGAAGAGAAGTTCGTATTCCAGCAGGACAACGACCCGAAGCATACTGCCAAGAAGACCAAGTCTTTCTTCCGGTCTTGTCGGATCAAACCGCTGGAATGGCCTTGACAAAGCCCGGACCTCAATCCCATCGAGAATTTGTGGGCGATTCTCGATGCCAGGGTTGACAAAACTGGTGTTACCAATAAAAATAACTATTTTGAAGGGAAGAGCTAGATCCACAACACCTAAAGAACCTGGTCGAGAACATGTCGAAGCGTTTGCAAGAGGTCCTGAAGGCCAAAGGAGGACACATCAATTATTGAAATGCTTTTATTTTACTTTAATTTATGTTTTCTGTAGCCTAAATGAAGTGGACACTTTATTTTGTCACTGTTTTTTTTTCAACACAAATTGATTTCTTTTTCTTTAAGTAAAACTCCTTTTTTTGCAGTATTCCATAAGTGAAACTTAAAAAGAATATAAAAAATACGATAATAAAAAAATACAGTGTGTTTACTTTAATTTGAACCAAGTAAATGAGAGAAATTGAAAAAAAACGATGAGGTGGGCACTTTATTTTGCCTATCAGTGTAGTTAGCAACATACACTTTCGATATACTCTTTACAGTAAAATATCTGGTTTCTTTAGGTTTGCCGAAATCAGATTACATCGATCTCTGCATAGGTTGCACCCACCGTGAGTGGGAGATTTCGAAAACTTCTTCACGAAGAACTATTGCTAATTTTCTTCACGGCTGGTTCGCACTCTTGACGTGTATAAATGCGAAAATGTTTATTCCTTGATTCACGAGGAAAAGATGCTCAGAATACAACATGATTATTCAATGCAAACGCGCACTACTTGAAGCGTTTCGCCTTATTCGAGCGAGCGTAATTGCAGTACGGCCCCTAGCCATAGGTAACGGGTACATAGCAATACCATGCTGGAGGTGACTGGGTTCGATTCACGGTCTGGTCTAGGAATTGAGGAGAACTCGACTCCGGGAAGGAATCAAGTCGTATCGAGCTAGCAAACAGCCAAATCGGACCATAAAACAGAATAGTGTGGCCAAAATCCGTGCTCGGAAGCTATACGACCAGGTGCTGACCAAGTTCGACGGGTGTCTTCTGATGGACGATGAAACCTATGTCAAGGTTGACTTCGGGCAAATCCCAGGTCAAAAATTTTACTTGGCAACGGCTCGGGGGGATGTTCTAGCCAAATTTAAATTTGTTTTTGCCGACAAATTTGCACGAAAATGATTTGGCAGGGCATTTGCAGCTGTGGCAAAAAAACGAAAGTTTTCGTTACAAATAAGACAATGACGTCGGAACTATACCAAAAACCCGTCGGAACTATACCAACTATACCGAATTTTGCTCGTTCATTCGATCCCACGACCATCCCGTAATGTTTTGGCCAGAATTGGAAAGCTGTCATTACAGCAAAGTCGTTCAAGAATGGTATGCAGAGAAAGGGGTCCAGGTTGTTCCGAAAAACCTTAACCCACCCAGCTGCCCCCAGCTCCGCCCTATTGAGAAATACTGGGCAATCATGAAGAGGAGACTCAAGACAATGGGAAACGATATCAAAGACATCAATCAGATGAAGACCTGGTGGAATAAGATAGCTAAAACGATGGACGAAGAAGGTGTGCGCCGCCTAATGAGCCGTGTTACAGGAAAAAATCGAGAATTCCTTCGAAACCATGACGAATAATTTTATCCGTATTTTTTCTTAAAAGTATGAAGAAAACGCTGCATTTGTATAAAAAAAGATCTTGAATTCAATAATAAATAACTGAAATACAGGCAATTGTTTTTGTTCCAATTCTATCTGAAGCAAGCTTTATTTGCGAAAAAATGGCCAAAAAATTGATTCTACGAAATTTTGTTAAACTTGAACCTGTCATATATTTTTTGCAGATAGGGTCTAAACTATGAGAAAAACATTTGTCATGGCCAATCCGGCATTTACAACATCATCTCTCTTCTGGAGAAAAGTGAGAGCGTCGAACGGTATCCTGGTTCTCGACGTCCGACAATCCCTCGCTACCGTGAATTGCAGCAGAAGAAAGACCTAGGGTAATGTGGCCTCATCGGTCGGTGCATTGAGCTGAGAGGTACGAGAGGTCTTCACCGATCAAACGGTGAAGAAGTGCCTGGGCAAGATGGAAGCGTCAGCCGAGGCCTACCGTGTCTGACCACCTTGCAATCATTCAGAAGCAGCGGCTGATGAAAGCATGACGTTGCGGTTATAATGGATCACGAGGCAACGACTGGTATGAAACCGGGTCCGTTCACGAGCAAAGTGGTAACCCTAGGCGTCAATGATATCTCCCACACTAAGTTCCCGAAGAAAGTCCTTCTATGGTTGACGATTAGCGAGAAGGGAATGTCTGCAGATAATAGATAATAGAATGGAGATCTACAGGACGAAGAGCCTGCCGAAAATTGCCGCCCTTATCAAGAAGTATCACACGAAGGAGGATGCCTTGGCTGAATTCGGACATTTCCAAATCGTCAATCAGCGTTCGGATCTGCACTAGCCTAAGCGTTTGACGTTTATTAGTTTTGCGTGCGTTTCGATTTCATTCTCGTTTTAATATTCTATTTTTCGCGTCATCAGTGCCGAGTAATTTAAAAAGGAACTGCGAAATTTGCTCATTCGACTCTTCCGTTGAGTCGCCTTTGTGGAAGTGTGCAGGTTGTCCACGTACGTTTCATGCAACTTGCGTGGGAGTAACTGTGCAGCGGAATTCACTGCACAGGAAGGACAAAAAGGGAATTGGATCTTAGTTCATATCTCCTACCATGTTGCGACGAATGCCAAGAATTTCTGCAGGCAAAGTTGGATTTCAATTGTCTGATTGAAAAACGAACTGCACGCAAACAACGAGGTAATACACCGTTTCGCGTTACAGCAGGAAAAACCTGACATTATTCACGAGGCGGTCGAGGGCCTAGAATTATTGCTAGTTAGCATAAAGAATGAATATCAGCTATCAACAAAAGTAGTCTTTCTGGCAGTGTTGTTGCGATACAGAATCACGTGACGTCAATTTTTGATGTAGCTATGATGGCGAGGAAGGATAGTGTTACTACGTCGTAAAAACGGTGACGTCAGACATATCAAGTGACCTCCGAAATATAAATAACGAGATTAGTCATTTATATCAGCTATCACTTGATATTGCTGCTAACTGCGCAATGAACTCCAACTCCGTGTTGGAATTAGATATACTTGACAAGCTGAAATCACTGTCAGCAAATATAGCATCAGCACGGAGCTCTGCACCCTTGCCTTCGTCACCTGATGCCTGGCCCAGTTTGGAGGTCGAACTGAATTGCAATAATGACTCAGGGTGGCGCCTACTAGGTGGGCCACTTTGTACAAACATCGGGCTTAAAGAAGCATAGAGGAAGTGTTGGTATACAAAACAGTTTTGAATGTAGTTTTATGAACAAAGTCGGGAGAAGTGCTATACGGCTGGAATAAAACAAATATTGTCACTTAGGAAAGGCTTTTTGTTAGCTCCAGGTGAACCCTCCGTTATTCTTACAAAGTGTTATTTCGGGACACTCTTTTCCTATTCCTTATTTTTGCTCCAATATTTTAACAAAACTTTTACTACACAGTTTCTTGTATGAAACTTATGAATAGTAGAGAAGACATTGAGTTTTATCTATGGCCTTATCGAAGTGGTGCCAGCGATAAGATCTCTATGTAAAAATATGTTCTAGTTTACAAAAAATTTGAATTTTTTTTTTAAATTCTCAGATTCAGTTTGCAGAATTGATGGTATGCTTGGATGGCATTTTTTAGGTACTTTACTCAAACTGATAAATTTTTCGTTGAGAAGTACGTTATTCATATGTTGATTAAAATTTCTATGGAAGATTTCTTAACTTCAACTAAATAAATGTCCGGGCAATGCATGTAAGTTTTGAGCTACATTTTAACCCATAGTATTGTAAATGTTCTCCATGTCAAACAACGTAACGGGCCACACACAAATAGCTATAACTGTTTTGCCTTTAATGTTACTACTTGGGGTAATTTAAGTTCAATAACGTTTGCATTAAAAAATTTCACACACCAAGTTCCCCAAGAAGTGCTGCTGTGGCTGACAATCGCACAGATAAAAAGAAACACTGAATTTTCTGCGTTATCTAATGCACATAAAGGGAATGCTAAATTTGGCAGAAAATAATTGGATATTTCATGTAAATTTAAGCCAGATAACGCCTTAATCTAGCCTGTTGTATGAAAGATAGCAAACAATATCGTTGTTTACGCCCTTTGGCTTGGAATTACACGAGGGAAATTTTACGCGCTTGTTAAAATTAATTATTTTTTTCTGTGCGGACTGGGCTTGAACAGGGAAGTTTATAGTACGAAATGCCTGTTGGAAGTTGTGTCGTTCATTAAGAAATACCAAAAGAGCGTAGATGCGGTGCTTGGGCCGGATCTGGCGTCGGCCCACTACTCGAAGCGATCGTTGGAGGAGATGGAGCGGCTGAATATCGATGTGGTTCCCGAGTCGGTGAACCCGCCCAACGTCCCCCAGCTGCGTCCCATCGAGAATTTCTGGGCCAACCTGAAGCGTAAAATCTACTCCAACAATTTTGTCGTAAAAACTGAGGAGGAATTGATGAATAAAACTAAGAAAGAACTCAAAAACATGCCATGGCGAATGTTCCGGTTAACTGTCGGAAGACCACTCGCAAGGGCGTAGATATTTTTTGCAAGTAAGCTACTTAAAATTAAATTAATCATTATATTCGAATTTATCCTTTAGGCGATCGTAAATCGTTAAAGAAGATTTAAATGCATCTTTCGACTAATATTTTTTTTCCTTTTCTGAGCATAAAAGCTATAATTTCAACTTTTAAAACCTTATCAAAAAGATTGTTAAAGTTAATCCATTTGATTCATATTAAAGTAAAGGGCGAACACGAAATTATTGCGACACATTCAACAGGGCATGACTTTTTTACCATTGGGTAAAAAAAACCAAATTGTGCACACTTTCTCATTGATGTGTATTGTTTACATGCTGTCAAACTCGAAGTCGTGTTTTTCGATTCAACGAAAATGGAGGTGAACCAACGCGAGTCGAGAGAACAAATTCTTTCCAAACACCTGGAATTTCCTGACCTGTCGCACCGGCAGTTGGGAAAAATGTTGAACATTCACCATTCAACCGTCTCCAGAGTGTTGAAGCGGTTCCAGGAGCGGTTGACGTTGGACCACGGCAAAGGAGCTGGAAGAAAACTGGGACCGGAGAACAAAAAGATGGAGGGAAAGGTGAAGCGGATGATTAAAGCAAATCCCAACGTCTCAAGCCGTGATTTTGCTAAAAAGATCGGCATGTCGCAGAGCTACGTCCAGAATGCAAAGAAGAGAGCTGGACTACATACATACAAGGTACAGAACTTCCCAAACCGCGATGAGCGGCAACAATCGACGGCTAAAACTCGGGCACGGAAGCTCTACGAGAAGATGCTGACAAAATATGGCTGCTGTGTGATGGACGACGAAACGTATATAAAAGCCGATTTTAAGCAAATTCCGGGGTTGGAGTTTTTCACCGGCAAGAGCAAGTTCTGTGTGGACGACAAATTTAAGAAGAAGAAAATGTCGAAGTTCGCCTCCAAATATCTCATTTGGCAGGCCATCTGCTCTTGCGGACTGAGGAGTGAGCCTTTCGTGACAAAGGGCACAGCAAATGGCGAGATCTACAAATCTGAGTGCCTCGAGAAGCGCTTTTTGCCGTTCTTGCAGCAGCACGACGAAGCTCCGCTATTTTGGCCAGATTTGGCATCATGCCACTATTCTAAAAGTGTCCTGGAGTGGAATCAGGCCAATTCTGTGCATTTTGTTCCAAATAACATGAATTCACCAAACTGTCCGGAGCTGCGCCCGGTGGAGCAGTACTGGGCAATGATGAAGCGGGAACTTCGGAAGAGCAAGAAGACAGTCAAAGACGAGAAGGACATGTTAAGAAAATGGAAAAAAAAACTGAGAAACTGGTACAGTGGCGTTTTGATTTTATCACTAGTCATTTTTATCACTACTCGCCAAACTCACGCTCGATTTTATCACGGTGATCAATTCGATTTTATCACGCTTTTTTGAAACGTTTAAAATCCAGCATAAAATACTCCCAGTTGTTGAAAATAGATTTAAAAACATAACTTTCATTACTAGGGTTAAGCACTGCTTGGTCGCAACATGATTTTCTTCGTCATGAAGGGTTTTTCTTGGCCAAATTGTTCATAAATAAGTGCATCTTGTTGCCAAGTTTCAGACAATTTGGGCAACAATAACCCTCCATGACGAAGAAAATCATTTTACGTCCAAGTAGTGCTCTACCCTACTTTCTTATACCCAGTTATATTTTTGCCGAATTTCTATAAAAAAATGTATAAATGATTTAATAGCAGAGTCTTTACTGGACAGGACGCTGTAGCCTGTAGCACATCAAATCGTGCCTCAAATCTGATAACCATCTGTATCAATCAGCGCATTGCAGCGTATCGTACAATATGCATCACACTAGAGTATTGTTCGTACTGTGTCTTTTGTTGCTTCTGCTCGGTGGAAGCCACAGACAAACAAATAGAGCATTTGAAAACATTCGATAGTAAGTTGACATCTTCTTCCTGGCTTCATTACGTCCCTACTGGGACTTTACACCGGCTCTCAACTTGATTGTGTGGCAAGTATAATCATACTCTGAGCCCAGGGATGTCGAGAAATTTTCCAACCCGAAAAATTCCTAGACCGGCTGGGATTCGAAACCAGCCGCCTCCAGCATCGACTTGCTTTGTAGCTGTGCCCAAACTGACCGAGCTAATGGAGGCCCCAAGTGAGTTGACATATCATGCTCAATTTTGTGCGGTGCTATCAGTGTGTTTATCTGTAACAATTTGTTTGTGCTATAATTTTGTGAAAAATGAGTCGTAAAAAACGTGTTTCATTGATGTTGGAGCAGAAATTACATGTAATCCGAACAGTTGAAGAAGGAGATCTGCCGAAAGCTCAAATTGCCCGGCAGTTTGATGTTCATAGAACGGCTATTGCAAAAATAATAAAACAAAAAGATGCCGTCATAAAAGCTTCGACATGACGGTCTTCGAAAGGCAGAAAAACTTTGAAATATGTATCATCAGGTATCTCGTTTCTACAATCCTTTTCTTAAGTTTTATTTATAATCTAACTGTATTTTCAGACAAGCATGAGAACCTGGAAATGGCTCTATTTTTATGGTTTTTGAAGCAACGTGAACTCAACACCAGAGTTTCTTCACGAATGCTCATTATGCAGGCTGAAAAATTTGCAGCTGACTTCAAGATTCCCAAATCGTTTAAATTCAGCGACACATGGTGCTTCAAATTCAAAGGAAGATTTGGCATTCGAAAGTTAAAAATTTGTGGAGAGAGGCTTTCAGCAGATGTAAATGCAATGAATGGATTTAAAGAAGCTTTTTCTCTAAAATAGAAGAAAAACAGCTAACAATTCATCAAATTTACAACTGTGATGAATCCGGTCTGTTCATTAAGATGTTGCCTAGAGACACCCTTGTTCATTCAGGTAATTGATTAGTATTAGTAAGTTTATAAAAACAAACTTAGCATGCTTAATTCTAGATGAACAAAATGCTGCAGGTAGCAAAGTTATAAAAGATCGAATAACATTCATGCCATGTGCCAACATATCGGGCACTAACAAGCTATCTCTGATGATTGTTGGTAAATCGAAGAAACCACGATGTTTTAAAAATGTGCAACTCCCTGATATTCATTATCGAGGATCGCGTAGCGCCTGGATGGATCGTTCATTGTTTAGTGAATGGTTTTATGATTGTTTCATTCCTAATGTGAGACAGTATTCGTTGAGAACGGGTATAGCTCCGAAGGCACTGCTGTTGATGGATAATTGTGGTGCCCATCATTGCCGAGATAAACTAGTGTCAGACGATGGGTTGATCGAGACTATTTTTCTTCCGCCGAATGTTACATCAATCGCACAACCAATGGATCAAGGCGTTATACAAAACATAAAACTATTATACAGACGAAAATTGGAGCTGTACACGTTAGCTTCAGGTAATTGTACAAATAATATGTTTAAACTTATTATATGATAAATTTATTTGTTATTCAGAATTGGACATTGGCACTGCTCTTAAAAAAGTTAATCTGAAAGATGTAGTTTTTGGCTACACGAATCTTGGCAAGAAGTGGGTGAAACATGTGTTAAACGATCCTGGAAAGAGATTGGTGTGATTGATGATGATTGTTTCGTTGACGAAGATGATCTTCCACTAGCGCGATTAGTCGGACTATCCGATTGTGAATCTTCTGATATCCCTGAAGAAATCGAAGAGGAAAGACTATGCAACAAGAGATTGTCTGATCGCGAAATTGTGAGAATGGTTTTAGGAGATGAAACAGATGAGGACGGCGAAGATGAAGACGACGAATCAGACGACATTGTTGACGATCCTGTTCTCATTACTTCCTCCATTGAAACTAATCCGGCAGATAACAATCCTTGTTTTGAGAATAACAATTCGCCAGTTTCACATAGGAAAACAATAGAGTCTCTTAACAATGCACTTGAATGGGCTGAAGTGAACAGCATTGATCTTGCTTTTATTTTTGCTTTAAGAAAAGTACGTGAAATTGCTATGGAGAAAATTATTATGGACAAATAATCTTTTTTTTTGTTTTTGTTCTTTGAACTCTAACAAACCTTATGATAATGATGACTTATGAACTACTGAAAATGGTAAATTTTGCTTAAAAATTTCGAAATCTAATGATTTGTTACCGGATGACACTGTAAAGACTTTGATGGAGGGCATCAAGCAAAAATGCGTTCAATTTTACACTCAAGGCTTCATCGATTAACTTTTCTTTAGATTTTTGAAGTAAATATATGTATAAAACTACCCTAAAATTTTGGTTTGATTCTAAACATTATAAGAAAATTGGCATGACATTTTCGGTGTCGCAATAATTTCGTGTTCGCCCTTTATGTAACTTCAAACTTCAAGTTGATTTTTCAATTACGGACGCTGTATGTTTACCTGCATTTATCGTAAAACGACATCACCGTGTAGCGCTTATCAATTCCTGAAAAGTATCGTGGCAGCCATTGTTTTCGGTGAGTGTTGGTCGAAGTTAACTATAAAAAAACAAAGTGAGAATGCTGTGCACTATTTTTATTTTTTTTCGTGAAAACCATTGTGAGCTTCTCGAGACACGTTCGTGATCATTGAAATTTGAAATTGTTCAAGAGCCCGGCTAAAAATTGTGAAACAGTGTAACAGTGTAAAATTTCAAATTTTATAAATCATTCAAAAACATCTGCGATGGCGGCATTTGCAGGCAATACGACCATCTGCAACTATACACTTGCGATATGCATTGAGACACACAATCTATTTCTGAGGTGTAAAACATCTTTCTTTAGCCGAAGACCATCATAGAAATGCACAGTTTTTTTTTTGTAATCCACGTGACAGTAACTTTGTTCCAAAAACTACACACTACCTAAATGTCATGTAATTTTCTGTCTCCTGAGAACGACACATGCAAGCGTCCTTTAGCACATAAGAGTTTAAAGAGATGAGCAAATAAATACAATCAAACACATCTTTTGTAGAATTGCGTAAACGTTAGTTTCAGGAGACTGAATTTTACACAAAATGTTTCTTAACGTTCCCCGACTTTAAGAAACAGGAATTAAGTCTCGTGTAAAACTCATAATTTCTAAGTGTGCAGTTATAAAAATAAACTCAAATCAAAGTTTAACAGTAAAACATGTGTTTTATTTATTTAATGCAGATTTTAAGCCGAAAAGATGTGTGAAACTTTCATTGGATTTGAGTTTGACAGCTTATATACATTACATGTGATTTGAATTTTACAGAACGTTTATTATTCCATTATGGTGAAATGGAAAATGCGTAAATTTCAAACCAAATATGCAAATATGCGTTATTAGTCATGTAGTCAATTTGTTACACCTAATCAAACAGAAAGTTACATGCTTTGTTCGAACTGTGTAAAGCTGAAGTTGACGATAATGACTTTACGTGTACTTGCATGTGTTATTAAATGTTTCGAATGAGGATTTAAGAATACATCCAAATGAACTTAAAACGGAAGCATATGTAAATTTAAGTTTCAAAATATTTACAGGTGGTAAGGATTACGTCATGCGTAAAATTCATTATTTTTTAGAGTGTATAATTTCAACTTTTAAAACCTTATCAAAAAGATTGTTTAAGTTAATCCATTTGATTCATATTAAAGTAATATGCAGTTCCCTATATGCTTCTGAAATCTCGATAATATTTTGTTAATTTGGTCTACTTATTTTCCGTCTCCCATATTTTAAGCGCAACCGGCGATCCGGCAAAAGGGCCGTGAATCGTAGATTGAAAAACGCTGTCGTTATCGCATCACTCAAACATCAATCCAAAATGTTAAGGGTACTTTGCATCGAGTGCGTTGCTGACAGCGTCTCAGAAAATAATCTCATAGCTCATCTGCCCAATCAACAATTGCACACAATTTGAGAATTTTTCATACTCAAAAATAAAACAAATAAACCACCCAAACTAAGCCATTGACCAGTCTGAAGCTGGTATCTTTTCACGATCACCAAATTATCTGTTTGCACTGTTTTTAGCGAGTCAAAATAAACAACTCTTCAAATTACACTCGTACCTCCTTACGGGGTTTGGATTTATCACCACTTATCAACACTGGTTTAATTTGTATTCCACTGTTTCATAATTATCAGTAATCACATGATTTTATCACCCGAGCATACGACGCGCACAAAAAACTGCATCATCACAGCTGAGACAATGAATGCGCACACAACCGTCTATTGTGACTGCAAACTTGTTCAAACATGTTCAAAATCCCGAATGATATTACTCGATCCCCGTGGTCAATAAAGGCAGCGCTCTTCGTCGACTGTGAGAAAAATGATCGGAAGCGAATTCCGCTGGAGATAAATTTTGCACTTGTACTTTCGTTTCGTGTGGCTCCAGCGAGATTACTCAAGATGAGGAGCGCGAAACAAAGCTCAAACTGCAATAACATCCAGTGCATGTGGCTATTAAAAAAAAAACTGCAAACAACCTCGCTCATCACACGCTGCGTTCACTGTCACGGTCAATGTTCCGGTCGTTGGTCCAGTTACCTACAACACAGCAAAGCAGCTAGTAGTAGTTGTAGGCAGTTACCGTCTACCGATGTTGCCTCTCTCATTGATTTGTTTTGGCCTGAGCGCACGCGTGTGTGAATCTGCTGCTTCAATCGCCCCTGCTACGGACGGAGAGCAGTTGAACAGCAGCCCTCAAACCTGACGAGAGCCCCTGATAACAAACGAATGGGAAAGCATTTCGCGTCAATGCGAATCTTTTACTTACCCATTGCGATGGATAGGATATTTTCTTTTCTTGAATGCCGCCTTTGAACTTAACCGGAAAATTGCTTAGCCCGGACTTGCTCACTTGTCTAACGAGAAGATGTGCTTATCACTAACGAGTTTAGAATTTAACTGTCCGTGGGCAACTGAGAACTGACTGCCGAATCGCGTACGTTGGTTCGTAATCGGGTTGAATTTTTGAACCCAACCAGCAGCACACACGCGACGCGTATCGCCTAGATAAGACACGACTATAGGCACCGAAGGAAATGAGCTCGGCGAGATTTTCCTATTGTTTAGCCTGCGGTAGCCTTCGATAGAATGGCTAGCGATCAGATTCGTCTTCGTGCTATTATCTTGGTGACTTGCTTGATGCCCAGAAAGACCTTCGCTATGTTATCAGTTAGCTCAGAGGTGACACGTTATGGGATGTAATTTATTTTTCGGCACCCGATTGATAACGAATAGAGTACCGGTGGTTGCGGGATATGCGACTTTAATCACTGACGTCGTAAGCCACACGCTTAGTTCCGTTCATCTTGGATGCGCGATCATATGTTATTCGTGGAAATACGCACTCAATTAAAATACCATACATTTATTCCAATTTCTGCAAGATTTCTTGCCCACTTTTAGTTTAATTTTTATGAGAATGAAATTGATCACATTATGGAGATGTAGGGATTCAAGCGGTTTCATCAACTATAAGTTTGATACGGTAGGTGTATAGACACTGTATATAGACCGGACAACGCAAAATCATACAATCGCCAACCCTGAAAAATGTCACAAATTTGAGCAATTGATCTGGCACCACTTGTATTTGTACAAACTTGAAATAAACAACGCAATAGGCTAAAAAAAGATTCAGTTTCGATGTTGGTAGTTTGTTTCGATTCCGTTTGAAGAAATTCATTAAAAGGCATAGTGAAAAGTGCCGTGTAAAAAATGAATTGTTTGGAGCGAAATTGTGGCAATAACTCGCGCTGTGAAGTGAATTCTGTGGATTTCTTCCGGTTTCCAAAGAAAGATAATATCAGGCAGAAATGAGCATGAGCATGAGCATGATTGACCGCCCGAGGTTGCTACTCCGTTGTTGCCAGATCAGCTGTTTTTACACAGAGAACCAACAGATGATGCTTGGGACTAACATACATCTTCAATGTGTAAAAACTGGTGATGACAAAATGTGATAGTGGTTTTTCATTGGCAAACTATGAGATGTTTACAATGCTGGAAAGCCGATTTGGACCGTTTAAACCAACAGTAAGGATGCTATTGGGCCACTCACAGAGTTTGATAGTGGTATTTCATTAGGAAAACAAGGCAATTCCACTCAACGCCTCAGAGCCAACTTGGACCGGTCTACACCAACAGTACGGATGTCGCTGGAATCACTTACAAAATGGGACAGTGGTTTATTTGTTCCAAGATAGGGTGGCCCGACGAGCATGGCGAACGAATAATTTGGATCACAATTATATATGTACCTCTCCATCGACCAGTCTTACCCGGCAAACCACGACTTCTCATGCTCACTCGATCACTCGCGCGACGGCAACGCAATGGCGACGTAATAGGCTACCAAAACAATAGACATAGACGTCCGATAAAAAAAATATTACGGAACAACGCATCAACACAACCGATTTAGCTGATGGTCTGCGCAAACCTATAAAAAAAGGACACATAGATACAATGGGTAACAATTACCTAGAAATTAGAAGAAAAATTAGTATTCTCCATTTAATTCCAACTACCTTTGCTTATCTTTGACAGATATACGTATTTCATCTACAATGTGCAGACTTCTTCAGTGTCTCAAACTAATAACTCGACTTAGAGTCGAGTATAATTTCCACAAAGTTGTTCCTTATTAAATTTAAAGCAACTTTGTTGCAGGAACCATAGTCGTAGGTCTTTTGTGTCATTAGTTATGATCATTTTAACGCTTAAGAGTAGGTTGGCCCTGAAAATTAGTATTTTTCGCCTAACTTTTTCATTTTAAGTTTTATGAAAACGGTGTTTCTAGCAAACTTTTAGAACTTGTTCAAATACACACTTTGATAAAGAAAAAACGTAACCATTGTTACCATTGTTTAATTTTGTTGATTATCGCTGAATTAATAGCATGATATATTGGTGCATATAGTCGAATCAAAAGAGCTGGGCTGTGTCATTACATCCCTCAGTCTATATACGAAAAAAAGTTTCAAACAAACATTGCATTGGAGTATCTGTTATTGACAAACATAATATATTACTGATAAATCAAGAATGACACATTGATGTCTTCATCAAAGTGTGTATTTGAACAAGTTCTAAAAGTTTGCTGGAAACACCGTTGTCATAAAACTTAAAATGAAAAAGTTAGGCGAAAAATACTAATTTTTTCAGGCCCACCCTACTCTAAGCGTTCAAATGATCATAACTAATGACACAAAGACCTACGACTATGGTTCCTACAGCAAAGTTGCTTTAAATTTAATAAGGAACAACTTTGTGCAACATTGTATTGCTCTATGTAAAGAAATGTGAAAGATATAATTTTTATTTTAATATATTCTAGGACCACCCTAACTCAAACTGATATCAAATTTAAGCCCTATTTATAAGCTGCAACTTTGCCGAAGACAGTTTTGTTCTTAAGATGCATCTTCTTGGTGAAAATAATTTTTTCCTGCTAATTTTTCATTCTGGCCCAGTGTGCATTGGCTGAACTGAGCATTAAATGAGGATAGTGAGAACATTTTATTGAATAAACGACTACAATACCCAGTTGTTTATTAAGCTGAAGCTCATTCGAGCTATATCTGATGAACTTAGTCGATGAATCAACCCTCTCAGATTTATCGCTAACAAACTATGTCAAATTTACTAGCTCACTACTGCATGCTAGTTTGTGATTTGAAAAGTGTCCAGACTCATGGACAAAAAGTCCGGGTACCGATGCAACACGGCATCCGAGCTTTGGGTTTGGAAATTTGTGTTGTGTCCAATATTTAGCGTCAACCAGTGGGTACGTGTGCTTAACTCCAAGTGTCCCTTCTTTCAAACTCATTTTCAGTTCAATTTACCGATTGAGTTGGACACATCACAATAAAAAATATTGTGATGGAGCACGGACGTTAGGTTACTAGATATATAAAAAATTCTCTACAACCTATTCAGGATTATATCTGAAAAATCCAAATTTGGTCAACACCCACCAAAATAATATAAGGCAGAAATGGCTTGCATTTACTGAATATGGACGTAGAAAACCCCTTATAATTGGGTCAAAACAATACTTGATCACAAAACTTGCTTCTTTAAAGTGAATCAAAAGTTGACAGCCCGTTTGGCTGCATTTTTTCACAGGTCGTTTGGCTGCATAAGACAATTATAGTCCGGTCTATATACAGTGTCTTTGGGTAGGTGTTATTTTGATCAGTGCTAGAAATTTGCTTTTGAACAAATTTTAGTTTAAAGGTTTTAATTTTATATAACGTTTGCATTAAAAAATGGATTTTTTTGTGGTGGTGATAAAAAAAAGCTGAGACAGATAATTGCTTTTGGTAAATTTCCCATGGAGGGTAATTATTTAGGCTTACTTGCAAAAAAATTCTACGCCCTTGCGAGCGGCCTTCCGGCAGATAACCGGAACATTCGCCATGGTGGCATGTTTTTGATTTCTTTCTTAGTTTTATTTATCAATTCCTACTCAGTTTTCGAGACACAATTGTTGGAGTAGATCTTAAGCTCCAGATTGGCCCAGAAATTCTCGATGGGACGCAGCTGGGGAACGTTGGGTGGTTTCGGCGACTTGAGTACCACATCGATATTCCGCCACTCCATCTCTTCCAACGATCGTTTCGAGTAGTGGGCCGTCGCCAGATCCAGCCAGAATACCGCGTCTTCGCCCTTATGGTATTTCTTGATGAACGATGCAACTTTTGGCAAGCATTTCGTACTATATATTTCCCCGTTCACGGCCAGTCCGGAGCGAAAGAATATGGGCTTTGACATACCCTTCTCGCTGATTATCAGCCACAGCAGCACTTCTTGAGGAACTTGGTGTGTGAAATGAAATTCACCTTGCAGCTCACTTCCTTCGTGGGGGAAGTAAACTACGAAGTGCCCTGCAGTCGTTGCCATCCAGGGTGAGATAGGTCTTGTCGACCATCACCACCGCTATGTCGTGATTCGCCGGGAAAATCGAGTTGACCATCTTATTCAGCCGCTGCCGCTGCGTCATTGCCTCCAGCTCCAAAACCACTGGACGCGACTTCCGCTTCCTGACATGTATGTTCATGTTCGCCAGGTACTTTTTCACTGTTTGGACGGTTGAACCGACCTCCCGGCCAAGGGCACGCAGCGATGTAGCCACTTTTCCCTCGGTCTTCCTCTTCAGCATCCTTTGGAGCATCTTGTTGCTCAGGGTCGTCGGCCGTCTGGAACTGGGTTTTTTCGATGCTCTGATTGTTGTCTAGTAGTGCCAAAATGTTGTAGATGCCGGAATGGGCGTATCCGGCGTCCACAAAGTGCCGCACGATGTCCGTTTTGGGCGCGGCGAGGTGTCACTTCTGAACGGAGCTGCTTCACTGTTTTTGCCATCACGGTTAGAGTTCGACTATAGAGCTGTTAAATTTTGGTCTGCTGACTGATAGATTACCATGATTGATGCTGCATGAGTAGTTTTGTCAGTGCAGGTAAAGGGAACCCATGAAAAATCGGCAAGTTTTGTCCATTTTTTTTAATGCAAACGTTATGCTTTCGCAGAAACTATGAATATTCAAGTATTTGCATTATGTCGGGCAGTCAAGCAGCCCCAAGTGCTGATGATCTAGCAAGACTCAGATCGTCTCATCAGCTCGTAGGGCCTGAACTCTTTTGTGGTTTATCTGATGCTTCTCTTAAAATGGACATGAAAGTCTGGGAATGCTTGAAAGTGGAGCCAAACTGGAACAATACTTTCATAGCTAGGCAATCAAAGCGTTTCATTGTTCCAAACATTTCAATGAGTCGCAAGCTACTTGATCTCGCCAAAAAAGATCTTACCTTCTATACAGGCCTTATAACTGGCCACTGTTCGAGCCGATATCACTTGAAGCTGATAGGAAAACTTCAAGATGATTCATGTCAATTCATTTGACATAGATAAAGGAGCTTCGAAAATTTCCAAACAAATATTTAACTTTTTCAGCAAAAGGCTACTAGAACTCTTTGAGATCTGGAGAACAAACCCATGTACGATAGTGCAGTTTATTTGTTGTTTTATAATGCCCTGAGACAACGGTATCACTCAAACATTGTCGATCACTTCTAGCAATAGTGATACGTCATGCTGGCAATTAGGTGTAGTCATTTAGTATTGGAAAAAAAACATTTTTTATTCTTACAGCGACCCTAGTGAGCGGATTTGTTAACTATGACATCTTGTGTGTTCACTTTAACAATAACAACATCAGATGTTTTTTTTCGCGGTGCAGTTCGAACGTCTTTCAGAGAAATACAAAATGGAAGAAGAACGAAGAAAAATAACTATGCGCAATCATTTGGAAAACCTTTCGTGGTCTGGGCCAAAACTTGCTAAAGTGTTGGGGTTTTCCGGAAAAACCGTGTGGCGTGTTTGAAAAAAGTAAAAAAGCGTCGGGTGGGTACTGTCAACCGTCAACTGCGGAACAAAGTCATCAAAAACATTAAGGCAAACCCCAACATCTCAGACCACGATTTAGCCAAAAAGTTTCGCGCCGCATGCAGTACCGTGCAACTGATTCGTTTCCGGGAAGGCTTCAAGTCACACCGTGCATGTAGACAACCATGTAGGGATCAAAAGCAGAACAATGTGGCCAGAATCCGTGCCAGAAAACTGTATGATCAGGTGTCGACAAAATTCAATGGCTGTCTCCTCGTGGATGATGAAACCTATGTAAAGGCCGATTTCACACATCTACCGGGACAAAAATTTCACTTAGCTACGGCTCGGAGAGATGTTCCTGCGAAATTAAAGTTTGTGTTTGCAGATAAATGTGCACGTAAATACATGATTTGGCAAGGCATTTGTAGCTGCGGTAGGAAGACCAAGGTTTTCATCACTGATAAGACATTTAATTCAGAGCTATACAGAACGAAATGGCTCTAAAAGCGAATTCATCAGATCCCACAATGAACCTGTCATGTTTTGGCCAGATCTTGCAAGCTGTCATTACAGTAAAACAGTGCTACAGTGGTATGAAACCAACGGGATTCAGTTTATACCGAAAGAACTCAACCCACCAAACTGTCCCCAGCTCAGACCGATAGAGAGATTTTGGGCTATTATGAAGAGGAATCTGAAGGTGAATGGCAGTGTCGTCAAAAGCATCAATGAATTGAGAACCAAGTGGAATAAGATTGCCAAAACAATGGATCAGAATAATATGCACCGGTTGATGAAATGTATTCCTGGAAAACACATTTTAGTTAAAACAGAATACTATTTTGTTAATGTAAATCCGAAATATGCGCAACAGTCTATGTTCTAGATCTAACTGGGCCAAGGTGTGATTTAAAGCAAAAAAAGGGGGGATGTGTCATAATCGATCTAAAACTTGGTCACAGCGTTGAAGATACCTGACATGGATTAGAGAAAGTCTTATCTGGCTATTTTCCTACCACTTTATGACCACCACTTAATGCTTATGGGTATAGAAATTTCAACGTGCGCGATTTAATAAACAGATAGTTTTTTAGTGTGGAAATTTTAAATAACGAAATCGAATCTCATGCTATTTTCTCTAACTTGAGTTTGTAAATATGCGCTGGAAGGTTACTTGGAAAACGTTACTTCCTGTGTTCGGAGTCAATAAGCAGTTGCTTAGGTGTATCTCAGTGAGATTCAACGACTTTGCTGGATAATTTGATTCTAACGATTCAGCTACCGCATTTTTTCATAGCATTAGTCAGCCAAACCGTAGAGTTTATGCTTGTTTTTAATTTTGTTTATGTTTTGCTGGTAATTAATTAACATTTATGGATGAATATATTTTGCTTGTAATATTTTTTTTGTATGAATACATCAGTTTATTAGGTGAATCTCTATATAATATTGGAAGAAAAATGATGAAGAGACGCGTATCTCTGGAAATAGAAGACTTAGATTTCAATGATGTTCTAAAAAGCATTCAGGCTTTCTATTATGTAACATTGATAAACATTTGATTTGCCTAACTCTCATAATTTTTCCGGTATGAATTCTGTGATATGTACGCTTAGGACGCTTTTGCCAATAACAAGCATTGAGCTCATGTAAAAACTTCCAGCAGACATCAAAACACTCTATGCTTCGACATAAAGATATGAAACTTCAATTTATAATTTTTCAATGCCTACCTTTACAGATTAGACTGACTTTTGATTCGTGACAGAATACAACTTATCAAATCTTCAATAATCCACATGTTGAATAGCAAAATATTGAAGTTATGAAGAAATCTTCAAAGCTCAATTCTTATCTCATTTTCCGGAAAAAAAAAACATTGAGAAAACTAATTTAAGAGCCAACAATAAACCGATTATGATACGCTTGAAACGACATCAAAGAAAGGGAGAGGAAATTGAAGCATTAATTAAAGCACTATTTCAGTTAATTAGAATGGTTCTCTTACATTCGTTATTAGTCGGTTGAGAGGTAATCTTATCTTCATTGTTTCTTGTCGTTTTGTCGGCTTATTGCTTATTTCCGGCCTTAAAGTTGAATTCTTATCAAAATGGTTTCAGAAGTCATTATTTGATCGCTCCGATGACTGTAGGGTAATTAGGTATAAATCACCCTCCTCACCCATTGCTCCTTGAGAAAGAGCCGTGTTATAATTGTTATTTTTAATCAAACTTGTGTACAACGTCACGTATAACAGTTGATTTAGCACTTTATAGTATCAGTTTTGCAAGAAAGTTAAAATTTTAATATCATTATACCGGAAAATGCGGTATTATCAACAAGATGGAGCAAAATGTTCCTTTTAGCATAACTAGCCCCCGCACCATAGTTGCTGCAATTTATTGCATTAGTATATTTTAAATCATTAGACCGCACTCAAACGGCCTCAAGTTTGGTCAAATTTATTTTAAAGCTATCTCAAAATTTGAACCAATTTATTTAAAAGCTGACTTCGGTCAAACAATTTGAAGTTTATATGTATACTCCGGTGGGAAACTTAAAATTTTGGCTTGTCGTGCCGCAAGGGCTCAGTAGAGATTCTCTGTCAAGACCGGAAGCTAAGAGTTAGTTCCATTGCGGAAATATCACATCAAGTAGTTTTTCCACCTGCTACAAGGGATTGTGTGCCTGGAGGTCACACTGAGAATTTTACTATTCATATTGGATTCGTAATTGCAGTGCGCTTTGAGATCAGTCTTGCCTTAGATCCATCCTAATAACATGGAAGGACATTACGAGAAATAGAGGCAAAATAAATTGTTTACCTTTCTTCGTTGTTATGATACGATGGTATTTGGGATGTAATGTCTTTTGCATGATGTATCTCAGGTCCTTCAGGTCATCTGGTATTGTAAAATAATTAAAATTCATTTTTTTTTCTCATGGCTGTCATACATTGGCTAAATTTTCTGGTTTATAATGGACCTGCTAGTTTGTCTACAATTGCAACAAAACAGCAGTCAGGACACAAGTAATTTTCAGTTCATATTATAATATCCCTTTAGTATATATAAATGATCTTATATAACATTGTTTATTCATTACCATCTCCATTCGTCTTTATAATCATCAGTATTGTTTTTATCATAACTTATGTTTTCGTGATTTATATATTAAGATAAAAATAATATTATATTTTTTACCTAATAGGATATATATAGTTTTAATTATAACGTCTTATAGGTCCAATAAGACATTTGATCCTTTCTTTTCATCTTATGATTTAGAAGTATCAAGTGCCTTGTATACAAGAAGCGGCAACGGAATCTACGGTAGGGCCTTAGCATTTATTACTAACAGTATTTTTCATTTCCGGTTTGTAAATGGACATTTCACTGAATCTGAGATGATCTGATTCATGCAGCGCTGTGTATTCAACAGATTTTACATACTGTTACTAAATCAAGATTTTGGTGAATTGAAAACGAACGAAAACGTGCTTAAGCGCGGAACCACATAATTCTACAGTTTACTATTTCACAACATTTCTTGCATTTCAGGACCAACCGAGTGAAGATCATATATAATAGATACAAATGCTTGTAGAATTTTTCATTTACATAAATATATACACTACACTCAGTAGCAAAAAAAAAAGCCGAGCCAAATTTTGCTCCTAAATAACGCCATGTTCAATGCTCTGTAACTTTGTCAATTATCAATATTTTTGGCTGAAAATTTGACAACACTATATATAATGTATAAACCTTATATGACCAAAATTTCATATTGACAAGACTTATAAACTTGAAGTTATCGTAACATATATGAAAAAAGTGATTTTTGGACATAGCAATTTCAAAAATCCGTATTTCTGTGAAAAATTTAGGTAGCGTATTTAAAATTCCTCCATAGCTTAAAACGGTACAGAAAATAATATGGTCAAAATTTGAACTGTTTCCACCAAGTGGTTTGGAGTACAGCTGGCATCAAAGTTGACGCACCAACGTGAGTATTTCCCATTTTCACCCAATACGCCAGCTGTAGTCCAAATCACTTGATAGAAATAGTTGAAATTTTGTCCACATTATTTTCTATATTTTTTTAAGCTATGGAGAAATTTTTGATATGCTACCTAAATTTTTCACAGAAATACAGATTTTTGAAATTGCTTTGTCCAAAAATGACTTTTTTCACATATGTTATGATAACTTCAAATTTATAATTTTCATCAACATGAAATTTTGATCACTTAAGGTATATACATTGTTCATAATGTTGTTAAAATTAAAATATTGATAATTGACAAAGTTACAGGAGGTTGAACATGGAGTTTTTTTCAAACAAAATTTTGCTCGGCTTTTTTTTTGCTACTGAGTGTATTATATAAATTTTTGATGGACTTGGGAGGGACCATCAGGGACCCGATTGAAACTCTGGATGGGGAGAGTGAGAATGCCAGCTCCCTATTGCTAACAGTTTGTGAATAAAGAGGGGGGGGGGGGCTATGCTCCCGCCTTTCTTGTTTTTTGAAGGAGATTCTTTATATTTATATATTTATAATATTTCCGTATTTCTGATACGTAGAATTGGGCACGAAAGTCATGGATAATATGTAACACTGCACAATGCAATTCTTCTTATCAAGCTGCGGCTTGATTATTCTGAATAAAAGATTATCAATCTCCACATTTAACACTTATTTTTGGCGAAAAATAATCTTCTACAAAGTTACAGCCAAAAGAATAACAACTGGAACAGTTGTGGAATTTTTCATAAGCATGATAGGATTTGGGAAAAGGCATAATTCTGGTGTGAAAATCGTCATTCACTTACAAGCTGTGAACTTCTCAATTGGTTCCACTATAGCTATTAACACTTAGTTTTTTGATTTTTTAGGTGAAGGTTTAGTAATTACTTGAAATTTGAGTTAAGTATATAAAAAAACTTCATTTTATTTGACCGATTCCGTTGAATGTTCATATATGTGCAAATCGATAGCAATCTTCAACCCCGTTGCAGAGTACTTCAACCTCGTTTGAACTTGTGCAGGTTGTTAAATTTCAAACAGTTAAAAATTCACTTGATACATTTTTAATGTATATTTTGGGAGAGCATTTGGTTAACATGAGTTTTTGGGAAGGTTTTTATTTAAAATGACTGATTTGTTTCTGTTCAAACGTAATCCATGATAATATTCATACCATGCTGATTCATAACACCAATAGTGCTGTTATTGTGAACTCCTAAATTTGAATCGCATTTATAGATATACTATTATGTACCTTTTCAATACCAAGTTGCAACAGGAATCTCTGAAAGAAAAAGATAAAACAATCACGGATTAGTATATATGAACATAGAAAAAATATATTTCTTTCTGTTTTTTATGCACAGGGAAATTTACTACAGCCGTCTACCTAATATCCAAATTAAAATACACGCTTACTCTTAGATGCCAAACTTCGATCTTGCTACCCCAGCACAAGAGCTACCAGTTGAAATAGAACACTTTGGTCATGTCCTGAAGAGTGTATTCGTGGAAAACAGCACATGCAAAACTATCTGTATCTTTTAACCCGAGTGAGTAAAAATTCGAAAATGTGGTCAAAACTGGCTCAATGCGTCTGTCATAACAACCCGCGAAACACGTAGGGAGGATTGGGCTAATGCGTTGAAAACAAAATACATGAAGGCTTTACGAGAAGGCAATGTTGGCCTCCTACCACGAGTTCAGTTTAACGGTGGTGATATCGAGGTAGTAGACGAATTCGTGTATCTTGGCTCATTGGTGACCGCCAATAACGACACCAGTAGAGAAATACAAAGGCGCATTATGGCTGGCAATTGTGTCTACTTTGAACTCCGAAGAATGCTAAGATCGAACAAAGTTCGCTGGACTACAAAGTTGACCATCTACAAGATATTAATTAGACCGGTAGTTCTCTACGACCACGAAACATAGACATTGCTAGTGGAGGACCAACGCGCCCTTGATGTCTTTGAATGGAAGATGCTGCGTACGTTGTACGGTGGAGTGCAGATGGAAGACTGAGCTTGGAGGAGGCGAATGAACCACGAATTACCTCAGTTGCTGGGAGAACCTCCCATCGTACACATCACTAACATCGGTCGACTACGATGGGCTGGGCATGTTGTAATATGATGACAGCCCAGTTAAAATGATTCTCAAAAACGAACCGACGGGAACAACTCGAAAAGGCGCGCATCAAGCAAGGTGGATTGATCAAGTAGAAGGCGACCTGCGGACTCTCCGCATACAGCGAGGTTGGCTTCTTGTGTACAGCAGCGACCACACCGGCCTTGGTCTGATTGGGAAGGTAAGGTGAGAAAATTCAAATACATTGTTATCTATATTGTTCAGTAGCTCCTTTGTTAAAACATCACGGTTTTGGAATTTTTCGTGCCTCATGCATAGACTATCATTGTGCTTGTCACACAACTTACACAACTTAATTCATGCGCTGGTGTTGGCATAGAAAGCACTCAATTAATATCTGTGGGTATGTTTCTAGAATACAAAGTTAAGAGCAGGCGAAATCTCGATGAAAATAACATCAAAACCAGTTAGAAGCTAAGGAAAAGGAGATGCTCCGCCAAATATGTATCTAAATTTTAATGAGACGAAACTAGGGTTAAATGTACTTGAGTGGTTCATATCAGAAAATAATAACAAAACTTAACCATTCTGAATGTGATGCTGCGATCATGTTCATAAAATTTTGATAATCATTGAATTGCATAATTTAATTTGTTTTTTTTTTCCTAGATTGAAATTCTTGGGTTCATCAATTTATTGATCAAAATTGCATAGCATGTATCTCTTTAATGAAAAATAGATGCTATGATTTGATTGACCTTTGGGGTATTAGAAACATCATACATAATTTGAGCACAATCCATGTACTCTGAAATATTTTGTTCTGATTTTGACTATAGATTGTTCCGATGATTATAAATACACTAACGATTAACGGTCAATCCAAAATGCTTGTAGTCTTCAACCAACTTTTGGCTGCGGCCTGTTGTTTACATCCAAATTAAACTGATTTTGTCATTTTTTTAAATTTTTCTTGAGCAACAGAAACCATCGAGAAATTTGCGAAGAAATTGAAAACAAATGTCTAATCTAATTCCGAAGGAGTCTGTGTACAGACGTTCATTGGCTTATGTTTATTGATATAGTTATATGATTTTTTGTATGCTACTGAAAGAGAATATTACAGAGGAATTATTCACGAAACCAAAATACAATTTCGTTCAACAAAATTGCTTTTATCTTGCTTTATAATCATGCTTCTAATTTCTAGGACACCCTATAAAAAAGAAACCTGTTTAACATTTTTTCATCATTTAACAACTTTTGATTTGGAATGGCGATTATATTAAAATTCCAACATAATGTTTCTTCCTTCAACAATGGTGGTGTGTACTTATGGAATTTAAATTAAATTCAGCCCTAGGTTCAAAGGTTCGGGTGATCTAAGAAAGTTCGTCAATTTCACTTTCAGTCTAATAACCTTCCACGTGTCTTGCTCGCATTGTATTCAATTGAATGGGAACTTTCACCTTGCGCCTATGAACTTTTATTTTACACTGCCTTCGCCATATTAGATTCGGTACCATAAACGATTCCGAATACTTCTAGTATTTTACGAAAACGTATCTCATGCTTAAGCAGAAGCATAAATCATATGGTGAGTTGAAAGTTAGCCACGGCAGGCCAGCTGTGAAAGGAAGAAAGATCGCTGACATTAGAGAGACGAGTTTCATTTTCATTACGAAAATTGGCCCCACGTGAAAGGGAAAACTGCCTCACTCTGACGTGATGTGTGGTGTTACAAGAGATGAAAACGAAATCAGGTTTTCTATCGGATCTGCGCGGTTCGATGCATTGGCCATTGGCTGAAACCGGAATGAATGAATGAATATGATCAGATATTCCTCTTCCCCCCGTTTCTGACGTTTTTTTGCATCGCCGTCGATATGTTGCAGCTGATTGTAACCCGCTCCAGCACCACGATCATGCTTTACACATAAGACGCCACTTTTCTCCGTTTGACGCCTGTTGCCATACAGACTATCGTAAGATTAACGGCTTAAAATTTAAAATGCTGGAGAAAAGTTCGTCGCTGTGAACTAAAAGGTAGACAACTCTTCAGGCCAGTTCCGACGAATGACACACATTCGGTTTGTGAAGAGACGAAAAAATCGGTCAAATTCAAGCCTGTAATGGAAATCACATGGCCAGCACGTCATGAGAAGCCCGAAAAAATTACAGTCTCTCGTCCCGTCTGGTCTGGTTCGGCAGAAACTCAAAATGAAAGCGAGAGGGAATCGCCTAACGAGATCTACGAATGCGAAAAAGAAGGCAGCCAGTGATAGATAAAGTACGGCGCAAGGCCCAAAGCATGGTAGCGGTTTGTTGCTTCTGGTGGTCGACGGTGGGTCAATGTAGGAAGTGATTTTCTATAGGCTCTATTTGACCGGGCCCCCAGA
Organism: Aedes japonicus; assembly: GCA_034211315.2. Classification (NCBI taxonomy): domain Eukaryota; kingdom Metazoa; phylum Arthropoda; class Insecta; order Diptera; family Culicidae; genus Aedes; species Aedes japonicus. The sequence continues at coordinate 699,381 of JASCZW010000293.1, forward strand.
CAGCTGAGATTGAGTTACCACATTTATAATTCCCATAAATGTAGCCTATTTACATAGATTTTTTTTTCCTGTCCAGATCTCTTTTCCTCTCCCTCCGGGCTAGACGCACGGGGACTGTGGACGGCAAACAACATAGTGTGGTGCCTATAACACACTGCCGGGTTTGGAACTTAATGATGCGGACACTTACGAAAAAAGCTTCAAGTCAAGCCGTATCTGGCGAGGAAAGGTTGAAACCCGTTTCGATTTCGTTTTTATTTCTCTGAATTCTTTTAATGGTTATTTATCTTTTAGTCGGTTGTTAGATCAAGTATTGAGGAAAAGAGGATTTTCGAATCAGGATAGCCAGAAGTATTCCTACTTTTATCGTTTGATCTACATCTTCCATCTGAGGAATCGCCTCATGGGATCTAAGCTTTAAATTTGATACAGTGGAATTTTACTTTCTTCTTAATTCTTGTATCCTTTCAACGGCATGCTTACCTAGAGGGGAAAAGAAGTTTTGTTCTCGCATAAGAGGCACGCATTACCGTCCTATAACGTGAGATCGAATGAAAGTAAATGAACAAATCCTACGTCGTTATTTAAAAGGCTTGAAGCCAACATCTAGGAATGTTATAGATCTGTTATTCTACTCTGTTCAAGAATAAAGATTCAGGTGCCTCATTTTTTATATTTTTATGCCTTCCTTGGTTCGTTGGAATGGACGTGAGGATGATTCAATGTTGCTACGACAGAGCTGAAATTTGTTCGCTGAAAACGCATCTTTTAAGAACACCTCTTTGAAAAATTTAGATATGCAAGCTGACGGTGCTGTTTTTAACGGTTCGTTCGGGCCATGAAACATAAAATCAACATTTTTTATGCTCTATTCGTTAGTACTTATTGATTTTACATGTACAGTACAGTACATTTGATTTTAAATGATATTGTAAGTTGCCCTAACTTACAATATCATTTAAAATCAAATGTACTGTACTGTACAGCCTGTACAGCGCCCTGCTCAGTCGAATTGATTACCACCATATGTGTAAATTGAAGTATTACGGTACGGAAATATGTGTTATTCGTTCATAAAAATATCGAAGCATCACATCGAAATATTCAAATAAGGACTGGACTCGGAAAAAATGAGACACAATAAAATGATCACCCAAAATTAATTTTAAACCGGACACTACTCAAATTTTCAGGGATTAAATAACTATAACTATTAACAATGTTTTGGCATAATTTATATATTAAATTTCCTCCCCCAAGCTGAATGCTCGTACATTTCTCTTAACACTGCTCATGAGAGCTTAAGCGAGGCATTGTTCATCGCTCCTTACACAATTTCTCCCAGTTTTTCTTCAAAGCTTCATCGGTTTTGAATGTTTTTCCGCTTTTTCAACTTCTTCTTCATTGTCGCCCAAAACTTTTCGATAGGATGAAGTTCTGGTGTATTTGGCGGGTTCGCCTCCTTCGGGACCACATTAACGCCCTTCGCTTCGTACCAATCCATTACAGGCTTGGCGTAATTGCACGAAGCGAGATCCGGCCACAACAACGTGGGACCATGGTGAGAGCGAAGGAAGGGCAGCAAGCGCTTCTGCAAGCATTCCTCTCGATAAACCTGTCCGTTTATGGTGCCGGTTGTAACGAACGGTTTGCTGTACCGTCCGCACTCGCAGATGGCCTGCCACAACAGGTACTTCTTCGCGAATTTGTCCATCTTTCTCTTCCGGAACTTTTCCGGAACCTCCATGCGGGACGTACCGACACAAAACTCGAGGCCGGGGATTTGTTTGGTGTCCGCCTTGATATATGTCTCTCCGTCCATGACGAGAGGGCCTGGCTTGACCAGCCAGCCACATCAATTCCTCATTAGTTTCTACGACAAAATTGTTGATGTAGATCTAACGCCCAGAAATTCTCGATGGGACGCGGCTGGGGGACGTTGAGCGCGTTCGCCAACTTGGGTACCACATCGATATTCAGCCGCTCCAACCCTTCAACGATCGCTTCGAGTAGTGGGCCGACGCCAGATTCGGTCAGAAAACCGCGAAATTTCCCCGTTCACGGCCACTCCGGAGCGAAAGAGCAGCTTTGACATCCCCTTCTCGCTGATTGTCAACCACAGCATCGCCTTCTTGGGGAACTTGTTGTGTGAAATGAACTTTACCTCGGAGCTCAGTTCCTTCGTGGGGGAAGTAAAATACGAAGTTCCCTGCCAGTCGTTACCATACAGGGTGCACTCGTCATCTATCACCACCACCACGTCGCGATTCGCCGGGAAAATGATCGAGTTGACCATCTTATTCAGCCGCTGCCGCTGCGTCATTGCCTGCAGCTTCGAAACCAGTGGACGCGACTTCCGCTTCTTGACATGTACTTTTTCACTGTTTAGCCGGTCGAACCGACCTCTCGGCCAAGCACACGCAGCGATGTAGCTACTTTTTCCTCGGTCTTCCTCTTCAGCATCCTTTGGAGCTTCTTGTCGCTCAGCGTCGTCAGCCCTCTCTGGAACCGGGCAATCTTTCGATGCTCTGATAGTGCCTAGATATTGTGGACGCTGGATACGCTCATTCCGGCATCTACAATATATACGCGATGTCCGTTTTCGACGAGGCGGGGTGCCGTTCTTTGAACGCACACTCCTGAACGGAGTTGCTTATCTATTATTGCCATCACAGTTAGAGCTCGACTGATTGAGTTGTCAAATTTGGTCTGCTGACTTATGGGTTACTATGATTGATGCTGCATGGGTAGTTTAGTGCGGGTGGAGCTAAACCTATGAAAAATCGGCAATTTTTGTCCATTTTCTTCAATGCAAACGTTAGGGCATGATTGTACTTGCCACACAATTATACTAATTCAAAAATGGTAGCTGGCATCGAAAGCTCTCAACTAATAACAGTAGAAATGCATTAAGAACATGCTAAGAAGAAGTTGAGAACAGGCAATAAGCTTATTGCGAAAGCAATAACCTTGAAACGCTAAGAAAGAAGAATGTTTATAGATGCATGAAAATTTGGCTAATATTTGATATTGTTGAAGCTATATATCATTAAAAATGTTCGTTGTTTTAGTCATAAATATGGTGATCTACCATAGTGCATTGCAAAGTTACCAATAGTACAAAGACTGTACTCGAATAAAATGAGACAACCTGATTACCGAAAATTAAATTTCAGTCAGAATTTCTTCAAACTTTTCAGGAAATAAACAACAATATTATGAATCCTGGTGAATTCGATCTTTGGAAAACCTGTTATTAGAAATGAGAAGAAAGATTAGCAATTTCTAATTAATTCCAACTACCTTTATAGATTATCTTGACAGATACGCGTATTTCGTCTACAATGTGCAGACTTCTTCAGTGTCGTGTATTAGTACACGACACTCATGAAGTCTGCACATTGTAGACGAAATATGCGTATCTGTCGAGATAAGCAATAAAGGTAGTTGGAATTAAATTTTTTGGTACGAAAACAGTGTTTTTTAACAAACCAGATGGAAAACTCCGCCTGCTTCGCTACATTCCGGATCGCCTTCTTCTGTCGCTGCCTGGCCCCGCTGGGTACTCTGGGTCTCTTTATATGATCTTACCGTCTGGGACACCGTTTCACGACCCATCTGTGGGACTCAGTCGTATTTTCCACGACGGTGTACATACTTTTTTGGCGGATCTGCTCTTGTTCCGGAGTCTTCTCAGTAACCACTCCACTGATTGTGATGAAGTTTTGTCAGCGAGAGCATTTTATTCTTACACAGAAAAAAATCTTGTAGTAAAAACTACTATTTGTCCCGACTATGTCTATCTTCAAAACTACCATGAAATTTCAGTCAAATTTATTACGTTTATGGTAAAACCTTCAACTTTTCTGGTATATTTGACCGACTTCATATTGATATGAAAATTTTTGGTGTTTGCGCTCAATTCAACCCTCGAACGGTAGTTTCTACTTCGGTTTTTTTTTCATGTAGCTATTTTCAATCAACATTTTACCAATGTGTACCCATATGTTTATAGGGATTTTTACCGAGTACAGTCTTTGGTGTGCTTTGGTACGGTTATGTTTCAAGCCAGTCGAACGAATTTACCACCCGAAAATACATTCGACATTATCGGGTCTCGAACCTTGGACCTCGAGGTTGGAAAATCGATAAGCATACTGACTCACAAACAAACCTCAATTATATACAAAGCAAATAGTCATTTTTTCTTGGCGATATCAAAAGTTTAAATCTTGTCAGGATTTACGCAAGCAGTATATTCCTTTTAAGGCTACCTTTATTGAAATTGTATAGAAATTCGTTGAATCTTCTGATTGCTTCTCAGGACAATCTTTATAAAAGGTGGTGAAAATGTTGGCATGTTCTTTTACTCTTTAGTGGCCTTGATGATCGCTTGTTCTTCTGGTTTGACCACGGAATTATTTGAGTAGATCCTCCGTTAGAAATTTTCACAAACAATTTCTATCCGTGGGTTAGAGGTTTTTGGTACAACGTTTATTTTCAGCCGATCCATCACCTGCAGTGAGGCCAGGTCTCACCGAATGACCAAATCTTCCTGCACTGGATACTTCTTGATGAAGGCGGTTACTTTCGGCAGGCACTTCAGAAGCCCCTAAGGAAAAAAAACAACGGCTTGTACATTCTTTTCTCGTTGATCTTCAACCACAGAAGGACCTTCTTCAGGAATTTGGTGAGGAAGATACAATCGACGTCATTGTTTATTTTCTTGGAAAGGGACCTAAAGTAGCTGGTTAGTTGCCATTCATTGACGCCCAGCGCCATTAACCCTTAAATGCGCAATGTTGCTTTAGAAATAACATACTGGAAAACGCTTAAAACAAATTCATTCTATTCCTTTTGGGGAAATAATCCTGTATTATTGTTATATAGACTTCGATGGAGCAGTTGTGTGAACTGGGAACACTGTATTGAAGCATTTTGTTGGTTTAGCAGCAGTGAACGTGTTCAAAATGAAATTTATATTGTATGATAATCCTTTAGTACCGTGCGCACTTAAGGGTTAATAACTACCCCGACCAGCACCTTCATCCGCTTCTTCAGGGCGATTGCCGCTTCTCAGACAAGGTGACTTCGACTGGCGCACTCGCATAATAATGTCAATCTTGCTCAGGTACTTCTTCACTGTTTGGTCGGTTCCACCAAACCTATTGGGCCAATGCGTGAAACGATGAGAACAGCTGTCCCTTGGTCTTCCTCTTCAGATTCTGTTACACTTTTGGTCGCGAAAAGGATGTTGTAAATGGCGGACCACCGGATTAGTGGACACGAACTTCTAGCTCTGTGCACTGCACCACAGTTCGAACAAAACTTCGAACGAAGCTGTTTGACTTTCTTCGCCAGACTGCTGCGAATCATTTGATAGCACTGTTTATTTTTTCCCATGCACAACAAGGTTGCTACGATTGGCGATACATAGGTGGATTAACATCCAGGTGTCATGGTAATCGCATGAAAAATTGCTGAATTCAAGCAATTATTTTAATGCTTACGTTATTTTTTTTTCTGCCGTGTTTATTTAAATGTTATGACAAAATATCGACTTTAATAAATAAATTGACTTCGAAAAACCTTGACTTCTCAGTGGCGAACCAGCCCAGGTGGCTGAAAGCCACTATAATAAAGAAATAAATAAAACCTTGTCTTCCCAAATTGGGCGAACGAATCCTAGTATGAATAAAGTGAAAAAAAAACCATTTTATTCAAAAAATTTGACCATAGACAGTAGAAATCCCCTCAAAGGTAGGCAAATATCTATTTATGATAAGAATAAAAAATGTTATGCACCACAGCAAATTTAACGTAACAACGAAAATATATAATTCGGGTGTAAAGATGCAATAGGGGATAATCTTTTGAGTTGTTTTTTTTCTATTCCTGGCAGTTCAGGAACTCACATTTATAACCATTAGGGAGGTTTAAGGTATAGATTCAGCTTATTTTGAACCTTTTTTTCGTTTAATTTTTGTAGTTCAAAATATCAACTATTTAGTGTGCAATGAAAAAACCGACTAAATGTTCCGATTTTTCATGCGATTAGTGCCTCCCAGAAGATACCGCCTTCATTTAAAAGTACCACAAGGATGAGGACGTGCTTTTTGGCCGGATCGAGCGTCAGCCCATTACTCGAATAAAATGCAATTTGGTTTGTTAAAATATCTTGGTCCGTTTTCTACCATCCATCCGAAAATAGTCGTTTTTTAACTATCCCTGTCTATTCAAAAATTTTAAAACGTGATGTTCAACTATTTTCAGCATCTTGAGCCTAAGAATCCCTCTCATGTAACGCTTGTTAGCTACAACAACGCATATAAAGGGTGTACGTAATCAAATTGAGACACACACAAATATTCGGCAAAATTCGCCCGTTCAACCAATCATCTTAAAATTTTCAGGGAGTAAAATAAAACATGTTATGAATATTTTCCTATGTTTGTTTAATTCAATTTGAATTCCATATCCAAATGCACGAACCTTCTTCTTTACACTACTCATGTACAGGACCCAACATTTGGACCAACTTTTTTTTGGGTGACAATCCATTTTTTCTTCATATCTTCCTCCGATTTCACTTCCTTAGGATCTTTCTGAAGTGCCTGCTTCATGATGGCCCAGTACTTTTCCATTGGCCGCAGTTCCGGTGCGTTCCGTTCCATGCGGGGGTTATGATTCTTCGGCACGAAATTGACCTCCATAGCCTTATACCACTTCAAAACATCTTTCGAATAATGGCACAAGGCTAAATCCGGCCAGAAAATCGTAGGACCACCGTGTGACCTCAGAAGGGAAAGTAGACGCTTTTGGAGGCATTCTTTTAGGTACATCTGCCCATTGAACGTTCCAGTTGCCACGAATGGGGTGCTCTGCTTTCCACACGAGCAAATTGGTTGCCAAATCATATTTTTTTTAGCAAACTTTGACATCTTCTGCTTTCTAACGCCCTCAAGGAATCGAATTTATGAAGAGCAGTAAAAACTGGAGCCCCGGAAGCTGTGGCGGTTAGACTCAGTTTCTTCGCCACATCTCGAACTGAACTTTTGAGATTCCTCTTGAAAGCTCGTCAGAGATCCATTTTTGCCACTTTTTCTTTCCGATCGATGGTAAAACATTCGTGGTACAGATTTGAAACACGAGGCACCGTAGAATGTACCATTCTTAGATTCCTACTGATGGCACGATGAGAAAGATCCGGATTGTCGAGGTATGTGCGCTGGCCTTTAGCTGCTGCTGTTCTTCCGACCTCCATCTTCGCAACGATTACACATCTGCCAGTGAAACTTACACAGCGTAAACAAATGCACATTGAACTAGCTCCCGAAATTTCCATGGAAAATACCTAACGGGTAAAAAGTTACAGCCATTTAAAAGTGGTGCAATTTGATTCCGTACAGCCTTTATGTATATCATTCTCAAGTCGTGAAAATTTCCATTGATCAAAAGAAGAGCTGGAAGAGCTACTAGTGGGAGTTGCTTATATTATTAACAAAAAAGGCACTAAGCCTAAAAAAATCAGTTTCAATTTCAAATTTCAAAACATGCGTGACTTTCAAACATAACGAACAATGTTGCAAAATAATTTTTAATCAAACCCGCCAACTACGATCGATGATTACACGCAAGTCATGATTGTTCGGTTTGTTTTGCTTTTACATTATAAACTTGCAATACATACCTACTATCGAATGAAAAAAAAATAACCTCAAACGTATCATCGAACACTGATACTCATTCAACATCATTGGCTGATTGTGACCAGCATGAGCACGGGGAGAAATATCAGAGAATTGTGCAACGCCGAAGGTTAAAACAATGAAGCATAATGATGATTGAACTTGATTATACGATATATACACGAAGAATGAACCGACCGCATCCTCATTTTCAGTCGAGATGATCACGTTCAGCATGCATTCTGGTAATCTTCGTGCTGATCCGTGCAGATCTTCTCGAAGGAATTTGTGCAAAACTATAGCGAAAAACCGCCATTCCCACTGTTTTCCTACACCAATATTTTGATTTTGCTTTTCATCCACGTCTGGATTCCTTATGGTTCTCAATTTGATCAAGATCGAACGTTCCATACTGCTTTGCCTCCCTAGACGGACAATGAGTTTCATTAGATCCTCAATTATTCGGTATACGGTACGGTACACAAGGTTGATTATTCCGTCCAAACAAATAGAGATGAGTTGCACAATCTCACTGGTGAACGTTATTTAATGATGATGTTTGATCAATTTCATTTCCTGGATGTCTATTGTTATCAAATTCGTATTCAAATAATTATACACAAATAGAGAAGAATTTGACATTGGAAACAATGTCTAGGTTCTTATCACATCAGAATTCAGTGTTTGTCTGCTAATAAAATATGTTCGTCATTACCAATTTAAGCGGCCTATCTGCGTGACGATGCATGATTCGATTTGAACTAGCTCCATCTTGTTACTAGGTGCCATACTATTATTTGTCACCCGAAACATATTTACATATACTGAAATTCGATCTCCAACCAGCGAAAGCACATAAGATAGACAATCGGAACCTCTTAGACGACGTGACAAACGACTAGACGCTGTCGGTTGGTTCTTGGTTCAGGGGCTTGATTGTCTCGGTCAATTTACGTAATTATAGTATTTGTCCAGACTCTATCAACACCGCTCGCTGGCGAGAAGTCTAGTCACATCCGAAGTGAATGACAATAAAAATGAAGAGCAATACCACCGCCAGTCACTTCTAGAAACCAGAAAAGATCATTTCAATTGACACTTTTTTTGTGTGGAAAAATTTGTTTCTGATCTTCGCTTGAGAGATAATGGTAAATGTCAAAAGGATAATCACCACCTTGTTAAGATTTTTATTGAAATAATTGAAGCAGTATAGTAAGAAACTTTGGCTGGATATTTGCTGGAATCATGCATCATTTTACGGAAATCTATCATACGTTTTATTTCCTTGCGTGGGTTTGTCCTATTCTATAGAATGGATTTTAGAATTTTACCAACGCATTTCAAGTAATCAAATTTTACCAACATCGTATCTTAAAGGTTGGTTGTGTATGAACCCTGTCCACTTCAAATTTTGGACTCTAAAATAATAGCAAAATACCCAATTGTTTATTTCACAGTTATGGAGTTATACCTATATTAGAAACAGTTGATTTAAGATGTTAATCCTTTTTTCAGTAAAATTCTCGAACATTCTGTGGTACAACCGCCATCAGGTTCTGTACGGTATCGTCAGATACGCCTGCCGTGACGATTCTCCATCTTCTCTTGAAATCTTCGATACCATTTGCTTTCTTCTTAGTTTCGACGAGTTTCAGCTTAACTAGAGCCCAGTACTTCTCTATCGGGCGAAGTTCTGGACAGTTTGGTTAATTGGCTGTTTTTGGCACGCATTTGAACTCTTTTACCTTATACCATTCCAAGACGAATTTCGCATAGTGACAAGAGGCCAAAACAAAGCTGGAGTGCCGTGGTTTCTGATAAACGGCAGCAACCGCTTTTGCAGACATTATTTTTCGTACACATCCTTATTGATAGTGACGGTAGAGATGAAACTTTTTAATTTTCGACCACTACTACCTACGGCCTGCCAAATCAAATACTTCTTTGTAAATTTGGACACCGTCTTTGTCCGAAAATGCTCGGCGACGGCATTCCTTTTTCATTGCTGTATAAAAAACCAGACCCGGAAGTTGTTTAAAGTCTTCACATATGTATCTTTCATCGTCCATTAAACGTCCAAGAAAACGTTTGCAAAAAATTGGTGTAAAGCTCGTTAGCACGACATTTTGCATTTTGCTTACTATCACGGTTTGGCACCTGTTTCACTTTGTACGCCTTCAGTCCTCTGCTTTACATTTTGTACGTATGATTCAGTTTTTTTTCAATAATGGGTACCACCCCAAGTAGCACACTACGGTCACTATTAGTGGTAGTAGCATGATTATGACTTAGCAAGTCATGTTCATGTTATCTCAACCGAATGGCAACAAGTGTGCTGCTAGGGACCCTCTTGTCCATTTTCCGGGAGCAAACTTTTCGATTTGTTCCACTTCCAACCTTCCGATCCACAGCCAAGCGCTGGTCAAATGATTTGCGAACACAAAATATGGTACTTTTCGGTAGTTTTAGTTTCTTGACAAGATCGCGTTCGGATTTTGCTGCCGTTCGTACAAAATGCGTATGCGGACTTCCACTTGGTTCGACGCCATTTTACCGAATGTAACAAGAATGTAAACATGTTGTACCACGAAATAAAGTGGATAGTTTCAGCTGCCATATAAGTGAAACGTTTCAGCGATCTCTACTTTGCTTCGCAACCTTCCTTCAAAATATTCCGTGCCGCAAACTCGCTGATTCCGTGTTCCTTCGCAATTTTCCACATTTGCACGGGATTCGCCAGCGATAACCCTCGGAATCTGAGCTATCCTCGGACGATTTGTGGCTACCTTCACGTGTGGTTCTCATTTCATTTCTCTGTATAAGATCATTTACACGGTCCACCAGAACACTCCCACGTCTATCAAAATGTTTTATTACGATATTTACGTGTGGGACAAAACACGAATACACAGCCACTTCGTCATGGTGCAACTGTCGAACTAAGGAAATCGGCTTACGAGCATGCAAAGTAAACCAAGGCATTATATGCATAGGTAAAACGGGTACCTTATTTGTACGATGGTGCAAATATTATCACGCATACGGTACACTGATTGGGAAGCCATGGAGTTAAATTATTGTTTACTCTTTAATTTACTCTTAATCATTTGGTCGTTGGAACTGCAAATTTTTGTTGTGTCAAAACTGACACGGTGTGCAGAATAATATTAAAAGCGTTATAAAACTAATTATAATACTTATTGTCGTGAAATATAAGATGTGTTTAATAGAACCAATGATTTTTTATGTCTTATAAGTTATCTACTTTTCATCACGACAGCGTAAAATCTATCACCAACAGGTTCAACGAACACAACTCGTTCGCTGAGCTGCCGAGATGGGAAAGATAACCAAGTCCTGCTGATCTAATGTTGAATCGGAAGGAAGCCAACCGCATCCTTCGGAACAGATTTGGCCAAAAAGGCCAATACCTCCATCAGAATGGTGCACAAGAATAAGAAGCACAACAACTTGAACCCTTATAAGAAGCCAAAAATAGCATAACATAGTGCTGAGCAAAAATCCAAGGCAAAAACCAGAGCCAGTAAGTTATACAGTCGACTTTTGCAAGGACCGTCTGCCTGCGTTATTATTGATGACGGTGTGAAAGACGACTCCAGATCGCTTCCAGGACCGCAGTTTTACACCAAGATCATTGGCGACGATATGAGCATCTCCAAAAAATTGATTGAGGTAGAAAAAAATAGCCAGAAGGTTCTCGTATTGGTTGCTGCGGCTCCAAGTCATCGATTTTCTATACTTTCGTTGAGAAGGATATCAACCCTTCCTTTTGTCCACAGCTTTGTCCAATTGAACGCTACTGGGATTTCGTCAAGATTCCTGGCAAATTCAAGTTTGTATCCGCGGATAAGTTTGCGAAAAAATCCTGGTTTGGCAAATTATCTGATCCAGGGGCAGGAAAACCATAGTTTTTTTGACGGATTAAACAAAGAACTCAGAAGTGTACAAAACGGATTGCCTCTAAAATCTGATTTTACCATTCGTTAAATTTCATCATAGTCCATTTAAGTTTTGTCTAGATCTAGCCAGCTGCTATTACAGCAAGGAAGTGCAAAAACAGTACAACAATAATGGGGTCCAGATTATCTCAAAGAGCGGAATCCACCAAATTGTACTTAGTTCCGTCTAATAGAGAAATATAGGGCGATAATTAAGCGGAAGCTGCAGATGAAGAATTGATGGATTCAGCTAGCCAAAACCATGACTTGAAAGTTCAATGGAAAAGTGCGAGAACTTGCAGTTATTCTTATAAAATAAAATAATACCACCTTTGTTTCATTTTTGGAAAGTTTTTCGATTGAAAGAAAAGTTTAAGAAATACACGCATTTGAAGTGTCCCATTTCTTATTGATCTCTGGGAAAGCCACTCAATCATATTAACAAGTTGAGTTGAATTAAATATAGATTTTACGGTTGCTTAGATTGTCGAGGCATTGCGTTATGATTCGAAGTCTGTAGGGCCCTCTCATTGGCAATGAATTGAATGATTATTGATATAATTATCATAATAAGAATAATTTCGGCTTCCAACTAGCATTTATGTAATATAAGGTATGATTAACTGGTAAATACTATCATATTATAAGTCCAAGAAACCCGGCTTCAGGAATTATCTCTCAGTTTTTCCTATTCTAACAAATCCTAAACCAGACCGGGAAGCGAACCCAGTTACCACCTTTTTGAATAGTAAATCTTCACAACTTCACTGGGATTTCAATATTCGATGCTTGTGACGCAAAATAAAAATTTATGTTTTGATAACCATAGAAATTTCTCAAATTGTATCTATACCCTAACAGCACAATTTTTCCAAGACAGTTGATGTTACTCCAATGCTACTCAATTAGGTCACAGTGAAGTTGCTGCAACAAATCATGGCAGTTTTGTGTTGCTTGGGTAGAGAACACCTAGAAAAATTACTCAAAATCGTGAAAATTACTCAAATGAAAATGATCTGCATAAAAAATTCTCTTAATCATATTTGGGATGCAAGTTTTTTATATACAGTACTGGACAAAATAGAGTAAGCACTTTCCATATTTTTCAAATTTGTCATATTACCAGCAACTATGAAAGATGACATTTTGATATCTTTGGACGAAAATTGCAATTAAGTATGTATTTTTGGAACATGGGTTGATTTGAGCTTTGAGAGTGATGTTTTCAACAAAAAGCAAAGTTTACTAGGCGATGGTTATTTTTATTATGGACAATAAGAAATACAAGTCATACATTTGCTATGTTATGAAATACAAGTCATACATTTGTTATGACTTGTATTTCTTATAGTTAAAATGAATAAATAGTATGACCACCTCGTGCTTCAATACCAGCATACTTTGGCCGAGATTTCGGATGTGTTGAGGGTTTCAATTCATCTAGGCTTTCACCAGAGCTTCGAATAGTTTGTCACGGTTGGTCACGTCTTCTTTGTCAACGTTTTGAACCAGAATGTACCCCAAATTTGCGATAGGATTCAAGTCCGGGCTTTTAGGTGATTTAGGTTTTTGATACGTAAAGCACGAAAGTAGGCAGTGGTTTGGTGGGCGGTGTGCGTGGGATCGTTATCTTGTTGAAAAGTAAACTTATTCTGCACACCAGCTTCACGTGCCGAATCCTTCAGATTTCTTTTTAGAATGCTGATGTAAGAGTTGGCAGTCATTGTTCCATCTATTTTGAAAAGATTTCCAACCCTAGAACCTGCAAAGCATCCCCACACCATGATATTGACACCTCCGTGCTTTACTGTTTTTTGAACATTTTTATCTGCAAATTTCTCTCGTGGTTTTGTTCAGACTCGTGCCCTCTGTTTACGACCAAAGAGCCCGAACTTGCTCTCATCACTTCAAAAAATCTGTTTCGAGAAGCCGGCGTCGGTGGTGTAGTGGTAAGCGTGACTGCTTCTTGGCATCCTAGTGGGTCTGGGTTCAATCCCAGTCGACGTTGGCTGTTTTTCTGAGACGAAAAAAATCTGGTCACGTCTTCCTTCGGAAGGGTGGTAAAATCGTTGGTTCCGGTCATATTCATGAGTCGATAGGTGGGGAGGGTCCAGGTGGTGGAGTCGGCTTCCTGGCGTCGGGTAATTGTCACCATGTCAGGAAATAGGCAGACGGAGAAAAAAAAACCTGTTTCCAAAGGTCTAATGACTTGCCGATGTACTTTTGGGCAAAGTTGAGACTTTTGAGCCTACAGGTGTCATAATAAGTCTTAAATGAATGCTAACAGCAAAACCAACAAACAACGTTGTGAATCAAAAGTCGGGGTTGGGCAACGCTGTTCTTATAACCTGTTTCATCTAGTCTTCTGCGCACAGTTCGATCGGATATGTTCAAAACGTTTTCCTTGATAACACAGCTGGTGATCTCATCTTTTAGCAATTCGCGCAACTTGAAAACGAAAGATCGGCGCGTAATCATCGAATTTCTAACTTCTTTTTTAAATTTAATGTTATTTATTTTTGGAAGTTGAAAGTAACTTAATAATAAAAGGAATAAATTGATTCATACATCAAACTCTTTTAATTCCGAATATTAAGAATAATGGATCATGAGATGAATAATGGAACAGATTCCCCTATGTGATAATGCTTTCCAAAAGTGCGCTAGGTTGTGATAATAAACTAGGCAGATTTTTCAACTGGGTTTATATGATCAAGTGCAACATTCCAACTATTCGCAAATCCTGTACTTGACCATTGATCACTATCTCAGTATAATAATGTTTGTCGATAGGAAATACTGGCAGATTTTCAGACGCATTTTTGGGCTGCATTATCACTGATCTGGCAACACTAGTGTGCTTCTTTCCAAAATGGTAAAGAACCAGACCAGCCCTGGGACCTGGTAGTTGAAGTTAAACTACCTCAAGGTTTTGTCAGAGCCCAGGGTGTATGCCAAGATGCAAAGTTCTAGACTAAATCGTCAAAAGGTCGAAAGGAACAATTGTAAACAAGGACTTAAAACGTAATTTTCCTGGAAATGCCAGGTTGCTTACATCTATATCTACTACCGATGGGAAGGTAATAACTCCTTCTTTCTGTTTCTGGTTCTATTTTGGTTGTGGGAGCAAGCAGATCCCAGAAAAATACGCAAGAGGTCATTGTTTACAAATGTTACTTTCGACCTATTGACTAGTTTGTCTAGAGTTGTGGTTGTAGTAGTGCGTACTTTATTTTGTCAAGCTGCAAAGCGAATCATGCTGGCATTTTATCAAACTATTTAAAATATATGCAATATAAAGATGTAATGGTTTGGTATAAATTAATTAAATTAAAAATACTACATTTTATCCATATGAACTGTATTAAAATTTCTAACGCCGAAAAAGTTATAGCGATTTGAATTCAATTTCATCAGGTACGTACTTGATTTTGTCCAGTACTGTATGTAGAATTTTATTTTATTTCATGCAAACCAGCAACTAGTAAGATTTATTGCTTCTTATAGCCAATTGTAGCTTATTTTCATTTTCTGCCAAGAACGAGCGTAATTTCAATTATCTTTAAAGATTTGAAGATGTTTCATCAAGTCAAGAAAATTGTACGACAATGCTCATGTTGACGTTTGATATAAGATTTCTGTTCCATTGGTAAGTGTCGTGAATTTCGTGCTCTCCTGTCAAACTATAAACAACCTTGCGATGGTCAGGAATAGCCTACTTTTACGACAAGCATTCTTTCACCTCCAAACAATCAGCAGAATGCACCAAACTTGCAAACTGCATCGTGAATGATACTTGATACTGCCATAAATTCATGCAACAAGCTGAATTCATTCACGTAAAAATTCTATCGTAAATTTGTAACAAAACCCATCAGCCCTGCCCTGCACCCGTCGCACTGCATTCTCAGCGAATTAAAATTGAAACGTTTCGCTTTGACGATTCTGTCTTGTAATCGGTGTTTGAACTTCCTCCACGATCAATACAAAAAAATTAAACGACACCTGACGCCTTTACAATGAATTGCATAAGTGCGATCGATTTATTTTCGACATGTTCCCCAAAATTCATAATTGGCACTTTTTCGTTACTGCCAAGCAGGCAACATTACATGAACTTTGATTCGGGAGGAATCCAACTTGTACGCTGGCAAAACCAGCGTTGATTTGTGGCGATTCATAGAACGCACTTTGATGTAACAAACAACCGGTCATATCCAACGGCCGTCAGCTAATTTGATCGCTCACGTCACAAGTCACATTGCGTACTTCCTTTGGAGAACCTACATTTTTGGCTACACCGTGCAAAAATCATCAGCAAAAACGGAGGCTACTGGCCGGTGCGTGATCGTATGAATAAATTTGATTTTATGGTGACCCACATTCGAGGCCAGCCGGCAAAGAATATATGCTTCTTCACAGACGACGATTGACATCAATGAGGCCGACATAAACCCAGATTGCAGCTCGTTTAAAGTGTCCCTCTCGATGTCGTATCGTGGTGAAATGGTCTGACCCAGGAGAGAGTGGACGCGAACGTTTTAAACGAGTTCAACGAGATTGTATTGGATTACTCGTGGCAACGTCATCGGCATGCGGGTCATTGTTTGAAATTACAACCGATTGCAGTCTCGAAAATATGTTATCATGATAAATTAGTGCTGCTCGTTTTTTTGAGAATTATGGGACATTTTGTAGAACCATTTTTAACCACCACAATGATCTGTGATGATGATTCATTGCAAAGGAGAACATCCGTTGATTGCATGTTCCCACGAGTTACACTGCATTTAGTTTAACCACATCATCCTGAACTAATGCTTGATTTAATTCAATGAAATCAACAATTACGCTTTCCAAAGAGGATCTCTCTCTTCGATGTACACAATGGGTCAATTGCTGAAACCTTATACACCAGACGGCCCATGGCTTCTTGATCTGTGTTCTGTCGCGCGTGCAAGTGAAAGTGATAATATCATCCCACAGAAAGTAAAATGCCGCCACTTGAACTCTCGTCTGATTGAGTTCAAACGTGACACGGACTACAATGGGGCACGCAGCACAACTTCCGCGATGTAATGCTACCACATATGTATGTACTGTGAGATTGAAGCATAAGTGCAATGAGAATTTCCTACACCGGGTCAACTGCATGGATGATGCAGGACGGCTCTTGACATCAATTTAAGTAGATTGATGTCAGACCTCAGAGTGCTGATTGTAGTACTTGATGGGGCGATACAATTTCCATATTTCAGATCTATGATGATTCTGGATGAACTGGACTTGAAAACAGCTATCAATGGTTCCATAGCTGGATATATTTTAGAACTGTAATCGAAGTACATGTACAGAAAAAAATTAATTATAAGTAACGCGTAAAATTGCCCCTCGTTCTATTTCAAGCTAAACCGATCGTAAACAACGCAATTGTTTGCAATCTGTCATACAACATACAACATTATATGCAATTCTTCATACAACAGACCTGAATCAAGCGATATTAGTTGGTTTCAATTTACATGAAAGATCCCACTAATTTATGTCAAATCTAGCATTCCGTTTACGTACATAAGACAACGCAGGAAATTAAATGTTTCTTTCTATCTGTGTAGAGAAAGATGTTTACGCGCGTTCTTCAAAGCAAGACGTTCTTTGCTTGGATATTTTTCACTATTACTCCCATTCAAGCTATTTTGAAGGCTGGATAACCAACTGCTACATAATCTGCAATTTCCGTCACAATGCTTCATCCTGAAATCAGGAAAGATACTGGGTTTGATAATGGTATTTTTCAAAGTACACAGAGAAAAATAACACACGCGTAAAATTCCCCCTAGTTCAATTCCAAGCCAAAGCAAGCGTTAACATAGAAATTGTTTGCAATCTTGCATACAACATACCTGATTGCAGCGATTTCAAGCGTGAATTAAGATGAAATATCCCATGATGTTCTGCAAAATCTGATATTCCTTTTTTTTTTTTTTTATAAAAAGGGGTTAAATCTCTTGCCAGAAACTTTAAAATCGATGAACAACCGCGTGATTGCGCTTTTTGTTTTTCAATCATATTATTAGTCGATAAAACAGATCTGACAATCCTTAATGCAAACACAATTTGACACAGATAAAAAGAAACATTGATTTTTTTTGTTTAATCTAATCCCATTTCATGTGATTGAAATATTTCATGTGTATTCAAGCCAGGTAACGCCTGCATCTACCCTGTTGTATGAAAGATTGCCAACATTGTTGTATGGCGCATGCAAGATTGCAAACAATTTCGTTGTTTACGCCTCATTTGGCTTGGAATTTAACGAGGGGAAAGTTTACGCACTTTCCCCAATATTAATTATTTTTCCTGTGTGTTACACATCAGATGAGAATTTTCAATTCAATGTTTATGGTTCAGCCAGTTTAATGAATCTTGTATAAGTTTGTATCCTTACATTGAAAATTTAAGTCAGTTTATACTACGACATCGATTATAGGCCTCACAAATCTATTCGTTGTTGCAACGAAATTGATTTATATTACTATGAAGCTACCATCGTATTCCATGCAGAGGACTGAAGAAAGCGTTGGTTCTTGAAGCCTGTGACTTTCGTTGTGGCGCTAGTAAAGATTGTAACATTTAAGCTCGGTTCACAATGGATTATATTTCTTCGCAATATTTCTTCTACCAAACTACTAGTATCAGTTATTTAGATAATACATTATACTACCTGGCTGATAAATAATAAAAATACTATAGTTGAGATAACCACTGCACTAATTACAACACGGAAGATGATTCTCTCGAATCAAATTAACGACAAAACACGACAACTTTCGCCGCGAACATTGTGTTTGCTGCATATAGCCTTCAAGAAAACCAAGCTGTCAAATTAGCACCAAATGCAGAATCAAGTTTTCGGCTTCACGTTTGTTGTTCTTGGATGACAGCCGCTTCAGTCCTGTGATTCCATGCCATTTGCGCAACTGTCAAAATAAAGAAGCATTTGTTGCTAGAGAAAAAGCATTCGTACTTACACTGATAGGCAAAATAAAGTGCCCACCTCATCGTTTTTACAATTCCTCTCATTTACTTGGTTCAAATTTAAGTAAACACAGTGTATTTTTTTTATTATCTTATTTTTTATATTCTTTTTAAGTTTCACTTATGGAATACTGAAGTAAAAGGAGTTTTACTTAAAGAAAAAAAAAATCAATTTGTGTTGAAAAAAAAAAAAATAGTGGCAAAATAAAGTGCCCACTTCATTTAGGCTACAGAAAACATAAATTAAAGTAGAATAAAAGCATTTCAATAATTGATGTGTCCTCCTTTGGCCTTTAGGAACCCCTGCAGGCGCTTCGACATGCTCTCGACCAGGTTCTTTAGGTGCTGTGGATCTAGCTCTTCCCAGGCGTGCTCCAGGGCTTCAAAATAGTTATTTTTATTGGTAACACCAGTTTTGTCAACCCTGGCATCGAGAATCGCCCACAAATTCTCGATGGGATTGAGGTCCGGGCTTTGTGGAGGCCATTCCAGCGGTTTGATCCGACAAGACCGGAAAAAAGACTTGGTCTTCTTGGCAGTATGCTTCGGGTCGCACTTTATTTTGCCTATCAGTGTATACGCAAAAAATGGAACAGATTATTCATGTTGTTAGGAAAGGTCCATTAATTATGTCACGCAGTAAGGGCGATCCATACAAAAAAAATTTAAGGTCCTTTCAAAAAACATGACAAGGGGGGGGGGGGTTATAAAAAGTCATTTTTTGCGTGACGTAATTAATGGACGTTCCCTTACAAACAAAAAAGGAACATCTCTCTGGTGGTTGCATTTGGGATTGTCAGATCTGTTTTATCGACTAGAAATGTAATTGAAAAACAAAAAGCGCCATCACGAGGTTTTAATGTTCCGGACATGAGATTTAGTCCCTTTCTTTTGGGATGAACTGTTATTGAATCCGTGATTTCGACCACGCTTTTATTTACCAATGGTTCCCACCCTAGTAGAAACATGTACACTGTATGAAAGAAACATTAAATTTTCTGCGTTATCCAATGCACATAAAAGTAACGCCAGATTTTGCATAATTTCATCGATGTTTCATATAATTTCATGCCAGATATTGTTGAAATCAGGTCTGTTGTATGAAATATTGCAAACAATTTCGTTGTTTACGCTTGTTTTGTCTTGGAATTGAACGAGGGGAAATTTTACGCGTCTGTTATTCGCTATTTTTTTCTGTGTTTAAGTACAATAGAAGAGGAGTAGCGATTGTCTAGACTTCTCGTTATTCATTTCGTGCATTGTACAAAAAGGTGTAAAGATAGCTTTTCACCGGATGACAAGCAATATGAATGTTTCATAGGATTTAAAAGACATTTCCGAGGCAAATTGCGACTAGGGCAAGCATACAGAATGTAAACAAAGGGGGGATGATATTTGTGATATATGAAATAGAAATCGTATATTTCAAATTTTCAAATACAATCTAGGATACATACAGAGAACAAAACTAGCTTCTGATTCATATAGGGTACGAGACGGGTTTTAAACCGTTTATGCGTCACTTGAGACATTTGATAAAGCTTTATGTGTACTGTAAATAGATCTGCAAATATTCGGACGTTAATTCCTGTGCTTATTACTTATCTATCGGTATTCTCCATCAAAAACGAATATTTGACTAAAAAAAAATTCATAGTGATGGAATAAAGTTCCCAATTGCAGCGACTTATTAAAAGCATGCAGATTGCTTTCCGAACAAGAAAATGTTTTTTTCAGCTCCTCAATTCGTACATAAATTAATAATGTTGTATGAGTATGTGGTCGTGAATGTGTTAGAAAGACAGAATGAAATAGGCCAGTTCACGATTTGCTGCACGGCCATCCGTTTCAACTCATTTTTGAGTAGTTTTAGAATCACTTTCGTCAAAAGTGGAGTTACTCATATTTGAGTAAATGTTACTGGCATTGAACAGGGGGTAAGTCACTCGGCCACCTTGTGTTAACACCTTCAAAAACACAATCCGCCACCCTTCAAACACACTCACCCCCACATGAGAGATAAATTAATTTCTAGCAACACTTACACGAATCGCATGTTTGTTTTCTCACTGTTTTGTTTCCCTCTCGCTTGCACTAATGTGATTTATATGATGCATAAGTGTGCGTGTTTAAACGTCAAAAGCGTCCATGGTTGCCAATAAGCATTAAGAATTTTCGATTGTAGTACTGACAGATAAGAAGAAACACAGAAACACCTTTCGACACACTGAAACACAAACACAACGAGTCAGAAAGACTTACCCTGAATCAGAAGGATGTTTTTGATTTTTTGACTTGTCAATGCCAGTAACATTTACTCAAATTTGAGTGGCTCCACTGTTAACGAAAGTGAGTCAAAAACGACTCAAAACTGAGTTAAAACGGCTGGCCATGTGCTATCGGCAATTTCCTTAGCCCCTTCTTTCATTGTCCCCATCAGCTCTCGAAAACAATCAACCAAAACACGCTCGACTACTAGCAGGTTATGAGACAGACGTACACGACCATACTTTTAGACTGTTATTGATCTTTAGTTTGGCAATGTGTATTTCTTATTTCATTACTCTCACGGAAATGTTAGACAAAGCGACTGTTGACGACAAACATGATGCTTCCTTTAAAAAAGAGGAAACGTTAGAGACAGCAAGCTTCTCAATACAATACCGGTGCGCTGTAGCGGTTAACAAAGAAGGCAGGAAAAATGAGCACACTCAAACGCAACTGTGGTGACATATTTGCCGCTCAACAGCGAAAGATTATCTATCGTTGAGTACTGTTGGACAGCTCTGAAACATATTTTTTCATTGCTTATGATAGGGCCAGATAATGTATAATATAATCATAAGTATAGATCAACTTTAAAAAACTGGAAAAACTTTAAATCAATAGTGACTTCAGATCATCTAAATATTAAATAAATTTTAACTCAATGTTCAACATCACAATCTGACAACAAGCCTAGATGTGTGTGAGAGAGAAAGAGCAATGAAGACATTCTCTCCGGTACACGCGATCAAATGCAAAATACGCAAAGGCAAAGCGAACTTCTTCAGCAGGTAGGAAGCTGATGGTTTTCTAGATGATGTATTTTAAATCTTCAAAATTACAGTAAGTAATTGGTAATAAATCATAATTTATGAATTGAAACATTAGCTATATAGAGTTTATGTTCGTATCATTAAATGTGAACTGAGATGGAAAATGTAGGAGTTCTAGAGCTACTTCCTTATAACTGATGAAAACAGTGACCCTTGATTAAGTCGTTCCCTACCCTATAATACTGATGGAAATTTGTTCGTTTTTCATTGAAATTTGCTCATTTTTAATATTCGACTTTGATTGTTAGCCTCACAAGTACTGGAAAAAAAAGTATATACTACTTGCCTTCTTTTGACATTTTCATAGATTTTGCTTCCTACTTTTTGCCGTTGTTTTGATAATTTTGCCAGTATCGCCTTTTACTATACGCAAAGTTTATGTTTTGATTCAAATTACGCCTTTCACTTTATCAACAATCAATAAATCTCAAAGTAAATTGTTTTGACAATAAAAAAAACACTACGCCCTTTGCGAAAACAATACTTAAGGAATGAAGTCAAAGCCCAATCACGACAAAAAGATCAAAACTTATTATTTAGAGGTAATAATTATGCATTGCATTGAAAAAACTATTTGTTTACATTTTGCATATCCGCCCTTATCGCAAATTGCTTCGGATTTGTTCTACGTATAAATCCATGTTTACGGTACGAGTGAAAGCGCATTTGTGAAACCATATTTTCAGTGTAGGTACAGCTGTCTGCCGAGTCCCTTTTTTGAATTATTATAATATCTTTCCGATGGTGGCTCTTAGTGTTTTCCATCAGGGTGACGCTTATGTGGATCACTTAAGCGATAACGCATGATTGAAATCGTTCTAGGAGTTCATGGTTTGCAACCTGAGTTCGTATCTGTTTTGCGACTAGAACTCTTTCTGGGTAACGCTTTTTGAGGGCTTGTAAGTCAATTTCTTCAGGAGAAGGCGATTATTTCAATTGAAATGCACATGTCTTTGCATCCCGGAATGTAAAAATGGCACAGGCATTGTAAACTGTCAATCAATAACTGTGGAAGAACATCCAGAACACTGAGTTGATGGTGGGCAATAAGCTGATTTGCGATAATCAATGCTTGAAAAGTCAAGTAAGATTGAACGCTTTTGCCTTCTTGTTAGTTCGAACGCCTTTTCGATATGCGTGTCAACAGTCTGAAATCTTTTCTGATTTCGAACTGCATTTTTGACAATCTTTGCTGAGTCTCTCAAAGTTTTGTCAAACTTTTGGGGAAAATTGTCCTTGATTTGGTCATTCGTCTCAAAAGTGATCGCCTTGAACTGCAGATATCTCCATACCTGTCCTGGTTTGCTCAAGTTAGGTGCCTTACATCTGAAGCGTTATTAACCCGTTCTTGAACATCGTTAATCAAATTGATACTCATAAACAAGTAGTTCATTGCTAATAGCAGCTTGTGCTCTGGCCCATATTTGTCTTATCAGGACAAGTTACTGGTGCGGTAATGCAATTGATTGAAATTTCTTATGGCCGCAACATGTATCGCTGATGAAAACTTTTCGAACTCAGCAGATCTGTACTGTTACATTACCAAGACTTTTCTTAAGCTTATCTTTGTTGAAAAATAATAATTGAAATGTAAGATTGAGATTGAATTGTGAATTCATAGCTTCGGTCCACCCACGCGTAACATTCCCCTAGCAAAGGAAAATAACTATATCATATAAGTAACAAATCATCCCAGATATCGTATTGATATCTGCTGTTAACACATGACAAATTTAGTAATCACCATTGGCAATTTTTTTAAATTATATTCTATCATTTTTGACATACATTTTGTACGAACGTTCCCAGTTAAATGAAAAACTATGACCATGATATTTATTTGATTTAATGATTTTTTTTTCAGATATTAGCTTGAGAATTTGATTTCAAATTGCTAACATAATTTGAAACTATTTCAGTAAATTTGCTCACAATACTGGATTTGTTATCAAGATGTTCGCAGTAACAACAAAATATGCTATAATTATGATATTGAACGAGTGTTTTTTTTTTGTTATTTTTTCTGTTATTTTGGCTCTTTAATCGGCCTCAATGATAACATTTTCAGTGATTAAAAAATGATAACCTTGTATCAGAACCTGTTATCAATTTGGTGTAATCCTTTGTTCGGGTCCGAACTTCAAGCAGGGCAATATATCCCATGCTTATTTTGAGTGTTGAATCTCAAAAAAGCATTAAGAACAATAATATTGGGATTTTCGAGGGCTATACCTGCTAACATTCTAGAAAGTATTTACAAGATATTCTATTTTTGAACAGTTTCAGACAATCGAGTGTGCTCCTCTCAAAGGTCAAACCTGTCTGATGGCGAGAGGGCTTATCTTATGCTATAGACCTATCTGTGAAACCAAGAATTAGACAAGCAGTGGAAGTATCACATATTCTGCTGTCACGTCGCAGGACGTTTATACTAATGCACAAAGGCATTAAATTGTGATACTGGCGAGATATGCCGCACTTCACTTATAGGCTTCTTATTTTCCTCAGATTCTTTCGCGAATATATCATTTTTCATCGTCGAAGAATACTAAAAAAATAGGTATTTGGAAATACTTCCTTTTCCGCCCCACAGATACTCATAGTCATAACCCAATAAACTTCAATATCAAATGCCACTTGTTCAAACAAATTTTGAGAAGTTTTTCAACTTTCTAGAAGAAGAATCTGATCAATTTCTCCAAATTTGGTTGAACAGTTATTCAGCATTGATGTTTGTTGAAATAATTCACGGCTACATCTGATCACCGAAATAACCTGGCTATAGACCTCTTACGACTATATATATGGTCTTTATTTATACATTACTTAGTTATTTTTTGTACGGTTTATTCTTCAATAGAGGCCGCACTACATCAAACGATACACAACATAATATGCAAATTATATGTACACTCTTAAAAATTTTGTAAATTTAAATCCAATTGGATGCACATAAAAGGAGCGGCCCGTGAGACGAAAATTTGCACCTGCTCTAAAAATTACAAGACTATCAAACATGGGAATGATAACATAAAATAAGTTGAGAAACGCAATATGGCATTTGCAAATTGCTGCTACGGTAAATGCAAATTGAAATGCTTCTTGATGCCAGTTTTGATAGCAAGGATTTAGTTCAAATTACCGTCAGAAAAATTCAAGATGCGGTAATAAAATTTGATAAATAAAAAGGACCCAATGTTATGGATTGTTGTGGTAAAAATAAACTCTATCTGACTCTGTAGGATTCATTCTGTAGGACAAAACATTCCCTTTCTTTTTCTTATACTTCAATTTTTCCTCTCAAGAGCACGCCTGTTACTATCTAGGATAACATTTTACGTTACGAACTTCGATTTTTGATGCATTTTATGTAGCATGAAACAATTGTTTTGATATCTATCAAAGAAGAGAGTGAATTAACACTTGTGACTTGTCTTGAAGCGTGGAACCGACTGCGTTAAAAATATGTCGGATGTGATAATAACACCAAAGACAACGATCATGTAAATTTAAGACTTTTAACTCTCAATATTAAATCAAGAGGCTAATTTTCAACGCTTTACGGATCTAGATTTGAGATTATCAAATATATTCTAGAAGCTGTTGTAATTGTAGCATTCTGAACGTGAATTTGAGCTCTTCAATACCCCCCGTATTTATTATTTTGGGTTTCGAAATTGGGTGTGATAATACATCAAATAAAGTTTTCAATTTAGCTTTATTTATGTTTAAGTTTCAACGTATTTACGGTAACAAGGATTACATCCCAAATCCCAATCTATCGTGTGAAATGTGGCTCGCAAAGTTGGGAAGTCAAAATCATACGTACAAAAAGTGTGGCAGAGGCATGAACTGAAGGCAAAAAAGGTGCCCAATCATAATAATTAACCAAATTTCAGTGCAAAAAGTCATCCTAAGGAGCATTATACCAATTCATTGCAAATATATTCTTGTATCATAATGGACGACGAAATATACGTACATGAAGACTTCATACAGCTTCCGGGTTCGGCTGTTTATACTGCAATGCAAAGCAACGGCATTGCCGAGCATTTCCGGACAAAAAGGTGTCCAAATTCTCGAAAAAGTATTTGATTTGGCAGGCCATATGTTGTTGTGGTCGAAAATCTAAAAGTTTTGTCACTACCGGCACTATCAATAAGGATGTGTACGAGAAAGAATGTCTGCAAAAGCGGCATTTAAATGGTTGATAAATGCAAGCAGTGCCACTTGTGAGGCGCGTCTTTTCAGGTTTTGCATGATTTTTGACGCCTACGTTCTAACGAAGTCTGCTAATTTTATCAAACATTATACTCAATAGATGGCAGTAGTCTTCATGCTAAAATGCTCTTAAATGAAATTTTCAAGGTGTTATTGTCTGTGGCAAACTGAAAATCTAACGAATATGATGTTGATTCCGAATCGAAGACTACAATTCAGTATAATTAAAATTTATCCAAGAAAATATTCCCGTTTCATTTTACATGCGTCATGCTGTAGATCTACAACAGTGTGATTTGATTAGTTTTGTCATGAAGGTGTACGTTTGATGCAAATAAATTCTAGATTCTTATGGCCGCCTAATGAATTTGTCATTTGTCATCCTCCATGGGCTTGAAGTTTTTCAGCTAGGACATGTTTGTTAACGTCTGAAATCTTGTTTGCATATTATGTTTTATAAATGTATCATCAAAAGTCTTACGTATTTTAAGAAACAAAAATATGCGAGAAAGGCAAAACGTCATCAAAACTAGTCAAGTATTTTTGGTTAGCGTCGTATTGGACGGAAAAAGACAATTTAAGAGCTTTGCTTTAGTCGAATGTGTATCCAATATATATATATATATATATATATATATATATATATATATATATATATATATATATATATATATATATATATATATATATATATATATATATATATATATATATATATATATATATATATATATATATATATATATAATAATATATATATATATATATATATATATATATATATATATATATATATATATATATATATATATATATATATATATATATATATATATATATATAGTCTCATACTCGTTTGCCACAAGAACCTAGTTCAGTTTTACTAGTATAAAATATTGAAAATTTCAGTTACCAATTGCTTACATGATCGAACAATAGGATTGATGAAATTTGTTTCTACTATCAAACGACCAATTATTTGCTTTAGCAAATGCTTTTCATTTAAATCAATAGGGTTTAAGAGGATTCTGGCTATTCCACATTTCATTTGTCGAAATGGTCGAATGGTAAGAACATCGGCCTAGTAAGCTTGGAGTCCATAGTATGTACCTGGTCCATGAAAGCCTTTTCGTTGCCAACGAAAATTTGTTTGAATAAAGTTTAAAACTTTTTTGTTTATGACAATTGTCTGACCTAAATTATGTTTCATATGCTCCACCTTCTGCGCTATTTAAATTCTACAGTAGTACCCGAAAAGGTTTACCATCATCAGTATGGCAACATAATTATTTGTCACAATTAAGCAAAAATTCAGGTAATCAAATATTTCGTGGTATTCAGAAAGCATTAAACAACATTTCTTTCATTTCTGTATCAACCAAATGAAGATCATATGTAATACATACGTATGCTTGTAGCATTTTTCTCTTATATAAATATATTCATAACTATCCCAAGCAACACAAAACTATCATAATTGGTTGCAACTACTTGATCGTTACTTAATTGGGTCACATTGAAGTTTACTTCAATTTTACTTTAATTTTACTTTACAGTTTCCTTTAATATTACTGATATGCAACATGTGTGCTACTAGGGATATGAATTTTATTAAATTATATTTCATGATCGTACTGGAGCATAGAAGGGACCATCAGGGCACCCGATTGAAGAAGATTTTATGCGTAGAGTGGGAATACCAACTCCCCATTGCTTGCGGATTTCTCCCCACCTGATAAGGCATCCTCATGTTAGATAACTCACATCATTGACCAACTATTCAGTCTAGACAAACAAAAAGCTAAACACTACTAATAAAAAATATTAGGGGCGTGGCACACAAAACTATAAATTATTTAATGATTTTTTTCAGAGCCTTAAGACATATAACGAAACGAGGTCATTAATACTTCTCGTACCTGGTTCTTTGAAAGATATAACAAAAAATAATATATCCCTTCTGGAAATTTTACGAGGTATATACAACTTGGATGCCTTAAAGTGGGCTGAATCAGAGTTTTTTTTTATGAGATGGCTTACCACCTATATTTCTCAAATCCCTCTCCAAAAACATAGCTATACCGTTATATTTGCTCATCACTAGACTCCTGCTCTATGCCAAATAGAAGGAATCTTTCTTAACTCCGACCTTAAAAGTAAGAGAAAATCTGATTTAAAAATTTCATGGTATAGCAATATTATTTTGCATTCCTACGTTATTCGAGTCCTTAATTAATGGCAATATTTTTACTCAGGTTATGACCTCAATAATTAGCAGGCAAAATTGTTTTGTTGAAAGACAATCAACAGCTACTAATTTGAAGCAATTTGTTACATTTTCTTCAAACGTTATAGCCGAAGGGAATTATATAGAAGCGCATTATACTTATTTCCCAAGTAACACACCTTGTTATGTAATGATCAAAAATCCATCTTTAAGACATGATCTTAGGTATTTTTCTAGTACACATAACTTAGTTTTGGTATCTTATATGACCAAAACAGCGCAATAAATCGATCTATTTGAAACATCTCTAAGGTCACACAAGAAGTTTTTAGATACAGATTTAGGACTAATAATATGTTTTTAAGATGTATTGAATAACATGCATTGGACATGATGATGTTTAATCCTGTTAGTTTCTAGCATCATACTAACAAAAAGGTTATTATCAAGTAATTTCAAAGTAAAAACAATTGCAGAAGTACTTGAACATGACATGCTTGTTTGAGAAATGTCAAACGAACAGAAGTCAACAAAGATTGTTATGATTGAGAAAATATGTTTGTTTATGAGGAGAATATTCACAACTCATAGTAAAAAATGACAATCGTTTTTGACCAAATCAATTATTTGATAAATATTAGAAATCTAAAGATTATTAATGCTCGGAACGAATAACAAAATATAATATGCGAAGTAACTTTTGTTGTGCAACTTTTGGATTTACTCCTGCAGAATTTATGCGCCGTTCTGAAGATTAAAAAACAACAGAAAATTCTCTTATGTTTTGCAAGTTTGCAGCATCACTGTTGGAATCATAAAAAATCGTCATGGTGGATTAGACACATGGTCTACACTGTCGTTTAAAATTATTTTTAAAACACAAAAAAATGTCTAGATTATCGATCCATTTTCTTTCTTACACATCTTACACAAATTTTTAGAGATAACTGTAATCAAAATTTCAACCGGCAGTGTAATTTTGTACATAGCTATGACGTGACGTTGAAATTGAGTCCAAAATACATCTTAAGAGCAGTCTAATAACATACTCGTGATGGTCCATTGCAAATTATTTGAGTTAGTTATTATAATATCATAATAACCAAATTATGACATCTTCTTAGAAAAATGTCATTTGGCTCCATTAATTTGAGAGAAAATGACGTTTCTTGTCGTCCGTCACAATGATTCAACTGCTGATGGGGATTGTTATTGCATGCTATAGTTCCGAAAAATATGTTTATTTTTTTCTTGTAGTTAGACCAATTCTGTATCTATTTCTTAACAAGATATCTTGCAAATGGGCTACGTCTGCTTTTTAATCGTTAGGAAAAATTTATAAAAAGTAACGGGAATTCATAAACATATTCAGCATTTTCATAACAAACATAACTGTCAAATTCGGTCTGTGTCTACATCTGCTAGTTTGACACTTGTTGGATTAAATTATTGTGTTCATGAAATTCTGCATTTACTTTTCAATAACTTAATTATAACGTATTGGTTTTTGTGATGCTATAAACTACCAAGATAAGACATCGTCTTGTCAAAAGCATGCTATGCAGTGCATCTTTAAAACTTCTTACGCAACCTAAAAGATGTTATAAAAAAATCAGTTAATTGCGCTGTTTTGGTCATATATGAGTCGAAAATGAAGTCATACGTTCTAAAAAAATACATGAGTGATATGATAGGCCAATGTTTTGCGATAACATCCTCTCAGCTTCTTCATTACAAAAGATGTTTTTCATTTCATTTTTTAATACTCTTGTATAACATAATTTCAAGATAACTGACCAAAGAGATGTCTTTGGTGTTACTTGGGTTTAGTAAGTATTTGACAAAGTTAACAACTCTTGTATTTCAAATATTCCTAGTTAGGGTTAAATCCTAAGTTACAGGTAACGAGTTATACTTGACAAAAAGATTGCAACGAGTAATATTTGGAGGAAATTTGTCTAAACTTGTTGACGTGAATTTTGAAACTCTTTCAGGTTGTTTTTTTACATGCAGGTAATATAAAAGTTTTCTTGGAAATTAGTATCACAATTGATTTCAAAGTATTCCAACTTCCACATACTTGATTACAAAAATCACAAGTCCATCGCATTCCAGGTCTGGAACTATCATTATCCTACATGTTACATGCACAAATTTATTGAAACCTTGTAAATAGACATTTAATGATCAATCATTTCCGATAAATCTGTACACTCATATATAAATCCCCACTACATCAGCTTGGTACTGTTTTCGAGCACCATCGAGTGCGTAAATACGAGTTCCTATTGAACCAATACTACACTGTCTCGATAAATAATAATCTGGCGCCCCCAACGCAACACGCTGATCCCCATCAGTGTCATCGACATTCAGCAAACGACCTGGTTCTATAAAGTTAACTGGTTGATATTGAATTTGAAATTCTAATACCTCCTGCCTGGCCAGAAAACACCAACCACCTCCTGACAAACCTCCGTGTCCACGATGGTGACAGGAACCGGTCTCGAGATGACTCCAATCAACGCCGTCTCAAAACACGCGAGCTTTACCGTACGCACGGCCACCTTGCCTTGAGGTATGCTCGAATGGATCGGTCCACCCATGGACCTGCCTCCAATAGCGAGGGATGCTTTAATCGATTTAAATTCCAGAAATAATTAAACTTAAGTGCTTGGGGAAAATATCTACGAAACAAGTGCTGATCTTCAGTCTTAATACAAGCACATCATGAATGGTTTCAGAACCGAATGCGATATTGATCATCCATAGCAGTGGCGTTGAGTCGCCGTGCCAAGCAATGTAAACCAACTGCGATGATGTAACGGCAGTGACAGTAACAAGTGACTCCAGTGTTAATGAACAAACCAGATTTCGTTCATTGCATTGCGTGCCCTCGCGTTGCGTTTTCCCATACCTACTAATGCGATTGATTGGTCTAATACCTACATACGTGTGTCTTCGGTAGAACGCAAAGTATAATTGTACCTATATCTATACTGAAGCATAGAATTGTACAGTTGCATCATGAAATGTATCCAGCATTCTTGAGCCGAGGGCTGTGGCTGACAAGATGTCTGGCTGCTTATTAAGAAGGCTTCAATTATAGAACATTGGCGTTCATGTGGAGATGGCATCACATAAGTATAGTATTTGCCTGATGAGTGGGTAGATCCGGGGCTATCACAGGTTTCAAGCTCCGGAAAAGGTTCTTATTTGTGTAAATAGGTACAGTTTATCAATACAAAAAATCGTCTAAAAATAGGAGAACTTCATTGGTTTTTAGTACGTATCTTTTAGAACTTAAAATTTGTTAAAAAATGTTATCATATGCCAAAAAGTGATCGATAGCCGAATTTCCATCAATAATCCCATTACAACCCAGGGAACCAATAAGCAGTTTCAAAGCGTCTTTACGGCAGCCTATCAAGCATTCAAGTCACCGTAAATGCAACATAAATGCCACTTTCGTCCCAATATACGGCTGCTTTACTGCAATTCTATGAATATGCTTCATTAATGCTATTTTGCATTCGAAATGATTATTACAAGTTACAAGCATTTCAATAGCATTTAGATATGCAGCTTTACAACCGATAGCTTTCAAGATGCTGATATAATGCTAATATAATGCTTATAGCATCTGAAATGCAGATTTAGGGTTGATTTACTGCATAGGCTAATGCTTATTAGTTACCTGGGAAAACTATGTTGTTTATGTTTTATAATGGTGCGTAACCATCGGAGAGCCGACCATTCTCGGAAGTACACCGGGGTGTTCGGATCAGATTTGAATGGATTCTTCGAAAAAATTAAGATCTATTTAAGGAAGCAGGGTCGAAACGTCCCTGCTTTCGTCGATAACAAATCATATCGGGACTGGGTAACTCGGTTCCTTCGTGACCAGCAGGAGTTAAGCAAATGGAATGCGCAAAACATCAGGTTGTGTCTAGCAGGGGTAACACGTGGAACAATCAGGTAATACATAGACTACTTGAATGTTTGGGAGATCCTGCTTCCACCATATTCAATCATCATGAGACAAATCTGTCGGCCATCCATATGTGCGAGTGGTTTGAAATACTTTGATAACGTGAGGAAGTCGTCGGTAGTACTTTGGAAAAAATGAGGCAGCAAGTCGGTTGCATCCGTGATGTTTTACGGCGGTACGAACGGAGAACTGTTGCCAACATACGTGGTGTTTAAGGCAGATCATCTATGGAACTCTGGGACGCTTAGTGGACTTAGAGGAAAGCTTTACAATCAAAGTGCTTCTGGCTGGTAAGACGACGAGATTTTTGAAGATTGACGGACCAATTGTACTGATCGAAGGCAATTTGACCTCCCTAACATTTGCATTCAATAAAATGGACAAAAATTGCCGATTTTTCATGGGTTTACCTTCACCTGTACTGATGAAACTACCCATGCAGCATCAGTCATAGTAACTCATGAGTCAGCAGACAACATTTGACAGCTCTATCAGTCGGACTCTAACCGTGATGGCAAAAACAGTGAAGCAACTCCGTTCAGAAGTGTTCGCGTTCAAAGAACGACACCCGCCGCGTCAAAAACGGACATCGTGTGGCACTTTGTGGACGCCTGATACAACCGTTCCGGCATCTACAACATCTTGGCACTAATAGACAACAATCAGAGCATAAAAAAGCCAGGTTCCGGACGGCCAACGACCCTGAGCGACAAGTAGCTCCAAATGATGCTGAATAGGAAGACCGAGGGAAAAGTGACTACATCGCCGCGTGTGCTTGGCCGGGAGATCGGTTCAACCGGCCAAATAGTTCAACCTGGCAAACTTGAACATACATGTTAGGATGCGGAAGTCGCATCCACTGGTTTCAGAGCTGCAGACAATGACGCAGCGACAGCGGCCGAATAAGATGGTCAACTTGATTTTCCCGGCGAATCGCGACTTGGTGGTGGTGATGGACGACGAGACCTCCCAAGTAGCATTGCCAAAACTATCCAGCTTTATTAAGTTTTATTAAAGGTTTATGAACGACACTGGAAATCAATTTATCGGTATTATGGTACCAAGAGGTGCCATTAGGTTCTGTATTTTAGACAGGCTTATGAGAACCTACACAGCTTTTTTACAACAATCTTGAAACATTGTCTTTTGAAATTCCTTTTACTCCTATCAAAGGTTTTATTTTGACTTTCAGAACTCGTAAAATGCTGTTTTGAAATGCCGTTTTAGGACTCATTCATATAATCTTATTATGGTCAGTTGAAAAAGCTTTTTAGAACCATTTGCCGCCAGTAAATGCATTAAACGGCAAATTGGCATTGAGGGAAGTTCATCATTTGACCAAATAGTTTTATAAATACACCAAATATTAAATGTAATGCCAATGAACTGTAGATCGGAGACTAATTTGGGCATTCTTTAGGATAACCTGATTGAATTCCATCATTTCTCAGTAAATTTATGATATTTTTTATCGGATATATTTGTTTCAATAATGTTTTTATTGTTGTAAATTCGCATAATTTCCGAGGCACATTCATTTTCAGCTTTTATCGTGCCAATATTCACCATAAAATTAAATGCGCATATGGTTTGGAGCATGATACGCAATATAAAACTCAATTTGTTTTGGATATTTTATTATTTATCGCGTAATAAAATAGACAGCAAATACTGAAAACCCAGCATTTTGAAGAAAAAAAATTGCTTAAACACTTAAATACAAATATAGCAAGTTTTTTTTAATATATTTTGTTTAAATGTTTCAAGAAAAAAATATAAAAATGAATAGAAACTTTGGTCCCGCGACGATGAAAACCATTAAAAAAAAATAGTGGTATCATCTAATTTGTACGTATCATTAACCATTTATGGTTGGTTAAAATGTTAATAAAATAGCTCTATAATTTTGCTTCGGACCCGTCCCTTCTTATGAATTTTGTTCCTAGCCGGTCTTGCATGACTGTGTCTCCAACACTACAAACAAGCGGACTGCGGCGGGTTGACAAAGCTCTGTTCGAACCACCAGCTGGGAGCTCGTGTCGAAAACAGAAATCATGTCGGTTCATCTCAAGTGCTGTATACCTACGTTGATAGTGTAGCCCTGAATGAGGTAAAAAAATACAGTACGAAGCGAAATTCTACAGAGAGGGCGAGCTTCAGTAAAAATCAGACACCGGCAACAAAGAAAAATAATTTACAGCTGAGGGGTGTGGCTATTTCCGTATTCATCATGGAATGAAACTAAATGAACTAAAAAGAAAAAGACAATTTGTAACACTTGTTACCCGTTTTTGAAGACCCGAATAGGGGAAACATATGTTTAACCAGTTCATACGGAGATTTGTATGAAAGTAAGAGTATGTCATTTTTAAATAAAAAAATTGAACTACTTATACTTATAGAACTTAGTTGCGATTTCCGTGCAGAGATTTTAGGTTTTTCTGATGAAATGGTTTATTAATAAAGTCATTGTATTCAGTTGAACGAGAGTTATTAGCGTTTAAAAACCTTTCACTTTCGCGAAACGCTCTCATTTTTCAAAATTTTGAAATGACACCCGGTGTAGAAACGAGAAACTTAGAACCCGGTATAGAAACGAGAAACTGTTAAGAGAATGTCTTTATAGCAAATATCGTAATTTAAGAGTATATTTATTTTTTTTCCTTAGAAGTATAGTCAATAGTCTTTCATTTTCAACCAAAACATAAAACCACCCTTTTTTGGTTAAACCCCGATTAAATGGCTCAAATCCTACTAAACGTAGTATTGAGTTTATAATGTTATCAAACAACAATGAATGTTCGGCTCCGTAAAGTTTGTACAATTAGTCTCACTATAATGAACTAGATTAAAAACATGATATTGCTTTAAATGAATTTAATACCTAATGGATCAAAAATTATAAATTTTTGAAAAAATGCGTTTAAAAAAGGGATTATTTCGCAGAAATGGTCACCATTATGACGAAGTAAAAAAAAAAACACGCCTTATAGTTTAAATAAGGCACAAAACTGTCAAGATTTATGAAATTCTGAGTGATCATATATCTCTTTTCTATGAAATTGTTGTTTAGTTTCGAAATGTGTGGCGAACTACGTAAAATATTATGATATTTGCAGTCTTACACTGCAAGCGTTTGCCGTGGGGCAAGGTTGTTTGCCTGAATCAGTCTTCAGTTAAGGATATTGAAGTAATTTTTTTTTGTTTTCAAATGTTGTGTTGCACACAGGATTATGTGCTTTCCAGCTGAATTGTACACACTCCGTTTTGTAGCATACATGGCAGAGGAACCCTCTCTTTGGTTTATTCTTGTACACAGCTTCTGGTTTTACTCAATTTCTTTCTCTCGTCATACTCTGACTGACAGGGTGCGGTAGAAAATAATGCAAAAATTTGGCTATATCTTTCAAACCCCATTTTTAACTAATTCAAGCAATAATATCAATATTTTCGAGTGCAGTTATCTTTATAAAGATCTTTAAAACAAATTTGTTCAATGTGTCCTCCATTTTTATTTATAACATCCTCGAGCCGACGCCGGAAGCCAGAGCATGCCTTTCGGACGTAGTCCTCCGACATTGACTGCAATGTGGTTGACTTCAGGGTTTTCATACTAGGGTGTTATGTTTTGCAGGCTCGTGCTTCAACATATGCCCAAATCGAATAATCCAACGGATTAAGATCCTTCGGCCAAAACTTCATGTTATCTTTCAACCATTGTTGGGTTCGATTGGACGTGTGACACGGCACTCCATCCTGCTGTTGGACAACGTTTTGGTCCTCAGAGAAGTTGGCCTTCACCTTGTCCTTTAAAACACCGATATACACTTCGGTATTGATTTTAACTCCAGCATCAATGAAAAAAGGCGGCATTTTCAAACCGTTGGACGCCACCAAGCCAAACATCATGACACCAGCCGGATGTTTGGTTTGAAATTTGAATTTCACTTTTTCCGGAACATTCTCCATTTTCTGCGGTGAAATGAACTGGTCCGTGCGGCTGTTGGCCACAGCATCGATGCTGAAAAGCTTTTCGTCGGAGAACAGGATTATCATTTTTTTTCCTTCTTCAACAAGAAAAGCAATCTCTTGGAACGAGTCACTCGTAGTTCCTTGACCCGGTCCGTAATCAAGTGGCGTTTCACTCTGGCTCTGGAAGATGCATGCAGGTCTTCTTTGATGATTCTCCGCATGGATTTCTCCGAAATATTGGCTTCCTTTGCAAGTTTTCTTATGGAACGCACCGGGTTGCGAGCAATTTTTGCACGGACCGATTTGATCACGTTCGGCGTGCGTGCAAAGCGCGGACGTCCGCTTCCCGGCTTGCACTGCTTCGGAACATCCTGCAAGGACTTTTTTATGCGGTGAGCTGTTGCCAAATGGCACCCTACCACATTGGCAATCTGTTTCGGCTTCTTATTGGCGAGCAACAAACTGGTGATCACTTCTTTCGCCAACATTTTGACGAATTTGCAATAAAACAAATAGAATGTTTGGATACAGCACTTGAAAGCAAACATAAAAAAATACACTTTCGACAGAAATTAGTCACTTGATACATGAATTAACCCAATACTCAAGTTTGAACATTTTCGCATTATTTTCTGCCGCACCCTGTAGAGATATCGACGAGAAAGGCCACACAGTGGGATTGCCCTTTGCTCAAGTTTCAATACTTCTATTCAATTTTCAACCTACCGTACACTGAAGGAACTTTCAACACTTTTTCTTCATATCTTTCATTCTAGCAAACATTACTGACCATTCTTGGTGCCTCATGGTGATGAGCGTAAATGTATGTGTTATTTTCGAAATCCAACTGGAAAAGATGTTCTCACAAGATTACAATCTTGTGCGCATCGGGGGCTAGCTCGTAAATTTTGTCTTCCTGCAATTTTGTCTTCTAAACGATAGAGTGGCCAGTAGTAGTAAAACTGAGCTCTGGTTTGTCGATCATCTTTTCCGGAAAATCGAAATTGTGTGTTCTCCTGTTTTGCATAAAGACGTGTTGAGTACGAAAAAACAAGCTTTGCTGTTCGCTGAAAATTATCGCAGTCAGTACAAGGAAAGCTTTCCACAGCGAAAACACTAATCTATGCACTGCCAAACAAGTTTGATTTGAAGAGGTATGTGTGCATTTTTCAGAACCATCAGTTAACCTTTTGCTGAAATGATTTGATCGTCGGAGGGCATTACGTTGTTTGTGGTAAATAGCAGCCATAACGAATCCAAGCCAGATTAGATCAATATGTACTTTTCCACAAAATTTATCTCCTTCATATTAACCGATTGGTATGCACATTTGGGATATCCTGTGAATCCCAAAAATCAAGTCACCTTTCTTGTTGCACACAGAAAAAAAAGCATTCCTGAAAAAAAACGGAGCGTGAACTAGTTCACGATTCAGGATTTTTTCCTTTGAATGTTTTTTTTTTCATGAAAACTTGATTCAACACACTGTGTATTTTTGCTTGTTCTCGATATCATCCGTTTACGGATCTGGGCACGGTTTTTTTTCCGTGCAGCACTCAGAATCAGAATTGAAGATGAAACGCAAACGTAAATAGGCTACGAAGAGTCACTTCAATCGCCAAAGAAATGCTGTATTCTAAGGTAAAAACTTTTCTTGGTGCTACGCGTGGAACCAACAAACATCAATATCGAACAACCCCTTGTTTAAACAAATTTGGAGAAGTTGATCAGCTTTCTTGAAGAAAAAGACTTAGTTTTAGTTGGAAGTTTGATGTGATAGAGTTGTGTTCGTGACAGCATTAGTGCTACACAGTTGTGATTTATTTTAGCCCGATAGTGCATGAAGAGTTTTTTTTTCCAGTTCCAAACATTCATTACTGTTCTTGCGAGTTGTTCAAAATCGTCTGTCCACGTTTAAAAAGTGGAATCTTTGAACCGTTCTTTGAGAAAACAAAAACAAAAATTAGTATCGATTTTATTAACAGCAATTCTATGCAACTATGCGTGTGTGTTGACGGCAGCAACTGGCTGATTCAAAATGTTGATTCTGTAAAATCTCAAATAAAAAAAGCGTACCTGATTTTGAAAACACACACAAAAAAAGCGTTCTCAAAAATGCAAACGGACCGTGAACTAGTTCACATTTTCATAATTTTTCCCTCTGAACGTTATTTAGTTTGTGATTCAGTTCACAAAGTATTTTTGCTTGTTCTTGAGTTCATGACTGAAGTTCACGAATCTGAGGATTTTTTTTCGTGCAATGAGGAGAGCAAAGATTCTAATGTAAAGTACTCAAAACTTTTAGCACACCCACAAAAATTAGCATAACCATCATGATAGCGAATTTGTTTTCCTTGTATTGGTCCTAGTCCTAGTTTGCGTGAAAATGCTAAGAGTTATAAGAATTAAACGTTTGAATCTTTCTACCCCTCTTTGTTCACAAAATCGGATACGTCGTTCTGAATAAGTTATCGAGAAATGTGGTTCAAAAAAACATAGTTAAAAATGATAGTATATTTTATAATTGTTGTGCATAAAAGAATTCTATCTCACACAATCTTTGAAGAGCCATTTGATATTCTGGGAAAATTTAACAAAATATTTAATTTCGTTGGTTGAACTATGAAATATTTTCAAGAAGTGTATAACACAACGTTAGGAACATTCACACGCAACAAAAAGAACACTAGTTCAACTATAGAAAAAACTGAATATTAGATTTTGTTTAGCATTTCATGCACCAAGGGTACATTTTATAAGACTTTTAAGGCCAAAACTAACGAGCCTTTGAACTTCTAAAAACGAAGTACGATTGATGTTCAAAACAAGTTACCAACCATGCGAAAAACGTGAATTATACTTTCTTAGCTCTGCCACTATTGAGTAATTTACCCCAATACTTTCAACACACAACCGCAACACATAAAAGGTAAGCTCTTCTACATGCCTACCTACATTTGTCAAACATATCGACTGGTGGATCTCAATTTAAGGTTCGTCGCTTACTTCCTTTCGCTCCACCGAAATCTGCGCTCCACATGTGCGCGCTCGCTCAGCTGGCCCAATCTGGCCATTGACCGACCGAGTGCTGCTCTGCAGTCATCATCGCCAGAACGCAAGAATGACAGAGTTCATTGGCCGGTCGATTTTATTTTTTGCCAATGTGTTTGTGATCTATGTTGTTCGGCAGTGTTGTTGCGTTTTTTTTCCTGTTATTTTTCGATCAAGTAAATATCCCCCATCGGCAGTATCTACCTTCACTCTTGAGGCGGATTTTTGTTTGGCTTTTGCGCAATTACTTTCCATTAAGAAACTGTCGGCACCTAAAGCAAAATAAAAAAAACCCAAGTGACAGATAATCAACGGAAGAAGTGCTATATACTGCTTGTTAGATGAATCGGTGTGTTCTGAAGGCAACAGGACCTAGCACAGTTCTGGTGGAGATATCGATAAGGTAATTCATATTTCGATGGATTACCATTTGGCATTAAAATTTAATAATCTTAACCACTTCTTACTAATACACAATTTTTCATTTTTCCTTAATTTGTCGCATTAAGGAGTACAGTAAGTTTGTTTTTGCATGTGATAACAATTGTTGAATTGACGTTGTTGTTGTTTAGTTTTGATAATCATTTTCTGATAACGTAATGACCCATCATTAGGTTATAGTTCTAATTAACTTCCAAAAATTTCCGTTTTCGACTCTAACACTTTGAAATAACTCAAATTTGAAGAATCAAAATAAATAAATAAATAACCATGGCATGCAATGGTAGAATTCTGCCCACCTTTCTTCGAAGCCATCAGTCGTCACGATTAGTCATGGTGCGAGTGATACCGGAGTGCCGTGTTGGTATGCAATCTTGGCACTTGCCGTACCCATCCAACGCTTCCCTCCTCCTGCTTGCAAACAAACGAATAAGCTACCTTTGAGAACCGAAAGGAAAAAAAAAAACTAAAAGACAAGAACGAATAACAGCACAAGCGCAGGGCACAAACAAAAACCACGCAAATAGCAATAATAAGAACAACAAACCAACACAACAACAACAACAACAAGAAATAGCCGATCGTAACCAATGATGGTCATGATGAAATTACATAACACTCCGACACGGGCAGAATGTGTGAGAGATTTTTACTGTTACCGTAGGTTTTCCGAAGCCGATGACGAAGCTGCAGTGGCGGCAATTTGCGCGGGTCGCAGGACATTGACCTTGGCTGGAGTGAGGGCCCAGGCCGTGCTGATGGTTGAAGACACACCAGTGGGTATATCGGAGGTTTTTGGAAGGATGGCGGCAGGAGGAATCGCTTTGACGATGCTCTGCCAACTATGGCACTTACTTGCTGATGGTAATCTGGAAATGGGAAACCAAAGAGGAAATGATTGTGAATTGATGTAAATGGGGAAGTAGAAGGTGTCAGTTCTATTTAAAACTGGTTATGTGTCATGCCTGTTAGTTTGTTGTTGTGTAAAGAGCTGAAGTTGCAATTAAAGATCGTTTCAAAAATAGAAATGCTTGGAGGTAAACAAGCAATTATTAGGCAAAACCCAACGAAAGATGGCTTGGTCTAGTCAAGAAATCTTCGTTGGTGAAAATAGTCCTAACAAACCACAAATGGAGAATGACTGGACTAGCTCTTTAAATATACTAATGAATAAATGTAAAAGTGTAGTAAAAAACTAAACAGATGACATGCTATAAACAATACTCTTGGAATGTAAAGAATCAAGAGATGAAAAAAAGAATTGAACATCTTTGCAAAAAAAAAACAGCAACCGCGAAACCTTGATGCCAAACACTGTCTATTTCTAACT
This sequence comes from Aedes japonicus, assembly GCA_034211315.2. Lineage (NCBI taxonomy): Eukaryota > Metazoa > Arthropoda > Insecta > Diptera > Culicidae > Aedes > Aedes japonicus. The sequence continues at coordinate 740,397 of JASCZW010000293.1, forward strand.
GCATTTGAAAACTCATACCTAAAGGTTATCCTCCCGGGTCCTCCCTCAGCTACAAATCAATATCATGCTGGAGATGACTGGGTTCGATTCCCGGTATGGTCTAGGAATTTTTCGTTAGGGAAAATGCCTCGACTCCCTAGGCTTAGGGTATGATTGTACTTGCCATACAACATAATACTTCAAGAATGGTACCTGGCATCAAAAACTCTGAATTAAAAGCTGTATAAGGCTTTGTGCACAAATTACGTAACGCATGAAGGGGGGGGGGGGTTTAGCAACCGTTACTTATTTTGACATATGGGGGAGGGGGGGTTTTTAAAATCGTTACGTAACTAAATAACCAATTTGAAAAAAATATTAAAAGTGAATAACCAATTTGCATCAATTAAATTTCCTGTGTGCCAAACAAAGTAGCAAGTAACAAGTAGAAAAGCCTGTTGAGATGGCGGATTCATCCGTGCCTTGATCTGCCCCGCAGTGGGATGTTAAGCAAAAGTAACGTCCTTGGTTCGAGTACTACTCTACCCATGCCCGTTCGCTCAATTTTCAATACTTCTATGCTATTTCCAACCTACCGTACACTGACGGGACTTTCAACACTTTCTCTTCATATTTTTCATTCTAGCAAAATTACTGTCCACTCTTGGTGACTCATGGTGATGAGCGAACATCTCCTTCTACATCAAGTAGAAAAGGGTTAATTTATACTAGTTGAGAACTATGTTTGAAAATTCTGGGAAAACCCCACTTTCAATACGTCAAATGAAAGGTTGCAAACTATATTTTGAAGAAAAAAATTCGAAACTGAGTCAAAACTTTGTTTTTGTATTATTAATGACGTTTGCCATAACTGGTGCACTGCACCAATTATCACCATAGTTTTAAATTTTGGTTCCTTTCATGGCCAATCGCATGCGTTTTTTATGGGAGTGGCCATAATAGAAACACATTTATGGCCAAGTGGAGCATCTTAAATTTTCTTGATATCCGACAAAATTCTAAAGCTTCGATAAATGGAGACGTACACTGAAAATTAATTTTCGTGAATAAACTTTCACTCGTTTCGTTAACATGGATTATGCACATAGAACAAATGTCTCGTAAATTATATGAAACATTCATCTTGCTTGTCTACTAACAAAATGCTACGCTATATTACTCGTAGCTATTTGTATTGTTTTCGTAGAATGAACGAATGTTCTTATTGTGTCAACAAATGCTTTGTGATTTTTACAGTTGCACGTGTGACTTTTGATACGAAGGAACTTCGTAGAAAGTAAAATTAGTTTCGTCGCGGAAAACAACGAATAGATTTGTTAGTCCTACCTTCGATCGTAATAAAAACGCAAATTAATTTTCAGTGTGCTATTTATATGCGATCTACTAAACGAAAGGTATCTTATGACGATTTGCATCACCAATTGACTTATTTTTTTATTAATCGTACATCCACACGCTGAGATATATATTGTTCTGTATAGATTAAACAATTTCTTTTTTGAACGGCTTACCCATAATATTTATTTATTCAAACAACACCGATTTAATTTTTGAACCAACAACAACTTTGTTTTGTTTCTAAAACCACTGCAAAGGAGGTTTCTAATGAAAACAAAAAGTATTTATTGTTGAATAAAAAAATTAGCTTTGTTGAAACAATGCACCTTTGTATAGATTTGACTAAACCGGTTGAATTGAAAAAAATACATGTTAGAACCATTGAAATAATAAGAAATTTTGTTGAATTTTTTGATGATTGTTGATTCTATCAAATTATTTTGTTGAATCAATAATGATTTATGTTAAAAATATTAATTGACTAACAATATTGGATTCGATACAAAATTTTATTGTTTCAAATATATGATTGCATTGAACTAAAACAATGTGTGGTTTGATACAGTGCACAAAGAATTTTGATTCTAATCATTGCGTTTAATCACCCTATATTTCTCTGCATGTAGCCTACATCAAATGAGCTTGTTGCTGCGCATGTTGTTCTATGTTTCTGCTGTCATGAATTAGGCGCGCCTTTATCATGCACTGCCCGGATCAAAAGGAAAACTCTGAATAGTACGTATATAAAAATGTATAATTAATATTAAATAGATTATATTAATTGCAATAGGTCAATATTATGCATCGTATAAAATACTGTTGATTTAAGTAATATGAATAACACTTTTTTGTGATACTTTAAATAATTTAAGACATTTGAATAAACTTGTTGCACTAATATTTGTAACAGTCTTAAGAACATCCATTAACCTGAATAAATGCAGTACAATGAGTGCAATGTTTTTCGTAATCTTTATATAAGCTTAAAGATACTTCAATAAAATTAATTAAATGATGTTTGCAATCCTTACTTATTTCAAGAATATCAGAAATAAACATAAAAACAACAACAATAACAGTTTTTGTGATGATTTTATCACAATTGAGAAATATGGGGGGGAGAGTCCGTGACCGTTACGTAATTGAAGGGGGGGAGTCTGGTCTCACGTTACTTATTGTTACATAGGGGGGGGGGGTCCAAAATCCCGATTTTTTGCGTTACGTAATTTGTGCACAAAGCCTAAGTGCATTAGAACTTTAAGTTGAGAGCAAGTATTAAGCCAATTGTGGAAGCAATAAGCTTTAAATGCTAAAAAAAAGAATACATGAAGGTTGTCCACGATAAAATTGCATGACTCGCAAATAGCTATAGCATTTTTGTCTCTGAAGTAATTTTTTGAGGTTTTGAATAATTTAAGTTTCTGTATATGTTATTTATATCCAGTAAGCTTAGTTATTGAAAAACGCGGAATTTATTTTTAAATGGAGTCGGAAAAGTAAATGATTTGCAACAAAAATTTTGCAAGCGCATTTCGAAAATCCAAATCCAAACTCTGCCCTAGTAAAATAGTGAAATAGTTAAGTAAAATACCAACTTGATATGAAACAAGTAACAAGTTTTTTTATATCACATATCATTTTGAACTCCTTCTTCTAACATTGCCAAATTTTGTTAAAATTTGTTATCAATTTTTAAAGACGATTTTTTACGAACGTTACTGAATTCTACCAGAACTCAGACGAATGCTGATTATTACCAGCTTGTGATGGATATGAAATCGAGCTTTTCACCAGACACACTACTTCAGTTATCAGGGTATGAATTTGATATCATGTTGATAACATAACTTGAAATTATCTCAAGAAATTTGTTCATATCACAAAATGTGTTATCAAAATGAACTAGATGATAATAAAACGAGTTAATATTACAATATCCAACGAATATAAATTTGTTATCTCTTTTATCAAACACAAATAATCTGATATTTAAACTTGTTATCAATTTGGTATAATCCTTTGCTCGGGTACTGTTTACCTTGTTCTCAAACGTCACATAAACATACTCGCAGGGGCGTTAAAGATGACAAGAAGGAAGTCGAAGCTATCAGGCGCAAATCTACCGCTTCTGTCCAGAGTATTGCAGAAAAGGTAGCCTTGACATAACAGTTTGTGCAAAACTTAAAAAAATCGAAAAGGTGCCAAATCATATCAACCAGCAATGGAAGGTTTTAGGGATCATCCATTAATTATGTCCCGCAAAACGTAACTTTTTAGACCCCTCCCCCCGATTGTCACGTTTTTTGTATGGATCTTCAAAATGTTTTGCAAGGATTGTCACATTTTGCCAAACCCTATTCCGCCCTTACTGCGTTACATAATTGATGGACCTTCCCTTATACAAAAGTGCTGAAAAACATTTGTTGCGTAATGAAAGATGAAACCAACCTTAAGGCGAACTTTCAGTTTTTATTCAAGGTCATCAGTTCTCCACTTCAAGACACAAGTCCGATGTCTCAGAGTACAAACAGAAGCAAAAAATCTAGAAAATTGGCAAGAAACTCATAGTTTGGCAAGCGATTTGTATAAGGTTTTCCCAGATTTTGCTTCACGATTGCCCAATATATTTCAATTGGTCAAAGTTCGGGGCTATTTGGAGGGTTGCAGTATCTAGCCAAAATACATTATTTTCAACATCTCAGTAGTGAGATTCATTAAAAAAGATTATTGTGAACCTAGGAAACGGAGCAGCATATTGAATATTTTAATATACTATTCTTTATACGATATATAATATCAGATCTGTGGAATTCCCAAGTATTGTTATATTTTAATTTTTTTTCCTCGGTTCTATGAAGCATTGTCTAAACTTTTAGGATACGCAAGTCCGTCTACAATTGCAGCAGAAACACAATCAGTAGACATGTAATTATTTTATATGCTATATGACATTTGCAGCTTCGTATTTTATCGGTCCACTTGCTTATGATACCATCAGGAACTGTGCATAAACCACGTAGACTAATTTTTGAAAATCTAAGACTCATCTTCTTCCAGCCATCAATTGTCAAAGAAATGTGCTCATGTGCCCACTTAAGCCGTTTTTAATGTTTTTTACGAATAACCATGGCTTTTTATGTGCCACTCTGCCCTATTTGAGGCGTCACATAAGTTGAAAACTCATTTTCGATTTGTTTTGAAAATTTGAGAGCTGGTAAGCCTCGATTTGTTTAACTTTGCCCTGTCAATCCTTGGATTCAATCCCTAGTAGCACAGTTGTTGCCATTCGGAGGAGATAACTTAAATATGACTTGCTAAGTCATAATCAAGTTACTACAACTAATTATGACCATAGTGTGCTACTTGGGATGGACGTACTGCTCGTACCGCTAGTAAGATACACATTTTTGAACCTTTGAACTATTTTAGCAACCACATCCTTACCAACCAGTAAAATATCAGCCAAAACTATAGTTTTTGCCGGACTTATGATGTTCTGTTATCAATTTTCGGACACTTAACGAAACTGTGGGCTTTCAGGCATTTTAATGTGAAATAACTTAAACTCCAATAAGCAAATGCACCTTGTTGGCTCAATAGTAGAAATTGGTCACCCTATACAATTATCTGCAGTCACAACCAACCCGTTTCCATAGCCTATTGCAAAACATTCCCTGTTATACACATCACACATCACACATAAGCAATAGCCAGGAACTCACTCTCCCTACATCTCTCATCCAGCATCACGTATCGATCACTGTCGGTGATGTGATCAGCAATAGTAGTAAATAAACCGTGCGCGCAGTCGGTTACTCTGTCCGTCCGTTCCGAGAAGTTGAGTTTAATAAACTTTTTCCGAATAGTTTTCAATTTTTATTGTTTACCTGTTCAATAAAGTTTTTCTGTATCACCTGTACGTCGCGTGTGTACCGAAATCCGTAATCCGTCAGTGCTTAGTCCGCTCAGTGTTAAACACACCTAACGCTATTTGCAATGTTTACATTCTATAAAGTGACAGAAACCACGTAATACCCTTTAAAATATTGTTCACTATATTCAAGAGGATAAACTTTTTTGCGTATTATTTTATAGTTTCATTAATCGCAGCATAGTTTTCCAAAGAAAGAACAATGTCTTGTAAATTTGATGACAAAATGATAAGCACATAAAACTAAATAAATCATTTAAGGGCTTATGCTGAATCATTCTTGATGACAGTCATTACGTCAACACTTAGAATTGATATAACTCAGAGTCGGTACTAGATATTGAAAATTTAATCACAACAGTTTGTATGCTTGCTCACAGCAAGAGCAATCTGATAGAGTTCGATTCGATGTTCATTCACAAACAATCGAGATTTATCAATTTGAAATAGCAAGATGAGTTTGTGAGAGCGAGATAAAAGATAGGAAAAAATACACCTTAACAACATTCATAAAAACAGCTCACTTTTCAACCGAAAAACAGAAAAATTGCGATTTGTCTACAGGGGTGGATACACTTTTTTAACTTACTGTTCATGTAAATGTATTTACGTTTTACATATTTAAATATTTTCATATACTTCCTGTTTATTATTAAATGAATACATATATGGTTCCAGGTTAAGGTTTCTTAAGACCAGGAGGACTGTTCAGGAAGCGTTGTATAAAATTTGTGTCTTTTCAGGATGAACTAACTGAAGAACATACATTGTAGATACGGATACCAAAGTTCTTTTCTCTTATTATTGATCTCTTAAATTATTATATTAACATTTCTCGAGTACTTTTTCAAAAGGACGTTAGTAACAAAATGTAAACAAACGCGTTGTTCATGGCATGTTATTAAAAAATCATGTTTATATGCCCACATTTGATGAACTTTGTGATGGATTATTTCTGAATGTTTTTACTAACTTTTTACAAAACGGTGTAACATCACTTTTGCACTTTTTGGGAATAATGTACATACGCCACTTGTGTTGAAAAGTTACTTGCAAATCATTGTTATATCATTTGAATGCCTCTTAACGACGCGTAAGTAAAAGGCTTTATACCTCAAGGTTAAAAGTTTAGATTTTGTTTAGTTAAAATTGATATTTTTAGCAAAGATATTTTTACACCGTTTTGTTGCAGAAAAAACTAATACGTCATTTTGATAATTTCGACGTATCTTTGTAAAATATGACAACTTGACGTAACATTTCGACGTATCAACATTGTCATTCGCAGAATGACGTATCATTTTGACGCAAGTAACATGCCATGTACCATACTGACTTATCAAAATGACGTATAATCTTTTTCTATTGCAGACCGTTGTAAGAAACATTTTTCTAAATGAAATTAGAATTTTCACTCCTGGTGTAATTTTTAAGCACAGTGATGTAATATCTTTGACCAATGTGTCATTCAGTGGAGTTTAATTGGGATCAACATGTCCGGTTTTCAAATAGCAATAAAAATAAACTCAAAAAAGTTCAATGCTGATTTTCTCATTTTCGTCCAAATGTTACTTACGTCCATTTGAAAAAGTACTCGAGATTTAATGCTAATACAGGGAAATGGGAGGGACCATCAGGACACTCGATTGAAGCACTCTGGATTGGGAGAGTGAGAATATCAACTCTCCATTGCTAACAGTTGGTGAATAGAGGCCGGGCTCTTCTCCCTACTAATTGGGGCATCCTCAAGTTAGGGGTAATTGGGGCATCCTCTTTGTTGTTGGAAGAAGATTCTTTGCATCCCCTTGGATACGTCGCAGGTAAGCATTAGAATATGCAGTAAATCAACCCTAAATCTGCATTTCAGATGCTACAAGCATTATATTAGCATTATATCAGCATTTTTAATGCTATCTGTTATAAAGTTGGATTTCAAATGCTGTTTAAATGCTTGCAGTCTGGAATAATCATTTCGAATGCAAAATAGCATTGTTGAAGCATTACCCTAGCATTGCAGTAAAGCAGCCGTATATTGGTCCAAAGGCGGCATTTATGTTGCATTTAAGGTGACTCAATCGCTTGATAGGCTTTCGTAACGACGCATTGGAACTGCTTATTGGTTACTTGAATTATAAGTGATGTTGCTTATCGATCTACACAACCCGTTTTTGGTCCTTCATATAATGGCATGGTTAAGACAATCGGTGGTAATTAAAACTTGATCAGCTCTAAAAGAGAGGATAACCCATTGCTCATTACTCGAACTAAGCTTCCGTTCTACAATGGGTGATGGCCTAAGGTATCTTCTGTACGGGAACTCACTTTTTTTCTTGCCTTCCTGAGATTTGACCTCCTTGTAGTGCCTGTTTCATAATAGCTCAGTATTTTTAAATGGGGGGCGTTGGGGGGTTCCATGTCCTTGGGTACGAAAGTAATTTCGTTGGCTTCGTACTGCTCCAGGACAACATTCGAATAGCGGCACGAAGTTATATCCGGCCAGAAGATCGTAGATCCCTCGTGTTGTTTCAACAGAGGAAGCAGACGCTTCTGTAGACACTCCTTGAGGTAGATCTCCCAGTTCACAGTCCTGGTAGTCGCGAACGGTACACTCCGTTTGCCACACGAGCAGATTGCTTGCCAAATCATGTATTTCTTGACAAACATTGAAAGTTTCTGCTTCCTTACTTCCTGTGGGACCTCAAACTTGTGCTGGGCGGTGAAAAACAGTAGCACCGGAAGCTGCCGGAAATCCGCCTTGACTTAAGTCGCATCATCCATGGTGAGCCAATGAGGCTTCGTCAGCATCTAGGTGTACAGTTTCCAGGTCCGTGGCTTTCCCATTGTGTTTTGACGTTCGTCTCGATTTGGAGCCTTCTGTACTTTGTACGTATGCAGTCCTTCCCGGTTCTTGGCTCTCTGGGACTTGGGCAGATTCAACTTTTTGGTCACATCCCTGACCGAAGCATTGGGATTCCGCATAATAGCTTACACGCCACACTTCCAGATCCTGATCACTTATAGAACACCCATTTTGACCGCATTTCTCCTTCCGGTTGATGCTCAGAGTTTCGTGGTAACGTTTAATCACACGACTTACCGTTGACTGCACGATTCCGAGTTGTTTTCCGATGTCCGGAAGATAGAGTTGAGGATTTTCCAGGTGCTTGCTCAAAATCAATTCGTAACGTTGCTTTTCGAGTGACGTAATTTTTTCCAATTTTCGAAAACAGACAGCGATAAAACTAAAACAAGAAAAACATACTCTTAACTACTTCTACCCAAATTTTCAAGAAAACATACCCGATGGGCAATTTTCTAAAGCGTTTTTTCCATGATGCAATTTGATGTGGGACACCCTTTAGTTGCTATTGGGTTAGGATAGAAAATTTATGAACAATAATGGGTTTCATATTAGTGTATAGGGTAGGGAACGGCTTAAGCACCCCAAGACCCTATTCAAAGCATGGGGTAAACGTTTACCTACAATGCTCATTTTTTGCAGTATGGTGCTCCATGTAGTGAAGCACCATAATGCAAAAAATGAGCGTTGTAGGTTAACGTTAACCCGTGCTTCGAATAGGTCGGGGTCTACGTTCTACTAGCTAAATAATTTTTTGGCCAAACACCTGACAACTTTCGAAATAGATTAAAATTGTAAACAATGGGTCGCTTCAACCTAATAATACACAAAAAAAAAAAAATTTTAACAACCGCGTATAATTTCTCCTCGTTTAATTCTAAGCCAGAGGAGACGTAAACAACGAAATTGTTTGCAATTTTTCATGATCCATACACCAATGCTCGTAATCTTTCATACAACAGGCTAGATTCAGGCGTTATCTGACTTAAATTTACATGAAATATCTCATGATATTTTGCCAAATCTAGCATTCCCTTTATGTGCATTAGATAACGCAGAATTCAATGTTTCTGTGTACGGAGATTGATTCTGTACAATTGGTGTTCTGAAAAACTATCGTTTCGAAAATTGGCAAAAATACTTAGCGAGGTGTTCGAAGTTTGATGTTCTCAAAGCCTTGCAGACATATGGTGATAGTTTTTCTCTTGTAGATCCACTGAGATTCCGACGCAGCAAAGGGTCAATGGATAAAATAAAGAATCTGGCAGCGGGGCATCTTTTGTTGTCAAAGAACTACTGGATCTGGGAAAGAGTGAAAAAATCAGTTTTGTTGGAAACGGCTAAACGCTTCACACTGCCCCGAACTACGAGTCAGTGAAAAATACTCGCAGTTATTAAACGGAATCTCAAGAAGAATGAAAAGAAAACTAGTTGCATAGACAATTTCACGAAAATGGCTAAGCGAAAATTAACAGTGAAAGTGACCCGTAACGCTGGTAGATCACCTTTTCGTGGTGCGTTACGAGGATCAGATCTACCACAGAACCCTAGTCCGAATTATTACACGCTAGGGGACATATTTGTTTTTTGTAGTCGAAGGAACATATCTTAGTCCTTATTACATTTTATGTCTTGTGAAAAGTGTCAACTTTCGTTTTTTGCCCCGATTGTGCGAGTGAGATTTTAGAGGAAAGTTATGAAATACCTTATTGTTCAATGAACAGAACTGATTCGCTTCTTGTATTGAAAATGCAATGTTAAACAGAAAAAATAATGATTTTTAACAGACAAGGGGAATTCCCTTGGGTGAATTCCATGCCAAAGCAAGCGGAAACACCGGAATTGTTTGCAATCTTTCATGCAACAGACCTTATTTCAGCGACATCTGGCATGAATTAACATGAAATATCCCATGAATGTATGCAAAATATGGCGTTCCTTTTATGTGCATTTGATAACGCAGCAAATTTAACGTTTCTCTCAAACTGTGTAGTTATCACCATTGTTGTCAGCAAGTCGGATTTTTTTTGCTCATAATGAAATCAAATTTCCCGAACTACTTGGGCTTAATCACCTATTTGAGGTATATTGAGCAAAAAATGTCAAATATAAATGTCTTCCAAGGGGTTTTGTATACCATGTATTGGCTTCTGCATAATCTTAGCGAAAATAAAGGTGTCGAAAGAACAGCACAAATTTTGCTCACGTATTTCGAAAATAACAATGTGTCGCATCGACACATCGAAATATAATAGGGGGCTACTCTACAAGCCCAGAACCCTAGTACCTACTCCTTGTTGTCAAAGTTCATTCGCCGACAAATCAAGAATGCTGGCAGTCCATTGAACATTTGTTAGTGATTGAATTTCTTAATTCGTGAATTATGGACTTTCATTTGAAGCGTGGTTATTGTGGTTGATTGATATAAAGAGGCGTTTATGATATCAGTAATTATGCTGGTTGAATTCCATAAACAGGAGGTCATGAGTTGACTTATGTGTTAATTTTTGGGTGATTCAATCTCACGCTTAGGATACTGGCCCTCTATGCAATGACGCAGATGATCTCAGATATAATTTGTGAACGATCGTGTTCTATACAGAAAGCAATTATTGTGCTTGATTGATACAAAGAAGCGCATTTGATCTGAGTAATAATGGTGGTTGAATTTCAATAAAAGGGCGCATGCATGCCTATGCAGGCCACAATTGAATTAAATAGTGCGTTATTGTATTCTACCAGTAGGAAGAGTGTGTTTTTTCTATATTATGACAGGGTCATTCAGCTAACGATAAAGTTTGTGAAAGATTGTATCCCAATCGCTCATTTGACAATTGTGAAATTGATTCGTATTGATTGAACAGGAAAAACAACAAGAGCAGGCCTGGAGTATTAAATTTTTGGTGGCGCGGCACTAAATATATCCGCAGCACAGAGGGACGAAATAAAAAAGTGGGACATTGGTATTTGCCGTGAAACTATAGGGTGTGGCCCATTGTTTTCTTCTACAATGTTTCTACATTTTTCAAGTACTTTTTTATGTGTTTAACAATTTGAATAGATCAATGCACCGAATGTATCAACTTCACTTTTTTTACAGTTCAGGGAGCTTATTTACATGGTGTTAGAATTTGAACCGCTCAATCGAAAATTTCCATAGTTTTTTTTCAGGATTCTGTACGATAAGATTCAAGGAATTATGTAAAAATATCCACTGGTGTCTATTTTCCTGCAATTTTACTTCAATCGTAATAAATTTAGAGCACAAAATCTCAAACCAATCTTACCGAAAATATTCTAAGTCCACGTAAACAATGTCCCTGATCTGTCAAAGCTGCATTGATGACGCCATCGTGCAATGATCTATTAAGGGATGTACCTAGATTAAAAAATAACTTTTTTATTTTTGGTCCAAATCGATCAACTTTGAAGAAGCCAACAACTTTCTATCTCTTAACTGGACGAAGCTGTAGGGTGAAAAAAAATGCATTTAATACCCCCTTAAAAATCGTTTTTTTTACCATTGCTTTTCTATTTGAATTCTCTCTTTTTTTTAAATGTTCTACAAAGTTAAGGTATTTTTCAAATACAAGTGTATTTACTTTGTCCCCGTAAATGCAACATAATATAATAAAAACCTTAGTGTTTTTCTTTGAAAAATTGTTAACTGCCTTCTTGGACTCCCTATAATTTTTACATAATTTTATATAGAGTATTATTTAGTGTATAAGTTAACGTTAAGTTTAGCTGCTAATACCTGCTAACCTTTAATCAACATATCCTCGAAGAAAGCTTAAAACAATAATCAAAACTGACGTAAATCCTTTGGATGAAGAGATAATGATTAATTGTCTTCTATAAAGAAATGTATTTGTAAAATACCTAAAACTTTGTAGAACATTGAAAAAAAAAAGAGAAAATTCAAATAAAAAAAAAACTATGTTAAAAAAACGATTTTTGTGGGGGTATTACATTTTTCATTCCTTTTTCACCTCACAACTTCGTCCAGATAAGAAATATAAAGTTGTTGCGTTGCACAAAGTTTCATGAAATAATTTGATCTACAATGTTATTATACATGATCATCGATTTGAACCAAAAATAAAAAAAAGTTTTTTATTAATTTAATTGTATACACCCCTAAATTCAAATTTGTTAACACAAAAATAAAATACCTACAAAATGTAGAAAAATTGTAGAAGAAATCAATGGGCCACACCTTTTAGTTTCTCTGCAAATACCAATGTCCCACATTTTTTTTATTTCGTCCCACTGTGCGCCGTTTTGTTCACTTCAGCTTCGAAATGCTCAGGTACCTTAAATGGTTTTCCTGTGCTCAGAGTTATATCCAATATTACTGTAATGTCCAATAATTGTTTGTAGTATGACCTTTTTTAGGCAATCTAAGCAATAGAAGGGCACACCCTTTTACAAATGTTTCCTGACCGTCACGCACCTGAAGTTTTTGTTTGTTTACATTTGTTTGCTCCGTGCTCCTCTTTCTATCTCAATAGAAAGAATTGTCCAAAACAAAAAGTGTTTTTAAAGAGCACCTAACTTCTAATGTTAGTTTTTTTTTCATGAAGGTTTACTGGCGGTACTCTGAATAGAGTAGAAATCTCTACGTCAGGCCTATGATGATATCATTGCGTAAATTCTTTCGAATCATTTTGTTAACCGTACACGGAACATGTCGTCCAAGAAGACGTTGTTGCAAATTACTCGGAAAGAGCCACGCATTTGAGTTCCTTCGTCATGTTACGTTTGCAGAACCACTCATTGTACTCCATGAAAAAAGGGAAAAAGTTAATACGACATCTCACAGCTTAATGTTTATCCTTCACTGTACAGGGTGCTAACGGTTGCTTGTCAGTAAAAACAAAATCATAAATACACACCGAATGGCTGAAAATCAACAAATGCTTTATTTCCTATAAACTACCACTTTACTTTTAAGAAAATACATATTGAGCTCGCCTCTTACCTACTTCATTTATGGCCGTAGACATTTCTTAAACGCTTCGCAACTGCCACGCACAGTTTATTAAGACATATTGTCGCAACGATTGATCAAGTGTTCCTTGAATAAGTCAAAAGTGTGACTTTTTGTGCATCCAATTTTACCGAGCATATATCTCATTGTAAAGAAATTCAAAGGATAAAGATCTATTAGTTTCCGTCTGGAATCAACTTCGAAGTATGGAGTAACAAATGTTTCTTCAAGCCATGTTCGATGTAGTGATTAATGTAGACTGCCCCTCCTCACTCGGTGAAAATCTGACGTTTCCTTGAAATTCAACCCCATGTCATTACTCTCGAAACATTTTGGATTCGCTGTAAGGTAGAATGAAAAATACGCAAGTAACGGTAAAGAAAATTGTAAAATAAGTACACTGAGACAAAAAAAAACTGACAGACAACCTTTGCCACCCTGTAAAATTCTCTAACTGAGAATGACAGGAAAGATACCTCAACCTCAATGTCAACACTTTGGTTTACATGTATCATGTACCTCACTGTTACCATCGTTCCTATCCAGGGTCGGATGTGTCTCATCGCCCATCACCACCACGCGCGTCGCCGGAAAAATCTCCTCAGCCATTGTCTTCAGCCGCTGCTTTTGGGTGTTGGTCTGCTGCTTCGAGACGATTGGCTTTGACTTGCGCCTCGCATGACAATATTCATGGACTGGAAGTACTTCACCTTGGTTACCCGATCGTACAAAATCGTCGGACGGCCGGACCCAGGCTTCCCAAGTAACAATTGTAGTTTTATTCCAGCCGTATAGCACTCCTCCCGGTTATGTTGATAACACTACTATCAAAACTGTTTTGTCTACCAATACCTCCTCTATACATCTTTAAAGCCAAAATGCATACAAAGTGGCTCACTCTATAGACGGCTGTGAAAACAAACTAATAAAACCTGTATAAGACCATAAAGACTTTGAAAATATTCAAGTGAAAGATGTTATGACCTCTTGAGAACCTTCATAATTGGCTGCCATGAAACCCAGCATAGGGCCAAAAGGTCAAAGTTGTCAAACTTCACTGTGATATCGTGGTTGGTTTTTGTTAGTCTAACATAAATCAATATTCAACAGTTAACAGTAAATAGTATCCAAGAAAAAAGTTCTAGTGTCGCTGAAAATTTTGTTTGACAGCAAAATATTATATATTAGAGTTAAATTCTGAGTACAGCTTTCATGACAACTTTGAAAATGATTATTATGACTTCAACCATGCTGACTACGAGAGAATGGACAATTTTATCGCTGACGTGGACTGGAACACAACTCTTGCAAACTGGGATGCAAATTTGGCTGCTTCGACTATGTGCTGTATTCTGCTTTACGCCGTCGATCAATTCAAGCCCAAGAAAATCAATTGTATGCCTCCCAAACCTGTCTGGTCTAATTCTGACCTCAAACACTTGAAACGAGTTAAAAGGGCTGCTTTGAGAAAACACAGCAGATATAGCACCGATTCCACGAGGGCAAACTACGCTCGCGCCAACGACGATTACAAATACCTCAATAACAGCTTGTACAACGCCCATCAGTTTCAATTGCAAAGTCGTCTCAAAACGAACCCGAAAAGCTTCTGGCGGTTTGTGAACGAACAACGGAAAGAAACCGGCTTACCCTCTACTATGACTGATGGCACTCTTGAAGCTAACACTATCGTGGATATCGCCAGCTTGTTCCGTACGCAGTTCAGCAGTGTCTTCTGCGACGAAATTCTGGACGCCGAGAGCCTCGAAGCGGCTACTAGCAATGTTCCCCGCATGTCTGTATTTGGCTCTGCTTTCACTATTCATAGTGATATGGTGATTTCAGCCGGGAAGCAGATGAAAACTTCAACTGGATGCGGTACTGACGGTATTCCATCAATTGTCCTGAAGCGTTGCCTAAACACGCTTGCTGCGCCCCTGGCTACGGTCTTCAATTTGTCTGTAACTTCCGGCGAGTTTCCTGAATGCTGGAAAGAGTCATTTGTTTTCCAAATACACAAGAAGGGATGCAAACAAACTGACTGGTAGATCTATGTCCGTGAAGATTGCCGATTACGCTTCATCCAGCTTTCTGGTAACAACCGGCGGTCCTCAAGGCAGCCACCTTGGCCCATTCCTTTTCCTGCTATATATGAACGACGTGAACTTGGTCCTCAAATACCTGAAATTATCCTACGCGGATGACCTGAAGCTGTACTACGTTATAAAATGTCCGGAAGACGTCCACTTTCTTCAGCAGGAACTGCAAGTGTTCGATAACTGGTGCCGAATCAACAGAATGTCCTTAAATGTATCCAAATGCTCAACTATCTCCTTCGGCCGAAAACGTGCGATGTATCTTCACGACTACATCCTTCGAGGTACGCGCTTGAAACGAGAAACAACGGTAAAGGATCTGGGAGTAATGCTCGACTCCAAACTGTCGTTCAAGGTTCACATTTCGTATATTGTTTCCAAGGCCTTTTCGTAGCTAGGATTTATGTTCTGCTTCGCAAAAAACTTCAAGGACGTTTACTGTCTGAAGGCATTATATTGCTCTTTGTTCACCCTTTCTTGGAATACTGTGCCATCGTTTGGTCCCCTTCCTACCAAAACGCAGTCCAGAGGATCGAAGCTGTTCAGCAAAGGTTTATACGCTTTGCTTTGCGACCTCTTCGCTGGCAAGACCCTCGCAGATTGCCAAGTTATGAAAGTCGGTGCAAGCTCATCAACCTGGAACTGTTGGAAGGTAAGCGTATGGTAGCCAAAGCGTGTTTCATTGGTGATCTGCTTCAAGGAAATGTCGACTTTTCCGCTCTACTGGATCTCTTGGCCATCAACACTCGACGACGAAATCTCCGTTTACAACAGTTCTTGGTGTTCCGGCACTCAAGTACCAACTACGGCAAACACGAACCTGTGCATAGCATGTGCCACGTTCTCAACAGCTGCTATAATGTGGTTGATTTTAATGTATCCCGTGAGGTTAATAAGCGTTGTTTCCGTATATGTTTTTGTTAAGTTTTCTAAATTTTCGATTGTAATTTAATTTTTTAAAGGAACATTTTTATCTGTTGACGAAATAAATAAAAAAAAAATATCCGAGTTATATTTTATATAGCGAATCATATGCGCATTCAATTTTATGGTGAATATTGGCACGATAAGCGCTGAAAATTATTCGATTTTACAACAACAAAAGCAGAATTTGAAACAAATGTATGCGATAAATTAATCACGAATTTTCTGAAAGTTGATGGAATTCAATCAAGTTATCTTAAAGAATCCCGAAATTGATCTCCGATCTATAGTTCCTTTGCATTACATATAATATTTGGTGTATTTATTTTTCCACATTACAATGATTTATTATGGCCATTGAAAGAAATCACAGTTTTTTTTTTTTTTCCAAAAAGCCAATTTATCTTCGCAATAGCTACTATAAAACTAGGGTATGTGTCCCTTGACTCAGCCTATTATGCAACGATCGATTACATTTTTAATTATAACTCATAAAGTTTTAAAGCTGTAGGTGAGATTCAACTAGTTATACACTTGCTAAGATAAGTTTGACATGACATTTGGTAGTATGTATAACGAAAAGTTACACAACTCTTTTTATAAAGTCAGAAACATTCGAGGGATATGGATTTAATGTCGGTCTATAGGCACCAAATTGGGTCTATTCGTGGATACAATATCGTCCCATTCGATGAATTTAATACTATATGCAGTCTTTGTAAGATTTTTTTTCCTAATTTTATGAATTAAGACATTGCCAACTGTGTTCGTTTTACTGAACACAAAATTTTACAATCCAAACTAAAGTAAAACTACTTCGAAACACTTAAGTGAAATTCATATATGTTTATCAGCCATTCAATAATGAAAACATTATAATTCACTATACAATGACTTTCCTTCGGTTCGTGTTTAAACGAGCCACTTATATACCAAAAACTGCAAATTCATGCATATCCACTAAATTTTTCCAATAACAACCTCTTCACTATGTTATTAAAACAACAGGCCATAGTTGGGAACATACAAAAAAATGTGTCCCCAACATTGGGTCTACGATTTTCGAGTAAAATTATTGTAATTGCAGCTATGTGAACAGTTAGTTTGTAACGTGTAACTATTTTCTGTACATCCAGACTGCATTATTTGCTGTATCGATTCAATTAAGCCAAATTTACATCACATGAAGATCGTGTAGATCATCTATTCAACTTAACCAGTGAAATCATGATGCCACAAAAGTTTAAGAAATTGAAAATTACGCGAAAGTGAACAACTGTAAGTTGATTAATATTGTCTCAGTTGCTTTGGATTGCATGTGTCACCCTAATAGCAACATAATTTTGTTGATTATCGCTGGATTTATGACACTTTTGATACATAGGCCGAATGAAGGAGCTAGGCTAACATTACATCCCGTTACCCTATTTGGCCATTTGTTGGCTTCCCATAATGTCAATTGGCCGTTAAATGCATTTACTAGAGGTAAGATGGTTTCAAAACGTTTTTTCAATTAACCATAATAAGATAATATGACTGACTCCTAAAGGGTGTCCACGATGAAATTGTCACACACAAAATTGATTCGCAAAATTCGAGTTTTCATCCGATTGCGCATTTGAAAACTTCATTGTACGAGCTCATAATGTCAAAATAAGACCTTTTATAGGAGTAAAACGTACTTTAGAAGGCCAGATTTCAAGATCATTGTAAAGAAGCTGTGTAGGTTCTCATAAACCTGACTAAAATATAAAACATATTGGCATCTCCTGAGACCCTATTAAAACAAAATTGATTTCCAGTGGCGTTCGTAAAACTTTAATAAAATGGATTTGGCAATGTTACTTGGGTACTCTTGGCGTTTTCTCCTTCGTTCAGCAAGCCGATGATCTTAGAGAGCACTACAATGGCAGATTTCTTCGCCCTGAGGTGCAGATGATAGTAGGAACATTCCATCGGACAAAGGTTTTAACTGCTTTGGCCATGACATTCACAAAATCCATAATTTCGGTCTCAATTTTAACTGTCAACAATAGGAGTTCTCTAATTGGCGATGCAGAGGTGGATTTACTACCAGGTAAAAAAGTCGGAAAGTCGTGTAAAATAGCGAGGAAAACTGTTATTTTGATGTAATTCATAGCTTGCCTCACCTAGCTAGCACCATCATCCGTTACATCATCAACTTGTTGCATCATATTCTACTCTTTGCTGTTCAATCATGTTTACCAACAAATTTCACGTAATCACAAAAGTAAAAGATCTATTTTCACCGATTCACTGATAAGCTAAGGCCATGTTTACCTGAGAATAATCTAGTAGTGTCAATATAGTGCCACCGTGCACAACAGGATTTCCTCATATTGAACTATGTAGAAATTATTCCGAAAATGGATTTGATAATTCACCGACCGACGTGGTTAGGACCTTTTTCAGTATTATTTTTGATTATTGTAGTTGACCTATGATATAACATCCTATTCCAACTGCTCTATTTGAAGAACATTCAGATATCGCCAGCCGATGAGCAAAATAAAAATAAAGCAATCTGGGGAAAGAAAAACAACTTGCAAAACACCTGGGATTTTACCAAGTTCATTGCCATCGGTATCATCGTCATCACCACCAACATTATAATCATCATTATCATCATCATCAACAACAACAACAATAACGCTTTGCGCGAGTAAATAAACCTACACCCATGCAAAATCTCTGGAGCTCCGCGTGTGCTTTGCTGATAAATTCGCAGAAATGTTTGGTTAGCACATGGATGAGGAGGATCGGAGGCATCTCCGTTCCGTAAACAGCAATCCACCGGTTGGAACGGTGGGAGGGGCCGCTCACCCATCGCATTTTCTTGGCTTTCCTTCAGGCAATTGTGATACTTTTGTGTGTACTGACGGCCCAGCTTAAACTTGAAAATTCAATTCAATTGGTTGGAACTCAGCTGGGAAATTACGGTGGGAGGACGGTCCTATATTTGAAGGATAGCTGTATGTGTAGGTAACTATCTATCAGCCACGTCAAATAGGCTTATTCGTCAGCAGCTTTCTCTCACTTTGTAAACAACACTTTCGTCCATGGGCGATTGAGGAGATGACGTGGTTAAAATTCTAGGAAGGAAGGATGGGTGAAGAACAAAAGAGAGAAGGGGTGCGAAATTCTTTCCGCATTTCCCTTATCCACTTTGGGGAAGGAGCGAAAAAAACACCAACAACTGCGCATCAGTAAAATTCAAACTGAAGTTTGAATCATCTAAAGCTCTTCGTCATGGGGTCATTGGGTTTGTGTTGTGTAGATTTGTGATTATGAATATTTATTTTTATCAATCTTGAACTCAGTTTCAAGGAATAAAAACCATGGACATTATTGAGTTCTAGGCTGAATGGAAAATTATTGGGTTTTAAATGAGAAAACAGGAGAATACGGTTGCCATGGTTGCCATGGCACGAGCAATTTTCAATTGTCTATGTTCTCTTAACTTAACATTCAAAAGAATTCTCAACACAAAATCACGTTTGATCAGTTGTACCATGGCGGTGTGCAAGCAGACAGGAATACCAGAATTTGCGTTTTATTTTTTAAAAGGAATCAGTTGTTTTGGTAAGAATAACAAACACAAGGGAGAAGTCAAAGGTACTGTTTATTCCATGATAGCTTGACAAACATAATGCGCACCGGAAAGTTCCATATCATCACTACTACCAGATGAAGGCAAAGGTTAAAGATCGACTAGATGAGCCAAAGTGGTATATGAAGTTGAAAACAATGTTGGGAGATTTGTTGTTGTGTGGTTGCGTTCATCATTATAAAAAAAAATGATAACGTGATAATAGACTAGTTGAAGGAAGTCATGTTCAATGTCAAACGTGGCAAAAAATATACAACGAATTGCTTGATGTCACCCAGCAGTATTTGTTTGCCCTAATCATAAGCATTGAGCTGGATGCGCAATATACTTACACAAAGTTCAAAATTTGCCTTCAAACCACAGTTAACTTCTGTCTTTCATCAGAATGGTACCTGCTGTCATTGTCTTGAATGCTGTCAACATTTTTGATTAAGTTAAGTACTGCAATTTATTTGGAAAATTGAATCCTGAAAAAGCATGAATGTTGTGAATATATGAGCTCATTTAGGATTCTCTCACACATCTTGGACTTAGTTTAAACTTAATGACACGGAAGAACAGTTTTTATACTATGTGAAATATAAACTCCGAAAATGATAAAAATGATTACTTTACTCTCGACGATTCTTTGGATGAAATAAAATCATAAAAAATAAAACCAAGCCTGTGTAGCTTTCGCCTTGCAGGACGGTTGGATGCAGTATGGTGCATTCTTGTAGTGTTTCTTGTCGACAAGATGCAAATCTCGAGAACTTTTTCAAACGGACGTGTCTGATTTTGGAAACAAAGAGGGGAGGTAAGATTCATACATCAAATTCTTGAAACCCTTAGAAATTCCATGCAAATTAGGGCCACCAACACAAGGAATAACATTCTTCTAACATGATGGTTTTGCTAGTTTCCATAAAGGCACTGAGAGTTTAAGAAATTTAGGTTTGAATTTTACTTCCCCTCTTTTTTACAAAATCAGATACGTCTGTATGAAAAAGTACTCAAGAAATGATTCTGTAAAACATTACCAATGTAATATTTATTGTTTATTTTAACATCAGATTCAATGAACACCAATGGAACCTTCAAAGTGTTGGAGAAACAACTCCAAACCATCACCTGGAACCTTTGAACCACTAGTTTGGCATTAGGAATAGCAAAAGGATGTGCCGCATACAACCAATTATTTAGCTGATTGAGCTACGAATATTATGTTACAAATACAAGGAAATGTTCTTCTGGTAGTTGCATGAATGAATGGCAGATCTACTATATTGACTCGAAGCGCAATTAGAAAAAATTGGGATTGTGGAATTGATCTCTCTAGGCCACGGTTACTTATGAGAAAATATTTGATTAATCAGTATGAAGTTTTAAATGTAGAGCGCGTTTTATTTTTTATTTTGGGATGAATAAAGGATTCTCTCATCCTATTCCGCTCAACCCAGCAGCAACACCAACATGCATGAGTACGATAAAAGAGAAACAGCGATTGACTGCTGCATTATACAAAAAGGTGCAACGACAGCATTTCATAATGCAAAATCAAAAGCATTATGAATTGTTCATACAATATACGAGAGTTTCGTTCTATTACAAAATTTCTGTTTACGAAATGTGTGAATATTAATTTACAAAACTAAATTTTCAGTGTGGGATTGGATTTGTTATGCTCTAATCAAAAGATTTCTTTCGATTCCAAATCCGTAATGAGGCCCAGGCCATCGCTAATAGTAACCTAATTTTGTTAAGTGTTGTAAGTATTAGAACCATGTTGTTTGCGTAATGAACAAATTCTTTCGATTTGTTAAACTGTAACTTTACTTTATTTTAAATGCATTTGACAGTGGCCGAAAAACAAAAATTTGACACATATTCACTTTTACAAAAAAAATCATGTTAATTTAAGTCTACTAGGATGCGCCAGAAAGGAGCGGCCCATTTACCAAATATTTGTGTCTGTTCTTAAATTTACAAGACCAAAAAAACTCAAAACGGTAACTTACAACTTAAGGAAAACAAAATTACATTTTTCAAATGCTGCTACTGTTAATGCAAATACAAATCTCAAGGATCGTATTACAGCTACAGTCATAAAAAATCAAAATGCTGTAATCAAATACATTAAAATAAAAAGTTCTTAAAGACGGCCATGGATTGTAGTGCACACAGATAGACAGAAACGTTTTCTGCATTTTCTAATGCACGTAGAGGGAATCATCAGCAGACAATAATTGGATATTTCATGTAAGTTTAGGTCAGATAACGCCTTAATCTAGCCTGTTCTATGAAAAATTGCATATATTGTTGTATGGCGCACGAGAGATAGCAAATAATTGCGTTGTTTGCGCCTCCGTAATTATACTGCATTTAAAGCCTATCTACGTAAAATTTCGGACACTTTTGTTTTAGTGTAGATTTTGAATTATTTAACGGATCGTTGAAATGTTTCACTTATATTACTTCACTTATTTAGTACGAACGGCAGCAAAATCCAAATTTATCAGAACGCGTTCGTGCCAAAAAACTAAAACTTCCGAAAAGTACCATGTTTTGTGTTTGCAAATCATTTGACCCGCGCTTGATTTGGAAGTGGAAAAAATCGAAAAGTATGCTCCCGGCAAATAGACAAGAAGGTGGTAGCCATTATTGAGAAAAATCCCAATCTTTCTGTACAAAATGTGGCTAGCAAATGTAGTTGGGAAGTACAAATCATACTTTAAAAAAGTGAAGCAGAGGTTAGGACTGAAGGCGTACAAAGTAAAAAAGGCGCCAAGCGGGATGACAAGAAGAATTTAACTGCAAAAAGCCGTGCTTAGAAGCTTTACAACATTTTTTGCAAACATTTTCTTTTTTCATGAAGGACGACGAAACAGGTCTGGCTTTTTATACTGCAATGCAAAAGGACGCCGTCGCCGAGTATTTCCGAACAATAAAGGTGTCAAAATTTCCGGATAAGTTTTTGATGTGGCAAGCCATATGTAGTTATGGTTGAAAATCCAAAAATTCGAGCTCTACCGACTATCAAAGCGGATTTGTACGAGACAGACTGTCTGCAAAAGCGATTGCTATCGTTTATCAGAAGCTGCAACTCTTCAGCTCCTTTTGATCTGATTTGGTTTCTAGTAACTATGCGAAATTCGTCCTGGAATGGTATAAGGCACAAGAGGTCAAATACGTGCCAAAAAGCCAATCCACTAAACTGTCCAGAACAACGCCCAATAGACAAGTAATGGGCTCTAGTAAAGCGGAAACTCTTCGAAACTAAGAAGAAAGCAAATGGTATCGATGATTTCAAGAGAAGATGGAGAACCGTCACGGCAGACGTATCTACGGATATCGTACGGAACTTTATGGCGGGTGTTCCACCGAAAGTTCGAGTATTTACAGAAAGAAGGATCAATATCTATAATTGCCGTGTAATTTAAATTGTTTCAACCCATAACATTAATACTCCATGCCCTATTTTTCTGCTGCTGCGATTATTGCATAACATGGCATTATTGGACATCATATTGTGTTTTCTTTTAAGTGCAAACAATATTTTTGGATTTGCATCTATTTGCTCATAAAATTCATCCATTAATTGAATAACGCGACATGAAATTTGAATCTTATCTTATTGCAGCTCTTGTAAGTATCGTTATTAAGAGTGTGGTTGGCTCAATCTTATCCTGTGGGGTTCACGTTGTTACTTTCTCACCAAAAGGTTGTGGACACTTAAAATAAAATGACAAGCTTCGTTAAAAAATATTGCAAGGCTGGTAGAAGGGGTTGTCACACAGCAAAAAATATGAAAATTACGCGTGATGTAAAACAGGTCAATTTAAAATATACACTCATAAATTAGTTGAATTATCAATTTTAAATCGTGCACACTAGCCAAGCAATGAAAAACGTTTTAAAACGCATTGTTTTCTAATAAAGTATGTGCCTCAATGTAAAAATCGAGTGAGGCGCTCTCATTTTACAACAAATACAAACTGTGTTCCACATAAGCGTTTAAATTTCTGTGTTCGCGCATCGAAACCAATAAAACAATCGAGCCCGATTCATTTGCTGCCTCATCCTATCGATGAGTTATCATTCATTCCCAAACATCATCAGAATCCCAGCGCAGTTGGATAATTGTAATTGTTACAAAATCGAATATCAAATCTGGTTGATATATCTACACAGAAATAAAAATTAATGAACAAGGATCCGAAGATTGATTGTTGAACATCGAAAATTCGTCAAATTTAGTTTTTAAATGACATGTTAACTGTTCACTGTATTGAACAACAATTTTTCTGAAAAGCAATCCGCCAATGCTCGGGAATCAGGGTGTCCGGAAATTTTGTCTACTTATAATGAATTTGAATCTGAGGGTAAGCATTAGTTAATTGCGTTTAAAATTACATCAGATGTTTTCAATACGTGTAAAAACAAAGTCGAACGAAATTTTCAATTCGTTTACTTCCATTTGAACTTTTGCATGCTCCAACTAGGTATATGCATGAAAATCAATTTAAAACTACATAATTTTTTCAACTGTCAACTGACATTTCGGCTAGTGGATGTTATCAGCAAATGAACTAGTTGCGTTACGTTGCGTTTCCACGTACCTCTTATACATTTTAGTTTGTAAACACTTCGTTTGTACACACTACCAAAATCTCGTGTAAATTTCTGTCCCTGAGACCGACACATGCCAGCATCCTTTAGCGCATAAGAATGTGTTGAAAGAGATGAGAAAATAAATTCAACCGAACACATCTTTTGTCGAATTGCGTATGTTTCAGTTTCAGGAGACATAATTTTACACGAAATCTTTCTTTAAGTTCACCGACTATTGCATTCCCCGACTTTACGTTCCCGGACTATTTACAAACATGGATTAGGTCTCGTGTAAAATTCATAATTTCTAAGTGTGTACTTCATTGAAGGCTGCACCTTTAATTTTCGGGCATGTTCATTTCATAGTAATAGTTAATATCTCCTCGAAACGATCGTTAGATCGTTGTGAGTGTGTCACTATTTATTATTTGGATTTCAAATTATGGTTTAACAATACAATGATATACACCATACAATTGAGTCACAAAGTATCTACGTGCAAAATGGATTACATCACTTGAAATATTTATTATTTTTCAGAGTGTATTAGTGCACAACTAAGTTCTCGTTTTGACAAATTGATATAGAAAAATCCAAAACGTTATGAAAAAAGGTTACATACATGGTAAACAAACCGCTTCGACATATAAATGATTTTGATTCTGGTTGTGTACAAATGTCTAATATTGTGCCAAACAATCGTCATTTGCAGGTGTTGATTTTCTTCTTTCATTCGAAGAAAACTGCAGCCCCAGCGTATCGAGAGCTCCAAAAAGTATCCAAGACGGTGGTTTTGATGTAGATGACCGCCCACGTGAAGGAAGACCTAAAACCTTCGAAGACGCTGAATTGGAGGCATTGCTTGACGAGGATTCGTGCCAAACACAAGAAGCGCTTGCTTCAACGTGAGAAGTTATCTGTAAGTTGGTAATGATTTGGAAGCAAGGAACAACTTGAATTCCTTGTGCGTTGAAGCCAAGAAATGTTGAGCATCGTTTTTTCGCTTGCGAACAACTGCTCCAGCGGCAAAAAGGAAGGGTTTTCTACATAGCATCGTGACGGGTGATGAAAAATGAATACGTTACGTCAAACTAATTTTTGAAACAATGTTGGGGACTCGACCGAATATTCACGCAGCGAAGGTTATGCCACAGCTATTCAAGCTCGAATCTCAGCGTGTGTAAAATTTCCTAACCGTCAATTTAAAAGAACTAGCATATCTGGCAGTTTTGATGCACCGATATGGCGAGGCGCCCATCGAATTGCCACCACGTGGCATCTCATAGCACGTCAAAACATGGTGTCAATATAGGGAGGCATGTGGCAAACGTCGGCATGATATTTTGACATGCTACCAAATTTCGCTACTTCGCTTCATCAGTGGGCATCTCGACTGCTTCGACTTGGTGAACTATGCGGCGCTAGTGAGCAAGCGATTGGTAACGAAATTTAATATGAAAGTTTACTCAAAGGTATCGATTAATTTTGTCCTTGCTAAAACGTCTGTCTGTGGTTATGCTGTGTATTTGGTGGAATCATATCGGTTATATTTATTATTAGCAGTTGAATCACTGTGGAACGGTATCGAACTCAATTGATGGGTTGGAGTCGAGTACTGCCCGAAAAATGGCCACAATACGAGCAGACTGCATGATAACGCTCGGCCTCACGTTGCCAAGTCTGTTAAAACCTACTTGGGACTGCTCAAATATTATCCAGATATTGCGCCGTCCGATTATTACTTGCCGTTATTACCGTTCCATGACACATGGCCTGACTGATCAGCAGTTCTACTCATATGAAGATATCATAAAATGGCTTGATTCGTGGATAGGCTCAAAAGACGAACATTCTACTGTCAAGGCATTCGAGCTCTGCCAGGAAGATGGCAAAAAAATCGTGTTTGGCGATGGGTAATACTGTGAATGATTTATATGTATCAGTTTATTCTTTTAAATAGAGCTACATTTTTATCAAAAATTTGAAAAAAAAAAGCAGCGAGAACATCATTAACTAACTGGTTTAAATAAGTGACAAATCGCTAATTAGGAATCAACGCATGAGTTTTCCTGAATGAGTCATTCATAGTCAAATGAAGTTCCGTTAAATTTAATTGCTTAGGTTGGGTCCTCCCTTAGCTTAGTCGGTAAATGCGCGTGTACAAAACAAAATCATGCTGGGGTTGGCTGGGTTCGATCCCCGGTCTGGTCGAGGAGTTTTTCGTTAAGAAAAATATTCTCTATTGTACTTGCCACACAATCATACTAATACAAAAGTGGTACCTGGCATTAGAACTACCCATTAGATAAATAAAAGATAAGATTAGATTTTTATAAAAACAATGTTAAAGTACAAATAACTTCCAGCAGAGAAAAAAGTTTTTTTTTAGCACGATCGTTAGTCAAATTGATATATAGAATACAAGAGATCCAGACCGATCCGAACTAGACATGTTTTGCAATACATTTACATACAAACAAACAATTAAAGATAACAACAAACAATTATTAATAATTGTATAGATATATTTTGTGTGTTACTTGGGAAGCAATAAGCTTGAAACGCCAAGAAAAAAGAAAGAAGGATGCTATCCAAAACTCTTTTTTCAAATTTTAATGGATCGTAACAAAACAAGCAATTGTTTTGCAACCTAAAAGTAATCCGCGAAATGTCGCAAAATTTTATTTTTAACGTAATATACAGAACTATTCAATGTACTACTCACCCTTACTTAGCATAAAGTGACATGCTGAGGCGAACTTGATCAAATTAACTAGGGAAGATAGCCTTCGCTTCCCAAGATTGGACTTAGCTTCCCAAGTAACAATTTTGGTTTTATACGGGTTCTGAAGACCACGATTTAGCCAATAAGTGTGCCTTAAAACCACAATAAAATTTGAATTGTTACATGGGTTCATTGTTACAAAGAGTGTTAGGCAATATTCTCTATTATATGACAATTTTGTTATAATACGTTGAACGAGTTTAGATACGAGTAAGTATGGATTTGGATACTAGTTTCTTCTGTCACTATTATGAATAATTTAATGTTTATGTAAATGAGTGGCTGGCGTTGTTAGCATCCAGGCCTCTCACTCCAAAGTCACTAGTTCATGTCTCACCTCCGTACAACTCACGAATACGTAAAGAGCATTAAGGGGACAAAACTAATATATCATCCTTTCATAGCTAAGCCGGTGCATGCTCATCTTCTAAGCAATACTTTGTTGGCTGGGATCGATTTCCGATGGTTCTAATATTTTTTCGTGAAAGAAAATTTTCTGACTCCCTGGACGAAAGGTATGACACAATTTTTATTCAAAAATATATAGAATCATCGATAAATCTCAAACATTGTGTGTATTTGGAACACTAAATTGAAAAGTGCTTTAAGAGTTTTAGACGTTTTCAATCACTTTTGTGCTTTGTATCGCTTCTAATGAAAAAACACACGCACACTTTGATGACGTATTTGCTTGTGAAAAAGAGCGAATCAAACGTCATTTACTCGGAACTATGTGCACTCCTACGAAATCTTAAATAATACCACATATGATTATATCTAATCAGCTGATCTAGCTTTTTACCAAATATTGCTAATTCACTTTTGTTTTCTCTGGTTAATCATAACTCCACAGCCAAACTTAAAAATCATAATTTCAGTTTCTAAAACAATCAATAACTAATAAAACTTGCAAACATCACATCCAGTTTTACAGTCCAGACATTATACCCTATTTTAATCATGACAAGAGCACATTTTTCAGCATAATAGATCGTATCAAGCTGCATCACAGCCGGAAGCAAATTCTAGTCACAACCGCGCACGTCACTGACCTTGTTCATTTGATCTTCGCATCGCGGCAAACCCGCCAGCTTCTTCTTATCAACGCAAACCGAAATAGATTTCGCAAAGAGTTCTAACAGTTCAACCATGTAGTCGGTACTATTCTTAGGCAATTCCATCTTTTGAGCATGCGATTAAGTGCATCTAGTATCGTTCATTGTACCAGTCGTGCTGTTGTTGCGCGAATAATTTATGCTAGAGAACAAATAGCCATAGATACTCACCTTCCTTGTCCGCGCAATGAGCCGCCAGTGAGTATAGATGATTTTCCAAGTTTTCTCTCTCTTCCTCTCTTTTTTGCGCGGTGAGAAGGTTTTTGGCACAGTCAATGATGTTGCTTACTGACACTCGAAACAATCGTTTCTGAAGCTAATGCACCGGCATTTGTTTGTAAACAAACCACGTGGACCGGCACCGTTTTAATTAAACTCAAATTCAAGAGAACGAACGTGTCTGATAATAATTGAATGCGCGTCTCTCCTTGATCCTGTTCGATTCTTTTATTAATTGCTTTATGTGTTCCTTATGTTCAGGTTCATACCCCGTGGACGGCAATCCAAGCACAAGCAGCGAAGAACGAGAACGGAGAATTCTTCGCTGCCACAGGCACACAAGTTTCAATTCGAGATGATTTCAGTAATATCACTTATCTGGCTGCTCATCTTCTCGGTCACCGCCGAAGAAAAAGGCCATTTATAAACCAACTTTGTTGAGCACACTATGAGACCTCTCGGTAGGTCTGTCCTGTTGTTTTGGGTTCTTTTCCCAGATGTACGGTTAAAAATAGCCACAGTGTTCAGGAAATTCTCTGATCCAATGACATGGATTTCAAGGGCACCACAATGGCGAGCTCAGCGAAGATCACGTAAATGCCGCACGAAAGACACTGTTCTTATCATACGATGCGACTTAGCTTCGCCTTGGCACCATGGGTGCGTAAAACCGCACCAGACGTTCCTATGTTCACGTTGATTCTAATTTATGAAAATTTCTGCTTCTTAGCACATAAAGGGCCAATTAGTTGAACAGACACTAAACCCAACACTTTTCTCATGAAAGCCTATAGCAATACACAAAAAAAAATAAAACCACTTCAGTACAGTTCTCATCCCATAACCTCCAACTCACGGAAGGCGCTATGAGAAAATAACATGAATCGAGCCTCTGCACGGCATTAAAAACCAAAACAAAACGCGAAGATTTCAACCATGCTCTACGGTGGAACGTTTGCGCCGACGACGATGACGGGAGTTGCGGGCGTGCTTCTTCTTCGGGGGCTCATCTGCGACGTGACCCAATGTTATATGCTGTAGATATAGAAGACAGCCGGCTTCCAATAAGGCGTGCAGGAATCTCGCAGAAGAGCGAGAGAGAGAGAGTGCGATAGAGAGTGAGAAGATATGCTGCCAACTCTCCCTTGAAGCTATTATGCCCTCCAATTCTCTCCGGATTTGAGATTTGCCTTTCCTTATCTTAACGCATCTTTCTCAGCATCCTTCGACTGGGCCGGAACGTGTTGTGGATGTTTTCAATACTCTCGGAGTTTTCTACGAACTACCTTATTCTCACTCAACTATGCAGCAGCACGCACGCTTTGGAAGAGGCGACGGAAACCGGCACGAAATAAGCTCTTTACGCAAACGCAGATAATCCAAGACTGATTGGTGCATGAGTTTGCCAGCGGCTGGTAAGCCCACGGATGCATACATGGAAGGAGCTAGCCGGGCGTCAGCCATCGACGGTTGGTTGCCTTGCTTGCGGTGGAAGTGGTGAGTCTAGCAATAAAGTCTATCGCGAGCGTGCGATTCAATGAATGAAAATAGACAAGACAAATTCGTGATGCTGCCACTAAGGAAGACTGTCCCGAGTTCGAGTGAGTATGGAAATATGGATTCGAGGCATAGAAATTATAATAAGAAATTGGACTTATATGGCAAATTTATCGAGTGTTTATCTTAAAAGTTAATACCGCCCGTTGTTCATTCTTTCGCTTGCAGCCTAATTATATAAACCGCCCAACCGCCATTCTTTGGAATAATCCTTTGAATGACCTTCTTGGTATCCAAGTGATACATTTTGATGGAGATCAATTAAAGGCTCAATTTGTTTCTCATTTCAGCATGAACCTATAAATTTCACTTCTGAATTTCAACTACTGTATTCATTAAAGATGGGCGTGTCCCTTAGCAGTATGGGATTATATGAAAATAAATTTGTCTATTTTTATTATGATTAGATAACCCAATTTTTCGGAGATCACCAAACTGGACTCTTCGATCACTTACAGCTTTCCTTGGAATCTAACTAGAAAATTTAAAGAAAATATTTAAAAAGATGTCTATAAGAATAATCTGTGGCTTTTTTTTTTTTTAATCCCTTGTAACGGGTGGCAATTAAAATTTTGGATTTTTTTCGAGGCCTCTATGCTCAACAACAAACGAGCTCAGAGAGAAATAAGAGTGTGTATGCGTTAGCTCTTTCTCTCCTCTTTCTGCTAGTATTTTCTGTTTTGTTTATGCTTGCTCAGTTTTGCTCAAAATGCCGTCGAAACAAGAAGTATTTCGCGAGCGCGTTGTACAGTTCTACGAACTGCACAGAAATCTCGGCAAAACGTATACGGTACAACATTTTAAAAGCGAAAATGTTGCGACTTCGACTGTTTACCATATTCTAAGATCCCCAACAACTGCTCGCAAGCAAGGTAGGGGAAGGCCAGCCAAAATTATGGACGCAAAAGGACTTCGTTCTCTTTCTCGTGCCTTCAACAACAAGGATTCACTGAGCCAACGGGATGCCGCAAAAAAGTTCAACTGTTCTCACCAGTACATCTGCAAAACATTGAAAAGAGTCGGAATAAAGTGCCGAAAGAAGACACGAGCCCCGGAATATACTGATGCACAGATTTCAACGCTGAAATCCCAATGCCGTTGGTTGATTAAAAATTATTCCGGAAAAAGTTTTGTTTTGGACGACGAAAGCTACTTCCCTCTTTCGAAGACGCAGATTCCCCGAAATGATCGATACTATGCAACGGATAGTTCTACTACACAAATATAAGTTTAAACATAAGTTCGAACAGAAAGTGATGCTATACATTGCCTTTTCCGAGAAAGGCATTTCTAAGCCATGGTTCAAGCCCTCTGGTTTGGCAATCAATCAAGATGTGTACCAGAACGAATGTTTGAAGAAAATTTTGATCTCGTTTCTACAAAAACATAATG
Organism: Aedes japonicus; assembly: GCA_034211315.2. Lineage (NCBI taxonomy): Eukaryota > Metazoa > Arthropoda > Insecta > Diptera > Culicidae > Aedes > Aedes japonicus. The sequence continues at coordinate 771,828 of JASCZW010000293.1, forward strand.
CTGATGGACAATACGTGTTTTGGCCGGATAAAGCGTCATCGCATTACGCCATAAAAACACAATCGTTCCTGAATACCCATTCGATCCCATTTGTACCCAAAAACCACAACCCGACAAATCTGCCTCAGTGTCGCCCAATCGAAGATTTCTTCGGGGTTTTGAGTTCCTTGGTGTACAAAAATAACTGGAGAGCCACGAATTGCAAACAGATGATTGGTAGAATCAAGAGATGCATTCGCAAAGTTGACATGGAGGCCGTACAACGCTCCTGTTCCGACATCAAACGGAAGCTTCGCCGAACATCCGATTACGGACCGTTTTCAAATGTTCACTATTTTTTTTCAACAATGGACAATGTATCTTTTATTTGAATAAATCAGATCTTCTTCAACTATGTTTGTCTTTTTTTGACAGCTTGAGAAAGAAATTCCAAAATTTTAGTTGCCACCCGTTACATTATTGAAATGAAATTTTATCTATGATAATTGTAATTATCTACTCGGTTTTTTTGGGCTTACAGGACCTTCAGGATATTAACACTTTCCTACATTTTTCTTTTCAGTAATAAACCAGTGGATGTCAGATGTATTTTTTGGATAAATGTTTTACATTTTATTTTAAACTTAATTATTAAATATTTCATTATAACATCGTTTTATTTCATAATTGCTTTGTATATTATTTGATTTAATCATGTTAAATTTTTAGAATGCGCATTTCCAACTGTTATATACACATTTAATAAAATTTTGTTCAATTCTGCTGCGTTTGTTTTGGATTAGATGAGATTAGATCAGTGACCAGTTGATGTCTTCATTTAACCATTGAGTTCTATTGAGTTTTCAAGTTTTGAAAAATAATTTTATATTCATACTTTAATTGTTATGTTATATATTATCCGTGCGTAGAGTAACGAGAATGATGTAGAAGGAGATGTTCGCTCATCACCATGAGGCACCAAGAGTGCACTTTAATGTTTTTTGCTAGAATGATAGATATGAAGCGAAAGTATTGAAAGTTCCGTCAGTGCACGGCAGGTAGGAAATCAAACAGATGTTTTTTTTTTGAAAATTGAGCGAATTGAGTACCATTGGATACATGCCCTTTCGCTCAATTGTCGAAAAAAAACATCTGTTTGATTTCCTACCTTTCCGATAGAAATGAAATACAATACTCTGCATGACTCGAGAACTAATCAAGCAAATGGAACCAAATTTACTATGTGGTGGTTTTCGAAGCCAAAAAATGGTTCTATGGCGATTTGAGACCCCTCTCCTTTCTGATAAGGGGGAATTCCATACAAATGAAACGCAAATTCTTGCATAACTCGAGAACTAATCAGGTAAATGGAACCAAATTTGGCATGTGGAAGTTTTTGAAGGAGAAAAATGTTTTTATTGTGATTTGAGCCTCTTCCGCCAGATGATAAGGGGGGGGGGTGGGGGGAGGCTCTCAAACAAATGGAACACATGGTTTCTATGGAGATTCCAAACACAAATTTCAACCAAACATGAGAATTATCTAGATAACTAAAACACAAACTGTGTATTTCTCGGGTGAGAAGAATATTTTGATCGAAGCTTGAACCGCTTCTTAGTCAAAAAAAAACTCTTTCCAAAAAAACATCCATTTTTCATTCATTTAGTTGCAGGCGGAGCAACGCTCGCACCGGGGTCAGCTAGTGATCAAATATTTATCTCGAAGGGTATGGTACGGTATGTCCACTCATCCCGGAGAGATTCACAAAATGCGTTGTAATTCAAATCTATTTGTTTGAATCCAAATCATTTTATAGAACCATCTTTTGCGGTAAATGCAACGCAGCAGGCTTGGCCGCTTTAATGATTGTATCATGTCTTTGACATGCTGAAACCATCAATATTGACAAAAACATATAATTGGGCGTCATCTAACCCAGGATGCTTTCTCTAACTGGCTGCGTTTGATTAGGTTGATTAGATTAGATTAGATTAGATAAGATTAGATTACTTTAGGTTTTTAATAATGACTGAAACTGTACATAATTCTAATAGGTTTTTAATAATAACTGAAACTGTACATAATTCTAATCAACTTGATGGTTGGAACGGTTGAAAAAAAAAACCGTTTTACTTGCACTAACCCCTTCTCTATACCCAAGGCCCTCATCCCTTTTCCTGTCATAATTCTGATGATATCATATTCAAGAAAAAAAACTTCAGCACTTTGTTTTCTCTATAGGAAGCCATTCAACTGCCAGACCTAATGGTAAGGATTTACCAATACTCCTTGTTTACCAGTTAATTCTTCAATTCTTCGTTATCGTGTCAGCAGTTGTTTAAAAACAAGTTTTACAGTCATACTATCCATTATGATGCTAAACATACACGAATTCCGGCTTTCGTTATTACGAAAAGACCCAAAACAATGCTGTTTATCCATGACTCAACCACTTATCTCGAACAATCACTGAAACAATCACTCGAACAATCAATACACTGCAGTCATTTTTATAGTAACTTTTGTTCTTTAAAGACACATATCTCGGTGGAATACAATAATACAGGTACACTTAGAATTTTCATTTAGAGCAAACATCAGAACACTTTTAAGAATAGATATGCATCAGACTAGGTTACTTCATTTCGGATAAGGTTCACCGGGGTAAGTGGGAATCTGGTATGAGTGAGATTCCGGAGGGACAAAACTCGCTTCAAAAGAAATATTTGGGTTGCATCTTTCAGAAGCAGTACAATGTCAATTCTGCAATTGAATTCGAGAAACAATTACAGCTCACATTCCAAACATTTCAAAATGAGATGCCTTGCATATAAAGTCGCACCCTATTATTAGTAAAGATATTGGTTGGTTCATGATTAACTTGCACTCGAAATGTTTTTTTTTTTATGTTACAACCAGGTCAAATGTTTTGTACAAACTAAATTTCGGTCACCTACATAACCTTCTTGCGTGACATAATTAATGGACGTTCCCATATCAAGTAATTCTTGAGAAAGAATAGCCTGTACTCCTAAAACGTAGATCATCTCTCATACAACGGTTCATCATTATCTAAAGATTGCCAACTGAATTGGGCACACCTTTTTATTACAGCGCAGAAGAAGAAGAAATCTTCTTCAATATTGTCAAGATTGAAAACAGTTGTGACAGGTAGAAGCCGAAAGAAGGAAATTAATTTTGAACACCGAACTAAGCGAATTCGTTAAATTTGGCTAAATCTGCATGGGGCAGTGACCTCTAAAATTTCCCCGAGAGTGGAATACTATTGTTCAGCAGGATCAGAGTAAGCGGTTTAGTGGAACTTACGGTCGCTTATGAACATTGAGAGATGAATTGAGAGATTTAGAGTAAACCCAGGACTATTGGATGGCGACACATGCAGAGATGGTGGAACAAAATGGCCGCTTAAGTTGACGAATGTCCAAGAGATGATGTGAATCATTTCTAGAGAAGTTCGTCATTTAATATAATCCAATACGGAATAAGATTATCTAATCTAATCTTATATAAACGCAGCAAGTACGAGACTACTACGTTGCATTAACCATAATCAGGAAACTGCGTTTGATTGAATTTAATTCCTCCTCAATTATAACTTGAACATACACGCTAAGGAATTATGAATTTTACTCGAAACGTAATTCATGTTTGTAAAAAGTCGGAAAACGTATAGAAAGATTTCGTGTTAAATTATGTCTCCTGAAACTAAACATACATAATTCGACGAATTGATTGAATTTATTTTCTCATCTCTTTCAACTAATTCTTATGTGGACGCTTGCATGTGTCGGTCTCAGGGGATAGAAATTTACATGACATTTTGGTACTGTGTATGTCAACTTAAACATTTGACGACATCAAGAGGTTTGGAGTTTATTTGAAATCTCAGGTCGACACATTCGAGCGTCCTTTTGCACATAAGGCTTGTTCGCGACAAAATCTAGACACCCCTAAATACATATATCTCTGGAAATACTTCATCAACGCGTGAAATATTTCGCAGACTGATGAACGTATGTCTGTTCATTATGTAAAATCATTTTTTGGCAATACTAAAAGCTTTTAGATCGAAGATAGCGTCGAAAGAAAAGCAAGTGCGAAAAGCAAATGTGCGCGGTCTAAATGAAAACCCGGATCTGTCAATAATAAAACTTGCAAAATAGCCTGGGAACTGTAAGCAATGTCCATAACTTTCTTAAATCTTTTGATACACGTTTGACAACAGCCAGGAAGGCTGGGAGCGGAACAAAAACGGATCTCAGGAACCACCAGAAGGACACGAAGGTGAAGCAAATATTTCAAAAGCAATCAGATCTTTCAGTAGGTACTGTGACTAGGAAAATAAATATGTTTCCAACTTTCGTGCATACTTTCAAGCACCCGCAAGGTATGAAGTCGTTCAAGGTGAAAACTGTACCGAAACGTAATGATAAACAGAATGTGACGGCTAAAACCCGGGCTCGCAAGTTGTATCCCGAATATATGACGAAGCTTTCCTGCGTGATAATGACGATGAAGATTTTAAGCAGCTTCCCGGAATATCTTATTATACTGTCATGCAACCATACGGCGTAGAGGAGCATTTCAGGACGAAGTAAAAGGCCAAGTTTCCCAAAAAATAATTCGTTTAACACGCAATATGCTGCTGTGGTCAAGCAAGCCGAAACTTCATCACAACCGGAACGGTAAACAAGGAAATATACCGTGAATCATTATTAGTCAATTGAATGAGGCTGAGAGTAACCGGCCATTCTCAATTTCTTTATTTATCAATAACGGCGCCGGCTACGTCCTTGCAATCAGTAGGAAATTGGGAAGGGAAGTTATTATGACCTTTGCTGTTTAGGGACCGTGTTAACCTCTGCATCCGAACAAAGCTCACAGGAAGTTGGTTTTCTTATGTAAGTAGAATAGGGCTCGATAGATCAAGGTTCACCTTGATAAGTGATGTGATCATATTATATAGTTCATATAATTCAGGGGACAAAAGTATAACAATTACCTGTTTCGCTCCGCGTTTTTGGGCGCACTTAACAACTCTCAATTGTCGAAGATCGAAGTAGGTCGCGCTCCGGGACTGACGTGTTTGTGCTTCGCTGCTTATTTTATCTGCAAATTTTCGAGAAAATTAAATATTTAGCGGAAATTATTGTGTAGTGTTGAACTTTTCATCTTGATAATGATTCGGTCAATAAAGAGTTGATTGCGGTCCAACACGAGGCTTTCGACTGGTGTAAAAACAAAGTGTCCCCGGTGCAGACGGAACCCCGAACATACAGCCTTACGGCGACAGGAGGAGCTCGAGTTCACCCGCGTCACTCGGGGATGTTTGGTTAATGGTCGTGGAGCGTTCATGGTCGACCATCTCCTTAAGAACAGAATGTTATCTGGAGGGTACGCGGACCTGCTCTGGTTGCTCGATGTTACAACCACAGCAATGGAATGTTCTGGAAACCCGGGTGAGCTCTTTCCATTTTCTCCTTTTGTGTCCCATTCCAATATTTTTTGTTTCGATATGTATGTATACGTATGTGTATGTACACTCAGTGGCATGGGAGAGGCCGGGCGGGGTTTTGTTGGCGGAAGACTCCATGTTCAGCCTCCTGTAACTTTGTTAATTGTCGGTGTTTTTGGATGAAGGTTTGACGGCATTGTGCAAAATGTGTGGACCTGGTGTGATCAGGGTTTCATGTTGATAGGGTTTATAGATTTGGGGTTGTCGTGGCATGTGTGAGGGGAGTCATTTTTGGACGTGAAGATTTCAAGGGTCCGTGTTTCTGTGAGGGGTTTGGGTGGCATATTGGAGGTTTCTTCGGGGCTTGTAGGGGTACGGAGGATTGCGTGGGCGGGATTTGAACTGTTTCCATAGGGTGGTTTGGACTGCAGCTGCGTCAGGGCTGACGTACCAACGTGGGCATTTCCCTTTTTCACCCGATGCTGACCTTGCTGAATTTTATTAATAACAGGGTTGCGGCTTATCATTTTTGACTTATCCATGTTCATTTGCCGATAGCTCTTCTCAGAAGCTCAATTTCAAAATGTATGATGAACTTGTGGTGCTTGAGTGGACCTACAACTTGGTCTAACAATACATAGCTCTATCTCTTATATCTGGGGAATGAGAGCGTGTATTCGCAGTGATCTTCGCGATGATATTCGCGGTGAAGATCACGCGAGGATCACCGTGAAGATCGCTGTGAATATGCGCTCTCATGTCGGGGATGTAGGAGTTAGAGCGGTGTACTGTTGGACAGAGTTGTAGGTCTGCTCATGCACTACAAGTTCATCATACATCATATTATCAAATCGACCCTCTGAAAGGAGATATTGGCAAATGAATGTGCCTGAGTCAAAAATGATAAGCCGCAACCCTGATTAATAATACTGTATAACACTGTATACGTAGTTTACACAAACCAGTTCATACTGAATGCCATATTTTCAAAGTTCTTCGTGGGTTACACTAGTTGTTTGGGATATTTCACGCGTAACAAATCATGTGTATTAATAAGATGGATTCACCTCGGCTTCTTTTTTTTTTTTGCACCGATGTTTCGGCGGGGTTAGTATTGGGTGAGGGTGGGAGGTGCTCGTGTTGGTGTGTCAACTTTGACGCCAGCTGTGGTCCGGACCACTTTGTGGGGGTACTTCAAGTTTTGTCCACATTGTTTTCTGTATTTTTGTAGGCTGTGGAGAGGTTTTTAGTGTGCTACCTGGGTCCTTCACAGGGGTGCGGATTTTTGGGGTTGCTGTGTCCAGGGATGGCTTTTTTCGCATATGTTGTGATAGCTTCGGGTCTGTAGGTTTTGTCGGCATGAGGTTTTGATCGCATAAGGTCTATACATTAGTTATTGGATTGTCAGACTTTCATTTGGAAGTATTGATGGTTGACGGGGGGACAGGGGGTTGAACAACGTGGTTTTTGGGAGCAGGGTTTTGCTCGGCTTTTTTTTTGCTACTGAGTGTATGTGTATGTTTGTGTATGTATACATGTGTATGTATGTGTGAATGTTCATTTAATTTTATAATGCATAATATATATATGATCACATCACTTATCAAGGTGAATCCTGATCCATCGAGCCCTACCCTAGTAACATAGAAAACCCTCCTGTGACCTTTGTGGGGATGCAGAGGTAAACACGGTCCCTAATCAGCAAAGGTCACACTAAATCTCCTTCCCTATTCCCAACTGATTGCAAGGACGTGGCCGGCGCCGTTATTGATTATTAAAGAAATTGAGTCACTGAAACGTGTACAGTGAGAATGGTCGGTTACTCCCAGCCCCATTCAGTTGATTCATTGTGCAATTTCACTGATTCTGATCAATCACGGAGTAGCAACCATCGATACGTGCAGTCAGTCAAGCTAAGCTAAGCTAAGCTAAGCTAAGCTAAGCTAAGCACTTAACAACTCTCAATTGTCTAAAAATCCTCTGTGAGGTCTGACCGATTGGCGTTTTGCTTCTTCCAAGGTATCTCATTGATGCCTATCTAAAGTCGTCACGCTTGCCCCATATGGTATTGCATGTGAACGAAAATAGCATCGTATCTTGAACTTAACTCTTCCAACTCACCAACACCGTCGCTACCTTTTCGTTTTCTTCAAAATCTCCACATGTTCCGTTGAATGTGGGGTCAAAATTTCCTCCACCGTAGCCATTTTGGGCTCAACCGGCTTGCTCCTGTCTACATGACTCAACTTTCGGGGCATCGCTCTAGGACTCGGTAAAATCTTTCCGGACACTCTGGATACACGGTATCCCACAAACACCGATGTTCGGCAAACTTCTCGTCGTAAACCAGTTCCGCTCCGGACCAGTTCCATTGCCGACATGGCATTGCTGTAGATATAAACCATGTTCGACTCTGACCCAATCGCCCTTCCATCAGTCCCTCCTATTGCCTATCGGCAGGACATTTTCAGCTTGTCCTTTTTCACTCCTGCCAAACGATAGGGTTCGATTTGCGGCTGTTGATTTTGTTACGCCGTTCGATTCCTTCCGCTGCATCAGCCACCTCTTACAAGCGGGTAGTGATTTTGGACTTTTGAGCACCTCGGCTGGTTACCACAATGAAACTCTGATCGACACACAATCACAATCACTCATAAAATAGCAAACAATACGAAAAAACATGAAATAAAAAAAAAAATTGACGGGAAAAAAAATATTTGCTTTCCCCGTAGAGTAGAGCACGCTTTGACCTGTAGGTCGTAAGCTTCGGAACTGTTGGAAAACTCTAATTTAACTTTCTGCAACGCTAAATATTAAATATGCGGCCAATCTGAACTTAAAACAACAAGCTACAACTATAGAAAAATTTCGAAAATCTTAGACAAAAGCAGCTAAATCGGTTGCAGAAAAGTGTGCACGAACCCTAATGGTTGTAGTAAACTCAAAACTTCGTAGTTTCTTCATGTAGCCTTATCAAGTAACTGTAATTAGTTTTAAGATGACTAATAATGCAGAGTTAAATCAATAAAAATGCATCTTGGATTGAGCTAATAGCAAATTAGTTTAATTCCAAATTTAATCTGTCCAGATTTTGTCGCGAACAAGCCTTAAGAATGCCGGCATCGATGGTGTAGTGGTAAGCGTGACTGCGACTAGGCACCCCAGTGGGTTCAATCCCAGTCGACGTCGGTGGATTTTCTGAAGCGAAAAAATCTAGCCGTTGGTCTCGGCTCATAATTCATGAGTCGATAGATACACACTACCAAAATGTCATGTAAATTTCTGTCTGCTGAGACCGACACATGCAAGCGTCCTCTAGCACATAAGAATGAGTTGAAAGAGATGCGAACACACACACACTTAGAAATAATGAATTTTACACGAGACGTAATTCACGTTTGTAAAAAGTCGGGGAACGTAAAGAAAGATTTCGTGTAATATTATGTCTCCCGAGACTGACACATACGCAATTCGACGAAAGATGTGTTTGATTGTATTTTTCTCATCTCTTTCAACTCATTTTTATGTGCAAAAGGACACTTGCATGTGTCGGGCTCAGGGGACATAAATTTACATGACATTTTGGTAGTGTGCACCCTTAATTGACTTGCGTTTGTGTAAGTCTCAGGAGACATAATTTTACTAGAAATCTTTGTTTACGTTCCCCGACTTTTTTCGCAGATGAATTGAGTCTCGTGTAAAATTAATAATTTCTCAGGGGTAGGTTAGTATTGTTGTATTTACAAGGCGCAATGCAATCAAAACAATCTGGTGCTCGAAATATGGTTATTTGCTAGGAATCCAGGATTAATTAATTTCGAAAACACCTGTAACTGTGATACAAGAGAGAATGTGACAACAACATGCACAACCATGAGATAGCTCTTTGGGAGACTCAGAACAAATATTGAAGTAATCTATTTTCAAAACTGACACAATGCACTCAATGTTATTGCAAATTTGCTGTTTTACGTATTTTTAACGCATTTCGTTCGAAACGAGAATGGTAGAACTTGTGTGATATGTAATCTGTGATCTAATCGTATCATTAGAAATTCCGAACATTATGTTTTAACGGGTCCATCAAAACTTTTCAAAACACATTGATGGTCTTCTGCAATAACATTTTCTGAACCTTACAGTGAACTTATTGATAGTCATTCCATTATGCTGCTGACATATGGCCGCAAGAGCCGTACATGGTGAACGGGTGAAAAATTAAAAACTCTCCATACGAGTTCCTGATAATGACAGCCTTCGTACCGCCAAGCATCTCTTCGCACCATTATCTACCATCAAGAACTATTTTTGTTTAACATAATTGCCAAGAAACCGTTCTTTGCAGCATTCCGGCGCGTTGATCTTGTCGTCTCGTCATCGAGAAAGAATAGCATAAGCGGCATTCCCGGCGTAATTATGCTTGCCGCGAGTTCTCCCGGTGTAAACATCGTGCCTCTATCTGAGATGAGAATCTCCGAGCCGACGACGCTTGGCTAGCTGGCTGGACGCAATTACATTGTAATGCCACTACACTCTTAGAAAATATCATGTAAATTTAAATCTTCTTGGATGCACATAAAAGGAGCGGCCCGTAACACCGAAATTTGCGTCTGTTTTTAAATTTACAAGACACTAAAACTCAAAATGATAGCTTACATGACATGACGTAAAAATAAGTTGAGGAACGCAAAATGATAATTTACAAATGCCGCTACAAATAATGCAAAAAACAATGCTTCATGTTGCCCGGTTCGATCCTAAGAACCTAGTTCTAGTCACCGTTAGGACTATTCTAAACTCGGTAATCAATTTCAATAAAACAAAAAGTTCTTCAAGGTAATGCATTGTAGTGGTAAAAATTAGCTCAACTTACAGAATTGAATTTTGTTCTCCATTTCCAAATGCGACGTTTCTTCTTCATTCATCTCCAAAATGAGAATATTTGAATTAAATTAGTGCCGGTCGTTGGCCAACACCGCACATATTTTAGGGATGCTAGAAGTAGTCACCATGTGCAGATTGATGACTGTCATAAGCAAATGTGCAAGGCTGCGTTTTTGTTTCACAAGTATTCATATTTAATTTGCCTGCATTACAATAACGTGCAAAGTAAATCAATCTGTTAAATATCTTATTTAATGTTGAGCACTCGTTTTATAATCGATCATGGAAGACAACAAATTTTAACTTGTACCTTGTCGGGACGCGTGAAACCGACTGCCTTCGAAATAGGTCTGATGTTGTTATAAAAACCAAAGACAACGATCATGTAAATTTAAGGCTTTCAAATCTTAGTATTAGATCTAGTGTGTGTTTTTTAACGCCTTACGGACATAGATTTGAGGTTATCTAGAATCTGTTGTAGATGTAGCATTCGGAACGTGATTTTGAGTGTGAAAATATTTATTAGTTTCGGATTTAAGTTAGGATTTAAAAATACATCAAATAAAACATACAGTTGAGTTATATTTATCATTGAGTCTTTAAGAATTTCAGTGCAACAAGGATTACATCCCTCGTAATATTCATTATTTTTAAGAGTGTAGTTATGGTCCTTCCATCGAAGAAAGCACAACGTCGGCTGGGATGTCATAGCAAGACGTCATTCCACTCATCGATGAGACTCATAATTAACAGCAGTTGTTCAGTTGAAGAGTGTTGCAATGCTAGATCATGCCGAGCAGGAGTGTTGTTATTGGAACTATTCGACAAGAATAGGAGACCGGACAGGCCTCTGATCTCTATTTATGTTTTTTTTTTCCAGATTTATGTTGTTATTGCAATTCTAGGAAATTCAAGCTTAATAATTATTATTTAAATTAAAAAATTAGCATCAACACGTGTTAAGAATATTTTTATGTTCAAGCAGGAGGCTACAGGTAGCAGTGGTGTGTGTATCTATGGGAAACCATTTTGCTGCTTAGGTCAAAGCCTCCTTTTTTCTATATTCCGGACATAAACCAATGCGACCAGTAATTTGATCTTTTTCCCGTATACTTTGTTTGGCGCAGGTAAAGTTAATTCATCACTATTGCGAATGATGAAGTTTTCGGTGTTGTTACAGTTGTATGTTTTGTTAGAACTGAATCGAGTACATTCAGTGCTTTAAAACCCTAGTCCTAACCAACTCAAACTATAGAACATCAAATCTAGAAAAAGAGAGTTCACATAAATGAAGACTAACCATGTTTTCATTTGATATAAGCTCATCCTTGGTGGCTCAGTCCGAGTATTGTTCCTTTAAATAAGACATAAAATGTTATAAGGAATTAGATATGTTCCTTTGACTACAAAGTTCTATATGTTCCTTATGTTGACTTGATTTGGACTAGAGTTCAGTGGTAGATCTGATCCCCCGTAACAAAAGGTGATCTACCAGCGTCCCTGGTTTAAAAAAAATCCAAAAGAAATTCTAGAAAAAAATATGTGATATAGCAAAAAAGCCCATACCATTACTAAAACTATTCATAACTCTAAGATTTTCAAGCAATAATAATAAACGAAATTGCATTAAACATTCAACAATTTATTTATAAAACAAAGAAAATTTCCCATAGAAAACTCAAAAAAAAATCCGTAATAGTAGTGAAAAAAATAATATTGTGAAACAATGCAACAATAGAAAAAAACATAATAAAAAAATATTTAAAAACATTTAACATTAGAACCAAATTCGTTTATTAAAAAATATATTTTTTAGTAATGCACACATTAAAAACAACGATTTTTTTCGAATGGATGGTAGAAAAGAACGGAAAATGACAAACAATTGCATTTTATTTACTAAGAAATTTAAACCTTCACAAAAATACTTCTACTCCCTGCTGCGCTGCTTTGCGGCAGTTAAACGAAACTTTGACCGTAGGTGAAAAATAGAAGCTTATAGACATATTCTTCAGTTCCTTGGTCGCCTCTTTGATCAAATCTCCTCAATATTCCCCTCTTTAAATTGGCCCAGAACTTCTCGATTTGGCGGAGCTGGGGTACGTTGGGTGGGGTTGGCATGCTTGGGAATAGTCAACTGGAATGCCCAACCGATCCATTTCTTCCAGCGCCCGCTTCGAGTAGTGGGCCGACGCTAGATCCACGTTGAGCTTCTTTTGAATCCTCCGGTCGCTAAATACGGTTTATTGGCCGGAACCAGGCTTACACTTGATGAACTCTCCCTTCTCCAGAAGTGCCAGAATCTTGTGGCCGGCTTTTTTAGGGTGACATGGAGCAGGCGGTACGAAATAACCATAGATCGAAGTTGTTTCACTGTTCTCGCTATAGCTGCCGTAAACAAACTGATGCAGCTGTCAAATTTTCGCTTTATATAGGCAACAATTATATATTGAAACTGATGCAGCTGTCAAATTTTCTGTTGTATGTAAGCAACTAGTATATATTGACTACTGACCGGTAGACCAACCACCAAGTGGTAGGGTAATCGCGTGATAAACAATTAGTTGCTTTTTAATGCGCGATTTAAATTGAAATCAGTCCATAAATGGCTATAAATTTTCCTGTCACTGTTCCTATCCAAAGCCAAAACTTTGAAAAAATATACAAACAACAATACAACGTACGCATTAACGTTTGCATTAAAAAAAAAAAGGACGAAAATTGCCGGTTTTCCATGGGTTCACCTTCACCCGCACTTGCAAAACTACCCATGCAGCATCAATCATAGTAGCCCATGAGTCAGCAGACAAAATTTGACAGCTCTAACCAGTCGAACTCTAATCGTGATGGCAAATACAGTGAAGCAACTCCGTTCAGAAGTGCAAAGAACTGCACCCCGCCGCGTCGAAAACGGACATCGTGCGGCACTTTGTGGACGCCGGATATGCCCGTCCCGGCATCTACAACATATTGGCACTATTAGAAAACAATCAAAGCATCGGTAAAAAGCCCAGATCCGGACGGCCGACGACCCTGAGCGACAAGAAGCTCCTAGGGATGCTAAAGTGGACGACCGAGGGAAAAGTGGCTACATCGCTGTGTGAGCTTGGCCGGGAGTTCGGTTCAACCGGCTAAACAGTGAAAAAGTACCTTTCGAACATGAACATTCGGAGCTGCGGCAGCGGCTGAATAAGATGGTCAACTCGATTTTCCCGCCGAATCGCGACGTTGCGGTGGTGATGCAGCACGAGACCTATCTCACCCTTGATGGCTACGACTGGCAGGGCACTTCGTATTTTACTTCCCCCACGAAAGAAGTGAGCTCCGAGATGAAATTAATTTCACACACCAAGTTTCCCAAGATGGTGCTTCTGTGGCTGACAATCAGCGAGAAGAGGATGTTAAAGCCGCTCTTCTTTCGCACCGGGGTGGCCGTGAACGGGGGAAATGCCTGCCGTAAGTTGCGTCGTTCATCAAGAAATACCATAAGGGCGAAGGCACGGTGTTCTGGTCGGATTTGGCGTCGGTCCACTACTCGAAGCGATCGTTGGCTGCTGAATATCGATGTGGTACCCAAGTCGGCGAGCCCACTCAACGTCCCCCACCTGCGTCCCATCGAGAATTTCTGGGCCAACCTGAAGCGTAAGATCTACTCCAACAATTTTGTCGTGAAAACAGAGGAGGAATTGATAAATAAAACTAAGAAAGAATTCAAAAACATGCCTTCACGCATTTACCCCCTGCTTGAAATAGGGTCCCGGGAAGCTTAAGCCATTGCCTACCCTACTCAAACTTCCAGCAGGATGGAAATATGCCGCTTAAGAGGGACATGCATAATTGAAGATGAAGTGGAACTAATAAGCAAGTGATATACGTATTCAAAAACCTGGATGGAACACCATCAGGTCCAGGGTTGAAGGACGGCTTGAGTGAAGTCGTGGCCTTGGATATCATATCTACATTAACATTGACATTAATTGCCTCGAGCATTTGACCGACAGGAACATTCATGGCTGCCAGGATAACTTCGTTGTCACTCAATAGCTCATCTCTGAATCTACTAGAAAACTTGACGGAAAACAGATAGTATATATCTTGAGGAGTGGCAGCAACTTCTTCGTTGAATTCCATAGACGATGGGAGGCCAGACTCCCTAAGTTGCTCCTACGTTGTTGGATCAGCTGTCTCCGGTTTTCTGCGCTGCCTGAACACCGCTGGGTCGTCTGAGTCTCCTTGAATGACTTCACCACCTGGGACACCGTCGACTGATGGAATCCTAGGTGTTCTGAGGTGCCGATTCATCTGTGGGACACAGTTGGAATTTCCACGATGGCACATATATTTTTTGGCGGATCTGCTCTTGTTCCGATGACATCTCGATAACTATTTGTGATTTTGACAACGTCAACATTAAACTCTTATTGTTTGTTTGTTTTTTTCAGCATTATCTAGATTTTCAGCCTCATGCTGGTTTATCTCCCGTCGTAGTCACTCAAACAACTCTTTGGGTATTTTTCGTAACCTGTCCGGGGTCGAAATTCGAACCCGTGCCTATGGTGTAAACTACGCCACGGCTTACCCCAACTCTTTGATAGTTCCATTTCAAATTTTATTAATTTACGCTGAAAAGTTACAATCTAATAATTGAGTCTCATTTTTTTCGAGTACAGTCCTTAGAGTTGAGGCTCCTTCAGTGGTGAACCAGGCTAACCAAGTAAAGAAAAAACACAAGAACAAAAAAAATGAATATATACGTCGTAATGTTTGTAAAAGTGAGAGTTTTACCTAAAAGTGTTATACTTATTGTTGATGTAAGTTGTGCGTCATACGTCATAAGTACGTTACAATTATATGAAATATCAGTGTGTATTTATTTGCCCATACATTTTAGCATGCAACATGCACCCACCCCCAGCTACCCTTGAAAATGAAACGCGTCAATCGGATTATATCTGAGCCGTAAGAAAATTGAACAAACATCCCGAAAGGAAGATCCTGCCACTTTGAAGTGTAAAGCTGTCCGTATCGATTATATCCTGTATCAATGTCCAACACCAAACATCGTGGGTCCAGCTTCCCACAAAGGATTTTCCCCAGCACATATTTACATATTTTATCATAATGAAATATGGTTGTCACCCACGACGACGTCAGTGGAAAGCAGGACAATGCAACAGTTGAATACAAGAAGAGAAAGAAGGACAATGCAACATTTGATCACAGGAAGAACGGTAGAACTGATTTGATGAATTAGATATAAAAAGGAGTGCCTGGTCAAAGGACAACATCAGTTTGATTGAAGATATCCATCCGAAACATTTACCAGTATTTTACAGTATCGTAAATATCAAGTGAGGTGAAAGGAAACAATCGGAAAATGTTCTCCCAAAGGTGATTCAAAGGCTATAGGTCTTTTATTTAGTAGAAAAATGGAGTATACGGTGGTTTGATTTTCCACACTTTTATATTGTTTTATAAGTGCCCAGTGTACAAGTGCTTTGCAGTATAAAACATGTTATTGTGAATTAAGGACTTTCTGAGCATGGGCATAGAGCCTTTTAAAATAGGATGCTATTTCTTATTGGGAATACGTCTGAACCTGTGTTAGGATTGGTCATGGTTATCAAAATACGTTACCCCACAAACAACGCAGCTTGTATTAAACCAGTTGAAAGTACTGTTAAATGACAAAAACAGGTTATACATTAGGGTGTATAATACTTTATTTCATACTCTAAGGCCTTATAAAACATAAAATGGAAAAAATTATCCTCATACAAAAAAATTTACATCGCCAAGCGTGGGATTTGAACACTAGTCCTTGGCATCATAGGTTTGTAGCTTCTTTGCTAAGCCACCTCAGATAGTTGAAACGTAAATTGTGAGTATATATGATATCCTTTCCGTTGGCAGTGAAACCACAATCTTGTTCAAAAAATTCATCGTTATGAGAAAAAAGAACACGTTCTGCAAAACATGGTTGTTGTAATGTACTTTCAACAGTATACAGAACTGCCCATAAAATCTTGTCCTGTTTATGTGTTATAAATGTATGGAACCATGTTTTTAAGAACAGTAATAAAGTCACTTGTAGCAGTGAAAAAAGTATTTTTAGCTCGACCGTTTGTTAGAGTGATATATAGAATACGAAAGTTACAAACCGCTACATACTTGACATGTTTTGAAATACGTTTATAATACATTTATAATACAAACAATTATAAAGCATTCTAAAAAGATGTTTTGTGTGTTACTTTAGCCGTCAATATGATGAGTGACTTCCTACATTCCGAATTCTTACTATAATCATGCTGATAGTTAAGGACAATTACATTTTGGAAAATAATTAACCAATTACAAATGGTGGGTTGCATGAATGGTCAGGATCTTGAGCAAATGTCTGAATTACAATGTTTCACGGTCTTGTTTGCGATAGTGATAATTGTATGTGAGGAATTGTTTGGAAAAGTCACTTCTTGCAAGTCGTTCTTGGTATCTCAAGTTCATTGCTCATCACAATTAGATGATTGTCTACATCTCAACTTTGTCTTCTAAGTGCACTTCTACAGTTATGAATCAAGAGCATTTGATCAAAGTAACATTTTTGCACTAGCATCATTTTGTGGCAAGTTTTATCATACACTATGCCCAGAGGTCTAGAAATTGCCTTTTACAAAAATTTCTTGATCAGACCCGGAATCCAACTCAGACACCTAAAGCATGGCAGCTACGTTTCTAGTGACAGAGCTAAGTCATGTGCAAATAGTCATGGAACAACCATATTAAAAATACCAAACATCATCAAATTTTCAACATATTTCAAAATCTTAGAATTTGTTTAGAGCTGAAGTAAAATGTTTGAGATAGTTCTTCAATACATAACTTGAGTGTTGGAAAGAATCGGAAACCAGTTTTGATGAGCCTAAACTAAACCTAAACTAGAATAAAATGTAGCACACATGTTACAGATCAGTTAAATTATCTAATATGAGGTTCCACTACGTCACAATGAAGTTGCTGTAACCAAACATGTCGATTTTGTATTGTTGGGTTTTGTACCTATGTATTTACTTAACATTGTTTGTTCTGCGTACGTTTGAGAAGAAACGGTTTTTAAACAAACATTTAAACGGTTTTTTTCTCACGGACCTTTCTATATCATAATCGTTACTCCACGTACGGAGAATACAAACATAACAAGCTTTGATAGTTCTAAATTATCTGCTGATTGATACAGATGTTTTCTTACATAATAATCATAATAACTTTCATATTTCCTATACATCTCAAAACAACAGCACGACACTAGAAGCTTAGTACCGTTTTTTTCTTAAATTACAAACCAATTGTAGAAATTAACAACAGTATCAAATAGAAGAAATATTTCTCCACCTATTGGCAATCTATTTTTATTGAATGCACTCACGCTTATTAGATAGAAAGATGGATGAGGATTTATAGGATTTTCTGCATAAAAATGTAGAGCAACGAAACACAATGTAGCAAGATGCATGAGATGCACACATAAGTATTCGAAGATTAATTCGCTATCTTGAGATTTTATATCCATCTAAGATGGAGCGTTTGATGTGTCACCGCGTCCACAGAAGTTAAACAGTGATCTTATAATTTTTGGAAAAGAAGTATCCAGTTTTCCGAACGAAAAAGTCTGAATGGAAGCAACACCCCTGCCTGGACGAAACACGAAGCAGTGGATGACGCATCAGTAACGAGAATCAGCGGCAGATCTGGAGAATAGTGTACTAGGCAGTTGTCCTTTTGCATTCGCTCCAGCACGGTTCGGAACGCCTTCTCGCAGTCTTTGGTCCAGATGAACTTCACGTCGTTCTTCAGGAGATTATTCAGCCGGTACAACAACAGGTGTTGCCCTGTTGCTGTGGGCCACTTTCGTCAGCACTCCTTCGGATTCCAACCGATCTAGTTCCTTATCCACGATGGCCCGCGTGTTGAACGGGATCTTCCGGGTTTTCAGGAACACCGCTTGGGCATTCGGCTTCAAGTGTACACACTAGCAAAATGTCATGTAAATTTCTGTCACCAGAGATCGACACATGCATGCGTCCTTTAGCACATAAGAACGAGTTGAAAGAGATGAGAAAATAAATTCAGTCTAACACATCTTTCATCGAATTTCGTATGTGTCAGTTTCAGGAGACATGATTTTACACGAAATCTTTCTTTACGTTCTTTACGGACTTTTCACAATCATGAATTAAGTCTCGTGTCAAATTAAAAATTTCTAAGTGTGTAGTTTCATCTGCACAGCTGAAATTTTCCTGATAGAACCCTCGAAAACCGTCGCATACTTCACAAAAATTTGTCCCAGGTAATCAGCAATATAGTGGGAACCGATCGCATGAGCAGATCTGACTATTTCAGTATTGCATTCCAGTTCACTTTTAGCATTTTGAGCCACTCTCTTCCAAGCAACGGATGCTTCGAAGACTCCACCACATACAACGACAGGTTGGCTCGCATCCCGAGGTAATCAACGTACAACTCTCGCCGACCATAACTTCAATCGTATGGACATACTCCGTAACGCTTATTTACTGATCGATCGCCTTCACTACACTTGGTTTCGCTCCGTATCCTCTGGCCTTTTTTTTGAGTTTATAATCTTCGTTATTGAATACCAATGGACTTATCTTGAACTCATTTATTATGTTCATTGCCTTAAGATCATCCAAAAGAGCTTGTAGGTTAGTCTGATCCTTTTAACATTTTTCATTGTGTTAAATTGAATGAATTGATGCAATGGAAGAAAATGAATATACTGTCAAAGGCTTTAGCGGGAGTACTACGCATACCTCCAGTTATTGAAGTAGTAGCCAACCTTTGTAATTTTTCAAGCTTTATTCGAGGTGTGTTTTCATATGTTTCAGGTCATCAAATCAAGAATACGTAAGTAATTCTTGGTTTAATTATGATCGAGTATACTTTTTGAATAATGTTGTGTCCTAGTCCCTATTTTCTAACCAATGTTCTTGTGCGTGTCAACTACTCTAGATGTGAATTAAAACTAAGTTTTTATCCAAAATAACTCCATTAAACTTCACTTCTTCTAAAAAGTTCAAACATGTTTCTTCTACATAAATAATGGTTAAGGAGGTTTAATTCATTCTTTAAAAAAGGCACAATTTATTTTCAATCTTTCAGACGAATCATAAACCGTACTATTTAAAGCTATTTGCAGTCTTTCAGAAACGCTTCTGTCAAATTTACTACGAAAGATTATGACTATATGATCCGTAATCATTTTCAATCCTGACGATTCTAGTTTCATTCTAAGCGCACCAACTTTTAGAGACCATTGAAGAGGAGACAGTACACCTCCTTGAAGATAGCAATTTTGTTGCTGTTACCATTATGTTGTAATCTCCAAGAGTTGATGTCATCTATCTCTTGATAACTCTCGTCAAACCTTACTTACACCAATTTAATTCGTCAAAATAGAAAATATGAAGTTAACCGATTAGCAATTTAAGCTGAATGGATTTATACTATAGATGACATGTAAATGTATTCAGTTTTCAATGCTTATCTGTCAATTAATTGATGTATCTCAAAATTTTGAGATTTAAAACTACAGTACTCATTCTCACTGCCAATTTTGAGCTATATTCAAAATTATTGAGATTTTCTTCAAAGTTCAAATACATTTTCTCGCTTCCAAATTTGGGCTATGGATATCGATTTGACCAAAACTCATTAGATAGCATGTCAAAAACAAAGGGGTAGACATTCAGACCTTCCATATATATAGTTGAACTAATCACGTTGGAACCACAGATAATTATGATTTCTTCTTTTCTACGTCACAGAAGGACTTCCTCAATATAAGCATTAATGCATGAGGTATTCTAAATCAAATGTTAACCAGTTTTTAAGTGATCTTAACTATGAACAAGATTGAACCACCGCACAAATGTACATAATCATAAGCTTTCCCTTAATAATTTCTCCATATTCTTGCAGAAGCCAACTGCTGGAAAAGCTCATCTGTTTCACCGTGCTTTGCGTCGTGCTAACTTCGTCGCTTTCATACGCACAAGTTACCTTCTCGCGCGATTGGAATGCAGGCAAGCGGTCACTGGCGGAAGCAGCTCAACAATCGAATGAATGTGCTGCTATCTGGCGCTCAATGACAAACTTATGTGCTGCCGTGACGGTAAGTTTGAGAAGCTCCGACGCATAGCTGTGTGGGGGAAACATTACGATAAAGAAGTTGATTGAAATAATTTGTTGCAGAAAAACATTCAACATCTTTCGCTGTGCGAAGCTAGAGCACTAATCAAGAATTTGCAGAGTGACGATTCATCGATGGAAAATAGTGCGAATAATCTTCCGATATTTTCTAATGGGCACCTGTAACTTGAGCAAAGCTTAAAAAATGCAACACCGAAAGGACGACTGGATTGGAAATGTTTAAAATAGCATCGACTGTTAGAATGTCAATAAAATAGCAAATTTGCTAAAAAAAAAATCGTGGATGGTATTGTTGCAATGTGATGACCTATTCGTAATGTTCCATAATTTAAGTTTTTAAAGGTTTTTTCATTTCATTTCTAATTTTGATCAGGTACTTAGTTTCACAACAACTTGCTTGAAACCTACAGTTTGTCGATTTTGTTTTCATATGCTAAAGGGTGTACGGAATCGAATTGTGACACATACATATATTCGGCAAACCTCGCCCGTTCAACCAATCATCTTCAAACTAAAATAAAACATGTTATGAAAATTTTCTCATGTTTGTTTTATTCAATTCGTGTGACCTCAGAAGAGGAAGTAGACGCTTTTGGAGGCATTCCTTTAGGCACGCCTGTCCATTGACCGTTCCAGTTGTCACGAATGGGGTGCTCCGCGTTCCACACGAGCAAACTGCTTGCCAAATCATTTATTTTTTGGCAAACTTTGAAATCTTCTGCTTTCTAACCTCCTCAGGGACTTCGAATTTATGATGAGCAGTTGAAACTGGAGCCCAAGAAGCTGTCGGAAGTATGCTTTTAAATATGTCTCATTATCCATAACCAGGCAATGTGGTTTCGTCAACATCTGGGTGTAGAGCTTCCGTGCACGTGTCTTACCTTCCGTATTCTGCCGCGATTAGGAACCTTCTGTACTTTGTACGTGTGTAGGCTTTCACGTTTTTTCGCATTTTGCACGAAAGTTTTGGTTGGATTCAGTTTTTTCGCCACATCTCAAACTGAACTGTCTGGATTCCTCTTGAAAGCTTGAACTACCCGCTTGTGATCCTTAACACTATACGGAGATCAATTTCTGCAACTTTTTTCTTTCCGAATGATGGTCAAACGTTCGTGGTACCGATTTAAAACACGAGACACCGTAGAATGTACCATTCCCTGCTTCCTGCCGATGGCACGATGAGAAAGATCCACATTTTCGAGGTACGTGTGCCAAATTTCTTAGCGCCGCTGCTGTTCTTCCGACACCATCTTCGCAACGATTGCACATCTGCTAGAGAAACTTACACAGCGTAAAAAAATACACATTGTACTAATTCCACCCAAAACTTCAATAGAAAATACCCAACGGGTAAAAAGTTACAGCCATTTAAAAGTGACTTGAACAATAAACATAAATTTATTTTTAAACATATCTTAGCAAATCTCCTTTGACTCTTGTAGTAAAGACTATATTCACTCCAAATAATGAGACAAACAAAAATTACCAAAAAGTCAGTTTAAGTCAGAAGTTTCAGAGCATAAACAATAACATTATTGGTTTTATTAGTTAGGTTTGAAGCACATTGGTTTATTGGTCCTTTTTTGAATAACCGAATACTCGCTTTCGGTTATTCCCTTGATACCATTCATAAACCATTTTGAGTAATAATGGACCGACTTCTAAAAATACTTTTACCCACTGTATTTTCAAAACTAGTGGAGAACCTTCGTGTCTTTGAACCGAAGGTGCTGCGTACGATCTACGGTGGAGTGCAGACAGCGAGGCTGGCGAGGTGCAGCCATGGACCAAATACAATGGAGAGAACTTCTGTCAGTTCTGTGTACAGCAGAGGCCACATTGGCCTGGGTCTGATTGGTACGGTAATTATCTTCAAAACTAGCTTGTTCTCGAGGCATGTTCAAAGTTTGGGCTTCATGATGGCCCAAACATGCTCAATCGGACGAAGTTCCAGAGAGTTCGGTGGATAGAAGCCTTGTGGTGCAAAAACAACATTGTAATCTCTGAACCGGTCTCTCACCGGCTGCACGTAGGGGCGGCAAATCCGGCTAAAGTAGCGTCTGACCGCGATGAGATCGCAGGAAGGACAACAGGCGCTTTTGGAGGTACTCGTCTCAGTTGATGTGCCCATCCATGGTACCCGCCGTGATGTATAGCTGCATCTCTCTACACACACAGATGGCATGCCAAACCAAGAACTTTTTGGCAAATGTGTCCTCTTTCTTCTTCATTACAAGGAACGGCTAACCGTTATGTAGCAATACAAAACTCCTGCTCCGGCCATTGCTTTGTATTAGCCTTGATGTAGGTCTCGTCGACCATCACGACGCACCTTGGTTTTGTCAGCCACTCTCGGTATAGCTTCCTGGCGTGGGATATGACTACCGTGTTTTGTTTGTTGTTGCTGTTTGCCGTGGAGGCGTGGAGACCAGCACGTTTCATCGCTTTTTCGATGAACCAGGGGCCATAAGCGATAAACTCCGCCTTTTAACTTTTTATTTATTCCAAATTTTACATTATTTTACATTCATATATTATCCTATGTGCTCTTGCTTTTCATTAACATTTCTACCTTATATGCTATCATTAATATCTAATTGTGTTAATATTATTTTTACTTTGTCTATTCAAAATTTTTAACAGGGTTTATTTTGCCTCCGTGTAAGAATTACAGTTGATTTCTCAACTAGTTCTTATCTATAGAGAGAATTGAAGATTGCAATGAATTTTGTCTAAAATTATGAATTATTTTGTTGATAAACTCCGCCTTTTTCGCCACATCGCGAATCGGAAGGTTTGGTCGATGCTTGAACAGATTGCTACCGTTCGCAGCATTCTCACGATGTTTTTGAAACAAAATGGCTTTAGCGCCACCTGTCGTTTAGAATTTGCCCGATTTTTTAAAGACAGTCACCTCAGAGGACTCGTGAACGGCTTTTAGCTCCAATGCTCAAACACTGTAAAAAGAATAAGGTTAAAACACTGTATAAAAAAAAGACAAATGGCAATAAATCTTGATTGATTTCCCTCACCGTACCAAAGTTAATTAAACCCACATTTAAGCACGCTTAATTTGAATCGAAAACGAAACGAAAATTTGAATTGAAACGATGAGAAATCTGATATTGAAAAAAAATCCACGGAACGGAAAACGGAAAACGGATTTTAGGAAGAGCCGATTCTATCGGAACTTTAAAAATGAAATTTATTTTAACTCAGTACTTCAAATCATGACATCATCTAATAAGTTTATTTCCCGGTCATTCACTGCTCTTCCGGGTTGGACGGAACATTTAGCTACGAGTCATATTTGGAGCCGTTGTTGTATTTATAATTTTTTTATAGCATTCAATTTAGTCGAGGCACAAACCTAGTCGACATGCATAGTTAACCTAACCTTCTTGTTAATATTTACCTTTGCTAAATTAAAACGTATCAACCCTAATTTGGCTTAATTCAAACTAATTCAAATAAATGTACTTGAACCAAAAATATTTTTTTAATTCGAAAGGGAAATAAACGTCAAACGTTAGAAGATTCAATACCTTCCTTGCCTACACCAGATCAGCGGTCTTTGGCCGTCGCCATGTAGAATTTTTGGCCAGGAAGCTGTCCGAAATCAATTTTGACGTATGTTTCATCGTCGATGAGCAGGCATCCTTGGTACTTCGTCAAAATCTGCTGGTATAATTTCCGAGCTTGAGTTTTGGTGACGAAACTTTGCTTCAATGTTCTGTTTGGTTGCTTGTTGGCTCGATAAGAACGATATACTGCTCACCCACGAATTCTTCGAACGGTACTGCGAGCAGCAGCGTATTTTTGTGCGATTTCATTATCTGATAGTCCAGGGTTTGCTCTAACGGTCACAACACCTTCTGATTCAGCTTGCGGTCATATGTTCCACTACAACGCTTACCTTGAGGCAGTCGATCCACGCTTTTTGCCCCCCGTTTGAGCACATCATCCACGGTTGATTTGGCGATTTTCAACGGTTTTGCGATTTTTATTGCGAACCGCGTTGGATTATCAATGTGGGCGTGCGGATTTTTTTCTCTCCTGTCGGCTTCCATTTGGAATAACTTTTGACTTACTGCACGAAACACCGTGAAATTTATACCACAGAAAGTGGACGCTTAGGTAAACCAACCGCTGTTAAAGAATTCTTGCAGCGGTCACTTTCCGTGCCACTGCAACACAATAAGTGATTCCGGATTTTAATTGGACAAAACAATGTACGTCATTTCCATTTTCCACAAACACATGTGTCGGCGAAACGTGTAGCGCTTCAATCAGCACTATCTAGTGATAAAAATGGTAATCAAAATATATCTTACTTTTCCATTTGCTGAACTTCATCTTAACGTGTCCACGGTAAAATTAAAGGGTGTCTCACATCAAATTGCATAGCGCAGTAGGAAATTCCACTTTGGGTATTTGGGTATTTTTTGGAAAATTTAGGTAGAAGTGGCTTAGAGTGTTTTTTTTGTTTTTTTTTTATCGCTGTCAGTTTTCCGAAAATTACAAAAAATTGCGTTATTCGGAATGCCACGTCGCTAATGGGTCATTAGTCATTTGGAACACTTTTACCTAAGAAGCTGGTTTCATTCACCTCTAATTTTTCTACTAGGCCTATGAGTGTACAACACTGTTTTGGTGGCCCTGGAATTGCAATTTTGGGTTCAAAAGAACAGCTACTGCCACCACTTCATTTCGTCATGAAGCTGGCATTTCTTGGCCACGGCTTCGGTTTGCTCGGAAACCGCGTGTTTAGCTAGCTCTCCCGGCAGCAGGATCGAACGGCGGTTTTAATTTCCAGCGACGTCAGGGCCATCCGCGAATTCAATCCGCTCGGAAATGTCGTTGACGAAGCTGTTCATAATGATTATCGTTTTGGAGGAAACGAAAGTATCCGTTTGATTTGCTTTCTCACCCGATAGATTTGGTAATAGAGGGAGTTCCGATCAAAATTTGGTCAAACAGTAATGTGTGTGAGTCGATCAATGTTTTTATTAATAAGTCATTTTTTTTTTCTTTTTCAAGTTCAGTTAGTACAGAATACAAGAAAAATATTCAGCTAAGCTTCCTTTTACAGAATGCGAATGGCTGGGTCTTAAATTTAACACCTGCCATTAGATTTTGTACAGTCTCCTTGTCCACTTTACTCGCTGCAGAACGCCAGTTTGCCTTGAACTGTTTCTCTCTCACAACAGCTTTTTAAGTCTTTTAAGATTCCGCTTGACGATGGCCCAATATTGTTTGAGTGGGCGGAGCTCTAGCGTGTTGGGAGGGTTGGTTCTTGTCCTTGGGCACCAGTTGAACGTTGTTGGCAGCATACCACTCCATGGCCTTTTTTCCGTAATGGCAAGATGCCAAATCCATCTAAAACAGAACGGAACAATTGTGGCGCTTCAGGAAAGGCAGTAGAGGTTTTTGTAGGCACTCGCTCAGATAAATTCCGCAATGTAAACGTTGCTCTTCAAGCCTAGTGGTACAGACGGCCTGCCACACTAGATATTTCTTCCACACTAGATATTTCTTCTTGAGCTTTGGCAGTCTAATATGCTTGAAATTATTTGCCACCTTTCCCCGTCCAGTTGCCGTATAAAATTTCTGTCCAGGAAACTGTTTAAAGTCTGCCTTGACGTAAGTTTCATCATCCCGTACCACGCAATCAAACTTCGTCAGCATCGTCGTGTACAACTTTCGCGATCTTGCTTTGGCCGACGTGTTTTGTTTATCGTCGCGATTTGGAGTCACCACTTTCTTGTAAGTCCAGCTCGTTTTAAGCTCTACCCATGGTTGAAGCGCACCCCCAGCTTATTTGAGACATCTCGGACGAGGGGGCGACCCCGGCGTATTGGTTAACATCCATACCTCTCACGCCTAAGTCACGAGTACGAATCTCACCCCCGTAGAAGTTACAAAAATGCCCAAAAGTGGTGTTTGGCGGACTACGACGGGAAATGAACCAGCCCGAGGCTGAAAATCTCGATAATCAAGACACAAAAAAAAAACATCTCGGACGGAGAGGTTGGGGTTCCGCTAGAAACAGCGGGCAACTTTTTTTGTCGTCGCTGTGGCCTCCGGTTTTCAATTTAACCCAGATCCAGCTTTCCTGGCTGTCGAAAAATGATCACCAAACACTTTTGATACGTTGGTAACAGTTGATTCAGCCACATTCAACAATTTCGCTAACTTGGCGTGAGAGTAGTTTGGAATTTCGCCATGCACGTGCAAATTTTGATGCGTTGCTTCTCTTCCTTCGAAGACATTTTGATAACTGAGATGCTTATCTCAAAATCAAAATAGAGACATGATGCTATACGCACACATCTTCAAAATGAGGGGTGTGCAAAATTTTTTAATACACGATGAAAGGAAATGCGTTAAGTTTAAGTCGACCAAATTTTGATCGAAACACCCTTCATAACAGCTGTCACCACTGATTAAGCCGAAAATAGCATTTTACATTCTTTCTAATGCAACCGAATACCAGCAACCTTGCTGGTATTGAAAGATTATGTTCATTTAGTTCCCTATGGTTATAATCATAAATATCCTACAAAATTCTCTTTGGGCTACTGTTAAGATGTCAAATATGAGACAAATAATTCGGAGAATATTAACCTGCGGTAGAGCAAGCTAGCTTAACTTTTTGAGTTAAAAATAATGTGTCCAATATTCCCAACTGTGAAGTCGTTTGACCATAATCAAAAGTTTAATTTATGACTTCTAGTTGGGTGTTAGCTTATTCTTCCTCGCATAGAATGTGATATGGAGAAAAAATACCGATAATGAATCGAGCTACCGAGTTCCGCTGAAGCGCGATGCGGTATTAGATGGCACACGACAATTTGGTGGGTTTCGATGATACCACATATGCTTAAGCTTCTTAATTGACGACGGTCGTTTCTGGGAATTAATAGCAATTTAAGAATAATCAGATTCACGCACACCAAAACCATGCTCGGATGAACGATCTTTTTTCTAACGAGTGTGGCTGCACAAATATTCAATCAACATATTCATTCCACAGATAATCAATGGAACCTCCGACGATTAACAATGACTACTTTCAACGCCCCGCAGACAAACAACTTCCGATTCATCACTCAGCCATCAAAGACATTCCGACCAATTCGTACATTTTCTCACGTTCTTTACGGCGTTCAATGATTTGAGTTTTTCGCTACTCCCTCCAAGAGTGGCCACTTCAAATATTAGAGCATCATTTTCTGTGATAAAAATGCTTCGTCAAACATCAAAGCAAACTGCCAAGAGCAATTGTTGTTTTAGGATCACTGACCGAGTTTTGGTTTATTTTCATTCAGTTAGTGATCCTGTTGCCACAAGTGCCTCAGCATTTTTGATTTCATTTGCAACCAGTGGAACGTGGAATTATTGCTCAAATGAACAACTTGTTAGAACCTAGAACAAGAACAGGAGGATACATCAAAGTCCAACTAATTTGAATAATCTGCTGCTCATTTGGAGTCACAAGCTGACAAGCCGATTCAACACCGATGGTATCAATAGCAAATCCAATAACCGCCCTCAAAAGGGATAATCACATCCGACAGCAGGCAAATAATAGGAAAAAAGATTTGTGGAAAAAAAAGTAGAGAACCGAGAAGCCGGAATTTCCGAAATCAATTTCCGCAGCTGACTGGTGCACAAATATTTATCCGACAGAATGTAGAAAGTCAATGAAACTGATCTCGTCATCTAGGTCCAGAATCTATACAACAAGGCTTATTTTTTCATTCTTGCTTTCCACTATTCCGGAGACTGATGATGAATGAAAGATAAAAGGTAGCCATAATCTCATCCCTGAAGGAAGATACCTGCCAGTAAACAAGAAAGGGGAAAACGGATGGAGAAGAATTTGAAGTTTTCTTGTTCAATTTAAATGATGACAGACAAACGCCTTTTCTACGATTTTACAAAAATTATTTATTAATTAAAAAAAATTATGGACGTGGATCCATACCTCGTGCATCTTTATGTTTATCAGAAAAAAGGCAAAATTTGTTTACCAGTTAGAGGTGTTAGGCGAGATGCCCACACAAGTTCATAATTTATCAAGCAAATTCCTTTGTCGGCATTGATGAAATAAATATTAATTGCTCACAGAAATCAGCAAAGCACCACTTCAAATCACTGCTCAACCCGCACAGCTAAAAAGCGTTGCCGAATGCAAATGATGTTCAACTGTACATTGCCAAGAGCTCCGGACGGAATTTATTATTATTCACGTATACAATGATTGATCTTCCGTGAAAAGGCGGACAGATGATTGACTACTGGTTAATCATGAAGAGTCATTTCAACTTTTGAAAAGCCGCCATTTTGAATACAATATTTGTTACCTTCCCGTTCCCGTTTCGTTTGCCAGATAAAATCGGCGGCTTCTAGCGATTCGATGATGAGATTTTGATATTTGTCGATTCACGGCCACTGCTCAATTTTTTTTCTTTCGTTTGCTTCTCGGTTTGGTACTTGACTAAATCATCCTATGGCCGCCGCCGCGATCACTCGGTACTGGTAGTTCATTGTTCACGGTTGCCGAAGATTGAAGCCTCAAGCGATAAATATATGTAGTCAACATGCTCATCAGCATCCACTAAATGTTCCTCTTCTGCATCACCCATGGAGCACCCTCCGACTGGATGAAGACGGCAGTTTGAATGCGTAGTGGGTAGCGCTGCGACTCGAAAACGTATATAACCATCATTAATGCTCATCACACTCATTCATCATTATCGCCTGCTGTGTTTTCTTAAATAATAAATGTCTTGGAAAAATAAATATTTTCACTTTGGTAACTATTCAATTATTGGTCTTGGATGACGGTGCTATGCAGCAGCTTCATTTGGGGGAGGAGTGCCGACTGGTTGACTACTTGACACGTCAAGAAAATTTGAGTATGTATTTATGAAAAACGTAAGGATTTAGGAACGTGAGAACGGTTCACACTTCACCTTTACTTACTAGGGCTTCGACAAATCGGTAGACAGAATTTTGATTAATGCATTCCTTGATACCAATGCCCAGTGGTCCAATAGGGTATGTGTCCCTTGACTCAGCCTATTATGCAACCATCGATTACATTTTTTATTATAACTCATAAAGTTTTTAAGCTGTAGGTGAGATTCAACTAGTAAAACACTTGAAAAGATAAATGATGTTCATGTATGATTTATTAGCCATTCAATAATGAAAACATTATAATTCACTATACAATGATTTTGTTCCTTCGGTTTGTGTTACGATGAGGCACTTGAATATAAACAACCGCAAACTCATGCATTTCCACTTGAAATTTTCCAATAACAACCTTTTTACTACGTTATTGATACAACAGGCCATAGTTGGGAACATACAAAAAAATATGTCCCCAACATTGGGCCTACGATTTTCTTGTAAAATCATTGTTACTTTAGCTATGTGAAGTGTTAGTTTGTAACGTGTAACTATTTTTTGCACATCCAGACTGCATTGCTTGCTTTATCGACTCAATTAAGCCAAATTTAGATCACGTAGAGATCGTGTAGATCATCTGTTCAGCCTAACCAGTGAAATCATGATGCCCCAAAAGTTCAAGAAATCGAAAATTACGCGAAAGTGAACAACTATAAGTTGATTGATATTGTCTCAATTGCTTTGGATATCATCGGTCATCCTAATAGCAACATGATTTTGTTGATTACCGCTAAATTAATGACACATTTGGTACATAGGCCGAATGAAGGAGCTTGGCTAACATTGCATCCCCTTACCCTATATAATTTTTTTTAACCAGTACATTTCTTTGGGAGGCTCAATTGTGTTAGCCTTACGGAGCCGATAATTCATTGTTGTTCAAATACAATAAATGACCTAATACTAGGGTTTTTTTTTCCTCTGTTCGGGACATAAACCACTGCGTTACTGGTCGCAGTGGTTTTGATCTATTGTAGTATATCCCGTATCCTTTGTTTAGTGCATGTCGAGTTAATTAATCACCATTGAGAAATGATGAAGTATTCGGTGTTGTTACAGTTGTCATTGTTTGTTTTGTTGGCAATGAATCAGGTTTAATTGAAAGTTTCCGCTGTTTTAACCCTTTGGAAGCGACAGCACTCTTCAAAGGCGCGCCCTTTATCAGTCAAAACCGGATTCATTGCAAACAAAACAAACAATAACGCCGATACTGACCATGCATCAGAACCCTAGTCCTAACCAATTCAAACTATAGAACATCAAATAAAAAATAAGAATTCACATAAATGAAGACTAACCATGTATTCTTTATTCCAAGCTTATCCTCGGTGACGCAACCCGAGTATTGTCACTTTTCACAAGACATAAAATGTAATATTTGTATTTGTATTTGTCTTTGATTCATCGGACTTTGTGGTCTACATGAAGAACTTAAATCTAATAAAAGTCAACGTTAAAAACGGTTCAGCAAGCGGTGACGAAATCTTGAGGCGGACATGTTGAAATCAAATTCGTCGGATTCTACGTTGAACCGACGGATCATGGCGACAATGGAACTATTTGCAGCATGATTAGTTGCTTGAAATTCTTCGTGAAGCAACGCTCTCGGTCGAAGGGTTCGGGCAGGAGCGTATAGACTGATTCTCGACAGCAACTCAGGAACATCATATTCAGATAAGAGAAGCTTGGATACGAACACAGATTGCGCGACATTCCTTCGTTTAGCCAGAGTATCCAGCCCTAGCAGGCGACAGCGATCGGCGTAAGCAGGCAAGTTTAACGGGTCACTCCATGGAAGGTGGTGCAAAGCATGTCTTACAAATCTGCGTTGGACAGCTTCAAACCGCGCACTCCATAGAGCCTGGTAGGGGCTCCATACATCAGATGCAAACTCAAGAATAGAGCGTACCAGCGAGCAGTAAAGAGCTTTGAAACACAGCGGATCACGAAACTCATTGGAGATGTTGAACATGAACCCAAGCTGGCGATTGGCTTTATCAATGGTACCTGAGAAGTGGTGAGTAAAGGTTAGTTTTTCGTCCAATACAACTCCGAGGTCTTTCACATGATCAACCCGTTGAAGTGGAGATCCAGCAGTACTATAATCAAACTGGATAGCATTATTCGTTCGACCAAAACTTATTACGCAACATTTTGAGATGCTCAGAACCATCATATTTCGCACGCACCAATTACTGAATATTTCAAGAAGTTTCTGTAGTTCGTAACAGTCTGCTAGGCTTCGTACGACCAGATCAATTTTAAGATCGTCTGCAAACAACAACAGAAAACCTCCATTGAGCAGTATGGGGGAAACATCGTTTATGAAAAGCGAGAACAGCAATGGTCCCAGGGTGCTTCCTTGGGGAACTCCGGAATGGTTTGAAAAATAGTCCGATGAGCTGTTTCCAATAATGACAGATACTTGACGTTGCACAAGATAAGATCGAAGCCATGTGCAGAAAGCAATGGAACAACCAATTTTCTCCAGTTTGGCAAGCAGTAAGTCATGGTTAACTTTATCGAAGGCAGATTTGAGATCGGTATAAACAGCATCGACTTGGAGTTTTTTACATACGTTCTCCATGTAAAACGACGTAAAGCTGACAAGATTCGTTTCAACAGAGCGGCCGGGATAAAATCCATATTGATAGGGGCTGATGTAATTCTTGCAGGCAGCAAACAATTTGTCGTTGATCAGCGACTCAAATACTTTTGATTCCACACCGAGTGAAGTTATGCCACGGTAATTTCTTATATCACTTTTGTCTCCTTTCTTGAAAACTGCAAACATAGTAGAGCACTTCCACTGCATTGGAAATTTTGATTGCTGGAGTGATAAGTTGAAAAGAAGAGAAAGTGGAGTAGCTAAAATGTCGGAGCATTTTTTCAACACAGCAGAAGGAATCACGCTAGGTCCAGGATTGAAGGACGATTTGGTCTTGTGTATCGCCGAAAGAACCACCTGAACGTCGACAGCAAAGACATCCATGTTAATCACATCGCTGGGTACTTCCCGCACAGCACTTTCCCTATATCAACTTGAGATGGTGAATCGCTTGAAAATACACTCGAAAAGTGTCTTGCAAAAAGACTGCATTGCTTCTCGTTAGTCCACTGAAAGTTAATTTTAGTTTATATTACAAAATCGAAAGTAATACTCACTAATCCATTCGTTGTTTTCAGCAACGAAACTGATTTGTTGTTTTTATGACATTCGTAATTTATTGTACGCGCAACTGTCAAAAGCACGAAGCTTTTGTTGACATAGAAAGAACATTCGTACATTGTACGGAAACAATGCAAAGAGCTACGAATATTTTGTCACAAATTAAAAAGAAACGTCTCTCTGGTGGTTGCATGAAGGACTGACAGATCTACTTTATCGATTCAAAATGTAATTGACAAAAAAAAAGCGCAACCACGTGGAATTGTCCAGCATTTTTTTTTATTGTTTCAGACATGGGGTTTGAACCTGAATATTTGGAAAGTGCTGATTCTAAATCCGTGGTTGATCTCACTAGGCCACGCTGACTCGTGAGAACAATTTTGATAAATGAGCATAAAGTTATAGCTCACGACAGCGCTTTGATTTTTTATTTTGGGATGGATAAATTATTTCCGCTCATACCAGCAGCAGCACCATCATACATAAGTACAGTATAAAAAAGAAACAGCGATTGGCTGGTCATCACGAAGTTCATTTCGTGCATTTTACAAAAAGGTGTAATGATAGCATTTCACGAAAAAGATAAAAAGCATTATGAATGTTTCATACAATATACGAGACATTTGTTCTATGTACAAAATCCATGTTTACGAGACGTGTGAAAGCTGCTTTACGAAACTAAATTTTCAGTGCAGAACGTCTATGATGGCAGGAACTGATAAGCTCGACTGTGTTGAGGGGCTCAAGGGCTTCCATGAGGCGACAGGCAGTGCGACTATTATACGTTCCTTTGACTACAAAAACAAATATGTTCCCTAGTTTGAATTAGTTCGGACTAGGGTTAGGTGGTAGATCTGACACCCCGTACCGCACCACGAAAAGGTGATCTACCAGCGTTACGGGTTTAATACTAGGGTTCGTAGGACTTAGGCCGTTTACTCGCGGTTTTCCTGAGGTTAAAATGGCCATTTTTTGGGATTGATAAAGGTTCATAAACTACATCGTGCCCAATATATTGTCATACAAAATAAAACTCTATATATTTCTGATCGATAATCCAGATTTTATTGATAACTTTACCCATTATATTGCAATACAATACTGATCAACTACAGCATATGTTTTGGAATAATACCGCCTTTAACCTTCTTGACCAGCTCCAGACGTTCTTCGAAACCGTCACAGTGCCGCCTGTGCCGGCCTGTGCCGACTTCCATCGGCATTTCGTCCCAAATTTGTTTGATTATGGTTTTGAATTGGTTCATATTAGACGTCCTGTAGTCATTTACCATCGCTAGCATGTATGACCATACGAAATAATCCAAGCGATTCAGATCTGGTGAACTGGGAGGCAGCTCTGAACAAGATTTGCAGTATGTGATGATGCTCCGTCCTGCTGAAACACATAAAGGGTGAAACGGTCAAAATTTGGTCAAGGGAAAACGCGTGTAAATCGGTGAAATCGTTTATTTAAAAAATCAAATTAAATTTCTTTTTCAAGTTCAATTAGTATAAAATTCAGGAAAAATATTCAGTTAGGCTTCCGCTTTTCCAAATCCGAATTGCCGGGCCTTACGCTGGACCCCTGCCATCAGATTTTGTACAGCCACCTTGTCCACCTTCTTCGCCGCAGAAAGCCAGTTTGCCTTGAAATGCTCGTCCTTAGCAGTTTTTTTGGTCTTCTTTAGGTTCCGCTTGACAATAGCCCAGTATTTCTCAATTGGGCGGAGCTCTGGCGTGTTGGGAGGGTTCTTGTCCTTGGGAACCACCTGCACGTTGTTGGCGGCGTACCACTCCATGGCCTTTTTACCGTAATGGCAAGATGCCAAATCCGGCCAAAACAGTACGGAACAATCGTGTTTCTTCAGGAAAGGCAGTAGACGTTTATTCAAACACTCTTTCACGTAAATTTCTTGGTTGACAGTCCCAGAAGCTATGAAAATGCAGCTTTTCAACCACAGGTACAGATGGCTTGCCAAACCATATATTTCTTTGCGAACTTTGACAGTTTCGTGTGCTTGAAAATATCTGCTACCTTTCCCCTTCCTTTTGCCGTATAAAACTCCTGTCCCGGAAGCTGCTTGTAGTCGGCTTTGACGTAGGTTTCGTCGTCCATTACCACGCAGTCAAACTTCGTCAGCATCGTCGTGTACAGCCTCCGGGATCGCGCTTTGGCCGTCGTATTTTGTTTATCATCGCGATTTGGAGTCACTACCTTCTTGTAAGTCGATAGTCCGGCTCGTTTTTTGGCTCGATGCACGGTTGTAGACGATACACCCAGCTTATTTGCGGCATCTCGGAGAGATAGGTTGGGTTTCGCTTGAAACTACCGGCAACTCTCTTTGTCGTCTCAGCGGCTTCCGGTTTTCGATTTCCCCCCGATCCAGACTTCCTGGCTGTCGACAAACGTTCCCCAAACACTTTAATTACATTTGTAACGGTTGATTTGGCAACTTTTAGCGATTTTGCCAACTTTGCGTGCGAGTAGCTCGGATTTTCGCGATGCGCGAGCAAAATTTTGATACGCTGCTCTTCTTGCTTGGACGGCATTTTGACAACTGAAGAGTGAATTCCAAAATCAAAATAGGAGCAACATTCTACACACACACACACCTTCAAAATGAGGGGTGTTCAGGTTTTTTAAATGCAAAATTGAAAGAAATACGTCAAGTTGATATTGACCAAATTTTGACCGTATCGCCCTTTAGTAATCATCTTAAAACACCTCTTGTACATATGGCTTGACAACTTTCTCCAAAACTTCCGTTTTAAATATACGACATTCGCTTTAACGCCTTTTTCGATGAAAACCAGTGGTAATTTGCCTCGCTTGCAAATTGCTCCTCAAACCATCACTGACGCAGCTTTTTGGAACCGTGGAATATTCCTATCACTCTCTGGAATACTTCTCGAAGAGAGAGCCCATAATCTGTCGTTCTGGAATAATTTTTGTGGGAAAAGATAAATTCTTCCCCACCGTGCCGCGACAAAAGCAGACTTGCTTTTCTGCTTAGAAGGTTCCAAAACTCCGTGAACCTTACGTTCCTTGAAAGCTTGGAATCCGAGATCATTTTGCAGTATATTGTGCATTGACGATCTCGAAGCATTCAGATCTGCGGCCATTTTACGTACAGAGCACTGTGATTTTCGTCTTATCCGTTTCCTGACCACTTGGAAAACTCGTGCAGTCCGCACCGTACGAGTACGACCGGATCTCTTCCGGTCATCCAACGAGCAGGTGTCACGTTACCTTTGTATGGTTCGGTACACAAAATCCCGCTTCACTCAGAGGTTTTTCAAATTTCTGAAAATAGCGCCTGGGCGCTCACCTTTCAAAAAAAAATTTTTTATCACCACAGCACGAAACTCCTTCATCGCTGGTAAAAGATAAACACCGAATGAAAACAATCGGACATAACCTAAAAGCGTTTGTATAAACATAGTGCAAAACTACACTAACCCATACATGAAGCATCCTGAATAGCTGCATGACACCAATGCAAGGAAAAAGTGTATGAGAGTATATTGGACACGGTGTAGTTGTTTCCAGCACTATAACTTTGTGCGATATAGCCAGGGCTCCTTTTTTGTGTTCGGCCGGTTGTGGTCACCATTGTGCGACGTTGAGGCTCCTCAAGATGTCGGAAAATCAAACACAAACTTTTAAATATATAAAAAAAACTCGAGCAGATTAAACTCTAGCACTAAGCACTGGCCAGACTGAGCAGTGTACGATTTTAATGAGGTATTTCCCAATATTTCACTTGGCCTTTGGATTAATCAAGCATCGCGCAGTTCCTGTTCTCCTCGTTCATTATGGATAGTCAACAAGGCCACCTGTAACATTGTCCAAAGCCCGCAGATTTTGATCGCGGCGTTCTATGGGAAACTGTCGAAATGCCTGACTGTAGTTGTCCTATACCTTCCAAAAATATCCACTATGGTATTTTTTAGCTGCTCTACAATTGAGCATGTATTTATTAAACAAAGAGTGATCTTGAGGTTACCATTTAGCATACCATTTAACATGTCCATTAAGATCTGTGCTCGAAAAATATGCACCAGACAAAAGTGTTCGCCAAAAATTTAGTGTGAATCGGATTTTCTTGAAACTTTCAGGAAATGAACTAATACATATGGATTACGCTTCGGCATACTTACTTTATTCAATTTTTTTGCCATCGCTGAAAGCCCGCACCTTTCTCTTAAGACCCCTCATTACATTTTGTGCAATGGTGGAGCCGACCTTTTTGATCACTTTCATCCATTCTTTCTACAACTCCAGCTTGTTCTTAAACACCTTGGACGATTTTCGAACTTTGGCCTTCATTATGGCCCAAAATCTTTCCACCGGACGAATATCTGGTGAATTTGAGGGGTTGGCGGTTTTTGGTACAAAAACAACGTTATTGTCTCTGTACCAATCCAACGTCGATCGCGCGTAATGACATGATGCCAGGTACGGCCAAAATAATGTCTCGCCTTCGTGGGACCGCAGGAAGGGCAAAAGACGCTTCTGGAGGCACTCGGTGCGGTAAATTTCGCTGTTGATGGTACCCGTCGAGATGTACGGTTTACTCTGTTTACCGCATTGGCATATGGCCTGCCAGAGCAAGTATTTTTTGGCGAATTTGTCCACTTTCTTCTTCCTTATGCCTTCCGGAACATCAAACCGTGATTTGACAACGTAGAACTCCAGCCCCGCTATCTTATTTACGTCTGCCTTGATATTGGTTTCGTCATCCATACCACACTAGGGTGGGGCTTATTTGAAAAAAATAATCGGGCACATGTTTTCCCATGTGGAAAATGATCTTTAGGGTCCATCAGATGACATACTAAAATTTCAGATTTTTTCGTTAAGGTTTAGAGGTGCCGAAATGGGCCTAAGTGCTAAATGTCGAGCGGTAGCAAATATCGACCAAAACAGATGCATTTATAAGTAAACACGTCATTTTGTGACCCTAAAGGGCGAAAATTTGGTCGGTTTTGCGGTATCTCTCAACGCTTTTGAGATATAAGCCTCTTCATTGAATGTGTGTTTGCACTTACACCAACATATTTGAACTATAGCAAGCAACATCTTTGCTGTACGTTTATAATGACAAAATTATATACTGATAAAAAGCAGAAAGAAAGAAAGCGAGAAAAGGAGGTAGATTTAGAGAGAGAGAGAGAGAGAGAGAGAGAGAGAGAGAGAAAGAGAATGATCTTATAATTGAGAGTACACAAGGATCTTGAGTATATTTAAACATATTTGTTTATTTATTAATATTGGACTCATAAAATTACATGTCATTTCAAATACTGAATAACAATAATACTTTTCTTCAAATAAGCAAAGCTTTGGTTATGAAATTTCACTTTTACAATAAGGTTTTGGAAGGGGTTTTGGTATTGAGTTATGTTACCATCATAATCTTGAATCAGTTTGATGGCTCTTTCTGAAATTAAAATTTCCCTGGAATTAAAATTTTGATGCAGTTTCAACAGTAATGGCCCAACATAAATAAATCTAATTTCATTGTTCCAAAAACATATCCTTCTACGTTGAATGCAGCTCGTCGAGCTGAAATAATTTCATTTGCCTAAAATCACATTGCTGTAAGTTATCTTCCACTAAACTATCAAAAGCTTACCTTATTTCCTTCCTAACTTCTTACAGACTGGCCAACCTCGCGACAATTACCTGATTTGCTTGAATTAACTACAATCTTTCTTGGTATCACTAATGCTATAAGCGTCCAATTCCGTCAGCTTGGACCAATGCATGCTGCTAGGTGGATGGCGCAAGCCCATTATAGCTTGAAAGTGTGGCTATTTCGAGCGCAATTCAAACTTTCAAGGAAGGAAACTTCAGGACTTCTGGATATTTGTACGTTTCTGGTATCAATGTATATTGAGGCCTGGTTTTCATGAACTCGTCTTACGTTGGCACCTAAAATAAATCTTCTATTGATCTCCAGGGTTTAAGAATTCCAAACTATTAATTTGTTGGTCTCACCAGTTTCGCTGAAAGCCTTCCGAATATAGAACGACAGGACCTCGCACGCTCGATTAAACCTAATCTCGGCAATAAATAATCTGCGAGGAAGATCTGCTTAGCGCATTTGGGAACTGAGAACACAACATATTTTTTTGACAAGCTTGGTATAAATTTCAGCTTTCTCAATGTACCTGTGGCTTCATGGTTCATAAATGAGACCTACATTCATGGAAGAAACATCGTTGATAATTTGAAAGTCGTAAACGATCACACTGAAAGAGCCATCTGACTGATTGAAGATTATAATGGTAACATAAATCAATACGAAAACCACTTCCAAAACCTTATTGTGAATTTGAGTTTTTGTAACCAAAACTTTGCTAATTTGAAGAAAGGTACTATTGTTAATCAGTATTCGACATGACACGTAATTTTATGAGTCCCCAATATTAATCAATAACGGGTGTCCACTAAAAAATGAGAATGATTTCAATACTTTTCCATCAGAACAAAAACGGCCGCATAGAAATGTCACTTTAGATGAATGAATCGTTGCACTCTCCAGAAAATTTTCATACACTCTTATTTCACTCTAACATGTTCAGTCGTGTTCAGCATGCCGTCGAAACAGGAAGAACTGCGCGCGCGCGTTGTACAATTCTTTCAAGCGAACGAAGATCGTGGAAAAAAATACACGGTGGACCATTTTTGTCGTGAAAAAGTTCCGGTATCCACCGTATACCGTATCCTGGCATGCATGAGAGTAACCCGGAAGAAAGGTTGCGGCAGTCCAGCGAAAATAATGAATGAGAAAACGCTCCGCTCGCTGCGCAGCATGTTCAACAACAAGGATTCGGTAAGTCAACGGGAAGCAGCCCGAAAGTTCCATTGTTCGAAGTCACTCATCTGCAAGACGCTAAAGAAAGAAGGAATAGTGTGTAGAAAGAAAACCAGATCCCCAGAGTACACAGATGAGCAGATTCAAACCGTGAAATCCCAATGCCGCTGGATGACTCGGAATTACGGCGGAAAATCTTTCGTTCTGGACGACGAAAGCTACTTTCCTCTTTCGAAGTCTCAGATACCGGGAAACGACCGATTCTACACTAAGGACAAATCTACTACTCCTCCAAAAGTAATGTATAAGTTCAAGCACAAATTTGAATCGAAGGTTATGTTATACATCGTAATATCCGATAAGGGTATTTCGAAGCCGTGGTTCAAACCAAGCGGTTTGGCCATCAACCAGGAGGTGTACCAAAGAGAGTGTTTGCAGAAAATACTCATCCCATTTCTTAAACAACATCACTCGGATGGCAAATACGTGTTTTGGCCGGATAAGGCATCATCGCACTACGCAAAAAAAAAAACGCTAACGTTTTTGGAGAGCCAAAATATACCATATGTCCCAAAAGACCGGAATCCGACAAATTTGCCACAGTGCCGTCCTATCGAGGATTTCTTCGGTCTTTTGAGCTCCATGGTATACAAGGATAATTGGAAGGCCAAGAACACCAAGCAACTTACCAACAGGATCAAAAGCTGCATCCGAAAAATCGATGTGGCTGCCGTCCAACGGTCATGTTCCAGCATAACGACTAAGCTGCGCCGCACGGCGGACCACGGACCATATGACAATATTCACTAAACTTAGTTTGAAGATTTAAGTTGACCCTTTTAATAAAATAAATCAGTTTGAACAAAACTTCACTGGTATTTTTTTCCTGACCCATTCTTTTCGTTCTCATTATTTAGTGGACACCCGTTATATAAATACGTTTAAATATTTTCCAAATCCATGTGTACTCTCCCCATGTGTAATTATAAGATCATTCTCTTTCTCTCTCTCTCTCTCTCTCTCTCTCTCTCTCTTTCTCTCTCTCTAAATCTTCCTCCTTCTTTCGCTCTCTTTCTCTTTGCCTTTTATCAGTATAAAATTTTGTCATTATAAACGTACAGCAAAGATGTTGCTTGCGATAGTTCAAATATGTTGGCGTAAGTGCAAACACACATTCATTGTTGAGGCTTATATCTCAAAAGCGTTGAGAGATACCGCAAAACCGACCAAATTTTCGTCCTTTAGGGTCACAAAATGACGTGTTTACTTATAAATGCATCTGTTTTGGTCGATATTTGCTACCGCTCGACATTTAGCACTTAGGCCCATTTCGGCACCTCTAAACCTTAACGAAAAAATCTGAAATTTTAGTATGTCATCTGATGGACCCTAAAGATCATTTTCCACATGGGAAAACATGTGCCAGATTATTTTTTTCAAATAAGCCCCACCCTAATACCACACTCATCGGTTTCGTTAACCTCTCTCGATACAGCTTCCTTGTGCGGGATTTGGCCGCCGTGTTTTGTTGATCACGCCGGTTCGGTGCCTTGCGAACCTTGAATACACGAAGCGCAGCTCGTTTCATGGTTTGCTGAACGAACCAGGCGGAACACTTTGCCTTCAGAGCCGCGTTGCGAATCGAAAGATTTGGATTACACTTAAAATAATCCAACACCTTCCGGGCCTTCACAGGGTCAGCTGTCTTCGATTTTCTTCCACTTCCAGCCCGCCAATCGATCGTCTGGGACTCCTTAAACGATTTTACCACCTGAGACACAGTTGTATGGGTGATTCCCAGTTGTCTTCCGATCCATCTCATGGTCGCAGTCCGATTTTCCATGACGGCACGCAAAATTCTCCGGCGATTTTCTTCTTGTTTCGATGACATCTCAATAACCACGGAACCGATTTTTATGAAATGTTGCACATGTAAACAATGCACTCCAAACTAGTTAGATTTTCATCAATTTTAACCCACTGATGAAAAAGTGAAACACGGGTAAAAATGGTGCATTTTTATTTTGAGTGCAGGCAGAGTTATGTAACGCAGAAAATTGCATCTGTGGTTGACTTATGAAAATTATGGAATCAGTGGTAGGTATTTGCACTTATTACTGATTTTATTTTTCATTTCCGGTTTGTAATAGGACTTACCAAATCTGAGCTGATCTGATTCATGCAGCGCTGTGTGCCATTTGGCTAGTGTCCGATTTTACAGTTCAATTTTTGTCATTACTTTATAATAATTCACAATATCATAATATTTGATAATATTGTTTCATTGATTTTACTTCATAGATGATTTAAACATTACAGATTGTTTTTGTTTGTAAATTTGTCAATTTAACTCCCTTTAAATTAAATCTTCCCTTTCATTACTCAGGAGCAATAACTATCAGGCCAGCAAAAACAAAAGCGGATTGCGGTAAGAAAATCAGCATCAAGCAGCAAATTATTTAAATTTATAAATGTAAGTTTTTCTATAGTTTTAATTTTTTTTTTCAGGATACCTCAAATCTAGGTTCTGGGGAAATGATGCTATCGCTGAAAACAAACGAAAACGTGTTCAAGCGCAAACCACAGAACTCTACACTTTAATACTATACAACATTTCTTGCATTTTAGGATCAACCGAATGCAAATTATATGTAATACATACGAATGATTGTTGTATTTTTCATTTACATAAATATATACACTATTATATAATTCATTCATGGGAATAGGAGGGACCACCAGGGCACCCGATTGAAGCACTCTGACTGGGGAGAGAGGGAAGGCCAACTGCCCATTGCTAACAGTTTGTGAATAGAGGGCTAGCTCTTCTCCCCGCCCATTGGGACATCCTCATGCTAGACGGCTAGATCTTATGACCAAATGTTCAATCTGGTTGTTGGAAGGATATTCTTTATATCCCTTTATTAAGTGATCAATCAATCAACCCAATCCGTTTTTGTCCCTTCAAGTCTAACTAGCTTGATCAAGTCTAACAGCTCATTGCTGACCGCTGATAACAACACCAGCAGAGAGATACAAAGGCGCATTATGGCTTGCAATCGTGCCTACTTAAGACTCCGAAGGACGCTACACACTTAGGAAATTTTACAGTATTCGGTAATTTTTTACCGAACTTTCAACAACTGAACGTTCGGTAATCCAATTTATTGGATTTCGGTTAAAATTTGACAAGTTCCAGTAACTTTTTTACCGGAATACTGTAAATTTTTTTTTTTGTATGTTTAACAGACCTCATGTTGATATCAACCCCACCATGGTTGACTTCAATCGCAGAAATGATCAAATTAAACGCATTTATAGTCAGTTGAAAGTTGTTGGTGTTTGCACTAAATTTAAACCTCGAAATGGTAGTTTCTACAGCGGATTTTTTTTTGTATACTTTTATGTCAAAGCACGTAAACTATGAAACTGAGTTGCCATTGTCATGTAATTTTAAAAAACGCCGTGAATGCACGGCTATCGGCACCCTCCTCTTAGGTGCATCCAATCAGTTTTGAATTTGCATGATTTATTCTAAGTGTGTTCCTATGCCACTAACAAATAAACGACCCGAGAATCGAGAATCACCCATCAGCTTTGAGAACCGATCCATCAACCTTTTGAAAATTGGATTAATCACTAATGTAATTAAACGTGAGAACCGCCATTCATCGGCTCCAACACTGAACCGTGAGGTCCGACTGTATACCGGAGGAAACCAGTGACGCAACATGTTCATATTAACCTTCATAAATTAATAGCCGCTTACCGTGGAGGGACGAATCGGACAGAAGACGATTATGTTAAAATTGAAATCGAGACCAGAAAGCAAAATGTGTGATGGATATTATTTCTTTTTTTTTTTTTGGATGTGATATTTTTGTTGACTCTACACGGTGATTGTACTGGTGCGGGAGCACGATCTGTCTTCTAAGGTGAGAATAAAAAGTATCCATTAAAAGTGCTCTACAAAACGGAACTCAGTGCACAAACTCCCGCTGACTTGATTTGAATGGAGATGAATGGTAGGATCGTTATCGAGACTAATACTTTTCCTAAAACTGTTATGGCTATAATAACTGAAATATCACTTTTAATTATGTCCAAGCGTGTATTCGAGTTGATAGTTGGTGAAACTGACCGATCCGGAGTCGGCGTGCCGTTGGTCATATAAAACGATAAGCCGATGAGAAGTAACCGCACGTGAAACTTGACGGCTGTCGGAATATTTGCTACCGTTTAAAATTGGAACCGCTCGTTGGCAAGTTGGCAGGGGTAAGTCGAAATGGTTGTGCTTTATATATTTTTTGACTTTCCACCATCGTCCAACAGTAAAACGTCGCTTTCATCTTGCGCCGTTTTTTTTTCACCTCGTGTTTATCATGGTTGTAGTCTTGCTGAAAATGTACAGAGTCGATCTATTTGTTTTAGGTTAGGCCACTTTTGTTCGATCTCGCAACTATAAATTAATTTCTAACAAGAAATTTTCTAACATAGCCATCGATCTGCTGGTTGCATCCCTGATGGGATCTAAAATTGACGTTTATCCGTCTACCCGATGGCCCGATGGGTGTCACTCTTCTCCAACAATTCCATGCATGGTTCGCTCGATTAAGATCATAATTTAATCTCGTTTTTTTTCGTCACACGTCTGAGACTTGCTACCGATACCGCCTGATGTGTGAAGACTG
Source organism: Aedes japonicus (assembly GCA_034211315.2). Classification (NCBI taxonomy): domain Eukaryota; kingdom Metazoa; phylum Arthropoda; class Insecta; order Diptera; family Culicidae; genus Aedes; species Aedes japonicus. Next base: position 816,063 of record JASCZW010000293.1, read on the forward strand.
TAAACTTCTTTCGTTATTCCTTTTCGCACTTTTAAGGAATTCCTTCAAGCTTGAGCGGGCTGAGAAACGGCAAATATAATCATTTTTAATACTATTTAATGAATCAATAGGTTCAGTCCAAACGTTGCTCTGAAATATTTCAAACTAACATCTAAGACCATTCAGATTAGTTAATGCAATCATATCATAGTAAGGTTAAATCTAGTGAACATTCACACATTTAAATCGAGTTGAATAAATCCAACGAATGAAATAAAATGAAGTGGACAACAGTTAATACGGCGCGATTTGACACGGTCGATTCATTCCTCCTCCAAGAAGAAGGCAAATGGGGATACATAAGGACCAAGACAACAGTCGATGATGGTAACCACGCTCATAAAACAACGCAGCGAACATCGATGTTAAAGGTGCAATAAATCAAATAAAATCATATTAAATTCAATCAAAATCAATTTCTGGACATAAAATGAGCAAAGTTTATTTCTGATGTCTGCACATGGCGAGGAATGCTACATGCTATCAACAACGGATTGATGGATTTGCCTTGTTCCGATTGACTTACAATCAAGGATATGGGCTGGGTGATTGAAGAACCATCAGAAGGCGGAGAAGACGAATGGCGTAAACTACACGACATAATAAGACGATAAAATCGCAGATAAATGTGAAGATGAAAGGCCAACCAGACAAGGGTTTTGTTTTTGAGGCAAGAGGTAATACACGAGTAACGAATTAATTTTAAGCGATTTTAATCGACATTAGCTCAATTTATCGATTGCGGGTTCACGATTCTTGTTGATGATATGATGTTGATGACATCAATAGTTGTATTAATATAGAGGCAATCCAAACGCTCATCCCCGTTTGACTGACACAACTTATGACGAACCTGTCGGTAGATTTACTGTAATATTAAGTTATATGTTGATGATGATTCGATCAACACAACACAAAAAAGAAGTTTAAAAACGAATGAATTTAATTTGTAGAGTATTAGCTGTTCATACAAGATATGATGAATCATTAAACCTAATTTTTGTTTTGAATTTTTTTCAAAATACTGTTTCTCGAAGAGCTGACCCCACAATTGCTCCATTTGCAAGGTAAAGAGAACCATAAAAAATAGCTGGTAATAGCTGGAGGTGGAAGAACCATTACAACGTTCGCTTTCTTGGACGATGGTTCGTCCATTACGTTAACCGAGGATGGGTTAGTGCGACAATTAGGCGTTGATGGTGTGAAACAACCGTTGTGCTTGAAATGGACAGGCAATATGTCACGTGTAGAACCCCGATGAATCCCGTACAATATGCGTGTCACTGTCTCATGGTTAAAGAACTTACTCTTTCTAGTCAAAACCTGGACGTCGCATGGCTGGCAAGCAAGTATCCACATTTCCGTGGCATCCCTGTTCAAAGCTAGTAATGGACCCCTTATACAACCTATGTGGGGTATCATCCAATCCATTAACGAAATGGTTGGGGGATATGTGATATCGTTCGCTTAAGGTAATTTTTTATCGGAGTGGGGATCCTACACAGATAAAAAGAAACATTGAATTTTCTGCGTTACAGAATGCACATTAAGGGAATGCTAGATTTGGCAGAAAATAATGGGATATTTCATGTAAATTTAAGCCAGATAACGCCTGAATCTAGCCTGTTGTGTGAAAGATTGCAAACATTGTTGTATGCAAACATTGTTTACGCCTCCTTTGGCTTGGAATTAAACGAAGGAAAATTTTACGTGCTTGTTAAAATTAATTATTTTTTTCTGTGTACGTTGTGTATTTAATATCAGATGGAAATGAAACAAAGAACGATCGTTCGGCCGTCCTGCCATGGCGGAGGCATATGACAAACTATTTTATTGCGTGTCGAACGTTCGATTGTGTAAGTTCAACAAGGGTGTGTATGCTAGTAATGGACCCCTTAGTAGTAGCTTTGAACAATTTTGATGTATTCCACAAGAACTTTATTTACTTTTTGGGCAACACTCCAACATATGATGGAAATAACTAGTAATATACACATAATTATGGTAAACTCTATTTTTGAGTCTATGTTTTCCTGGTAAGCATCGATAATTTGCGCTGGTCATAATGTGCCTTTTTGGACCCATTTGCTTATCTTCGGATCCTTAGTGCAAATATTCTCAGGGGCGATAGAGGATGATATTTGAGGCAAAAAATTGAGACTAACATGTAACAAAAAATTAAAAGTTCAATAGCTCCGTAAACTTCGAGATTTCTCCATATGCGTAGAACTATTTTTACTCAAATATCATCCCCTATTGGCCCTGAATATATTTGCACTATGGAATCGAACACCCTGTATAATTTATTTGACAGCAAAGTGAACAAAATACATACATGTCCAAAATATTTTCGTTCCCGTACACTGATAGAAAAGTAATGATAATATCTATGTGTTCGACACATATTTTTTTGCAATGTGTTCAACAAATGATAGCTATATGTAACCACTCATACATCTTACGTGTACACAACACCACTATGAAAATATTTTTCATTTGCCAAATAGTAACTAATTAAAGATTACATAGAGCACAAATATGCAAGTCGATTTTCCATTTGTTTAAGGCAGCATTTTTCGTCAAATTCGGTACATTTACCCTATCTGAATAAGTTGCACAATGCGTACGTATGAAGTTTTTTATGTAGAATTCAAAACAAACATATAACAAACTATTTATTATTTTATTATTGAAGCATGTAATTTCAACCATGAACCTTTAGTCGTATTTACAAATTCAAGAAATCTTCAAAACACCGTGGATTTGGCTATTGTCCTTCAAACGTGACAATTTCTCCTCCAATTTTGTGATCGTAGACAACTTTTTCAATTCTGCTTTTCTTATGCGTTCAGCTAGTTTTTCTTTAGATTTCATTTGCTTTTGTTTACGAATGTTCTCTTTTTCAGCCTGTTTCGTGTGGTGAAAATCTAGCCGCTTTATGGATGTTAGCACTGGAGGGCTTTTGGCATGTTTGAATTTCTTTAGCTTCTTTGCTGGTGTTTGTGGTTTGTCGAAGAAGGTTTTAGTAGGTTTAACATTCACGTTGTCTGTAATTCCTTTGTGTACTGATCCCTGGCTTACACCACATTCACCCTCCATCTCATTGATGAAAGCTACAGTTGCTTCAAGAGCCTCGTAGCCAGAACCTCCTATCTTTCCGCATCCGAGTTCGCTATTGATTACTTCATTAGATGATGCTGCATACCAATCTTCACGATGCGGCAGGTAGAGATGATCCAGATTATTCGCATACAATATTTCCAATTTTCGAATATTACTTTCATGAATATAAAAGCAATATTATTATGAAATACTTTTATACACAACCATTATAAAAGAGGCGTACTAGTCAATGACAGAAAGCCTCTATAGAGAAAAAACAACAGTTTTCGACCTATAATACAAAAATTGTAAGATTTGTATAAATGTGTCGAATACTAGTGCTGGGCCAGAAATTTGTGCTCTTCACCATGTAAAAGAACAAAAATACAATAAACCATTTAGACTTACGTGTTTAGAGTATTCTTTGAAATCATGAATGCCTCATCTAACGTTTGTGTCACAACAATTACCGGATCAGTTTGAGTTGCTTCATCTTTGTGACCGCACCATGCCTAACGATCCGTGCCGTTCATTCAGAGGTAGTGCATTCTCTTTCGAAATACTGCATCATGAGTGTACGTCGATTCGTGAGCCGTCGTGGAGCCCCTTTGGAAATTCACTCCGACATCGGGACAAATTTTCGCAGTGTTAAGAGATCAGATTCGGAGTAGCACCGGAGTAATGGCGGAAACTTTCACCAACACAAACACGAAATGGGTATTCCTCGCACCGAGCGCACCGTATGTGGGTGAATCATGGGAACGGATGATACGTTCTGACAAATCGACGCGACGATGGAAGCTGCTGATGTGGGACGGAGATTGGACGACGAAGGCTTTATTACTTTGGCGATAGAAGCAGAACGAGTGGTGAACTCGCGACCGTTAACGTATCTGCCATTGGATTCCGAGGCGTCAGAAGCTCTTACTCCGAACCATTTCCTTCTGGGTAGTTCAAGTGGCATACGACAGCCAGCAGTTGGGCCAACGGTGGAAGAAATCGCACTTCGCAGCATTTGGGGCCAGGTGCAACATCAGATGGATATCTTCTGGAAACGTTCCCCTACTTATACAAACATGAATTCAGTAACAGGTAAAATTCATAACTTATAAGTGTGCAATTCAATTTCAATAGTTTTATGAACGGTCAGTTAAGCAACAGAGTTTTGATTGTTGGCTCAGTTATTATGGTATTAATTATATTAAGTAGTATTACTTGTACTTTCAAACCATCGCTCAAGTCTAGAAGATGGTGAGTACCTGGGCTTTGACAGAAACAGTAAATATCTGCAATAAAAGTCCTGGGTTACAACATCGCAGAAGTAATCTGGCAACACAGCATAGCAATGAATTTTAACATTGAAAGTAGTGAATTTCTGTTGCACTGATTTTAGACCCATTTAAGGCACACTTATATTCAATACGGCAGAATATGCTTGAGCACTGCCATCAACGCAACAAACATGTGTAATTCTATGAAATCATAACTTTTTTCATCATACCCCGGAAAGTAGCAACGAGGAACTTCTACGCTGTCCAATTCATGCAGAGCTTGCAACCAAAGCTGCCATGCCTTGAATATATCCTCTGGTATCTGCTCTTCATACATCCTGAAAAAGGATCTTTCCTTAGACAATCAGCGAACCTACCAACCCCAGCGGATCGTAGATTTTCATCACCAAGCCCAGCATCCTTCGTATGGTTGGTGCGATCAAACCTTCCACCAGTGCTCGAAGATCTTAGCCTAAGTGAAAAGCAGAACACATTTTCAATCGACAGCCAAGATATTTCATGTAGGCGCTCAAATCCTCTTTTGTTCTTCATCGAGACATTCACCTATTGCTTCTAGAACCATGAGCCAATTTGACACTTATTTACGAATGTGAAAACCAGCCTTTTGACGGACCTCCGCAACTTTCAGAGCAAATTCAATTGCCTCTTCCTCCGTTCAAGTTCAATTGCCTCTTTCAAAGTAATCGTCAACATCGTTCCTATTCTTGATTGCTGCCGCCGCTCTTGGATGATCCTGCTCATTTTCCGCTGCATTTACGTTTTTCACAGACTGTGCTGAGCTGGTGAACACGCCGCTCCAAAGATCGCAACTTCGGATACCATTGTAATCATCGGTTGGGATGGCGAGTTGTGGAACATGAATTATAGCGCACTTCGGTCCTTTCTTCTGATTCCGAGCTGCAGAAACATTTCCAGGATATCGCCAGAGAATGCCACAACATTTGATCGTAACAGACAGCTGGGTTATCAGCAAATCAGGACCTTCTATTTAAATGACGAATTCAATACAATCATGACGATTTCTTATAGGTTTGACGTTTTTTCAACACATGCCATTCCAACAAATGTATTTGTAAACTTCTCCACTTCCCCTTTTATTTTTGAATAGTTTATAGATATCTTTGCTCGGAGTGGCTCAAGATCAACCAAATAGGGCTAGTCCTATGTGAAATTTCTTTCAACCGAATAGAGGTTGTTTTGTATACAAATATTCAGCTGATTTTACCCCACTTCCTCTTATATTCTTGTATAATTTATAGTTATCTACACTCAAGATCAACAAAATAGTGATAGTTCAATGTGATGTTTTCTAGAAAATCGAATTTTATAGATTCGCGAATACTTTCTCATAACCACCAAAGTTAGTCTTACCATAAAAAAATTGATATAAGAGATATTTGTTTCCACATTCTTCAGATTATATTAATGATTGATTGATAAAAATGTTTTAAAGTTTTCACTAGTTTAAAAAAAACAATTAAAATTTAATGAATTTCTACGAATTTTTAAGAGCTTATTTGCAACAATCCCTCACAATGTCACAAACCTTTAACAAACTCGAAGCAGTATGTGTGAATAGCTATTATTTCTCAAGTAGTTCAGGTTAAGGGCCTAACAGCCATTTGTAAACAATGACTTTAAATGTCGATTTCTCTTGAATCTTAAGTCACTCTCGTGAAATGAAAGCAGCATGTGGTAGAAGAATGTTAGTTCTACCTTATGGAGTAGCTGGGTATAGTAGGATTCTCGTGATTCGTGAGAGATCAACGTTCAAAGGCATTGTTTACAAATGGCTGTTAGGCATGAATTACTCGAGATTTGAGTTGTTGAAAACATGCAATTAGTCCAATGTTAAATTTCTGCATTGTATGAATGTAATGAATTATTACTATCACATGTAACAGCGAACTCACCTCAAACTGAGAAACTAGCCATTCTGCTTTTCTTTCCTCAAACCTTGTTTGACTCCGAAGTTTTATCCAATAACCATTGAATGTTTTAATCCTCTCATCAACAACCATTCTGAATCGATTCAGCTTTACACCTGAAATGACGTTTAACTTTTGAAAAGCAAGCATACTTTTCTGGTGTTTGGGCCTAGGGCAGGATCCGGAAAGTAGTCATTCAAAAAGAGACCATATTGGGGTCAAACCCCTTGGCAGAGGGATGAATAAAGATAGCAGGTCAGAGAGCTTAGGCGGTGCGAGCATTTAGAAGTTGAGAGCCCGCAATAAGCTAATTGCAAAATGCAACGCCTAGAAGGAGAAGAAGTCATTTGTTTTCTTCGGTGACAGAGCAAGACGGTTGAAGTTGTCGGATCTTATCTAAGGTTTGGACAAGGTGCTAAATAAGTACAGCAGGCCATGTTCAGAGTTACACACTTAAAAATTGTGAGTTTTACACGAGACGTAATTCATGTTCGTAAAAAGTCGGAGAACGTAAAAAAAGATTTCGTGTAAAATTGTGTCTCATGAAACTGACACATACGCAATTCGACTAAAGATGTGTTTGATTGAATTTATTTTCTCATCTCTTTGAATTCATTCTTATGTGCTAAAGGATACTTGCATGTGTCGGTCTGAGGGGACAGAAATTTACATGACATTTTGGTAGTGTGTAGTTTTGAAACGTGTGTTTCAATATGATACTGTGATTGAATCAGTTTCCCATATGTTACTGTGATTGAATCGTTAAAAGCAGACACCGTAATAAAAGTGCAGCTTCTTTAATTTGCGGAGAATTTCATGTGACTCATACTCTTGTTGTGGTGAGTCCACCCATTTAGGCTCATCCGCGCGAATTATTTTCGTGGATTTTTTTTTCGTGTCGGCTCACAGGTATGACCACAAAAGACCACGTACTAGTGAAAAATGAGCAGTACCATGTTAAGCACGACTATTTTGAAAATTAAGCATAACTAACATGCACAATTGTGGCACCTACGCTGAAAATAAGCCGAAAAATGGTCAGCACAAGAATCTTTTAATTCATGCCACTTACAATATATCATGGCTTTTCATGTCACACACAACACTAGTCATTCTTTAGCTACATCGATTAAAGATAACTGAAATAAGATAAATAATTCAGCTATATGGGTTAAACTATGGTAAAATCAGCAATATCTTTGTTCACAGAACCTTCCGGTGGTTGAAACAACCTCTATTCGATTTTCCAGGAAATTTTACATAGGACTAGTCCTATTTGGTTGATCTTGAGCAAAGATATCTATAAACTATGTAAGAATACGAGAGGGAGTGGGGTAAAATCAGCCATATCTTCGTTTACAGAGCCGTGCGTTAGTTAAAACAGCTTTTATTCGATTTCCAGGAAACTTCAAATGGAATTAGCACTTTTTTATTGATTTTGAGTCTCTCCGAGCAAAGATGTCTATAAATAATTATTGAATTGTTGAAAATAATTTAACTGGGCTATCTTCCGACATTATTGCGCCATGCTCGTCGGGTCACCGTTGTTGATCGACTTTAGCAGTGAGAATGATGGGAGGTTCTCCTAGCAATTATTTCTTTCTCTAAAGGTCCACACGGCGCTTGAAATCTATGTTATAGTTAAGTATAATATAGCCGTTATAGATATCTATGTCATAGTTCTATGAGATTCGAAAAACAGTTTTGTAAAAATATGAGATATGAAGAGATAGTAGCTATGTAGTAAAAATCTTCTTCCCGGTGTACATACGATTGAATTTCTTTGTGGTCAAATATATCCAGATGTGTACTTTAAAAATAAATTCCGAAAGTTATCATGGACGCATTCCGTAGCTATAGACAGAGAAAGAATATAAAATGCTGCAGTTGTTGTATATACCAAAGTTTAGGATTTTTTTTAGAGAACTTCGGGGAAGTTCTTTAGAGAAGTTAAGGAAAGTTTTTTAGAGAAATTCAGGGATTCTCTTCAGAGAAGTTCAAGAAAGTTCTTCAGAAAAGTTTAGGGAAGTTCTTCAGAGAAGTTCGGGAAAGTTTTTCAGAGAACATCAGGAAATAATTTTAGAGAAGTTCTTCAGATGAACTATAGGGAAGTTTTTCAGAAGAATTTCAGAAGGAGCTTCAGGGAAGTTCTTCAGAAAACTTCGGGGGGACCTTCACATCCCATCACCGAAACCAATTTTCCCGAGGACCAAACCAGTTTCATTTGTTATTTTTGTGGATGACACTTTTCCGTTTTATCAACACATAATGATTTCATGTTCTTGCAGAATCCACAGCCAAGACGAAACGGTGTTTACTACAGGTTGTTCCGAGAAAGAGGAATTGTAGAAAACGCTTTAGGAATTGCAGCTGCTCGATTCCGTATTTTGTGACGGACATCTGAACATCCTCCAATGAAAGTGTATTTAATAGTCCACGTAGTGTGTATTCTTCAATTTTTTTCCGAGAGAGTTGTTGTGGAATATCTCAAATTTGAGTGTATGTAACTGGTATTGGCAAGTCGACAAATCGAAAACATCGACTCATATCAGATGGATGATTTTTATTTGTCGACTTGTCAAATTCAGTTACTTCTACTCAGATTTCAGTGACTCCACTTATGACGAGAATGAGCCAAAAGCGACTCATAACTGAGTTGGAATGGCTGGCCGTGTATTAACTAAGAGAGGCCGGGGAGATCCTTTTCCCAATTCAACCGATTGCATCGAAAGGAATTCACAGAATACTTTTATAATTAAGGGCAAGTTCCATGGTTTGTCCTGTTGCACTGATTGAGTTGTTTTGTTTCACAACGATCATTTTAATCTTTCATAAACTAACTCAAGAACTATAGCTATTTAAATACAATATAATAATATAATATAAGGAGAACGAGTTTCAAGTCGCTCTGTGTGTTTATGCCGGAGTAAGTTCCAGAGACTTTCAGAGGACACTTATCGTACTACAGGTTGGACTCTATTAACGACAGACTCGATTATCGAAATGTTCTATTATAGGTTGTTTTAGAGATGATTATCAACAGTGAAAAAACTATATCTCCTTCAAAAAGTAGCACATATGGCTGAAAAAAACAGAATCAGTAGCATCTATAAATCAATCTGTCTTGTACCCTCAAATTCATTATTGATTATCTTTTAAATAATTATTTCATTGATTAATTAATTAATTTATTATTATAATTTCTTTGCCTGGTCAACTTTTGCTTAAAATATACCGCAAAAAACAAAAAATGGAAAAAAAATCAACCGAACTGTCAAAATGCTTTGACCAACGAACTATGAACTATTCCGTCCGGATGGAATAGTTCATAGCCTACTACTATAGCATAGAAACTAGCGCTAGAGTGTACACACGACAACGGGCACGGCTCTATACCATAGCGTAAAACTATCGCATGCCAGTCATAACTAAGAGCTATCACAACATAGTTTAGTTGTTCCTATGAGCTATTACATAGTTTTCTAGCAATTAGCTCACTATATACTAGAAATAGCTGCCGTGTGGCGGCACCTTGAGTACCACCTTCCTCTACTCAGCACTCTAACAAAGATTGTACGCAGCACCTTCCGTTCAAAGACTCAAAGGGTGTATTGATCCTCCACGTGCATTACCCATGTTTTATGGCCGTACAGGTATATCGGTCTAAATAATATCTTGTAGATTGCCAACTTTGTAGTTCGATGAACTTTGCGATCTTAGCGTCCTTCGGAGTCCAAAGTAAAGATGATTGCCAGTCATAATGCAGCTTTGTATCTCTCTGCTGGTGTAGTTATCAGGGGTCACCAATGCATGAGCAATGAGGACAGATTTACAAATTCGTATACCGCCTCGATTTCATCACCGTCGTTCTGAACTCGTGGTGGGAGGCTAACACTTACTGTATCGTGAGCCTCTTCTTCTTGTGTATTTTGTCTTTGGCAAGTATTATCCTATTTGCTCTAAGAGTAGCGTACTACGATATCGATATCGCCGACGAAGCCAAAAAGGTGGACGGACTTTCTTTGTCTGTCCCCACTCATCAAATCACACTCTCCAATGCAATGTTAAACAGCAAAAACTACATTCCATCATCTTGCCGCAACCCTCGCTGAATTCGAATGGGACCTGAAAGTGTCCCTGAGACTCTGATGACATTTTTTATAAATACCAAAGTACTCAAAGTCTTATACCAAATTTTAGAACTACTCGTTTATATTGTACTGTTTTGAAAAACTTTGCTGAAAATCATTTTTTTTTACGAAAATGGAAAAAAATAGTAGAGAATGAATAAAAACGCAGATAAACAAAATTAAATGTTTTCCAAAATATAATTATCTTCAAAAATATAAAAAAACTAAGGGATATTTCTCGTGAATAAAACAACAATCTTGTGCATTTATTATTAGAAATGATTTCGTTCTGCTTTGGACACATTTAAAATCTAATTTGGTCGTCTCTTTTATTTTTGTTGACGCATTGAAGGCATTCATGCTATAGATGAAATCAATTTGTTAGAAAGTTCAACTCCCATGTATAATTAAATATGTTCAGTACTTTTATACATGTAAAATAAAAGAAACTTCTTCACATCTGTTCCAACACTTTGTCTTGTTTTATGTTATAAAAAACACCAACACAAGGCTTCGTGCTTCAAATACATCAACCAGGCCAAATGTGTGCTCAATTGATCGGAAAGCTATGTTTTTCTAAATGCCAATTGACATTTGCTTTATGATTATATATTTGTCAAACTCTGCCGCTCAGCGCCGATTCGGCCCATTTGCGAAGGGTGGCAGCATCTGACGTCGAAAATATACAAATGCTTGATGCGATGGCAAACGTTCAACCGCCCTTCCCCTGCCAACTTGAGCTCCGTCTGCGATTGAGGCTGAGTGATGCCGGGTCGCGATTTATTTCATATTCATACATTTTGTTTTATTCGACTTGATTTAATACGATTTGTTGTCAATTACTATTTGGTGCGCTGCTGCTGTCCTGGGTGATGGATATGTCTGTATACAGATTTGAACGATAGGAAACGTGGAATTACGTTGGAAAAGTTGTTTGCAGAAGCGCCGTTCGCAGCCGCGTTCTTTCACATCAAATGATGGCGACTGAAGATGGGTACTTGGTAGTTTGATTTTGTGTTTTTGTTCAAAGCAAATAAAAATAATTCCTATATGTTTCTAAACATAAATGTCATTTGAATTTCATTTATCGTACATGAAGCAGTTATGATAGAATACGTTTTCTACTGTATAGGATACACCGGCAGTGACAATGATCACGTATTACATTCGTTGAAAACAATATTTAATTTTCGATAAACAGCATATCTGAAGGCGAACAAACAGGACTATAAATCAAGTTTTACGTACGTACAGACGCGCAACGAAGCAATGCTTTGCTAGTCTGTGGAGAATTGAGATTCAAATATGTGTAACATGGGTACATATTTGAGACTTGGGTATGTGTATATATTTGGAATCGCGGAGGGAGCTCTATGCTAGTTTCCTATGGAATGAAGGCATATATGGAAAAAGATTCCTCTTCTACCTATGGTTTGTGAGCTGTTAGTTGACACCATTTTTTCCGAAATACTCCGTTATTTTCTTCCATAATAGCATCAACATTATGAGCATTTTTGAATCCAAGTTTGCATTGAAACTATAACCGTGACTCTATGGTGTGTGAAGTTTAATTTGGGTATATTTTTCTAGTGATATGGTAATACCGTAACGATGCGTTAATATGTTCAACTGTGTACTTTATCTTTTTTATGCTGTATTGATGTGTCTTTCAGCATCTATTGTTTCTTATATATATTAACGAATTCTGTTTTAACTAAGATGTTCAGTTTCTATGAACTTTAGAGGAAAAATTCAAAAAAAAATTAAACATCTCGATTTTGAAGAAATTTGCGGACTTTGCCTGGAATACGTTTCATCAACCGGCGCACATTATTCTCAAACATCGTTTTGTCAATCTGATTCCACTTGGTTCTTGATTCATTGATGCTTTTGACGACACTGCCATTCGCCTTCAGCTTCCTCTTCATAATAGCCCAAAATCTCTCTATCGGTCTGAGCTGGGCACAGTCTTGTGGGTTGAGTTCTTTCGGTATAAACTGAATCCCGTTGGTTTCATACCACTGTAGCACTGTTTTACTGTAATGACAGCTTGCAAAATCTGGCAAAAACATGACAGGTTCATTGTGGGATCTGATGAATGGCAATATTTGCTTTTGGAGCCATTCCATTCTGTACAGCTCTGGATTAAATGCTTATCAGTGATCCGACCGCAGCTACAGATGCCTTGCCAAATCCTGTATTTACATGCAAATTTTTCTGCAAGCACAAACTTGAATTTGTCAGGAACATCTCCTCGAGCCGTAGCCAAGTAAATTTTTTGTCCCGGTAGCTGTTTGAAATCGTCCTTAGGTTTGAAATCAGACATAGGATTCATCATCCATGAGGAGACAGCCATTGAATATTGTCTGACCGTACAGTTTTCTAGCACGGATTCTGGCCACATTGTTTTACTTTTGATCCCTATTTGGTAGTCTACAGGCACGGTATGACTTGAAGCCATCCCGTAGACAAATCCGTTGCACGGTTCTGCGTAAATTGTTTGGCCAAATCGTGATCTGAGATGTCGAGGTTTGTCTTAATGTTCTTGATGCCTTTTTTCCGTAGTTGACGGTTAACAGTACCCGCCCAACGCTTGCTTTGAGGCTTGCGATCTGTCATCAAAGTTTCTCTGTACTTTTTCAAAACACTCCACACGATATTTCGGGGAAAACTCAACACTTTAGCAAGTTTTGGCCCAGACCACGAAGGGTTCTCCAAATGATTGCACACCATTTTTTTTTCTTTCTTCTTCCATTTTGTATTTCTCTGAAATGCGTTTGAACTGCACCGCGAAATAATCTTCTGATCTTGTTATTGTTATAGAGAACACATAAAATGCCATAGTTTACAAATCCAGCCGCTAGGCTCACTGTAAAAACCAAAAATTTGTGTTCCAATACTAAATGGGCCACAACTTACTTATCGAATCCATCAAAACATAGGTTGAGATCAACGGCTTCACTTCCCTTCCGAAGGACGACAAGATCACATATTTCCATATCAGTTCCATCTCAATTTTTCGCATTGAAATTGGAAAGAAGTTCCGTTAGTACAAGTATATCAATTTTTCAATTCAAAATGACCTACTTTTGTTGCCATGCAAATTTGCATATCAACCGGTTAAATTTTTTTTTTCCCTAACACGGTCGTAGGAAACGGGTAGCAAATATCTTCTTCTTCTTTAAAATAACTTTGCTTTGTTCCCGGTGTCTGATTTCTCAATTGTGGCTTGTGGCCCGTCCCCTATTATTAAATTTGCTCTACAAATCACGAGAGCAACAATCGAGTCTGCCCAAAACGTGCGGAGTTCTTGGCGATCTTCAAGCATTCATCCATCAAATCCCGGCCTGTCCAACGCCGTCCGCCACCTCCGATGCACGAGGAAAATTTCCCGACGCTCCGGTACCATGTGCCAAACCTACCGCAGATCCCATAAAATCACCGCCATACAAACCGCCCGTCAGCTTCTGTTCATCATCGATTCGCGGCAGCCACCGCCGCCCCCAAATCAACTCCTCCTCCAGACTGGGCAATCCAAGTTGCAGTACCTCCACGCAACCACCCATCGAAGGACAGCTCTACGACTCGGAGAAAATGCTCGAGCTGCCACATCCGTAACGATGAAATTTATCTTCAAATATGTACCATAATCACACCATCAGCATCACTAAACTCGGAATACTTGTTCCATCCGAACTAAAGTGTTGAGCTCGGTCGACATCGCCATCAGGACAGCGCCATCGACATCGCCATCGTCATCGAGACACATCTCAAGCCGGAACACAGCATTTTCATCCCCGGATATCGTATTGTGCGACTTGATCGGAGCGGCTCAAGTGGAGGAGAAGTTGCGATCGCCCTGCGCTACAACACCAACTGCCATCTGCTTCCGAGCTTTCAGCTGCATTCTATCGGAGTCATCGGAGTCGAGGTCGAAACTGCCGTCGGCCCTATTTCCATCATCGCAGCCTATTGTCCTAAGCAAGCCAGCACCGCTAACGGAACAAACACGGTCCTATGAAACGACATTCGCTAACTAACTCGGAGGCAGGGGCAATTTATCATCGCCGGTGACCTAAATGCGAAACACGAAACCTGGGGGAACACCCGGCGCAACCGGAATAATTCTGCAGGAAAGCCTTGATGCCGTCCTGGTCCCGAATACTCTCACCCAGTTGAGCAGGTCCAGAGTCCATTCGACAATCGACATCTTCCTCACCAACATGGGGAACAACATCGTCCAGCCGGTAGTACACCAGGAGCTCAGCTCGACCCACTAGCCAGTGGTTGCTGAAGTTGGATCCTCGGTCAACCGTCGTCGGATCACCAGACGAAACTACCATCGTGCCAGATGGAAGAGGTTCCGACAACATGTCGACGACATCGTCGATACCAACGTACATCTCGAGTCAACTGATGACATCGATCGGCAGCTACAGAACATCGAGCAAGCGATCTCCCAGACCCGGGAGCAACATGTTCCGATGATTGATTATGTGAGCAACTCTGTTTCCATTGATAGACCCACTATAGATTTAATACAATTGCGAAACGCCATCCGCAGGCAATACCAGCGAACTGGTTTGCCAACGCTTAAAAGCCACTGTAATCGAGTGACGAAAATTATTAAGGCCTAAATGGTGGAACTTAAGAATAACAATTTTGCCGAGAAGATCCGCTCTTTCCCAGATTGCGCAAAGCCGCTCTGGCGATGACAAAAAAAAATGAAAACTAAGCCAAGGCTCATTCCACCATTGATCCCACTAGACAGCTATTGCTCTAAGGATCGCTTGATAAGTCCTGCAGAGAAGGCTGCTGAAATAAGTCAACACATCGTCAGCTCCCATAATCGTCGTTAGTCCACACGAAGCTGTAGATATCGCGCTTATCACAAACATCCATATAAACCCCAACGACTTAACAGAGGAGTTGGAGATCTCAGCTGACGAATTGGTGACTTATATCAAATGCTCAAAGAACATGAAGGCCTAGATTCGATAACATCGTTTGTTGTTGACTTATATTAAAGGCTCAAGGAACATGAAGGCCCTAGATTCGATAACATCATAAACTTGGAGCTCAAGCAATTGAGTCTCCCAGTTCTACAACCATCTGGCGATGGTTTTTAACCATTGCCTCCGACTTGGCTACTTCCCCTTATGTTGGAAGTCAGCCAAAGTCATCCCCATCCAGAAACCTGAGAAAGATTCTTCATGTTCCAAGAGCTACAAGCCCATCAGCCTTCTCTCAAGAGTATCGCAACTGTTTGAGAAAGCGATCCACCGTCGACTTCTATCGTCTGCCGACGAGCATAACATCTTACTTGACGAGCAGTTCTGATTCCGATGTGGTCGCTCATCAGTGCACTAACTTAACCGAGTAACCAACATGCTCAGGCGGAACAAGTCTGTAGCGAAATCATCTGCCATGGCATGGCCTTCGATAACTAAAAAAATACAATCTTCCCATCTTCCTAGTGAAGATAATTAAAAATTACCTGTCAGACAGGACATTCCGTGTTTCGCTGCAAGGTGCAGTTTCCGATGCACAGGAGATTTCCGCCGGTGTTCCGCAGGGAAGTATACTAGGTCCACTACTGTTCAATCTATTCTACCCTGGAAATAACCCCCGCTCCTTGAAATTGGATCTCTGTAGTTGTTCGATGATACCGCAGTCGTTCACAATGGTAGGGTAATAAGAGCGCTCACAGCGAAATTGCAGCAAAGCTTGAATGTTATGTCTGAATACTTCACAGAATGGAAGATATGTATCAACGCGGCGAAGACCCAGGTCATCCTATTTCTACACTCCAACTCTCCCAAGCTTGTTCCGCCTGAGGATTTTAAAATTAGCCTAAACAACACAACGGTGGAAATGGCCAAACCAGCTGTCTATCTTGGTGTTACCATAGACAGCAAGCTTAATTTCAAGGAGCAGGTTGACAAAACTGTCACAAAGTGTAACATTTGGTTGAAGCTACTGTACCCATTGATCAACAAAAAGTCTACATTGTCCATGAAAAACAAGCTTGCTGTCTATAAGCAAATCATACTCCCAGTCATCGAGTATGGCATGCCAATCTGGGAGAGTTGCGCATAAACACATAATCTGAAACTTCAGCGTGTTCAAAATAAGTTCCTCAGGATGATCCTGAACACCCCTCAAAGGACAAGAACATTTGAGGTCCATCGTCTGGCCAAGATAAATATGCTCGACGATCGTTTTAGTGAGTCTATCAATCGGTAAAAGGCACGCTACCTGGCATCGGATCAACAGATTATCTGGAATCTCGTACACCCCCCCCCCGGGGGGGGGGGGGCCTTAGGCTTTTCAAATTGTAGTTGTAGTTGTAGGTAAAGTAGGTTATCAAATTTAATTAACAATGCCCCAAGGGCTGATCTAAAAATTAATTAAAAACATAAAACATACAAAACACATAAAACACATAAAGCACTTAAAACAGACGAAGCAAAGTTTGAAAATTGTAAATAATTACATAAAACAAAGAATGCAAAATAAACCAAAAAATAACTTTACTAAAATTTGCTTCATTCGCTCAGCAGCCACGAAGCTGTGCAGAACGGCAATGGCCAGTATTGCACTGGCAGCTGGCGGTGTGTGTGTGAGAGAGACTGAGAGAGAGAGAATGATGGGCGTATTTCTTCCGAATTTCTGTTTTTCTCGCATTTACAAAAACCAGTATAAATTCCTCATTTTTCAACCGATTTACCCCATTGAGCCCTTATTTTCTTCACATGCAATACAATTTTTTGTTGACGTCATTTCGGTATTAATCATATGTTTAGCACATTTTTATTTTGCATAAAATTTCACATTAGAAATGATGATCAGCTTATCGAGTTCCAAATGCTGTAAACTAGTGTTATTACTATTCATATTGAATGTCGAACGTACTACTACAAACATAATCAAAAAGAACATAAAACAATAAACATAGCTGTGTGTTCAGTGTTGTCCGTTGTCTCTAATAAACATTTGCGAACGAAAATTCCGCTTCATTCAAAATTCACCTCTTCCGACGGTTCGCCTCAATCGTGCAGCCATCGATATCGATGCGAACGAGGAAGCGATAAATCTCTCACCGGAACAATTTTTCACTGCTCGGAAAATCAAGATCCCCAATAAATTATCCGCATAATATATATAAAAATCACAATATTCCTTACTACTGGCAATTTTTCTCTGCACAGCGGTGCTGTCGAAGAAGTGTCAGAAATAAGAGTGAAATTTGCATTTGTTGCGTTATTCGGGCGTCTCAGTTGTATCGTTGATTTCATCTGAGGAATGAACATACACCCTTCGTGGTAAATTCCATAGCCACCAAACAATTGTATGGCTATGTTTCGAGACCATGGTTTAAAAATCAAAAAATGATAATAATCACTAAAGACCACCAAAGACTTTTTGTTGATACGATAGATGGCAAATATGCAGCATCAGCATTGGCTTCAGAAGCAGCAAAGGTAGTGCAATAAACAATCATAAACTCTGAAGGATATATGGCCCCTCAAAAATTCGGCTGGTTAGGATCTGTCCATTTAAGAAGAAGACGACTTTGCTGAGCGATGTTGGTGGGGGATGCAAGATTCAAAAATGATAGCTCTAAATCTATCACCATAAAAGTTTAATTACCAATCCATAATCTTCCAGCCTATTATAAAGAATCTACAAATCCATTCCATTTAGTGTTTCCCAACAGCGCACCAATAAATAACATGAGACATTCGTCTTCGTCCCGGGGTTGTTTTCCCCGTCAACAGCACCAGCCAACGTGTTCGAAAGGGCGACCGATGAGCCCGCTTGATTGAATATTGATTGGAAAAGAGCTTTTACAGCGAGCAAACTTTGGACCCAATATCTCGAGCCTTCCATATAATGGGGTTGATGCATAATTTAATAGTTTATTATTATAAGGATTTTATTTTTCAATTTCTTCACGACTTGACGAGGTGTTTTAAGATTTATTGGCCCATACTGAGAGCCATCTGAGTCATACGCGCGATGCCTTGAGGCCTGGACATTGATTTTAGTCTTCTACGTTGCTGGTTGAACAACGCAGAGAGACGATTATATTTATGACGTGCAATATTCCAGCAACGTTCGTAAGAGTGTTACGATTGAACACTTGAAGGTATTTATTTCTATTCAAGAATACTGTGGTAAAACCACAGGAAACTGGTGTAGCTCTTTATCTCCAATCGTTCTACATGCTTAGTAAGCTTTGTGTAGTAGGGTAAGTGTGGTTGTTTTGGCCGAAGTTCCCTAGATTGGCGATTCCTTAGAGAAACATTTTTTTTATCTACATATTTTTCTTTCAAATCATATAAAAAAAATGATGTTTCATAAAATGAAACATGATTCTTTATTGTACGTGCATCCGGTCGCTGCAAAACTAGCGAATAAAATTTCCGGGCCCTTGTTGCTGCGCGTTGCTTCTGTTCTGCACTTTGTTTGGCAGTTTTTTGCTTCTTGTAGGTCTTCGGGTTGTTCCGTTCCGATACGCTGGATCATTTCGACGCTGGTTCCCGCTTTATTGGCCAAATCACGGTCGACATTGATTTGATGTTCCGAATTAGAGGTACGACTTTTTGATCCAGTTTAGGGTTGGAAGATCTGGGTTTTCTGTCTCTTCCTAGCCGTTCATCCATAGAACAGGATTCTCCACCGCTTATCCACGTTCCGTCTTCCATCTGCACTCCTCCGTAGATCGAGTACGCAGCACCTTCCATCCAAAAACACTAAGGGAGCGTTGGTCCTCCACTAGCAATGTCCATGTTTCGTAGCCGTAGAGAACTACCGCATAGTGATCGGAAGAGCCATTTTTCACGGTGAAATAAATATGTTTACGTTATTTATTTCACCGTGAAAAATGGCCACCTTGTGGTGATAATTTTGTAGTTCCAAACTGTTACTAACTTTTGAACGAAACACAACAGAAGGGTGATGCCAAAGGCAAGCTTGTAGAAAATATAATTTCAAGCAACTTTGCTCAAGACACAATTTTTATAGCTCTTCATTCGACCATGATAGAGCTGTTTTTCTGCTTTAAGTCAGGGTGTCTCTAAAAATGAGTTTTTTCACTATAACTTCTTTGTTTCTCATTTTGAGAAATAGTGATCGTCTAACAAAATATAGAAAACGTTATAGCGTTTTTTAATACAACTTATCATTCAAAAGTTACGGATAATTCTAACTAAAAACATGCGTTTGTTTTTCGACCTTATGATTGTTTAGGCGAGAATTGGCCAAAAAATAATCAAATTCTTGTTTTAATGTGTATGAAGGAACAAATTGCTATATGAATGAGCCCGGGTACTCCTGGGCACACGAGAGGGGACTGCTTAAAATTGGACATGTTTTTCGTTAAAATTACCCCTAACTTTTGAACTATAAAATATACCCAAAAATTTAGTTCAGCAAAAACATGCATCATATTTTTCTCTACACTGAAGATAAGTTTTCCTAACAATTAAAACTAAAAAGTTAGGATGAAAAAACTGTTTTTTTCGGGACATTGATCCCACTAGACAGCAAACAAAATAGCTCCGAGCTAGAGCAGTGCACAAGCGCCGGACGCTCCAATAGTGAATGAGGAGCCTAAAGTGTGTTAGTAGGCACGATTGCAAGCCATAATGCGCCTTTGTACCTCTCTGCTGGTGTCGTTATCGACGGTCACCAATGAGACCAGATACACGAATTCGCCTACTGCCTCAATTTTATCACCGTCGATCTGGACTCGTGGTAGGAGGCTTACATTGTCTTCTCGTGAGCCTCTTCCCTTCATGAATTTTGTTTTCAACGCATTAATCACAAGCCCAATCCTACCAGCTTCAGCCTTAAATCTGATGCACGTTTCCACCATCGTCTCAAAGTTACATGCTACGATATCAACGTCGCCAGCGAAGCCAAATCGTTGGACAGACTTTCTGAAGATCGTGCTTCTCGTGTCTATCCCAGCTTTTTGAATCACACTCTCCAATGCTATGTTAAACAACAAACACGACAATCCATAACCTTGTCGTAACCCTCTCCGAGATTCCAAGGGTCTCGAGAGCGTCACGGACGACACACATCACTCGATCCATCGTTACTTTGACCAACCACGGCAGTTTTTCCAGAAATCTATATTCGTTCATAATCTGCCCAGCTGGTCTTGATCGATTGTTTCATAAGCTGATTTGAAATCGATGAAAAGATGATGCGTGGATATTCGGGACATTCCTGCAGCAATTGCCGAATCGCGAAAATCTGGTCCGTAGTAGCGCGGGCACTCATGAATCCCGCTTGGTATTGCCCCACGAAATCCTCTGCAATTGGTGCGGTGGCATAAAATTTGGGAGAGCAACTTGTAGGCGGCGCTCAGTAGAGTGATTGCACGATAATTGCAGCAATCCAGCTTGTGGCCCTTTTTATAGATGGGACACACTATTCCTTCCATCCGATCCACCGATAAACATTCCTCCTTTCAAATCTTGGTAATTACCCAATGCAGCGCCATGTCCACCATATTTTAATAGCTCGCTTGGGAGTTGATCAGCTCCAGCAGCATTGTTTTTTCAACCGACCAATTTCCTCCTCAACTTCCCAAAAGGTTGGAGTCGGGATCCTGTCATCTTCTGCACGTGTTCCTAGATTTAATACCATGCCACTTTCGTTGACTGTAATATTGCCGTTCAGGTGCTAGTCGAGGTACTGTTTCCACCAAAAATACACACGTACTACGCAAATATACATGGACAGTAGCCTGGGACACGGACATATGGAAGAAAAAAATATTCGCTCCCTATTCATTTTTGAAGGCTTTTTGAGTCCTACAATAACTGTGCAAAATTTCAGCTCGATCAGTGAAATTATATTTTTGCGCACGAGGTTTTAATTTTACATTGGATTTTATATGGGAAAACTTACTTTTACATAGAATAATCTGGCGAGGTGACCCGTTGGCATCTAAAAATAAGTGAACCCAATTTTTCTCTTGAAAATTTATCAAGGAAACTTTTCTTTGAAGATTGCAAAGCGATCTGACGATTGTGGAAAAAGTTATTAAGCTAAAACTGATTATAATCCAAACGAACGGCTCACTGAACTGTTTTTCCTAACAACACTGCCACCTGCAGCATGGCCTGTAGCCTGCTGCTGTCGGCGCGAAGCAACCACGTTGTTGCGGGGCGTTCACGCAGCATGGAGAAAAGCCGTTATCCGATCGCGCCGACAGCAGCAGGCTACAGGCCATGCTGCGGGTGGCAGTGTTGTTAGGAAAAGCAGTTCAATGAGCCGTTCGTTTGGATTGTAATCAGGTTTAGCGTAATAACTTTTTCCACAATCGTCGGATCGCTGTGCAATCTTCAAAGAAAAGTTTCCTTGATAAATTTCCAAGAGAAAAATTGGGTTCACTTATTTTTAGATGCCAACGGGTCACCTCGCCAGATTATTCTATGTAAAAGTAAGTTTTCCCATATAAAATCCAATGTAAAATTAAAACCTCGTGCGCAAAAATATAATTTCACTGATCGAGCTGAAATTTTGCACAGTTATTGTAGGACTCAATATTCCTCCAAAAATTAAAAGGGAACTGGAATTTGAATTTTGACCCAGGCTATTGGACAGCTTATTTTCGATACATTCCTTATATGTTTTTTACCATTATTAGGATTTGAATTCACAGTCTTAGCACATCTAAGATTTCTAATCTTCGAGGAACTTTTAATATCGTCAGAACGTAGCCAAAATAGCAACAAAGCCAATACCGGTTCAATATAAATCAAATGAACAATAAGACACATTGACAACAATGATAAGTGAACATTTCACCCAAAATTCCAGACAAAATATTGATCCTGATGCTTAGTCAAATTACTACTAAATGGGTTGACCAATGCAATGCTCTTGACCAATGCATAGAAAAACGTGAACACACATATGGTTTTCGAAAGCACATGCAATATTCACGATGGCGGATATCCAGAAACCCCCAATTCGACTGTTCACTCCATTGCAAAATCGTTAAATTTGCCAAAATCAACTGTTGCAGATGTAATGAAGCGTTATAAAGAGGGTTTTACAGTAAGCTGGAAGTGGTGGTGAACATGGACCTAGTAACTTAAAGGAGGATAAAAGGGTTCTTGTAAACTCTGGCAAAATTGTGAAAACTCGCCCTAGACAGTTTTATTATCATCTTTTGGCAGTTTTATCATCAGCTTAATTCAATAATAAAACAAATCAACCGCACA
Source organism: Aedes japonicus (assembly GCA_034211315.2). Lineage (NCBI taxonomy): Eukaryota > Metazoa > Arthropoda > Insecta > Diptera > Culicidae > Aedes > Aedes japonicus. The sequence goes on from JASCZW010000293.1 coordinate 838,805, forward strand.
TTTAATCCTTTCTTTTACTTATTTATACGCTTGGTTAGGCTATAAATATACTAGTTTCCCATCTCGCCCTTCGAAAAAGATAACTTTGATCTTTGCTCATTCGTTTGGCAATAAGGACATAACGCCTCCACCCGGAACTTTCCAAAGCCCTTAGAAAAAACTTCGATTGCAATGTTTTCAGCTGCTCTGTTAGGCCGAGTCCTTGATACCTCTGGTGTTAGTCTTTATTGGTTAGTGTGGACATTATTAGTTACATAGGTTGATCGAAAGCCTGAGAGAATAACTTCCATCTGCATGTGAATTATGATTCCACTCTCGCTCTTTGCGTGGCAGTTTTGTACGTTCCTCTCACACCCGGACCATTTGACTCAATTTTCAGTCTTTTTTGACTAACTTTTGTCAAGGTCAAAATTGAGTAAACATTGTTAGGAGTATCAAATTGACAAATAAATCAACAACATCGGTTTGCATCGAATGAGTATTAAAGATTTGTCTATTGGTCAATCACAGCAACGTTTACTCACTTTGATGAAAGTGAGTCATAATAACTCAATTTAATTTAATCAGATGATAGGCCCTTCCTCCTCGTTCCCGCTCTCGCTCAGTCAGTACCCGGCCGCATATTGAACTCAATGTGAGGTCACTTTACTCAGTGACATGGGAACAACGACTCAGTTTCGTAAAAAGTTGAGTTAGTCAGTCTATGTGTGTCTTTACTTTTTACAAAACTGAGACGCGTTTCCATGCGACTGAGTAAAGTGACCTCTCATATTGAGTTCAATTTCTTGCCGTGTACAATTAGTTTTAGCAGTCGCTCAGTAGCTCGGTAACCACATATCAGATAGCCGCTCTGATAGGCCACTTTACTCAGTTCCAAGTGAATTACGACTCATTTTGGTAAAAAGTGAAGTCACTTATAGCTGAGTAGCTCTACTTTTCAGGAAACTGAGTCGTAGTCAGGGCTGCCAGATACTTTTATAAAATATCTGTATCTACTTGATAAAAAAGTCTGTATTTGTCTGTATTGAAATAAATATGGAAACTTTGAATAATATTATTCTTTTTAGGGGTTTATATACGTTTTTGAGTAGTTTAACTTTATTAACCTAAAAAAAGACGTGTGATTGACACTAACTTACACACATACATAGTAATCAAGATGCAGTTTTGAACTTTAAACAAAGTATAATAACATAGAAGATTACTTCAAACAATTTACTCGTTGGATTGTAATATATAACGCTTCTATACTGTTGGATTATAAAAATAGTGTTTCTCAAAATCTAGTTAATTCACCACCATAATTGGCTTTTTGGAGAATGTTGTTAATGTTTTACATAACGTTTGCACTTGATTGCATCGAGTGAATGGAATAACGTGAAACAGAATATTGCTTGCGTGAAAAAAAAAATCTGCATATAGTGAATATAAACGATTAGGTAGCTTTTGAAGCATCACATGGCAATTCTTGCAAAATAAAAATATATATTATTTATTGTATAATTAAACTAGGAGGTTTCTGTTTTCACAAGTACCTTTGTAATGTATTTTATTTCTCATTCATTTTATACATGATTTTGGTAAATTGCTTCTTAGCCTCAGCTGTAACTTCGACGACTCCTTTGGGGGTTTGGTGGGTCTTTACGTATTCTTTAGCCGCCAGGATTTCTTTCATAGAACCTGTGCTAAGGCTGTTTCTAACCTTCGTTTTGTTGAGGTTGTATGTCGAAAAAAATATCTTAACCGCTGCTGACGAGTGTGATAGGGATAGTAAGATTGGAATGATTCGCCGCAGGAGAAGAAACGCCCACTCTCCTCCCATCTTACGCGTGGACAAAACTTCGCTCCAGAATTCAGGGCCATCTATTGACTCTATTTCTTTGTGGTTCTATTTGAATGTTATGTTCTGAATTTCTCATAATTCGTCATCAATAAGTTGGAGGGATCATACAGTTCAGGGAAATGCTTTAGTAGCGGATAGATATATTTGATATTAATATAAAATTGTTTAAATCGCTAAAAACTGTTAGAGTTGATATATACAGTTGAGTAGAGTTGAGCTTCATTAATCGCAAATCAATAATTCATCAGACAAACTTTCAGCTGTCTGAAATATGATTACAAAAACCAAACTGAATCTTTCTCCTGCGATACGAGTTTAGAGCTAGTGATGTCATCTGGATGAGGTCGTGTTTGATTTCTGCTGGCCACTACCGGTTGGCTGGTACCAGCTTGTTTTGGTGAACGGCTTCCGATCTGTTTATCGGCTTCCGTTGAGATTTTTGGAAGGTTTTGAAAATTAATATAAAACCATGTCATCAGCAAAACAATATTTATAATGAATACGACAAACCTCGTTCTGGCACAGCCGTTTTCCTTATGAAGAACGACGAAATCTGCTGCAAACTTGCAGCCGCGGCCGCGTTTGGTTTTTTAAACTTTTGCATTTTAATAATTTCTTCTGATACAAACGCGGGTTAAAAACTACGAGCTTTTGAGCGGTAAATGGCCGAGCGCAGCAAGGTTCAAATAAAAAACGCGGAAACCGAACTGGTACCGAAAAGAAACACCATTGGACACCGACAAAAGTATGGTTTGAGCAAATAGTAACACTAACGCCTCAGCTCCTTCATTCACAATACTCATAAAAAAAACGAAGTCTAAATAATCTTATGGTATTTTTTTATTTTCATTTAATGAAAATCTGTATTAGTCTGTATTATGATTAAAAAACCTGTATCAAACCTGTAACCTGTATCACGTCTGTATTGACGTTAAAAAACCTGTATAATACAGATAAATCTGTATATCTGGCAGCCCTGGACGTAGTTCCCTTGCGTCTGAGTAAAGTGGCCATATTGGCTCATATTGAGTTAAATTTCTGGCAGTGCAGCTCTGTTCATGAGCTATATCAAATGGGTGCTGCCGTTTGAGCTGTTGCTCGTTTATTAAATGGCAAACAGAAATAGCTCCCGTTCACGCTTCCACTCCCGCTCAGATATTGGTGTATTTGTTAGGTGAGCAGGTGCTACCACTCAATTTGAAGGATCATACGATCACTTGTTTATCTTAGTGAAATAGATCTTCAGCTTAGTTCATGAGCGTACGCAACAGCTTCAGCTCAAATACAACAAGGGCGCGTTGGTCCTCCACGAAAAATTTCCATGTTTCTTGGCCGTATAGGGCTACCCGTCTAATTAATGTAGGTGGTCAGATTGTAGTTTGGTGAACTTTGTTCGATCAAAGCATAATCGGAGTCCAAAATAGCCATGATTGCCAGCCGTATCGGTATCGACGGTTACTAACAAGCCCAGATACATGAATTCGTCCTCCACCTCGATTTTATCTCCGTCGATCTTAACTCGTGGTGGGAGGCTAACTTTGTCCCCTCGTAAGCCTCTTTTCTTGATGCATTTTGTTTTGAACACATTAATCGCAAACCCAATCCTACTAGCCTTAACAAGAAACAATTTTAGTTTTATTACAGCCGTATAGCACTCCTCCCAGCTTTGTTGGACGGTTGTGAAAACAAGTTAATAAAACCTTTATGGAACCATAAAGATTATGAAAATGTTCTAGTAAAACATGTTTTGACCAGTTGAGAACCTTCATAAAACCTATTGGCTGCCATGAAAATCAGCATACGGCCAAATGGCTACAGTTGTTAAACTTTACTGTGGAATCGTGGTTGGTTTTTGTTGTTCTGCTTTGTGTGACTATCTGATCTTCTGATTCATTTAGCTTTAAATTATATGTAAGAAAAAAGCTCTAGTGCTCTGAGTTTTTCACAGCGTTTCGTGCTCCAAGTCATATTATATAATTTTATGGTAAACATTGAAACGATAAGAGCCAAAAATTAGTGCGTCTCGCAAACTATCCGAGTTAACAAAAACAAAAGCAAAATTAAAACATAAACAAGGGATAGACAAAATAATCGGGACTAGCAAATTATTAATCAACTCTATAGTGCTCTAACTGCATGAAATATTATTCGATTTAATTTAAACTAAGAAGCATTCGACTGAGATATTAATTTAATTCCGGACACCGGAGTTGTTCCGGGTTTCCGGAGAGGCTATCTCACATGTTGAATTTGTAATATTAGATTTTGTACAAGATGCCGTTATCAAAAAATTTTTGTCAGTAAACACACGTAAAGACAAAAAAATTCTCAAGCGAATGAAATGTTGATTTCACGAATCGGCCTCAAATTCATCGAGATATGGACATTTACGCGAAACAGGTTCCGATGAAGCGTCCTGTATGCGGTTAACTCTTGGGTTTCTTTTATTCACGTAGCTTATTCATTTGCCCGTTTTTTTCATCGTCTCAACTACACCTAACTAGAGTACACCCAACTCTTTTTTTATTCTATGAATTTACTTATTAAGACAAGGGTTAACATTTATATTTATAGTTTTTGAAAGGTGAGCGCCCGGGCACTATTTTCATAAATTTGAAAAACCTCTGAGTAAAGCGGGATTTTGTGTACCGAACCATCCAAAGGTACCGTGACCCCTGCTCGTTGGATGACTGGAAGAGATCCGGTCGTACTCGTACGGTGCGGACTGCACGAGTTGTGAAGGTGGTCAGGTAACGGATTAGACGAAAATCACAAAAAGTACGTAAAATGGCCGCAGATCTGAATGTTTCGAGATCGTCAATGCACAATATACTGCAAAATGACCTCGGATTCCAAGCTTTCAAGAAACGTAAGGTTCACGGAGTTTCCGAACCTTCTAAGCACATACGACTAGAAAGAGCAAGTCTGCTTTTGTCGCGGCACGGTGGGGAAGAATTTATCTTTTCCGACGAAAAGTTATTTGTCTTGAGAGTGATAGGAATATTCTACGGTTCCAAAATGCTGCGTCAGTGATGGTTTGGGGAGCAATTTGCAAGCGAACCAAATTACCACTGGTTTTCATCGAAAAAGGCGTTAAGCCATAACTTCGCAACACTGCAGTGATTCGCATATTTGACAAAAGTGCGTAGCAAATCACAGCAATCTTTTGACAAGTATGCGATTCAAGGTGTTGTATTGGATATATTAATTTTATTTGCCACGGCAGATATCGACATTAAATGTTTTGAAAATATTTATACATTTTGGATGAGTATACACAAGACAAATCATTTACTCAGCGCTGAGAACTTTTCTTGAGAATTTTCACCAAGTTTCATTAGTTACTCATTAAGTGAGTAAACCCACTTTTAAGTGAGCCTGTTACATTTTCAGCGCCGTCGATCCACCAAAATCTCAAACATATAATACCCGCACAACAAGCAATAAATCAAGATCGGATTTTGAAATGGACACTTCATTTTTTCTTACAAACAAGGCTTCTTTCATCTTGTATCGTGTACTGGGGCTCATTTATGTATATTAATAACAACCTCACGCTAAAAGACCTTTCCTCCTACAATATCGTTGTCAGTTGTTACGGACCAATTTAGAGTGCAAAGGAAGAGCCTTTTAAAATTACCCTTTTCATTAACCTTTTCAATCTTCAATTTTATATCATGCAAACATAAATTTAATATTGCTAAAAAAATCATACCACGAACAATTTACAGCATCGCGACCCATAAACTGAGAAACGCAGATTTAACTTCTACACTAAAATTGTGGTTAATCACTCTCTCCCCTCGATTATCCCCTGGTGAATGTCAGAAAAGTCGGATTGTTGTTGCATAACATATTTAATCATAAAACCTTCGTCTTGTTTTGGCACGTGTTTAAGAGGCGTGCACATTACACACACCGTTTCTAGTTCGCATAATTTTTAAACATATTTCATACCCATCCGTGTTCATAAAACGGGTGATGGTGTGAACGTTGGTATCAAAAGCAAATAAAAGAAACACGCCATGCTGTTTACTGTTCCACGCTCCTCTTGTTTCCCAATTCCAAAATATGGTCGCTCCTCTCAGCACCTAGTTCCAGCATTCAACCATAATGAGATACATACGTTCCGAACAACCGGCAGGTCCTATGGCCGTAAATTTCAAATCCACGAGATTATTGAAAATAAAGAAACGTGAAACGAATATCTTCGCGAAGCAAAGGAGGAGAAAACAATCGATTTGTTGAGAGTTTCTGTTTTTTCCTTTTGTTCTTTTCATTGAGCACATAAATAACCTCCCACCCATTATGGACTTCGTTTGTTTGTGAGTGGGTGTGCGGCTGTACAATCGAAAAACGTTAAAAGCATCATTTGATCGCGAGCCAATCACTGTTCATTTTTTTTCTGGCATGTCACGGACGAGGGCATCTTTTTTTTTTTGTTTGTAATTCATAATGGATATATGTATGTATTCATCGCTGTGTGACCATTAACGAATTAGCTATACGATCAATAGCTTCATGGAATTGAAACGATTTTCATTGTGTATGTAATAATAAATAAGTATTCTGTACGCTAGTATCAAATGTTGTGATTTTTTTTTTTGTTACAGATCAATCACAAAAGTATTTTCATAGAATCTTGTTCTTGTACACCGTTTTGATAAATAGTTCACGGTTTCGTGTGTAAAGATTTCGAACCTATTTTTTATATAATAGAAATTAAATGGTGTATGTGTATATAACGATTTAATTCAAAAACGAATTGACAGATTTTCCTGATTCTAATTTTGATTTATTGGTATTGATCCCCGGATGAAGGATGTTTGCGTGAACAACTTGTTTTCAGAAGTAAATGTGTAACTAGTGCACATAGCCTGTGATAGTAAATACAGAAATACAAACATTCTACTGATTCTTCTCCAGAAACGGAAATTAAAAAGACTAGAATTTCAATTTTGAACGAAATTGGTAGGGGAACGTCCAATAACTACATCACGAAAATAAATGACTTCTTAACTATCTTGAATACTTAGCATAGCTTAGCTTGTCACGTATCAATGGTTGCTACTCCGTGGTTGATCAGAATCAGTGAAATTGCACAATGAATCAACTGAATGGAACTGGGAGTAACCGACCATTCTCACTGTACACGTTTTAGTGAATCATTTCTTTAATAATCAATAACGGCGTCGGCCATTACAATCAGGTGGGAATAGGGAAGGAAAGTTAGTATGACCTTTGCTGTTTAGGGACCGTATTTAACTCTGCACCCCCACAAAGGTCACTGGAAGAAGGTTTTTCTGTGTTAGTAGAGTAGGGTTTGAAGGATCAGGATTCACCTTGATAAGTGATGTGATCATATAATATAGTTCATATAATTCAGGGGACAAAAAGGATAACAATTACCTGTTTCGCTCCACGTTTTTAGGAGCACGTACCACCTCTCAATTGTCTGAAAATCCTTTGCGGGGTGCAAATGGTTGGCGTTCTTGTTCTTCCAAAGTATCTAGATAATGCCTATCCAAACCCGCCAAGCTTGTTCCATATGACGTTGCACGTGAACGAAAATAGCATCGTACCTAGAACTTATTGCCTTTTTCAATCTTTGTGCTCAAAACAAACACAGAAGCAAAGCTCAGGCACGTCACTAATCAACGCAGCCTTGTTTCACACACACACACACACACACACACACACACACACACACACACACACACACACACACACACACACACACACACACAACTTTAGCTCTTCTTAACAATCTTGAATACTGCAGATTTAGTGTACTTCACGCTTTTTGCCAATTCTCGAAGCGACTACTTTTCATAAAACCATTTGTGCAGAATTAGTTTTGACAAGCTGATCCGATTCATCGATTGAAATTTCTCTCTTTATTTTTGCCAAAAAAAAACAATGTTTTTACACATTGAGCGAAAATTCACAATTTTTCGTCAAGTTTTAACCATAAACCATTGTTAAACAGGTATCCACTTTCTTTAATGAACAGTCCTTAGTGTTCTCCAGTACAACGTTGTGTGTAGTTGAAAAACTTTTTGACCCAGCCCAGTATGACTAGCAAATTTTCAAGTTCGTATACAAGCTCTGCATCGAGTGGCTACTTTCTATTAGACCTGTGGTACCACATACGAGCTCGGCATCGACTTTGTAGTGCTGGGCAAAATGCGTCAACGCGTGATTGGATGGTTTCCGATCAACGCTAGAATGGGGAAGCTAAGGATAAAGGGTCGATTCTTCAACTACAGCATCATCAACGTACACTGTACACACGGCGGGAGACCCGATGACGAAAAAGAAGCGTTCTACGCGCAGCTAGAGCAAGTGTATGATGGCTGCCCGCAGTGGGACGTAAAAGTTGTCATTGGTGACATGAACGCTCAGGTAGGACGGGAGGCAATGTACAGACCGGTAATAGGGCCTTACAACCTGCATACCGTATCGAACGATAATGGCGCAACGATCTTTGCGGCCTCCCGTGGTTAAGTAGCTCGAAGTATGTTCTTCCCCAGTAAAGACTTTCACAAAGCCACTTGGAGATCACCTGACCAACGAACAGAGAATCAAATCGACCATGTTCTAATCAACGGGAAATTCTTCTCCGAAAACATCAACGTTTGCACTTACCACAGTGCGAATATAGACTCGGACCACTACCTAGTTGCAGTATGTATGCGCTCAAAACTCTCGACGGTGTACAACACGCGTCGAATTCGGACGCCACGACCTAACATTGAGCTACTACGGGAAACCGGTGTTGCCCAGGAATACGTGCAACAGCTAGAAGCAGCCCTACCAACGGAAGAGCAGCTTCGCGCTGCTACTCTTGAGGATGGCTGGAGGAATATTCGAACCGCCATTGGTAGCACTGCATTAGTGACACAAGGTACTTCTGCACCGAATCGAAAAAATGACTGGTTTGATGGCGAATGCTAGCAGTTAGTAGAGTAGAAGAATGCAGCACGGGCGAGAATGCTGCAAAATTCTATTTTTCGAAGGAAAAAGCACCAGAGGGAAGAACGAGACCGCAAAGAAATGGAAGCACTGTACCGTGCGAACGACACACGCAAATTCTATGAGAAGTTGAACAGCTCGCGCAAAGGCTATATACCACAAGCTGATATGTGCAGAGACCTGGATAGCAACCTTCTCACGTGAGAGTGTGAGGTAACTGAAAGGTGAAAGCAATACTTCGACGAGCACCTGAAAGGTAATGTTACAGCGAAAGTGGCACGGTAATAAATCTAGGAACACGCGCAGAAGATGACAGGACCCTGACCCCAACCGTTCAGGAGGTTAAGGAGGAAATTGGTCGGTTTAAAAACAACGAAGTCGCTGGTGTTGACCTCCTCCCAAGCGAGCTAAGTAAATACAGTGTTGAAGCACTGGCCAGAGCGCTGCCTTGGGTAATTACCAAGATTTGGGAGGAGGAATGTTTACCGGAGAATTGGATGAAGGGAATAGTGTGTCCCATCTATAGAAAGGGCGACAAGCTGGATTGCTGAAATTATCGTGCGATCACGCTACTGAGCGCCGCCTACAAGTTGCTCTCCCAAATGTTATGCCGCCGCCTGTCGCCAATTGCAATGGAGTTCGTGGGGCAATACCAAGCGGGACTCATGGGTACCCACACATCATCTTTTCATCGATTTCAAATCAGCGCATGAGATAATCCATCGAGACCAGCTATGGCAAATCTTGCACGAATATGAATTTCCGGAAAAACTGACGCGGATGATCAAAACAACGATGGATCGAGTGATGTGTGTCGTCCGAGTATCAGGGACGCTCTCATGTCCCTTCGAATCTCGGAAAGGGTTACGGCAAGGTGATGGATTGTCGTGTTTGTTGTTTAACATTGCACTGGAGGGTGTGATTCGAAGAGCTGGGATAGATACGAGTGGCACGATCTTCAGGAAGTCTGTCCAACTATTTGGCTCCGCCGACGACGTTGATATCGTAGCACCTAACTTTGAGACGATGGCGGAAACGTACATCAGACTTAAAGCTGAAGCTGGTAGGGTTGGGCTTGTGATTAATGGGTTGAAAACAAAAAACCCGAAGGAAAGAGGCTCACGTGAAGACAATGTTAGCCTCCTAGCACGAGTTCAGATTGACGGTGATGAAATCGAGGTAGTAGACGAATTCGTGTATCTGGGCTCATTGGTGACCGCCGATAACGACACGAGCAGAGACGTACCAAAGGAAATTCTATATTGACTAAAAATTCTACAAACTAAACAAAAAATCCAGCATGAAGCAACTAAAAATCGATTAAGCTGTCGGGAGATAATCAGCAAACTTGATCTCTCTGTTCACAAAAGCACTAACAGCCGCGTTGTCAGTGCATCTTTAAACCAAATCTAAAACCCAAGAAAACCGATTAAAGTTTACTCAGAACCACATATATTGGACTCACGCATGGCGCCAAGTTATATCCGAGGTGAAAAAGTTTAATTCAGATGGTCCTGATTGCTACAGATACTAACGTTTGCATTAAAAAACTTTTTTTCGGCTGGCGGTAACAAAAAGCTAAGACAGATAGCTGCTTTTGATAAATTTCTTATGGAAGGGAATTATTTAAGCATACTTGTAAAACAAATTTACGCCCTTGCGAGCGGCCTTCGCCATGGACGAATGGCGAAATATTCGCCATGGTGGACGAAAATATGCGTGAAGGCATGTTTTTGAGTTCTTTCTTCGTTTTATTTATCAATTCCTCCTAAGTTTTCGCGACAAAATTGTTGGAGTAGATCTTACGCTTCAGGTTGACCCAGAAATTCTCGATGGGATGCAGCTGGGGGACGTTGGGCGGGTTCGCCGACTTGGGTACCTCATCGATATTCAGCCGCTCCATCTCCTCCAACGATTGCTTCGAGTAGTGGGCCGACGCCAGATCCGGCCAGAACACCGCGTCTTCGCCCTTATGGTATTTCTTGATGAACGACGCAACTTCCGGCAGGCATTTCGTACTATAAATTTCCCCGTTCACGGCCAGTCAGGAGCGAAAGAAGAGCGGCTTCGACATCCCCTTCTCGCTGATTGTCAACCACAGCAACACCTTCTTGGGGAACTTGGTGTGTGAAATGAACTCCATCTCGGAGCTCACTTCCTACGTAGGGGAAGTAAAATGCGAAGTGCCCTGCCAGTCGTTGCCATCTAGGGTGAGATAGGTCTCATCGTCCATCCCCACCGCCACATTGCGATGAAAATCGAGTTGACCATCTTATTCAGCCGCTGCCGCTGCGTCATTGCCTCCAGCTCCAAAACCAATGGACGCGACTTCCGCTTCCTGACATATATGTTCGCCAGGTACTTTCTCACTGTTTGGCTGGTTGAACCGACTTGCCGGCCAAGCGCACGTAGCGATGTAGCCACTTTTCCCTCGGTCTTCCTCTTCTTCTTTAGAGCTTCTTGTCGCTCAGGGTGGTCGACATCCCAGAACCGGGCTTTCTTTCGATGCTCTGATTGTTGTCTAATAATGCCAAGAACGGGCGTATCCGGCGACCACAAAGTGCGGTAAAAAAAAAGTTCCGCATGATGTCCGTTTTTGACGCGGCGGGGTGCACTTCTATGAACGCGCAGATTTCTGAACGGAGTTGCTTCACTGTTTTGTTTTGTGTCCATTTGCCATCACGGCTAGAGTTCGACTGATAGAGCTGTCAAATCTTGTGTGCTGATTCATGGGTTACTATCATTGATGTTGCATGGGTAGTTTTGTCAGTGCGGGTGAAGGTAAACCCATGAAAAATCGTTTTTTTTTAATGCAAACGTTACACGAGAATTTATGATATCAAGCGGATGACTCTTTAATTATTATACATAGCCTACTATGCTCGACATTAGGTTCAATGTTCCGACTGCGTTTACTTCTTCATTATTTGCGTTATTCCTAAGGGTATTATGAAAAGTATCAATAAAAAAACACGTCATTAAGACACTCTTGTAACGTGTTATAACTATAAAGTCTAAACACAACTATAGACCACACACTCGCATTTCTCACATCCCATCCGGTAACAAAAGCAAATCTCAGTTTCTTGTTGGTCCATTAAATCTAAGATTTTTTTTCAAAAGGGCGAATCTAATAATGAGAGATTCTCTCCTCTCTCGCTCTCTTTCATTAATTACAGCGCCATTATAAAACATTTGAGGGATTATTTAATACAGATAGAAACACAACAGTGCTGGCTAGCATACTGTACAAATAGTAGAATGAAAAACGTGAGCTGAATGGAATATGAATGAAAGAGAAAGTGATCAAAGAGGGTCTCTCAATTTCAGATTCGCCCTAATGAAAAAAAAAAAACCCTAGAAATGTTTGATATATACAGCATAAACTAGACCTCTATGATTGAGAAAAATGAACGTCAGTTTAATATAAAATTGAGTGTAGTGAAAAAAAGAATGAGTATAGTGAAAAATGTGATTTGTCTCCGTAGTAAGTCTTAAATTTTACATTATACGTATACATATAAGTCTCAAATATCAAATCATAGCTATGAATATAGTCTAAAAGTAAAGAGTTTGATTTAAGTATACACTTTACCTATGACTGTAGTCGGAACTTATCCCTAAGAGATCTGCGAGTTTTATCTACCATTGCCGCTGTCGTTCTCCTTCTGCCAATCCAGAGTATCAAAGTCAAAAAATCAATTATCCCAATCGCATAATAACATAACAATGTCAACAACGGTAATAACAAGCAGATGTTCGGAAATCAATTATCTCAAAATTGATCCTAATTCATGCCAATTGTATTTCTGCTATCCTCTAGATCCAAAATCGGAAATTCCCTGCTTTCCGTGAAACCGTAAGTGTTGAGAATCAAAATAACTTCCTTTTATCCTGAACGAAAATCAAAAGCAGAGCAAAAAAAATAAATTCATTCTGTTTGCTTTTTGAAAATCTGTTACCATTGTTGTCTTTTCTACGGTGAACAGGCACATTAGCACAGGCAGGGTACCGATGTTGCAGGAGACTTCTCGTTGAGGTTGTTAAATCGAGGGGTGGCCTCTGAATGAAATTAATCCTAATTTGTCATTTATCTCATTTTCATCGTGGCCTCAATGTGAATTCTGTGCCAGGTAATATTTTGGCAATAAATCAGTTGGAAGAATAATTCGCTAGATTCTTGAAAAATTAGTACAAGACGATGATCTAGTTTTTAGCAATTCTCTACCAAATGAGTAAACGGCACAACGTAACCCTCTCCGATTTGAATGAAACCTTGCACATCGTTCGTTTCGGTATAAGTAATCTAGACAAAATCGTCAAAAGGTCAAAAGTAACAACTGTAAACAATGACTTAAAACGTGAATTTCCTAGAAATGCCAGATTGCTCATATCTATATCCACTACCGACGGGAAGGTAATAACTCTCTGTATCTGTTTCTGGTGCTATTTTGTTTGTGGGAGCAAGCAGATCCCAGAAAAGTACGCTTGAAGTCATTATTTACAAATGTTACTTTCAACCTTTTGACTAGTTTGTCTAGTAATCCTACGTTTTCACTCTGTCAAAGATTTCTGATTTGACTCTAGACCTTTTTTTGTTTCAAAAGGGCGCATGTAAAAATTTCATAAACGGAAAATGGTGATTGCCTATCTTTGCAATGTCCGATTTTTTTTTATAGGAACTCCTAAGTTACACGATGAATAATTGAAATTGATCTGAGGTGGGGCGACTTAAAAAAAATTATTCCATAATAAGTGAAGATGTTTTTTACACTTTTTTTTATTCCTTTATTATCGAGATTGTCAGCCCTGTGCTGGTTCATCTCCTGTCGTACTCACTCAAACAGAGATTCGAACTCGTGACTGGTATGGAGATGAGAGGTATGGATGTTTACCACTAAGCCGGGGTCACCGCCTTTTTACACTTTTAATTTCCAAAAAAAATTGAATATTATTATATAATGATTCCTTAGATAATTTTATATCAAAATGCCTGTGGTAAACAACTTTCTTAATATTGCTATTTGATAATTTGAAGTTTATTCTAGACAAACAAGTTTTCCATTCATAAAGTGTATAAAATTTTACACATATAATCCATGGACAACAATTAGATTGAATATACTGTTTTCATGCATCGAGTGAAATGAAGAAACAATTATATTTAGTCCATACGCAAAAAGAATATTAGTCCCAAATTCAGAAACCCCATGGTTGAAACGGTGTATATTTTCTACCACAAAATAATCCGTACCAAGCCCGGTTTTTGGTATTTCATACAATGGCATGACGAGAACAATCATAGATTATTAAAGCTTGATCAAGTCAAACAGAGAGGAAAGCCAATTGCTGTCGGACCGTTTGCTTGCTACAATAGTATTTGATCATAATCGTTTTACGTGTAAGGCCTGTCAACGTTATATTTCGGACACTTTTTTTTCAATGCAGATTTTGAATTATTTCACGAATCGCAGAAACGTTTCACTCATATGAAAACTGAAACTCTTCACATTATATTGTGTAACAACATGTTTACATTCTTGTAACATTCAGTAAAATGGCGTAAAATCAAGTGGAAGTGCGCAAACGCATTTTGTATGAAAAACAGCAAAATCCAAATTTATCGGTACGCGTTCATGCCAAAAAACTAAAACTACCAAAAAGTACAGTGTTTTGAGTTTGCAAATCATTTCACCAGCACGTGATAATGGATCGGAAGGTTGGAAGTGGAACAAATCAAAATGTATGCTCCCGACAAACGGACAAGAAGGGGTAGTCGTTAAGAAAAATCCCAATATTTTTGTGTGAAATGTGGCTCGCAATGTTGGGAAGACAAAGTCATTCTTAGAAAAGAGGAAGCAGAGGCATGGACTGAATGCATACAAAATGCATAAGGTGCCCAACCAAAATGACGGCGTACAAAATGAATAAGGTGACAAGCAAAATTTCACTGCAAAAAGTTGTGCTAAGGAGCTTTACACAAATTATTTCAAACATTTTCTTGTATCATAATGGATGACGAAACATACGTACTCGATTACTTTAAACAGCTTCCGGGTCTGGCTTTTTATACCGCAATGCAAAGGAACGCCGCTGTCACGCATTTTCGCACAAAGAAGGTGTCAAAATTCCCCGAGAAGTATCTGATTTGGCAGGCCATATGTTGTTGTGGTCGAAAATCTTAAAGTTTCGTCTCTACCGGCACTATCAATAAGGATGTGTACGAGAAAAAATATCTGCAAAGGTGGATGCTACCGTTTATCAGAAGCTACGACTATCCAGCTCTAATTTGGCCTCTTGTCACTACGCGAAATCCGTCCTGGAATGGTATAGTAAAGAGGTCAAATAAGTGCCAAAAAACAGACAATCCACCAAACTGGAAACTCTTCAAACTAAGAAGAAAGCAAATGGTACCGATGACTTCAGGAGAATATGGCACGGTGGGCGAATCTGAGGATACCGTACGGAACCGTATAGAACCTGATTTTTTTGCTGTTATTATTTTGGTGTCCGAAATCTAACGTGGACAGACTTTATGATCTGTCACCTGTTTCATTGCTGCACTTGACTAACCAATTCACTTATTTTAGTTTGCCTGGAACACGCGAACAGCTTTCAAATTAAGTTATAGTCTTTTCGTAAAGCAGCTTCTTCAATCAAAAATCTTAATGAATTCAATTTGAGAATGATTTGATAAACACTGACGATGCCTGAAGATCGCAGAATGTAAGCTCTTAATGGACTAACTGTTCTGTACTTCAAACAAATACAATCCAACGTATTTTCGTTGTTTTAAAATTTCAGCTCAAACCCTTTGAAATGATCTTTTTATTTTGAAAAGGGAAAGTTTTATTATTTGGCGTCTTTAATACAGAGCCCAAGGCGTTAAAAGTTAACTCATTAAAGATCATTAATTTTTTTGGCAGACCATCAATACTTTTCTTGGACAAATTAAATCATACACTTTAAAAACCAGATTTTTGGCAGCACTGCATTCTTCAATAGTTAAGGTCACAGCAAAGATGTGTTGTTTTCCCGTCAGAGTTTGCTACATGTGCAATTTTAAAATGATCGGGAAACAGATTTCGTTTGGTGCCAGAAAACTGAATATTCATGATTGTGAAAACGGCCCTTTTCTCCGGAAAATTGCTAAAAATTACTCAGTTTCACTTGGGGCTATACACTACATATGAAGGAAGAATGAAAGCCAAAGAATAGTGAAAAAAAAATTCCGGGAGAGGACATCATTGTTCGATAACACACCATAAAGATGTTAGGGTTAATGAATTGGCTAAGCAAAAAACGAAACCTTCACAATCATGAAAATAACAATCATCAAGCGTAACAACCGAAACCACGCTTGTTCCTATGTCGGTCAAGTTTTTTGCAGCTTAGAGATGATCTTTTGTTGTTCAACAGTTGAGCTCATTATATTGTTCGCAACTATACCGGCTACCACATCGCTGTATGAGGCAGTATTAGTGCCTTGAAGCCTGCCACTTCTGCCTAACTTCTGTTCAACAGTCAAAGGACTTTACAGGGTCTTCAGTAAGTTCTTCTCAATAGAATCACACGTGGAACACACCTGGTCCATCGGCATCCCGTCCCAGATCTTGGGAATGAGATTCTTAAATTAGTCCAGAGTGCTCACTTGACGTTCGCTCTGCTTGGCCAGCATGTACGACCATACATAAAGGTCCAGGGGATTAAGGCCCGGGGAGCTGGGAAACCAGAAAGCCTTATCGAGAAAATCAGTCCAATTTTCCCGACACCACGCTTGGACGACACTCTCCATGTGGGCCAGATCGCCGTCCTGTTGAAAGACTTAATGATCATTTCCATAAAGGTTCTGAAGTGCCAGGCCACAACCTTCTCCAGAACCTTGGTCCGAGGTTCTCCAGAACACCAGTGGGAGCATCTCATGCCTGGATATGGCCCCCCAAATTATCACCGACGCGGCGCTCTGGAACCACGGGATGTTTTTGTGGGACGGGGCTGATAGTGGCCAACGTCAGCAACAACCGATTATTTTGGATATTGTGCGGCTGTTGCCAGACAAAGACTTTCGCATCAGAAAACATGAACTCTTAACCTGCATGCCGCGAAAGCATCAGTTTGGCTCTGTTCAGCATATTCTTCGTTGTAGCCTCCGTTAACCCGTAAACCTTGCGTTTCTTGTACGACCTGTAATTCCTCATGGTGGTGAGGGCAGTCCCGATCGACACATCCAGGTCAGCGCTGCTGATTCTTCCGGATCGAGCAATTCATTTTTCGATGAACCCACTCCCTCACAACCTTGAAAGCTGTTGGTATCCTCGCCGAACGTGGCCGCCCGGATCTCACACGGTCCTTGGCCAAGCCCGTTTCACGGTACCGACGGATGGTGGTATAGATAAAATTCCGTTTCACCCCTCGAGATTTCAACCACCGGAATATGTCGCCGGGTCGTTCGCCTCTCACAAACAACTTTACTACGACATCGATTTTGCGTTTATCGCGGTAAACAAATAACGTGTCGTACAGCCTATATATGAGGCTAAAGTTGACACCAATACCAATTCACAGAATGTACATGATGCGCATATACACAACGATGAAAAGTTGTATTTGAACTTATTGAACACCCTGTACGAACCTCATTGATCTCTTCTAAAGGAAACATCTGGTTTCTCCACCTGAGGCCTTTGTAAAACAGGCGTTTCTTTAAATGACCCATGTAGAGCTCTGTCGGTATATTTTCTGCAATTTCTTCTAAACGCCGAGTTTACGTACAAGATAATCAAGGACAGTCACGATGACCTTATCATCGGTTTTCGACAGTTGAATAAAAATTCTCACATATCTAAATAGCCATCTAGCCACTTGCAGTCGCACAACTATACACAACTCCAGCATTATATTCGAACGAGCTACTGTTCTTCTATTCCAGAGAAAGCAGTCAAAATGTCATGAAACTGTATGAAACTTGATAGAATAGCAGCGGTAATTTTCATTCTTCTAAATCGAGTGCTCATTTGTGACTGGAATCTTCAGAACATTTGCCGTGAACCAAATAACATCTAGCAACTGAATAATTAATCAAATTCTGACATTTTCTTTAAAGAAATATTTTTGTCCGGCTAGTTTTCCGAAGTCGGTCCTCAATTAGGTTTCGTTGCCCATCACGATGCAATGCAGATTGATGAGCAACTGCGTGTAACGCTACTGAGTTTGTGTTTTAACATCAACATTTTGCTTCTCATTCCTGTTTGGGGCCTTCTGGACTTTATAGACATGTAGACCGTTTCGTCGGTTTTTGAACAAAATAGATCGTCACCTTCGATTTTCTAGTGACATCCCAAATCGATTTGTTTGGCCGGAGCTTGATTTCTGCTACGACCTGCTTCGCAATCTTGAAATCAACCGGGCAGCTTCTGCCAGCACTTCATTGTTTCCTTCCATGTGACTGGTTTGTGACTGACTTCCATGTGGTTGGTTTCCGAGTGGTTTCCTCGATATCAAGCTTCTGAACAATCCATCTATGGGAAGCAGTGAGCAAAAAGTGTACAATTTTTTTTTTCACACAGGATTTGCTGTTCCTAAGCCATATCCGTTCTTATTTCACGCATTGTTATGAGAACACACAGACGTAAACAATACACCTTAAACCGATTTCCCTCGAGTTTTCAGAATTTTCACTCACATGGGGTAAAAAAAGAAGCAGTCAAATTTGGGTGTGCCATTTTCCACGAGTAAGCCCTACACTCAGGCAAATAAACTAAAAAATTTCTCGAGGTTCGACATATGAACGATGGTTTGGAATTTCATAAAGCTGACTTATGAATGGGTTTTGTTTCACACGTCGTTCTGGTACGCCTTAAAGCTTTCCTGATTACACGTGTTGATATATTCTGCCACTGAACCCATAACCACAACTTTCAAGGTTCGAATTCAGTTTGCTCCACAATTGTATTTTTCCATCATCATTATATTTCATAAGATAAATTAAACAAATTCATACTGAATTCTTATAGCAAATAATCAAAATGTAATCTTATGAATACCGAACGTCTATTTCGCTCAGTGTATTTCGAAAAAATCAAAATCGAAGCCCACAACGTTTATATTTCTGTATTGGCCATCAGATTCTGATAAGATTTTATTAACAGCATATTAAATTTGAAAGCATCAACTAACTAACACGTTGAATTTAATTCTCAAGGACACAAATCATCACCCCTGAAATGGCAAACTTTGTGAAAAATGGCATTAATCGATATAAATCACATCCGAACAAATTAAGTCATTGCCATTGTTGCCTCTCTGCATACTTTCCGTAGCCGATGACTGCTTCGGTTAAGGCGAGACGCACGATGACAGCGCTTATTCCATTGAATTGAAAGCCATTCCTGTCGAGTAGCATCCCCTTCTTTGGAAGGGAACCGTTGAGCGTTTGGATGGTTTGCTTTTATTAAATGGATATGTGCAAGTTTATTGAATTAACAGACTGTATATACTCAATAAATTTAAGTTATAATGGAAAATTAATTGATTAGAATGAAGTGCGTTTTTTCTTTACTTTTGGTGGAATGATTCTGTACTATAGAATGGCTGCAGATATTAAATGGATGAAGGATCTATTGAGGTCTATACAAAGTGGAAGACGTTTATAAAATAAACTAACAATAATGAGTAACGGATTTCTCGTTTTATTGGGATCTTTGTTGAATTCTTCGTAATATAATGATTGTCCTGAACGTTGGACAAACGCTCGAATGATTGCGGTACGTTAGTTGTGTTAGTGTTTCAACATTTGTGAAATTACTGTAACATACTAACTTCCTAAAAAAAAGTCATTATTGTCTTCCTATAAGGAGTGTATCGAAAAGTAGTTATAAACTTCCAAATAATAAAATAGGCATGAAAACATGGTTAAAATTAACATACTATTTCAGTTTATTATAGCTTAACATGTTTACAAAAGATCCAAACGGAAAAACTAGTCATCATGTTCATTTCTGTAGAATGCCCGTACCTTTGATTTGACACCTGCCATCAAATTCTGCACAGTGACCATTGTGCACTTCCTGGATGCCGCTGCCCAATTTTTCTTAAAATCGGTCATGTTTTGGGACACTGTACCATCCTTCTTAAATATACGCTTGACTATTGCCCAATAGCGTTCGATCGGTCGCAACTGGGGACAGTTTGGTGGGTTGATGTCTTTTTCTACGAACTTGATGTTATTCTCCGTCAGCCACTGTAGAGTGGATTTGGCGTAATGTGCCGATGCCAAATCTGGCCAGAAGAGAGGAGGGGACTGGTGCTTTCTATACAATGGTAGCAACCTGTTCTTCAAACATTCCTTTTGATAAATCTCAGCATTTATAGTTCCTTTTGTATAGAAAATTGAAGAACGCAAGCCACATGTGCAAATAGCTTGCCAAATGAGCACCTTTCTGACCGAATTTCTCCATCGCAACAGTCGTATCTGCGGTTGGCACACGTTCCCCAACAGATTTAGTATAAAACTGCGGCCCCGGTAGCGTTCTTGAATCTTCTTTAACGTATGTTTCGTCATCCATCAAAATGCACTGGTCGACATTGTCCAAAATGCAGCTGTACAGCTTTCGAGCCCTGGTTTTGGCACGAGACTTTTGTTCCGGAGTTTGTTTGGGCACTTTCTGCTTTTTGTACGTCTTCAAGTCATTCCTGCGCTTGATTCGTTGAATCATTCCGATGCTGGTCCTGAACTTCTTGGCTAGATCGCGAGTAGAGGCAGATTTGTTCCGTTGAATATAATCCACAACTTTTTGGTCCAAATCGGGGTTGCTGGAGCCGGGTTTCCGGCCACTTCTTGGTAAATCCTTGAGGGAGCACTCCTTACCAAACTTTTCGATGATGCGTTTTACACTTGCCGGGTGAACATTTACTCTTTTCGCAATCTGGTTGTAAGTAACACCCTTTTCGGTGCACCAAGTGTGCAGAATTTTCTTTTTAGTCTCAAATTCAATTCGCGACATTTTGAATACAACTTTATCAACGGAAATGAATGAACCGAATAATCATTTTTGACATGTAAACAAAGCAAATGGCGCTTACACGCTAAAAATATATACAGTAGTTTATGCGTAATAACGCATCGAATGTTTATAACTACTTTTCGATACACTCCTTATAAGTAGGGAAAAAGACGTTTGAAGTCTGCGAACCGATAAGACGCTTATGGAAAAAGACTATTGTAAAATCAACGAATGGCTCATCACTTAATTTTTGTAGCAACATTCATTGCAAGTCGCATAAAGGATTATATTAATTTTGCACTTAAGCCGTTAATTAAAGCTGCATGGTATCTTCGGGAAAAATTTTGTAAATATTTTTATATTTTTACATCTTAAGGAGTGTATCGAATATAAGCTATCCACATACATTTGCGTTGTACGCATGTATTTGTTATGGTTTTTTATGCTCTGAACACTGCATGCTGTGCGTTTGACTGTCAGCTTTCTTTTGTTTACTTGTTTGTGCGGTTCAAATTCTGCGTTTTCAAAATGTCGCGTATTGAAAAGGAAGTGAAAATTAAGGTTCTGGACACATGGCTAAGTGAGAAGGGTATTACTATGCGAAAATTAGCGAAGCGGTTTGGAATTCATCATGCGAGTGTTAAAACCATCATTAATAAGTTTGGGGAACACTATTCTTTGGATGAGGTACCAGGAAGAGGCAGAAAACCCGGTTCTTCCAACCCGAAACTGGAGCAGAAAGTGGTATCTCTAATCATGAAGAACAAATCAATGTCAATACGTGATTTGGCCAAAAAAGCAGGAACGAGTGCCGGAATGATCGAGCATATCAAAAGGTGAAACAACCTGAAGACCTACAAGAAGCAGAAAATCTCGAAACAAAGTGCAGAACAGAAGAAGCGAGCAGCAACAAGGGCCCGGAAATTGTATTCGCGTCTTTTGCAGCGTCCGGATGCATGCGTTTTGATGGACGATGAGACCTATGTAAAGGAGGACTCAAAAATCCTTCCAGGTCCACAATACTTTACTGCCGTCGTTGGAGAGGATGTGAGCGATGCGGATAGGTCGATTCAAGTGGAGAAATTCGGTCGAAAGGTACTGTTATGGCAAGCAATATGTTCCTGTGGTTTGAAGTCAACCATTTTTTACACTATCGGAACAATAAATGCGGAAATCTATTGATCTGAGTGTCTCCAGAAGAGATTGTTGCCTTTATATAAGAAGCATAGTTCACCTCCACTGTTTTGGCTGGATTTATCGTCGGCTCACTATGCCAAAACCACTCTCAATTGGCTTGCGGAGAAGGGTATAGATTTCGTTGAGAAAAATATCAATCCACCAAATTGCCCTCAGCTTCGACCCATCGAACGTTACTGGGCAATCGTGAAGAGGGTTTTCAAGAAGACTGGTAAGGCAGCTGGGAACATGCAGGAGTTCAAAAAAATTTGGGCTCAAGCGTCCAAAAAATGCGATGCAACACTTGTCCGGAACTTTATGAAGAGCATTCGATCCAAAGTTCGAAAATTCGTGAAGAAATAACTTAAATTTCATTCAATCTTCATTAAGTTCAAGTTTCACCTCGTACAATAAAGGATCAATTTTTTGTATGAATAAAATATCGGTTTTCAACACAATTTGAAAGAAAGTTTGTGGATAACTTATTTTCGATACACTCCTTAGTGAGGTCAACCACGGACTTAATCAGCTCTTCCTAAAAATATAGGATCGAAACCCATGTCAGAAACATAAAAAAATAAAACGCTGAACACACATCTCCACGTGGTTGCGCTTTTTTTTCAATTATATTTTTAGCCGATAATGTAGATCTGTCAGTTTCATGCAACCACCAGAGAGACGTTTATTTTTTATTGGTAACAAATTACTCGCAGTTCTTTGTATTGTTTTCGTAGAATAAACAAATGTTCTTTCTGTGTCAACAAATGCTTCGTTTGTTCGTATGTGGCATTAAATACGAAGGGAGCTTCTTAAAATGTACAAATCCATTTCGTTGCAGAAAACAACGAATAGATTTGTTAGTCCTACCCTCGATTCGTTACATAAACGAAAATTAATTTTCAGTGTGACATATAGAAATATGAAAATTTGGTTTTGTAAAATTGATTCGATTGAGCCTGTACAAATAAATGATGAGTAAAAAAAAAATGTTCAAACAAATTATGGGATTATTAATTTCTGAACGGAATCGTTTCAATCCGTAGACCATCTTGCTAACATACGGCATACAGTATTATGTTTCTCACCACACAACCACACTTATTTAGAAATGGTACAGAAATCGAATGATATAAACGAATAATTGTTGAAGTTTGTGTAGCCAAACATAAAACTCTGAAGCAGTTCGACCAGGTAGAACTAAGAGCGCAAAAAGTAGAGTAGAATGAATGTTTACATAATTTTTCACTACCCCTTTAGAAAAGGAAACTCCCTGCTCTCACTAAATATGGCCGTTTTGAGTGATTGCTGTCGAGCGGAAAGGATGATGAATTAGGGTGTAATTAAATCCTAAACAACGTGTCTCAAATCTCACCCCACTAGACCACACCGTTTATATTCTGCTGTATCCTGTTTTGTGTATTATATCACGTGGCTTGGTGGGTTGGTTGAAAAGAGGTGCGTATGCTGAAAATTCAACCAAATACAACGCCGGATATTCGGTAAGTACTGCGATGCGATGATGGCGCGCGTTGGCAAGGGATTACCAACTTGGTGTCGGCCATCAGCGAAACAACCAACGTTTGCACAGAGCAGAAGAACAAGATGTCTCTCGAGTGAATATCGTAAGCCGCAATTTTCCGGAAATTAATTGGATGCGTTACAATAGTACACATCAATCTCCCAATGAGGGTAAATTCAAATTTAGATGAGCTTGACAAACGGCCGGAGGGTGAATAGAAGCCAATTATTTTCTGTTTAAAAATCGATTATAATTAAAATGAACAACGGATTTGTTTTCGCTGACATATATTTGGCAGGAGGTGGGTAAATTGAGCGGTGTTCGGTGGATTTCAGAGTTTTGTCGAATGCTTCCATTTTTTATAGGCTTCAATGCTCTGTTATATACGTCTAATGGTTTCTGTACACTTAATTCTAGGTTATAGCAAAAAAAAGCACATTGTTTCCGCTGCTAAACCTACTTAACATAAATATTAATAAAAGTAAAAGCAAATCTTCCGCCATCCAAGCTGTTGAACCGTACGGATCGGATTAGGCTCAATTGATTTTAAATTGATATTTAATAATTTTTCAAAATGGCTTCTGAAAAGTTATATTGTGTTTGTGTCGCTTCCAAGACCTTGGAAGGTAGATATTAAGATGACTGTTTTTGTGTTCATCGCTGTTTAGAAACATGTTTAAATGACTTGCCATTTGCGGGGTGATGGTTTATTTTCAGTTTCATATGCTGTCGAACCTATGTACATAAATATGGCTCTGTTCACAAATTATGTTACACAAAAAGTGTCACTTTTACAACTGATTTTAATTTTTTTAGTGTCGTGTACTTGCACTCGACTATTGGTATACAACAGTATTAGTACACGACACTGCAGAAGTCCACACATTATAGACAGCAGTACTTGAACCAAGCACGCATACCTTTGGCAAAAATCACTGTAGGGTAGGTCAAGGCACGGACGAATCCGCCACCTCAACAGGCAAAAAAAAGTTCTGCTATATCCAAGCCCTTCGCTCAATTTTCAATACTTCTATTCAATTTTCACAACCTGCCGTACACTGACGGAACTATCAACACTTTCTATTGGTATCTTTCATTTCTAGCAAACATTACTGTCCCCCTTGGGCCCTCATGGTGATGAGCGAACATCTCCTTCTACATCACATAACAGACTGTTTTCTCGGGTTGAGCATTCGAACGGAATATAAAGGAATTTTGAAAAATTGCTTTGTTGAAAGCTATTATTCTTGTTTATTCATGAGAACAAAATCTAAGTAATACATACAATTCCCTTTCAGTTGTGTGAAGTAAGTTTAAAACAAATTCATCATAGAAGCACGCTACTAGCGTGTATAAAATAAATGTTACATCATTTATGACACCCCCCTTTGCGATTTGATGTTTCTTTACCTTTCCCTACCAGCAACCGCCGTTGACTATCGTTTGTTCGTCAATCATTTACTAGCACGGCAGCAATCGGCGCATAACCTACACAGATCCTCCAGTTCTCCGCACCGGTTCGTCTTAGGCACAATGGAAGGTGGAATGTTTGCACTGTTCAAATATTTGCCATTTGGTCGCGGTAGCTGTCACAAAGAGTGGTCATGATAGTCAAACACTTTAAATTCCATCACGTTTTCAGCTTGTTGTGGTCGGATAAGCACTTGGGCACTAGCTTACCATATGCTGGCTGTTGGTTGCAATTAGATAAACATCGATTTATAGAGAGCTTGGCAATGGTTTTTGAAAGGTGAATTGTATTAGGTTAAGCATATATTTCAATTGCTCAATACAAGTTGAGATGCTGTTTTTAAAAATTAGATAAGTTGTGATACAAAAATCGTTAGTCAATTATATTTTTAAATTATGATGTTCTGAAATTCCTTCAAAAATTTGTTGTTGTTTTTCTATATATATATATCTTTATTTAGGTGCCTTTTGGCCTTCTGGGCTAGTTCGACACCGCCAACATTTGAATTTTGCTCTCAAGTTAGTGGTATATTTACACCTCCACAGTGATTATTATCAAGAGTGGTCGTTACCAACACTAAAACACCAACACCAACACATTGAGATCATCCTTGTCTTAAGGCTTGCTTCATTTAGAAATGGAACAAACTTTTGCTCATATTGTGGCGCTCCTGGTGGACGGATTTGGATGGTCTTGGTGCCCACGTGTCGAAAATTTTGTCAGCTTCACGTGTGTATTTTTGACATTCCGCAAATCGACTGTACACTGTAAACAATCAACATGGAAGCCGAAAGAAGGGAAAAAATTGTGCACAGTTATTTGGAAAATCCATTGTGGTCTGCATCTAGGCTAGCTAAACAGCTGAAATTGCCCAGAAATACCGTATGGCGCGTTATCAAACGGTATAACGAAACATTGATGACGATTCGGAAGCCTCAAGCCAATCGTCGGAGTGGAACTGTCGACCGGAAACTGCGTGGTAAGATTTTGAAGACGATTAAGAGGAATCCCAATCTGTCGGACCGTGATTTGGCCAGAAAATTCGGTGCTGCCCATAGTACCGTGAGGAGAACTCGACTCCGGGAAGGAATCAAGTCGTATCGAGCTAACAAACAGCCAAATCGGACCATAAAACAGAATAGTGTGGCCAAAATCCGTGCTCGGAAGCTATACGACCAGGTGCTGACCAAGTTCGACGGGTGTCTTCTGATGGACGATGAAACCTATGTCAAGGCTGACTTCGGGCCAATCCCAGGTCAAAAATTTTACTTGGCAACGCCTCGGGGGGATGTTCCAGCCAAATTTAAATTTGTTTTTGCCGACAAATTTGCACCAAAATTCATGATTTGGCAGGGCATTTGCAGCTGTGGCAAGAAAACGAAAGTTTTCGTTACAAATAAGACAATGACGTCGGAACTATACGAAAAAGAGTGTCTCTAAAAACAAATTTTGCCGTTCATTTGATCCCACGACCATCCCGTAATGTTTTGGCGAGATTTGGCAAGCTGTCATTACAGCAAAGTCGTTCAAGAATGGTATGCAGAGAAAGGGGTTCAGGTTGTTCCGAAAAACCTTAGCCCACCCAACTGCCCCCAGTTCCACCCTATTGAGAAATACTGGGCAATCATGAAGAGGAGACTCAAGGCAAAGGGAAAGGTTGTCAAAGACATCAATCAGATGAAGACCTGGTGGAATAAGATATCTAAAATGATGGACGAAGAAGGTGTGCGCCGCCTAATAAGCCGTGTTACAGGAAAAATTCGAGAATTCCTTCGAAGCCGTGACGAATAATTTTATCCGTATTTTTTCTTAAAAGTATGAAGAAAACGCTACATTTGTATAAAAAAAGATCTTGAATTCAATAATAAATAACTGAAATACAGGCAATTGTTTTTGTTCCAATTCTATCTGAAGCCAGCTTTAGATCCATCCCATTAACATGAAAGGACATTACGGAAAATAGAGGGATAATACATTTTTTATCTTTTTTTTGTTGTTATGATATCATAGTATATTATTGCATTACCACAAAAGTTCAACTCAGTGGACGACTCAGTGGTTTGACTCCTCAAAAAAAAATATTCTTGCATGGTTTAATATTATCGAAATTTCGGATGTACTGTCATTTGCAGGATGTATTTCAGGTCTTCCAGATCAACAAGTATTGTAAAATAATTTCAAATTAATTGTTGTTCCAAATTTTCTGATTCATAATAGATGCGCAAGATTGTCTACAATTGTAACAAAACAGTAGTCGGCACACATGTAATTTTCAGTTCATATTGTAATATATTATCGTATTTGACAGTGTTTATTCATTACAATTACCATTCATCTATATCATAATCATTATCATTTTTATCATTACTTGTGATTTCTTGATTTATATATAAACATAAAAATAATTTTAATATTTCTGCCTAATAGGTTATATATACTTTTAGTTATTTTATCTGATATTTACAATTATCATGTTGATCCTTCCTTCTTCTCTTAAAATTAATAGTATCTAGTGCTTTGAATACAAGAAGCTGCAACGGAATCTGTGTTAGGCTTTTGCACTCATTACTGAATGTATTTTTAATTTCCGGTTTGCGAAAGAACATTTTACCACATCTGAGCTGATCTGATTCATGCAGCGCTGTGTGTCATTTTGCTAGTGTCTTATTTTACAGTTCAATCTTTGTATTAACCTTATCATTACTCACGATATCATTATATTTGATAATATTGTTTTATTGATTTTACTTTATAGATAATTTATACATAACTTTTTTTGTCCCTTTGTTTTTAACTACCTTTTAATTAATTATTCCCTGTCTTTCTATCTCAGGAGCAATAACTATTCTTGCTTTTCAGAATCATCCGAATGAAGATCAAATATAAAAGATACGATTGCTTGTAGTATTTTTATTTACATAAATAGTTCATGGAAATAGAAGGAACCATCAAGGCACCCGCTTGAAGCACGCTGGGTAGGGAGAGTGGGAATGCCAACTCCCCATTGCTAACAGTTTGTAAATAAAGGGCGGGCTCTTCTTCCCAGCCATTGGGGCATCCTCATGTTAGATAGCTCGTTCTTTGGACCAATCGATCCACCTAACCCGTTTTTGGCCCTTCATGCAATGGCATGATTAGGATAATCAGTGGTTATTAAAGCTTGATCAAGTCTAACAGAGAGGAGAGACCATTGCTGTCGGTCTTTGTTTCCGTGCTACTATAGATGGAGCTTGGGAATAGCTTTAAATCTTCAATGTGCAAATCCACTAGTTCAGTCTATTTTGGTCGGTCTTTTGTGAAGGGAGAAGGATAGCTAGTTTGAAAATCATTCGTTAGAAACCGTGTTTACCTCTGCGTCTCCACAATTGTCAAGGAAAGGATAGATATATGTTATTGAGGCAAGTGACAAATAGCAAGGAAAGGGACGAAAATACCAGTATGACCAAGAACTGAGAGAAAAAAAAAACGTTTTTTCGATCAATTTTGAACTGTGGCAAAATTATTTCCAACTCAAAACACTTTAACAACATGCTGATAACGACAAAACCCGAAAAAAAAAATATCGTTAGAGCTTGTGAAACGGCAAGTGTTACACACGCCTTAGCCTAACAAATAAACGAACTGATTAAAAAAAAAGCTTGTGAAAGTTTCTTATTGATAAAACGGAATGATGTCGGATGATTTTTTCAAAAATGTTTTTTCAGGCAGTTAACGACGATGTGTTTAAAATAAAAACTAAAACTTTATACCTTAAATGTTCACTTTTTTCTTTTGAATTATAATATAAAGAGAACTAATTATCTTTTAATACAGCGCGTGAACTTTGCTAAGGCTTTGCTAAATCAAACATAAACCGGATTCACATTAATGAATCAACTGACCGTGACCCGAACCATATCGTACAACCAAGTGAGACTGGACAGCTCCATGTTGCAAAGATCAAGCATGAACTGGGATTGCTAATCACGCACAAGTGTGTAGCTAAGATTTTGCGTGAATGTAACCACTTGAAGTATACAAAAAACTTCACCAAAGAGGCCAAAAATCAACTTCACCAGAAACTTGGCAAAAAAGTCAAGAAACATAATCTAACACCAGCTCATATTGTGGCAAGATTGAATTTTGCGTAAAATACGTATCCTGGATGAAAGAATGGGATAATGGTTTTTTTACTGACGAAAAGAAATACAATTTGAAAGCGCTGACTGGTGCACATGCTATGGGCACAAATTGAAGAAGAATCCACAGGAAAGTTTAGCCGATATTTTGGAAGTGAGACACTTATGGTTTGTGCCGCTTTTTCGAGGCACGAAAACAATCTTAATCGCACTGCAAACAGGATGAATTCGAAAATCTACATAGAATTCCTAAATGCCGTATTGATACCGTTTAAAGCCTGTCCACGTTAAATTTCGGACAGTTTTCTGTCAGTGTAGGTTTTGAATTATTTCACAGATAGCTTTTTTAATTTTACTTTGCGATACAACATGTAAACTTTCTTGTTGAATTTCATGGTTGGAAGGTTGGACAACCCGAGAGTATGCTCCCATCTAATGGACAAGATGGTGGTAGCCATTCTTAAGAAAAATCCCAACCTTTCTGTGCGAAAAGTTGGAAAATTGAAATCGTTTGTGCAAAAAGTGAAGCAGAGGCACGGCATGAAGGCATATGGAGTGGAAAAGGTGCACAACCGTGATGGCAAGGGAAATTCAACAGCAAAAGAGTGTGCTAAGAAGTTTTACACCAAGCCATTGCAAACTATTTCTTGTATCATAATGAACAACGCAGCATATGTGCTTGAAGACTTGAAACAGCTTCCAGGTGTGGCTTTTTTACCGCAATGCAAAAGAACGCCATTGCCGAGTATTTCCAGACACCCAAGTGTCCAAGACCAAGTGTCCAAATTCCCCAAGAACTATATGTTTTGGCAGGCCATATGTAGTTGCGGTCGAAAATACAAAAGTTTCGTCTCTATCGGCACTATCAACAAAGATGTGTACGAGAAAGAATGTCTGCAAAAGCGATTGCTACCGTTTATCAGAAGCCACGACTCTCCCGCTCTGTTTGGCCTCTTGTCATTATGCGAAATCCGTCCTGGGATGTAATTAGACACAAGAGGTCAGAAACGTGCCAAAAATAGAAAATCCACATAACTTGTCCACAACTTTGCTGGAAGAAAAATATTGAACTCTGGTTCAGCGGAAACCCTTAAAAACCACAGAAGAAAGCAATTCGGATCGATTATTTTAAAAGAAGATAGAGAACCGCCACCGCTAGATATCTGAGGATACCACAGAAAATTTGAGATTTTCATAAAAGAAGGATTAACATCTTAATCAACTGTTTTTGTTACTCTATATATAGCTCTTTTAAAGTAGGAGTGATCCCGACGTAGTGTTTAGCAACCATACCTCTCACGCCAAAGTCACGAGTTTGAATCTCACCCACGGACAAGTTACGAAAATACCCAAAAAGGTATCTTTGTGACTACCACGGGAGATTAAACTAGGGTTGAAAATCTCGATAATGAATGAATAAAAAAAACTCTATTATACTGAAACAAACAATCGGTTTTGATGAATTAGGTCTAAATTCTTTTTTTTTTAACATTATCTTAGTGTCCGAGATTTATCGTAGACAGGCTTTTCGAAAGACATCATGCCAGAAAACGCCATATAGTGTGGCAATTCTTGTCAGTAAGATATGTATGTAATTTTTTCCGATTGATGCATCGAGATTCTGAACCGGGATAGTCCGGATCTAAATCCCATCAACAACTTGTGGGGCATCCTCGAACAGCTTGTTTACAAAGTTAGACGACAATTCGGGACTGTTTGCGAATTAGAAGCTGTCGCTGGAGAAGCCTGGATCTCGATTCTGTCTAAAAGGTACCACAACATCGTGGATTCCGCTTCGAACAGAATTTTTGAAACTATTCAGAAAAAAGGAAAACAAACCAAATATTATCCAAATATCTTTAATGTTGATTT
Source organism: Aedes japonicus (assembly GCA_034211315.2). NCBI lineage: Eukaryota > Metazoa > Arthropoda > Insecta > Diptera > Culicidae > Aedes > Aedes japonicus. Next base: position 869,781 of record JASCZW010000293.1, read on the forward strand.
TGGCATAGTGATGGATTTTGCAATAAAAACACAGTGCGTTTAAACGAGCTTCCCATCATCACACATTGTTTGGGATCTCAATCCAGCAAAGATTTTTTTAACATTAGCTTCTTTTATCGAGCTACGATGAGGAATAATTCGTTGGATGTCACCTTGAATTGAAACCAGTTACCGATACGTTCCTTCATGCAATAATCTCCACGTAGACACCCCTCGATCGTACACCTGACCACGTCCATGCAACCTCTGGAGATAGGAAGGATATATTAACTACATTAAGAAAACGCAGGGAACTCATCCAGTGTTCAGTAGATTTCAAAGAAAAAGGGAAATGAATAGCAAACAGTTAAACAGAATGCTCTATTTGGTGTACAATACAACAATACATCTCAATACATCATTGAGCAATTGCTACTTTCGACAACGCGCAACACCTGACCAAAAGTAAAAGAATAAAGCTAAAGAAGCAATAAATTGAATTTGAGCACTCGAATGACAGCCCACCCAAGAAAGAGCTCATCCAAATTGAAAATATTAGCCGCAGTGTAACGAAAGACGTAGCGAGCATCTTTTCTAGGATGTTAAAAATCACCTTCCAATAAATATTGTTGAGTTCCAGATGGACGCCACCATGTTCGGTCTCCTCAATGTCGCAATTGATTTGGCTTTTAATGCAGTTCCGATCCAACACAGCTTCTCGAACGGTTGCCTGGTGGCGTAGTGCCACGTAACCGAAACAAACGTTAACACACCACAAAACACCAGGTTCGCTGGAACCGCTCCTGCTTTCCCAGCCATGCTTTATAGTCCAACTTCGAATACGTTTACTGCCGCTATTCGCATAACTGTCCCATGTTCTATGGGATACCCTATATACATGGGACAGTTATGCGAATAACGGCAGTTTAGTCGTCCATCATGAAGCAGTACTTATTCTTGGCAAAAACTGTGCACGTTCTGCCGAAAGTCTTCTTCGAGCATCGGCGGAGAACGGTTGCATTATCTATTCTCTAAGTTATCTATTGTTCGGTGGCGTGAGTGATCGAGTGAGCGAAGAACAAATAAAATGTAAAACTTCTTCCTGGTGATTTATGATGGTGCTGTTGGTGACGATCGTTATTGATTGGATAGTTGGTTTTGACCCACTCCAATGGTTTACTATACTCGCCATAACGCCATATCTAGAGATATGATGGAATGGCGGGGGGTGGTGGTCCTGTGGTGGGGGTCATGGTTGATTGTCTATTTAATTGCGATCTATATTATTAGTTTACTATATGCGTCGCATAACGTTGGTGAGTCGAACTCTAACCGTGATGGCAAAAACAGTGAAGCAACTCCGTTCAGAAGTGTGCGCGTTCAAAGAAGGACACCCCGCCGGGTCGAAAACGGACACCGTGCGGCACTTTGTGGTCGGCATCTACAACATCTTAGCACTGGTTGTGTGTTGGTGATTCTTCCTCAAGCGAGTCCAAAGTGTCGTCGTTCGCGGGTATTGTGGGGGAAGATATTTCCTGCACCCAAGTGTCAGTATCTAGAACTAGATTTTAAAAGAAAATACAACAACCGTGCCAAAGTGAATTTTGATTCGGTGTTCAGGATAAGTTTGTATATTAATCAGTGCAAGAAGAGTGTATTAGGCACAGATATCATGTTGCTACCGGAAGGTTTCCGACACGTAGGCGACGGCCGGGTTGATTTGGACGAGTGCCAACGGCAGCAGCTGTGGTCCAGCAGGACTTGGCCATCTAGGATATCGAGGAGAGTTGGTTTTCAAAGCAACAAATAATTTATTTCTACACAGATAAAAAGAAACACTGAATTTTCAGCGTTATCTAATGCACATAAAGGGAATGCTAGATTTGGCAGAACATAATGGGATATTTTATGTAAATTTAAGCCAGATAACGGCTCGATTGCCTGTTGTATGAAAGATTGCAAAGAATATCGTTGTTTACGCTCCTTTGGCCTGGAATTACACGAGGGGAAATTTTATGCGCTTGTTAAAATTAATTATTTTTTTCTGTGTACCATATTTTGAAGACAATATCTTATATCCTGTTTTATTTTATTTTGTCTATTTTGTTTTGTTTTGTTTTTAGTTATGCTTGTCTCTTTTCAGTAACATCCGAGCGGTCCATTGCTTTTGGCGAAAAGTGGTACATATTTTCAGCGTATCGTTAACCAAAACGAACCCGGCTGCTAACCTATCCCCAACTATTCAACATCCCAGTGATTTCTCGTGGAAGTGCAGAGGATTTCTCGGCTTCCTAAAAAGCGAGTATCATGTCAACACGTTCCTTCCCATTCCCTACTTGACCAGCATTCGGACACGGCCGACGCCGGTATTGCTATATAATGGGTCACCAGTTTTTACACATTGAAGATGTATGTTAGTCCCAAACATCATCTGTTGGTTCTTTGTGCAAATACAGCTGATCTGGAAATAACGGAATTGCATTCGTGGGTGGTCAATCATGCTCATGCTCATGCAAAAACTGGGCACGTTCTGCCGGGGTTGGTCGCGGCATATTTTATGTGTAAATAAACTGCCACTTCAACGTTCAAAAGCGCCTGAAGCGAACAGCTTTTAATGATCACTTGAAGATACGATGATCCCCCTGTACGCCCTGATATTCCAAAATGTAGCACGATGTAAAATGATTCTTGCCTTCTATAACTAAACGTGAAGAAATTGAATAAACGAGTTGAAATTGACTGAGAATGATATCTCATATGCATCCGTCGAACCATTCTGAACAGCCGTTGTGAGAATACCACCATTAGAATCCTACCTGCGCATTGCATGTTACTAATTACTAATGCTTTCTCTTCTTTTTCCTGTTCTCTTCCCTATCCCATGTCCGCGAGCAATACCATATGACACAGCGAGAAGACAACAAATAATCAAAGTGAAGCAATATGTAAAGAACGGTGTATAACGCAAACCAATTTTACTTTCAGCCAAATTTTGTAACACAGGTAAGCAATCAAACGGCCACAACACAACATACTAAATATTAAATAACATATAACGGAGCAAGAGAAGGACCTTCAGGGCACCCAAGTGAATCGATTTGGATAGGGAGCATGGGACTGCCTCCTCCCTTTTGTTAACATTTCGCGAAACGAAGGCGGGCTCTTCGACCCCATGTGTTGGGTGTATTCTGTCAATAGAGGGCTCTATTCTGGTGTTGTACGTGTGAACTTGCTTTTGGAAGGGGATCCTCTTCCCTGTATTCGCGAGTTTCGCGTAAGTGTCTGATTACGGACCCGCCCAAATCTTTTTGGCCCTTCATACAGGAACTTGATGATCACAAACAACAATAGAATCCTGATCAAACCGTTTTTTTTTAGATTATTCCACTGCTATGGAAGGTTATGGAGCCAACAGATTACCCGAATAAAAATGTATGTTCAAATGGCAGCCTTAGAAAAGTTTGCCCTTATTTTCTGGAACAGTCTATAGAATCCGTTTGCGTTGAATTTTTTGAAGCCACATGCTCAGTAACCACTAAAGCCTGTCCATTTCAGGTTTTCAGATTGCAAAATAATAGCAGCAAAAAACACTGCACATTATTCAACAAAACCGCTTGTTAATTTCACAATAATAGAGTTTTATCTACTTTAGAAACAGTTGATTAAGATGTTGATGCTTCTTCCTGTAAAATTCTCGAACTTTCTGTGGTACACTCGCCTTTATGTTCCGTACGCTATCCTCAGATACGCCCGCCGATTCTCCATCTTATCTTGAAATCATCGGTACCATTTACTATCTTCTTCGCTTGGCGGTTTCGAAGAGTTTCCGTTTAACTAGAGCCCAGTACTTCTCTATTGGGCGAAGTTCTGGACAGTTTGGTGGATTGGCTGTTTTTGGCACATACACTCAGTAGCAAAAAAAAAGCCGAGCAAAATTTTGCTTCCAAAAAACACGTTGTTCAACCTTCTGTAACTTTGTCAATTACCAATATATTTGGCTGAAATTTCGACAACACTATAACTAATGTTTGGACCTTATGTGACCAAAATTTATTGTTGATGAAGTTTATAAATTTGAAGTTATCATAATATATGTGGAAAAAGTCATTTTTGGACATACCAATTTCAAAAATCCGTATTTCTGTGAAAAATTTAGGTAGCATATTAAAAATTTCTCCATGGCTTAAAAACACAGAGATTAATGTGAACAAAATTTGAACTATTTTCATCAAGTGGTTTAGACTACAGCTGGTGTCAAAGTTGACGCTCCAACATGAGTATTTCCCTTTTTCACCCGATATTGACCATGCTGAAATATCGGTGCAAAAAAAGCCGTTGCTGTTTTCAAAAGTTAAATTTAATTAAGATCAACGTTCATGTCATATTTTTGCCTAACTAAAACAAGCCACCTTCATAGGACTGAGAAATTGGATAAAAGGGAAGGAGGGGCTTTTCATGTTCCAATATAAAATGAAAACAACTCTAATTGTTATGTTTTTTTTTGTATTCTCCGTGCGTGGAGTAACGATTATGATGTAGAAGGAGATGTTCGCTCATCACCATGAGGCACTAAGAGTGGACAGTAATGTTTGCTAGAATGAAAGGTATGAAGAGAAAGTGTTGAAAGTTCCGTCAGTGTACGGTAGGTTGGAAATAGAATAGAAGTATTGAAAATTGAGCAAAAGGGCATGGGTAAAGTAGTGCTCGAACCAAGGACGTTACCCTTTGCCTAACATCTCACTGCGGGGTAGAGCAAGGCGCGGACGAATCCGCCACCTCAACAGGCAAAAGGTAACGTTCGGTAAGCGCTCATGTTTCACTAAGAGCTATGTGATAGTTTTTCGAGCGATAGATTGTATGCACTCTGTTTTTGATGCGCACATGGGAGAGAAACCCTCTCAGTTTTACCAAGAGCTAAGAGTGTCGTTTATAACTTGCAGAAAATCCGAAGAATTTTGCCATCTCGCTTCCGAGAAAAACGTAAAAAAAACCTCATAGGAAAAAAATTCTAGCTGACATAGTTACAGTTAAATTGAGTTAAAATCTAGAATCAGTAAAACTTTGTAGGAAAACTATCGGCACCCTCTGCAGTAAATCGCTTGGAAACATATCAATAATATTAGCTAAATTCAAATTGGTCATACCTACCTAAAGATAGCCAAACATGCATTCATATGCCACATGTGTCACGTGACGCGTAGGGGTGAACTCGTTCGTGTTTGCATACAACAGATATGGCACCCTCTCGCCATAACGGAGCATTGAATCAGTGACGATGTCATGCTCATCGGTATTTTTTTCTTTCTCAAAACAGCTGACATGGCTGGCAATTGATGAAGTGTCAACAGCACGTGGCTGACCTCATGCTTCTTGCCTCATTGCTCATTTTTGTCATCGTTAGGCGGGGTTCTTTCACACACTGGCAAAACGCAAGATAGTATACATGGTTTGTTTCATTTCTTTATTAAACTTATACAAGTTTTACAGATGGTTTTGTGTTAGCTTTTTGATTTATTAATTTATCATGAAGTACTAATAATTGGATATTAATCACTATGACTTAAGGAAATTTATTTAAATACTGAGAATTCAAACTTTTTACATCGTTGAATGCGTGTTTTGCGTCGCTCATTTTTACTTATTTTCCAATGAAATCATCGTCATATCAAACCTTCGGTCTTATTTAGTCAACAATACTAATTACGTTTGTTTTAGTGGTTTCTCTGGTAATAAATAATAGTTTTATGTAAACTTACGCTGGAATGTGTCGAAGTCTGATTATGGATTTTGCTAAAAATGAGCAGAACACCATTCCAAAAGCATCTCTATCTCTTTGTGCAAACGGATTAAGAATGTAGCCACAACATCTTTCTGCCAAATAAAAACTTTCTTTAATACAAATTTAGTTACTATGGATCACATCTTTAATACCACATTCATACAGATACTCAAGCATTCGATTTTGTTCCGCATTTCACTCTACCTATTCAATTCTTCACATGCTCTAAAATTATGCTCAGTTAAATTAATGTATAGTAAATTCGATTTTTGCTTTTAATTTCATCTGCGAATTCATGAGTTTATGCTCAGCTTGTTTGTTGACCACTTGAAACTGTCTTTATTTTTTGTAATAATTCTCTTCACTTTATACAGTGGGTTTACTCCGGCTTGGGAAAAGTTGATACCGGTAAACTTGATCTGGAAATATCAGAGATTCTTATACGCCCAGAAGATGATCCCTAAAAAATGACGCTACTGTAAAACATTATTTTTCCGGAAATATTAAAAAACGAAATGTTCCAATCCTCCGATCACAGCAATGGAAACTACAAACTCAACAAGCAGCAAACCCATTCCTAATACTAATGCCTCATATCATCCTCCATTCTGCACCGCTTCCGACTGCTGCTGCCAGTATCGACCAGGTCTAAACTTTCCGAGTCCGAGTCCATTGGCTCGCTGCAGTCCCCATCGCCATCGCCTAGTTCTTCCTGTTTTCGCTTGGCGGTTGCCATTTCAGCCGCATGTTTCTTGCGCCATTTGGTACGTCGATTCTGGAACCACACCTGGAACGGAACAGAGATAAAAATCAGTTAACACTCGTTAATTGCAGTTGAATGGCAGTTCTGAGCCCAGCCGAGAGAGGCCGTAATTATCATTGCTCAAGCAGCAATTTCGGGGTGGCCAACTGACACCAACAAACGAACCGCAGCGCAGAGGGGGGGAAGGGAGGAAACGTTTTTCCAAGCGAGTTGATGGCGGCGAATCTTGTCGTAAGATGGGACACGCGTTAAGTACACAAACGCACACAGTCTTTTTTATAGCTCCATTATGGGCGTTTAATTACGCGCATAAACTGCCGCTGAAACACGCCCGGGCCAGACTCGCTTTAAGTACAAGCAGTCATTTTCCGGCTGCTTCCAAGCTGTGCTAGTCTTTGCATTCGGAGGGGTGTTGCCAGATAATAAAAGGATTTGATTTTGATTAATTATTCAAAAACGACCAAAGTTGTGGGATAAGGATTGTTATGTATCAGCAAGAACCAGAGTTGTAATATCCAGGATTGTGAGGTATGAAAACTTCTAAATTTTTAAATACAATTAGATATTTCTAGTTTCAGGAGCAGAAAAAAAAGTTTAACCGAGCGATTCCGGAAAAGCCTTCGATTAAAAAAAACGTAATTTTTATGAATTTGGCTGTCCGTCCTCTGACAACATGATGTTTTTGAATACACGCGGCCTTGAACGTGCCAAACTCGTACCACGACGACATCATCTTTATCACAACCATCAGCATAATCATCAAAATGTCTAATCCGATTACCAAGCAGCTTTAATTTAGAATTCTACAAGCTGAACAGCCATAAACCGGAACGAAATGAAGGGGAACAGACGCGGCAAATGCGTGCTATATACATAACCATGAAGAAACAATGAGTTTTAAGTACTATATTATGAAAGCTGAAATTAGGTTATGGAGATCAAGCGAGAGGCCTGATGCTGCTCCGGTCCTGGGATAATTAAATGAGAAATAAACAAAATCCAAGTCAGTTGAAACAACTCGGAAGGCGCGCGTATCCTTATTCCAGGCCTGCTCGTGTTGTCACTCCTTAATTCTGCCAGTTGGCTATGACAGAACGATTGAAAGTGCAAAAGAGAACTACTGGAGAGTCATAAATAACGAGATTATAAAAACTAAAGAAGAGATTTATTATGGCTAGCGAGAAGGTTGAATGATGAAAAAACAAACAGAAAGACAAAAAACAACAAAGCCGGTGAATAGGATAGAGCAATGCCTTGTCTTGTGGTTGAACTAGAGTAGTCGAAGAAAGATGGGACGTGCACTGTACCCAGTCCTTTGAATGCAGTTAACCGAAGATGCAATTTCCAGATGCGTGAGATTTTTTTTGGGAAATATTTAGCATAGGATACTCATTGGAATACAAAGCAAAGAAAATGTTTGTTTTTTTACCTATTTATCAAAATATTTTTTTGCTGATACATATTTTAACGGTCACACTCTAAATTTTATCGAGGTGCCAAAAATAATTTATTGTCAGCAGCTGAAATTTCATAAATTTTTATGAGCTCTTTTTCGCGAAAAAAAAAAGAAAGTCCCATAAACTCATATATTCCTTGAAATATCTCATCAAGGAGTGAAAAATTTTCCGGAATGGTGGACGCATACCTGTAAATTTTGAAAATATGTTTTTGTTTGTTTATATTGCATGTGCTTAGTCAAAAATAGCGTCCAAGGAAGAGCGAGTTCAAAAGCAATTGAATGCATTCGCAATGAAAATCTGGATCTCTCGATCAAAGAACTTTCTTTGGGCATGTTCAACGGCGATTCAAATCGTGGATTGGATTTATATTTTCTAGACCAAACGCAAAAACATCACTGCACCGGTGTTGTAAACTTTGTTTTATACTGGATCTATTTTGCATCATTTTAAAACTGGTATATGTTTTGATCTATTCTTTCAGCCATTTGGAACGAGACAAATACGTTTCCAAAACACTACACGCTACTTGATATACCAATTATTGGGTAAAATTTCAGCTTTTGCTAAACAATAACTCAATTGTACTGAGTATATTCTGAGGTATATTTGTGAGCCGAAAAGTAACCGTGTTTGCTGCGTGTGATGCTAGCGGTCGGATGCTGATAATTACCTCTAGTTGCTCCCGGTGCTAGTGAATGGCCTTTTCGTTTCATTCCTAAATAACGAATGCTTGTCTTAGTTTGTTTTTACAACCACTGCATTTTCCGGAAAACGCTGACTAGATCGAAATGCGGAGGTTCCGAGATTCCGAATAGTATTTCGATTGCTCGGAATGAAAATTAATGAGGTCTTGAAAGTGAATCTGTTTATTAATACATTGGTCATGATAAGCAAATAACTCATACAGATAAACTTTAGAGAAGCCTCTAGTTGACTCTAGTCGTCGCATAATGGCCAGGAACACCTCCCTTGGCATGCGGAGACGCAGAAAGTGCTTCTCGTTGTAGGTTTGCGTGTCGCTAAACTAGTCCTGGAACAGCTTCTGATGACCGGAACGGAAATCACGGTCGACGTTGGGGCGTCATCCAGGATGTGACTCTCTCCGTTTCGACTCTTGTTTATCCGCTGCCAAACTACAAATCAGAATTATCTAATATCGTTTTAATGAAATGCATGCACTCACACACTCACCTTCAGCCAAACGAAAGAACAAGTATTCCTTGTCGTTAGCTAACGACGCACTACTGCCATTAAAATTATTTGGTCAAAGCAATCACTGGCAAAATGTTTGTGAAAAATCTGCGATCTTCGAAAAGCTAAAAACTTCTGATCTCTGATATTGAATGATCGACAGGATGACAGGTGTTGGCGGGCTTAAGAACAAGAAATACAACAACGGTGCGAGGAACGCAAAGTTGGTCTATTTTAGCTTGTTCTATTCAAGTTTCGCTGATGCAAATCAGGTATAATCTAAAAATAGACCGCCACTGAAGATGCTCTTAGGATATTTTTCACAAGCACTGTTCACAGCGTTTTGAAATCTTTCTAAACTTGTTTGATCAAATGGGTTATTAGGCCGAAAGCCATCGACCTAATGGGTCATCGGGCCAAACTCAGGAAAGTGGATGGAATCTTTGTGACGTAAAGCTTATGAACAGGCATTATTCCTTCTTGAACTATAAGCAGTTTTTTTCTAAATTAAAAAAAAATATCTGCATACATGTCATGTGGAAGGTTAAATTTATTATTTCTTTAAATCTTCGAGACATCAAAACAAACGACTATCATTCTTTCCTTCATTCATGCAGTAACTTGTAAATTTTTCATATTTCGATACCATCGATCTGCTAACATATATCGTGCTTGATTAATTTTAGTTTCTAGAAATTTTTTAGGCATGAAACCAACGATCCTAAATGGGCAATTCATTCCTACTCCATGTACGCATAAACATAACAAACATAACAATTATAATACGAACTCATTCCTTTTTTAATTCCAAAATATCATCTACCTTATTTAAACTCTCGTCATCTACTAGTAGTTGACTATTTTTGTGACTCGTAGCAATGCACTATTTTTTCTCTAGTTTATAAACTCGTTATCTGAGAATTCAATTTGATATTTTTAGGGCATAAAACAATCAAACTTGTGAGATTTATCCTCCTTCGAATCATAAGCGAGTTCTTTTGAATTTCAAAAGAGTCTAGTTTTTCTCGTAGTTTTTGGGACAAAAACCTATCCACGTGTTATGAGAGATTAACGCTTCTTCCAATCATCAGCAGTTCTTTTAATTTCAAAACGTAATATCAGCTTACAAGCCACAAGTTAGGTTTGAAATTTGAACAGAGAGCGATGCAAATAAATGACTGATCTGTCGTTTTGGTTTTGTTTTCGCTTGAACATAATTTTATAAAGTGTGAAACGTTTCAAGTCAGTGTTACTATTGCCAGCAGCCCATGTATTAAGGCCATCCCAAACTGCTGCGTTTTTTTTGCCGCCATCGCAGCGAAATCGCGGTGAAAAAATCGCCGCGATGAGATTTCATGGCGGCTTATGCGAGTGCACAAACGGACGCGATTAAAAAACGCAGTAGTCTTTTTTAACTCGGTTTCATAGAAATAGTGGAACGGATACCCCGTGTAAAATGAAGACCATTGTATATTCAATTTCATCTACGTGGGGATGATTTTCAGTATCAAATGAAGAAAAAATATTTCTTCTTATGATATTGAACAAGATGGGTAATTCTTTAGGCTCACATCGTTAGCTTATAATTACTACAAATTGAGTGACAAACCTGAGTGATCTCAGACGTTGCGAATCAAAACAAACCCAAAAAAAAGGAGAGAGTTCCTCTCCCATGTGCGCATCGAAACAAAGTGCATACAAACTCACGCTAGAAACTATCATGAAGCTATTAGTAGTACATGAGCGCGTACCAACACGTTACTTTTGCCTGTTGAGGTGGCGGATTCGTCCGTGCCTCGACCTACCCCGCAGTGGAATGTTAGGCAAAGGTAAAGTCCTTGGTTCGAGTACTTCTTTACCCATGCCCTTTCGCTCAATTTCCAATGCTTCTATTCTATTTCCAACGAAACTTTCCACACTTTTTCTTCATATCTTTCATTCTAGCAAACATTACTGTCCATTCTTTGAATAGAGACACAGCTGCATACAAACTAAGTAATCAGTGAAGACCACTCATTGGACAAGGATTTTATCAATGCATTTAAAAAGAGCCAAGGGTACTTAATGAAAATCAAAATATTTTACCATGAAATAATTTGAGCAAATCTTTAAAACTTTTTTGTTTAGATTGCGTAAATATGTCTTTCCAAGTCTCCGGAGTGTCTGTTCCAAAATATCTCTTGAATATGATAATCAAATGAAGTTTGGCAGCACTGAGCTAAATAATGATTATCATGCAGGTCAAGGTAATTTGCTACCGACAGCAGGAAGAATTGAAGTCTGAGTAAATTCTACTCTTACTGCTGGAGGTGGCAAATCACCCTGCATGAAAATCCTCATCTAGCTCAATGCTTCCGAAGCTCATTTGATTATCATCTTCAAGAAAAATTGTGGAACAGACTCCCCGGAAACTTGGAATGACATATTTACGCAATCTCTACCCAGACAACATAGTGACTGATTCGACCTTATGGCCGATTAAGCCTAATGATATTCGGTCTAATGGCCTTCGGCCTAATTTCGTTCGGCCTAATGACATCCGGTTAATGGCCGGCCGGATCATCAATGCTTGGTGAACGACAAAATTCACCTACATTAGAAGACCATGTGAGGATTTCTAAACACCGTTCAGACTGATGAAAATGTATTTTAAAATAGGTTTCAATTAGGTCGTCTGTTCAATTGTCTATCTAATATATTATCATCACTCACAAGGTGCAGCCGGAAAAAATGTTAAAATGTTTGAACTTCAATATTGGTTTGATTTGTGTAACTAATGACTTATTTATGTTGACAGTGCATTCTTTATGTTTACTTTTAGTGCTGAATTAGAAAATCGGAATAATTTTATTGTATATTTGCGAAAATGTACACCAAAGTATTGAATCCGAGCTTGCTGCTCGTCCAGAAGACCTCGAGGGAGATTTCCAAGTTGGAATAATTTAATAAAAATTTAATTTGGCCTCAGTTTATTGCATTAAAAAGGCTCTACACGATGGCCACAGGCGCATGTGGTCTCTGCGGTTTACACGTACGTCAAACGAGATCAAGTCGGCCAATTCAAAGATTGCTAGCGACCCAGTACGTTCCATCATTGCTAAGGAAGTCAACATTGCTGAAAAATCCATGCGACTGATCATCTAAGAAGACTTGCACGCATCTTCCAAAGCTAGAAAGAAACGCCACTTGATTACGGAGGGGGGTGAAAGAACTATGAGGGACTCGTTCAAAGAGATTGCTTCCTTTGTTGAAGAAGGAAACATGATAATCCTGTTCTCCGACGAAAATCTGCGCAGCATCGATGTTGTTTTCAACAGACCGGTTGATTTCACCGAAACTGAAGGATATTCTCAAGCAAGAGAAGCTTTAGTTACAAACCTGGCTGTTACCCGGTTCTTGTATTTGTTCCGTATATGTTGCTTAGCTGGCAACAATCAATTTCGCAATGGGGATCATTTTCGACATGCCCATAGATCACTATTTCATCTTATCGAATAATATTACTTCTGTTGAAGCCCTCTGGTAGACAAAAACAGTAAAGCACTCATCTTACTTTTTTCAAATATAAGGGAGCAGATGTGTGCGTTGGTTTGAAGATCATTCAGGATTACCATTGTATGGGTCCCCTCACATTGCTCAATTCCAGGCAATGAGAAGGCGGACTCTCTAGCAAAGGTGGGCGCACAAGAAGGCGAGATTTTTGAAAGAAGAATTTCACATGATGAATTTTTCCCATTACTATGAATATGTGAAAAAAGTCATTTTGGATATACCAATTTCAAAAAACCTTATTTCTGTGAAAAATTTAGGTAGCATATTAAAAATTTCTTCATGACTTAAAAAAATACAGAAATTTATGTGGACAAAATTTGAACTGTTTCCATCAAGTGGTTTGGACTACAGCTGGCGTCAAAGTTGAGGCTCCAACATGAGTATTTTTCTTTTTCACCCAATTATGACCATGCTGAAAAAAAAGCCGAGACGTTGTCATCAAACCTGTAATACCTGGACAGGTATTGATAATTGACAAAGTTACAGAAGGTTGAACAACGCGTTTCTGGAAGAAAATTTTGCTCGGCTTTTTTTTGCTACTGAGTGTATATAAATAAAAATTAAATGCTGGGAAGAACAAAAGATTACAACCAATTTCTTGGCTGTCAGAAAGTGTAACCAGTCAAAACGCAAATAAAACCAAAAAGCTCTTAGAGCTTAATAAGAGAGCTCTCTGTACATACCTTGGCCTAGTAACAGGGCACTGTCCGAGCAGATATCATGTGAAATACATTGGCCGGGTTCAGAATGTTTTATGCCACTTCTGTAACCTAGAAAGCGAAACTTTGGAGCATCAACTTTGCAGCTGTAGTGCGTTGTATAGGCGCAGATTAAAATTTCTTAGTAGTCGTTGTTTACAGCCTAATAAGATTTTGTCTGCCAATCTTGGTAAGGTGATTGGGTTCGTAAACCAAATCATACCTGACTGATAACGTGTTGTGGCCAGCAGCTGACCATGCATCAAATAGTGGCCAGATTGCCCAATGCGTATACAGTAAACAGGGATATACTACAAATGTTCTTATCAATGGACGCAGTAGTGTTTAAAACCCCCATCAAAAAGGGTCAATACGTTGTCCTACAACAGGATCGATCGCCATGTCACACGTCAAATTGAACCCAACGATGGTTTTGGTCGAAAGAGGTGTGGCTCCCTAGCAGTGTGGACCTTAACCTGGTGGATTAACCGATTTGGACGAATGTCGAAACACCAGCCTACAAAACATCTCACCTAGTGTGGAGACCCTAAAGTCTGTCATAACGCGCACATGGCAGTCAATGTCGAAGGACTGCGTTCGAAAGGCGTGTTCTAGCTTCCGGCGTCGTCTTTAGGATGTCATTGATAAAAATGGTGGACACATCAAGTAAATTTGTTTGAAAGGACTTAGTGAAGTAAACTGAACTCGATTTTCTTATATTATCGCTGCTTGTAAATGGGATTTAAGAAATATTTTCGCATTTTTTCCGGTTGCACCCTGTATACACAGGTCCCAATCGAACCGGCTTACACAGCTATCCTCAGAGTAAAAACATTAAGTGGCAACGAGACCCACTTCAACTGCAGGTCCATTGCAGCCTTCAAATAAGATAGTTAAAAAAATATTTATATTATGTTTTAGGAGGGAACAAATTTATATGAATAGAAAACAAGTTAAAGAAAAATGAAGGGCTGATGACACCTCTCACTGCCCATATTTGGAAGATGTCTATATAAGATTGAGACATATGTATTTTTTTATCATGTTAGTATTGATGAATGACTAAAATATTTACCTGCACTTAGTAATTCAGAAAAAGCACCAAAAAATGAAAAAAGTGCCACTAAATTATTAAGGCCTGTGCCAACAAATAATGTGTGATCAGCATTAAAAAATTAGGAATGAGCAATAAAGATGAGAAAAGATCTTCGGATAATCTAATTGTGACCGGTAAATCTATCAAATAAAGCAACAGCTATTAGTATATGTGCAATTAAATATGGCAGTATTTCCGCCAAATTATGTAATTTGAGCACTAAACTATTCGCATATGTCTTTTAATTTTGTTGGATTTTCCCATAAAAACAGTAAAATGAGCAATGGATAAATAAATATCCATTGCTCATTTTACTGTTTTTATGGGAAAATCAACAAGATTAAAAGACATATGCGAATGGTTGGTGCTCAAATTACATAATTTGGCGGAAATACTGCCATATTTAATTGCACATATACTAATAGCTGTTGCTATTTGACAGATTTACCGGTCTGATAGATATCGAAGATCTTTTCTCATCTTTTATTGCTCATTCCTAATTTTTAATGCTGATCACACATTATTTGTTGGCACAGGCCATAATAATTTAATGGCACTTTTTTCATTTTTTATTGCTCAAATCTCTCTTTTAATTGATGATTAATTATGCTGCCATTGATGAATTGATGATTCCACGATATAAATCAAGAAAGGATTGACAAACTTCATCTTTTGGTTTGGTGCCCACTTCCGAGTAAAATAATGTATAAAAGAAGTCAAGAGCAGACAATTTCCTGTTCAACTTTAAAAACATCTCATTTTCATAACCTTCTGCAATTTTGGCCTAAAAGAAAACTTCGGAAATTAGAACATCGTCAAAAACTCATTTGTCCCCCGTTTGGGGGAAACAGAGGGACTTCTCTAAACCGTGTCACCGAATTTAAGAAATTTTATCAATCCATTAACTTCCGTATTTTGATTGTTGAACTCCTTTAAAAAACGCACTCAAAATCTGAAGAGCCAACTTGACCCAATCATTCAATTCATTTCGTCTTGAGTCATCAATATCGGTGGATTTCTTATAAGTGTCACAACAAAAGGTTTGGCCTAGGTTATGTTACATCTTTCCAGATTTGATGCGTCCTGGCGGACCTGGAGGATCAACTACGTTTGCATTAAAAAAAAGTGGACAAAAATTGCCGATTTTTCATGGGTTTACCTTAACCCGCACTGACAAAACTACCCATGCAGCATCAATCATAGTAGACCATGATCCAGCAGACAAAATTTGACAGCTGTATTAGTCGAACTCTAACCGTGATAGCAAAAAAAGTGAGGCAACTCCGTTCAGAAGTGTGCGCGTCGAAGACGGATATCGTGCCTCACACCCCGTTTCGGCATCTACAACACCTTGGCACTATTAGACTACAATCAGAGCATTTAAAGAAAGCCCGGTTCCGGACGCCCGACGACCTTGAGCAACAAGATGCTCCAAAGGATGCTGAAGAGGAAGACCGAGGGAAAAGTGGCTACATCGCTGCGTGCGCTTGGCCGGGAGGTCGGTTCAACCAGCCAAATAGTGAAAAAGTACCTGGTGAACATGATCATACATGTCAGGAAGCGGAAGTCGCGTCCAGTGGTTTCGGAGCTGCAGGCAATGACGCAGCGGCAGCGGCTGAATAAGATGGTCAGATCGATTTTCGGCGAATTGCGGTGTGGCGGTGATGGTGGACGACGAGATCTCCCCCTGGATGGCAACGACTGGCAGGGCACTTCGTATTTTTCTTTCCCCACGAAGGAAATGAACTCCGAGGTGAAGTTCATTTCACACACTAACTCGCCCAAGCAAGTGCTGCTGTGGCTGACAATCAGTGAAAAGCATAAGTCAAAGCCATTCTTCTTTCACTCCGGACTAGCCGTGAACGGGGAAATTTATAGTACGAAATGCCTGCCAGAAGTTGCGTCGTTCATCAAGAAATACCATAAGAGCAAAGAGGCGGTGTTCTCGCCGGATCTGTCGTCGGCCCACTACTCGAAACGATCGATGGAGAAGCTGGAGCGGCTGAATATCTAAAAGAAACTAAAAGAACTATTTGGTTGACTGTCGGAAGGCCGCTCGCAAAGGGCGTAGAATTTTTTTTTCAAGTAGGCTCGTCTCGTCTAAGTCTCGTACTAATAACTCGACTTGGTACGAGACACTGAAGAAGTCTGCCCATTGTAGACGAAATACGCGTATCTGTCAAGATAAGCAAAGGTAGTTGGAGTTAAATGGATAATACTAATTTTTCTTCTGATTTCTAGTTACAGGTATTCCACTAAATAGCTCAAACTCTCTTGGATTCAAGTAAGCTTAAAAAATTACCTTCCATGGGAAATTTATCAAAATCAATTATCTGTCTTAGCCTTTTTTTATCACCATCCGAAGAAAAAGTCATTTTTTTTTAATGCAAACGTTAAATATTCAAAGCGATCTTAAAACTGGAAAAAAAAAACTCAAACTGAGATCGATAAGAGTTAGCAGGTATTGGATTTGATTTGTTTTGTAAAATGCTATCGTTTAAGAATGTTCAGTTGTAAAAATTTTCAGTTATAATTAGCAGCATAATTCAAACTATTTATTTTGGTAAGTTCATCTCTAAGTTGGTTTATTTTGTATCATATCGAGAGTATCTATGTAGAGTTCTTCTATCAGATGGTATTGGAAGAAAATTTGCTAATGCCGAACTGTATGTAATTTAAAACGCCTTCAAATAAATTCATTACAAGCTTCACATACACACCTCTATAAACAACACCTAAAAATAAACAAACATTCGTAAAGTTAAACCATTGTAACGTATTGCAATTATCATTAAATTAAACCCGGAACCGCTCAATCTTTCACACCTTGTCCAACACGCCCCCATATGTACCGGTCAATGTTCTGTACCTCCATTGAAAGGTTGATTTGTATGCAGACATTATACACCCCCGTCCTTCGTTTGAAATGACCACTGTGGTTGTGGAATATGTTTTAATTTACTAGCTGTAACACATGTAATAATATTGCTTTAATGATACCATAAACCTGAATCCGTAGCCTCTCCATCTATTCACCATCGTCCTGCACTGAGAAACACAAGAGGAAAACATCGCAAAAGAAAGAAAAAAAAAATCTAAGCCAACCAACACATGTGACTCCCAGATCCGGAAGACAGGCCAAAAACAACACTCACGCCACTCTGCAACAAATGGAGAACGGAACGGAATGCGAATAAGGAGCCACTGATTTATATTAATTTAATCTTTTCTCACTCTTTGCTTTTCAACCGGCTATGCCTGTGCCCACGGTACAATCTCCGGCTCCTCATCCTCAAAGCTCCATCCTCAACCATATGTGGCTTCTGCACAGAATGTTGAATTCTTTTCCAGACCGGTTGAAATCCTCCCTCCCGTCTCGTCAGCCAACTTCATCCTTTGCCAAAATCATCGTCTGCTTCCTTAATTATATTAAATACAGTGTAATTAATTCAGTCCGATGAGCATTCGTTGTCGGCCGCGCGAAGCAAACAACCGAGCAAGACAGAAACAGCATAATTATTACTTTTAAATGTGTGTTTATTAATGAAGGATCATTAATTATCATCAAACAGGATTAATGCGGCGGCCCGACAGCGACAAACCGGCGGACTTTTCTCTTTCGAAAGTGCGTGCAACAACCGAGAATGATGGAAAAACTGCGTGCTAAAGTGTTTTTCCAAATTGGAGCTATCATCGTTCCGCCCTCGCCCCCTAACCAACAACATCCTTTTCTGGTGGAAGGGCGAGTAAAAAGTGGAACAATCGAGTTTTAATCCTCATAATTATTCATCAATTTCAAAAACTGTCAGCTGTAATTAGCTCTCACTCCCCGAACATTAACCCCTTCCGACCGACCATAAGTACCTCGTGCGGAGAGGTGTGAGGCGGAAGGAAAACAATAATTATTCACGGGCATTGTGTTGGTGGAAATTGTTCAACATAGGTCACAGGGCTTGTATCAGTGTGACACAATTTGTTTAAAATTATTATAATTTGAATAGGTGGTGTCGGAAATGTTGCGAAATTTTTCTGTTTTTATTGAATTTTAATTTTCAATATTTGTTTTTGATGGATATCATTTTTTTATGCATGTGTGTGATGTGCTACATCATAACCATCAAACTGTGGCCCAGTAGAACAAAGCCACCCGCGGTTTTTTTTTGTGAAACCCTGTCCTGTATACACCCAAAAGTTAAAATGATGGCAAAATATGCAATTGCAGCTTCTGCGATCATATCTTGAGAAATCGTATGATTCAGAAAAAACAATTTTGCCCATCATGATCCAAAAAGCGTTTTATGGTAAAATAAATAGCACACAGACTTCTCAAAACAAATTTATCGCTGTGTGCTTAGTGCCCCGACAGTCGAAACAACCGTTAAACTGTCAACAACTTTTCAATATGGGTGAGACGATACCAATGAGGTCTATACAGGTGGAGCAGAAATGGTTAAGTTGATTAGTGGAATGCCAAATACTGGCATTGTGTTCGTGAGATGATACACAGCCTGAAACACGCGCGACGTAGATCTCCAAATCATAGATTGTTTACACATTTTTCGTTACTAATACCGACAAAAACCATGCTCTTCGCCACCTAAAGGGCGATACGGTCAAAATTTGGTCAATATCAACTTGATGTATTTCTTTCAATTTTGCATTTAAAAAACCTGAACACCCCTCATTTTGAAGGTGTGTGTGTGTAGAATGTTGCTCCTATTTTGATTTTGGAATTCACTCTTCAGTTGTCAAAATGCCGTCCAAGCAAGAAGAGCAGCGTATCAAAATTTTGCTCGCGCATCGCGAAAATCCGAGCTACTCGCACGCAAAGTTGGCAAAATCGCTAAAAGTTGCCAAATCAACCGTTACAAATGTAATTAAAGTGTTTGGGGAACGTTTGTCGACAGCCAGGAAGTCTGGATCGGGGGGAAATCGAAAACCGGAAGCCGCTGAGACGACAAAGAGAGTTGCCGGTAGTTTCAAGCGAAACCCTAACCTATCTCTCCGAGATGCCGCAAATAAGCTGGGTGTATCGTCTACAACCGTGCATCGAGCCAAAAAACGAGCCGGACTATCGACTTACAAGAAGGTAGTGACTCCAAATCGTGATGATAAACAAAATACGACGGCCAAAACGCGATCCCGGAGGCTGTGCACGACGATGCTGACGAAGTTTGACTGCGTGGTAATGGACGACGAAACCTACGTCAAAGCCGACTACAAGCAGCTTCCGGGACAGGAGTTTTATACGGCAAAAGGAAGGGGAAAGGTAGCAGATATTTTCAAGTACACGAAACTGTCAAAGTTCGCAAAGAAATATCTGGTTTGGCAAGCCATCTGTACCTGTGGCTTGAAAAGCAGCATTTTCATAGCTTCCGGGACTGTCAACCAAGAAATTTACGTGAAAGAGTGTTTGAATAAACGTCTGCTGCCTTTCCTGAAGAAACACGGTTGTTCCGTACTGTTTTGGCCGGATTTGGTATCTTGCCATTACGGTAAAAAGGCCATGGAGTAGTACGCCGCCAACAACGTGCAGGTGGTTCCCAAGGACAAGAACCCTCCCAACACGCCAGAGCTCCGCCCAATTGAGAAATACTGGGCTATTGTCAAGCGGAACCTACAGAAGACCAAAAAAACTGCTAAGGACGAGCAGCAGTTCAAGGCAAACTGGCTTTCTGCGGCGAAGAAGGTGGACAAGGTGGCTGTACAAAATCTGATGGCAGGGGTCAAGCGTAAGGCCCGGCAATTCGGATTTGGAAAAGCGGAAGCCTAACTGAATATTTTTCCTGAATTTTATACTTATTGAACTTGAAAAAGAAATTTAATTTGATTTTTGAAATAAACGATTTCACCGATTTACACGCGTTTTCCCTTGACCAAATTTTGACCGTATCACCCTTTACATACACCTCATTAAGACAAAACCAAAGAATGCCGCAACGCTATTGGCCACTTTTGGTATTCCGCTGTCAAGTTTTCTATTTTAATTTTCACTCGTCATCGCCATCCCATCTCCATCTCATGGACTATGCCCTCCACGGCCATCCATTTTAACTCAGTTTTGAATCGTTCTTGACTCACTTTCGTCAAAAGTGAAGTCATTCAAATTTGAGTAGATGTAGCTCGGGTTGACAAGTCGACAAATCGAAAACATCCGTCTTATTTGAGTCAATGTTTTTTAATTGTCGACTTGTCAATACCAGTTACATTTACTCAAATTTGAGTGACTCCAGTCATGGCGAAATTGAGTCAAGAACGACTCAAAACTGAGTTAAAAAGGCTGGCCGTGTTCTTGATTACCCTGTGTTTAATGAAAAAAACGAAGCCATGTAAATGTGTCCGAGCGACATTTGCTTCAATGCTGTAACTCTGAGTGCCTCGAAAATCGATGAAACTGTTGGGCTTTTATTCCTTTCACCTCAACTTATCAAAGCAGCTTAATTCGGAAACTCGGTTACGAATCGAAATCTTTTTTTGTGTGAGCCAAACAATTTCGTTGTTTACGCATGCTTTAGTTTCCTATCGATCGAGAGAGATTTACATGTCTGTTAGTATTCATTTTTTTTCTGTGTGGCGTTTTTTGTCCGCAACTTTTACACAGGAAGCTGCACCTTTGCATAAGTTTTGTCGTATATCAGTATAACGTATGCATTTAAAAACTAGACAAAAATTGCCGATTTTTCATGCGTTTTCACGCGTACTGATGAAACTACCCATGCAGCATCAATTATAGTAGCTCATGAGTCAGCAGACAAAATTTGACAGCTCTATCAGTCGAACTCTAACCGTGATGGCAAAACCAGTGAAGCAACTCCGTTCAGAAGTGTGCGCGTTCAAAGAAAGGCACCCCGACGCGTCGAAAACGGACATCGTGCGGGACTTTGTGGACGCCGGATACTCCCGTTCCAGCATCTACAACATCTTCGCACTATAAGACAACAATCGGAGCATCTAAAAAACCCAGTTCCAGACGGCCGAGGACCCTGAGCGACAAAAAGCTCCAAAGGATGCTGAAGATGAAGACCGAGGGCTACATCACTGCGTGCGTTTGGCCGGGAGGTCGGTTCAACCGGCCAAACTGTGAAAAAGTACCTGGCAAACATGAACATACATGTCAGGAAGCGGAAGTCACGTCCACTGGTTTCGGAGCTGCAGGCAATGACGCAGCGGCAGCGGCTGAATAAGATGGTCAACTCGATTTTTCCGGCGAATCGTTACGTGGCGGTGGTGATGGACGACGAGACCTATCTCACCCTGGATGGCAACGACTGGCAGGGCACTTCGTATTTTACTTCCCCCACGAAGGAAGTGAGCTCCGAGATGAAGTTCATTTCAAACACCAAGTTTTCCAAGAAGGTGCTGTGGCTGACAAACAGCGATAAAGGGACGTTAAAGCCGCTCATCTTTCGCTCCGGACCGGCCGTGAACGGGGAAAGTTTATAGTACGAAATGCCTGCCGGAAGTTGCGTCGTTCATCAAGAAATACCATAAGGGCAAAGAAGTGGTGTTCTGGCCGGATCTGGCGATCTCTCGAAGCGATCGTTGGAGGAGACGTAGCGGCTGAATATCTCATCGAGAATTTCTTGGCCAACCTGAAGCGACAATTTAGTCGTAAAAACTGAGGAGGAATTGATAAATAAAACGAAGAAAGAACTCAAAAACCTGTCTACATGCATGTTTTTGTCCGCCATGGCGAATGTTCCGGTTAACTGCCGGAAGGCCGCTTGCAAAGGCGTAGGTTTTTTTGCAAGTAAGCTTAAATAAAAACCTTCCATGGGAAAATTACCAAAAGCAATTATATGTCTTAGATTTTTTTTATCGCCATCCGAATTTTTTATTTTATTTTTAATGCAAACGTTACAACCTGGGTACTCTGTGAGTACCTCTCTATAAAACTTCCGTTCGCAGATTTTAGTCATTTGGCTCTGTTTCAGTAACCGGTTCGGCTGTTTACCTACACGATATGAACAAAAACCTTTGCGTAGATGAATCCTTCTGTAGGTGATTTTTTTTTGGAATTTTATTTGATAGCAATTTCACTATCCGAGTATTCTGAGTTTGCTCTAATTGTTCCCAATACCTAGATAGTTTTAGCACAGTGGTTTTAGGAACACGGAAATGTTCTCAACTGCATTCGATAGATTTAGTTAAATTCAACGGTTTCTCTTTTTTTGTAAGGGTCATGTTGGAGTTCAACGTGGGTATCCAAAACGTATTTTCTTCTTCCAACTTTCATCTGTCACAGCCATTTTAAACCTTCATGAATTGTAACAAAACGAATACCACTGAAAGAGCTTCCAGAACAATCTGCTCTCAAAAAAAAATGCAGTGCATCCAGAATTTAGTGTTTATTCATTGGGCTTTATTTCTTCACATTATTAAACCAGAGAATATTGAATAGTAGTGCAAAAATATTGGAACGAGAGGGTGCATCAGGGCATCATAGCAGTTGAAGCTGCAACTGGATCATTGCTTTACAAATGGAGTGGCTAGTTAATCCGAGGAGTGCAACTCTATCCCAGGTGTACGAAATTTCTTGTTTTGCCCTTTTGCATTTTGCGCAAGCTTAATGGATAGAAAGAAGATTAATGAAAATTTTAAAGATTTACTGCAACAAGATGGTGCGCGATGCAAGTAGATGGATCAAGATTCAAAAAGTGGAACAAGATTTTTTAAAGCTTGATGTGCCAGTGTGGGATTTTTTGATAATATTGAATCAGCCTTCAAACTGCATCAAAACTGTGGGTTTGAATCGGTCCTCAAACTCGATAATTTCATGCACTTTGTATTATAATTAAATAAAACACCGACAATTGTGAGTGGCCCCAACAGCATCCTAGTTGCTGGTTTAAATAGGGGCTCGACATCATCACTTATTTTTGGATTTTACTGAAATTAACTACCCATTTTTTTTCCTCTGTTCGGGACATAAACCACTGCGACCAGTAATTAGATCTATTGTAGTATATCCCGTAACCTTTGTTTAGAGCATGTCGATTTACCTCATCACTATTGAGAAATGATAAAGTATTCGGTGTTGTTA
Source organism: Aedes japonicus (assembly GCA_034211315.2). NCBI lineage: Eukaryota > Metazoa > Arthropoda > Insecta > Diptera > Culicidae > Aedes > Aedes japonicus. The sequence continues at coordinate 893,342 of JASCZW010000293.1, forward strand.
CAGTTGTCATTGTTTGTTTTGTTGGCAATGAATCGAATTTTATTGAAAGTTTCCGCTATTTAAACCCTTTGAGGAGTGAGAGCACTCTTCAAAGGCGCGCCCCTTTATCAGTCAAAATCAGATTCAATTCAAAAAAAACAAACTATGACTCCGATACTGACCATGCATCAGAACCCTAGTCATAACCAATTCAAACTATAGAACATCAAATAGACAATGAGAATTCACATAAACGAAGACTAACCATGTTTTACTTATTCTAAGCTCATCCTCGCACAATTGCAAAACGAGTATTATCACTTTTCATAAGACATAAAATGTAATAAGGACTATTATACGTTCCTTTGACTACAAAAACAAATATGTTCCCTAGTTTGAATTAATTAGCACTAGGGTTCGGTGGTAGATCTGATACCCCGTAACGCACCACGAAAAGGTGATCTACCTGCATTACGGGTTAACTACCCATACTAGTGAGTGGCCCCAACAGCATCCTTACTGTTGATATAAATGGATCGTAAAATTCAATATTTTAATGTATTTTTGTATTATACTGTATTATACCCGCACACTTGTGAGTGACCTCAAAAGCATCCTTATTTAAGTTTGAATTGGTCTTAAAACTCGAAATTTGCACGTATTCTTGTATTGTACTGAAATAAACCACCCACGGTTATGGGTAACCCAACAGCATCCTTACTGTTGGTTTAAATCGGTCCTGAAACTCGACATTTTCACGTATTTTTTAATTCTTCTGAAATAAACCACTCACACTTCAACAGCATCCTTACTAATAATATAAATTGATGCCAACATTTGAATAACTTTAATGTGTATCTCTGTATAGAGAATAAACCGGTAACACACTTAAATATCTGATTCACTGTCGATAATGTCAGTTGAATCCCAAGCATCATCTGATGGTTCTCAATGTAATAACAGCTGATCTGGCAAAAACGAAGTAGCAACCTCTTATTTTTTAAATCCTTGTTTGTCGAGATTTTCGGAGCCCTGGGGTTGTTTATCCCCCCGTCGTAGTCACTCAAATATCTTTTGGGAATTTTCGTAACTTGTACGGGGGTAAGATTCGAACTCGTGACTTTGGCGTGAGAGGTATGCGTGCTAACCACTACGCCAGGGTCACCCCTAGTTATACAGTTTTGTTTTACAGATATCCATGGAGTACAAACAAAAAGAAAAATTCGTTTAAATCTCTCAATTTGTGGATAAAATGAAAAAAAAAATTATTCTCTTGATTGTTTCTGCTACCCTTTCCTTGGTTGAAAGTGTATGTATAATTTTTCTAACAAATTATTGTGTGTTTCCGGTTGCGATGGTTTTTCTATGGATCAGTAAAGGATTTTAGTGTCAAATTCAACACCTATTCTTATTAAGGCTTATTAATTTTGTATTTGACCTTCTTCATAGGAGATTCTGTCACAAGAAAATTGCTAGATTTTCTTGCACTAAAAGAAAGCGATTCTTCACTTCTCTTTTTAAATAACCCCTTTTTCAAATACATGGTCGGCAATTTCTCAACCTTATGGCAAATAACACCTCTACACTTATGCTCAGCGAAGGCAACTGGTGCTGGTGTCTGTTTGTCTTAAATCTTGTGGAAAACCGCAGAGCTCATTATCCTTCACTACAATAATCCTGCGGTGATCAAAGTCGCAACCGTGATTAGTTTCTAATCATGAAGGCAAACCTAGTTCATATTTGTTGTTGACTAACTTAATTATTAACTCATTTATTGGCTCAACTCTTTCAAGCAGGTTCGATTGTTTGTTTTCGGTCCACTGAGTGCCCCCATTAAAGGACAGTCAATCATTTGGTTCGCCATCATTTTCTATACAGTGAACCTGACGCTTTGGAATGTTACACGACAGTCTCATTCGATTCGATTTTCCATTTTTCTTCCCAAGTCATACATATTTATTGTCTTGGTGAGCCGAAGCGAGTGAATTTGTTCAACCCGAATGGAGGAATAGGTGCAGAAAAATCTACACGTATATTTATTGCCACCCAATAACATGAAAATAACACCCCCCAATTCGTTGCCTTCCCCTTGCCCAACCGATGTTATACCTTAAACCAATGAAACACCCTTGTTCTACACACAGAAACACCATCATGCCGTTGTTATACAAAGAAAATTCTGTGCGCATGTAAAACACACAGTCTTACAAAATCCTCCCAAACGATCCAACACCCTGTTGACATTCGTCTTTGCGTTGGGGATCGTTGCTTTTTCTCCGTTTCCCACCCCTGGTTGGCTAACAGCTGAATTACATTTTTCTTTGCATTCTTCTCCCTGGTGCGCACACTGCCACTACGCCACATAGATGTAAACTCCAGGAGCCGAACGAAGGATGGGTGGTGTGGAGCGGAATCTACCTCCCCCTACGTCCAATGATTCTCGTACAGGCATCAGGGGCGCGTTCTATGATGTGATAAGAATGAAGCTCACGTGGAAGAAAGCTGAGAATTTCGCCCCCATTTTCTTCTCGTTTGGCATGCGATATGCCGTCTGCATCTTCTTTGTTGAGTGGCAGAGACCACGCACGTGGTTCGGGAAGGAGAGGCGAAAAATATGTACGAGGCTCATCGTCGTTGTTCATGATGATGATGATTTGGGTGGAAAAGAATATAGAGACATTTTTCTATGCTTTTAGCTTTTCGGTAATGCCCTAAATGAAGCATGAGCGGCAAACAGCAGTGTTTGCACGGGCTGTGGGTGTCGATGGGCTTCGTACTTCGCTAACAGGCGGTAGATAAATCCATTTTCATCGTCTTGCTTGTCTGTGTTCTTACTTGGAACATTGGGATTGGGAGGGTACGTCGCTGGGTTGTTTGAAAAATGTTGCCATGAATCAGCGAAAATTTTACACCTGTTCCTGTCAGAGATGAACAGGGGCACGCTAAATCAGTCGCTTTGGTTTTATATTGCTCTTGATGCTGTGGAACATGTTTGGATTTACATAAAGTGTATCAATCGAAGCAGTGTTCTGTGATTATTAATTCAAAAATATTGGATTGAACATTTTGTCTCTTGTTTAATTTTTGACTAAATTGTTTGGAAAGTTCAAAGTTTTCGATATTTATCCACCCAATGTCGCAAGTTGTGATAAACAAATAAACAAATTGCTATCACATAAACATTCATACAACCCTGGGATTTAAGAACTGACAAACTTAATTTTGCATCTGAATTATTTCGATCTACAAAATATTTAAAAACATCCCATTGGAAAAATTCATCCCTTAAACATCGATGAATGTTAGAACATCGAAATGTTCCATAAAATTCATCAAAAGGAATCACATTTTCTGTACAATTTAGCAATGATATTGTAAAAATGTACCACTACACAGAAAAAAATAAACAATCTTAACAAGCGCGTAAAATGTCTCCTCATTTCATTATAAGCCAAAAGTGGTGTGAACAATGTAATTGTTTGCAATCTTTCATGCACTGTACAACAATGTTTGCAAGCTTTCATACAAAAGGCTAGAATGCCGTGAAACGCATATCATTCCCATATTTGCTTGCTTTCCTATTCATATGGGACTGATATGCATTTCACGGCAGTAGATTAAGGCGATGGTTTACATGATAAATCCCATTATTTTCTGCTAAATCTATCATTCCTTTATGTGAATTAGATCTTTTTATCTGTGTATATTTATTTATTTATTTCATTATTTATTTGACGTCAATCATGTGTAGACCTTTAGTTACAGTTATTTTTACATGTTTTGTCACTCTTATATCTACATAAATATATTTGTAACAGCATTTGGCTTATACTCTAGCACGTTTATGAGCAGTTTTTTATCAAATATCATTAAAGTATTGCTTCAATTTATATTTTGTCGTTGTAAAGTCAACTTTTTCGCAATGCATAATGTATGTTGCCATCATCCGATTTAAAGGTTCAAATTTAGCATAATTTGTACGATGGTGGCTGGTAGTAAAAACATTTCGATTTTGTCATATATTGTCCGTGTTCCTATTCACTACCCACTTATGATTGTTTGCACTATACGGAACTCCATTTTATCCACACTGCGATCTGTCCGTTGTACCGATTTAAACACGAGCTACCGTAGAATACTGAAAGGTCCTGATTTTCGAGGATTTTCGCCGTAGCTGTTCTGCCGACTCTATCTTCGCAGCGATTGCTCGAATACTAATCTGTCACTAATACAGTGTGAGCAATACACAATAAACTAATTTAAGCTGAAATTTCAAAAGAAAAAAACCCAACATGGACATGATGCAATTTGATTCCGTACACCCTTTATGTACACTGACCATTATTCCACAATTCATCTCATTGGGAACCCCTGTGATGCAATTTCCCATGTACCACTGTTTAGTAGAATTTTAGTAGTAGTAGCTTGCCCAGTCCGTCTACAATAGACAATCCACCTCAGCCTGCTCCAAAAAGGCAGTAGCCCTTTCCATAGGCACTCATCATGGAAAATTAGCTCCTGAATGGGCTAAGAAATTACGAAAATTTCGTTTTCCAGCCCACAACTGCAAATGTGTTGCCAGACTGGAAACTTTTTTAAGGAACTTCCACCTCTTTTTAATTTTATATTGATTCGGTGGACTCTTCTGATGAACCGAGGTATGGAAATCCTGCCCAGAATGTTGATCGAAAACCGCCAACCAGTGCGTTTCGCCACCCATAATCCGGCAGTCGTTTTTTATTAACAAATGTTCTTACAACTTTGTCGAGCACTTCTTTGCCTCCACATTCGGCATTTCATTCTGATCTGGTACAATCCGGGCCTTTAAACTTTATAATCCAGACCTCTTCTTGGCTTTTTGGACTTTAGATTGCAAAACATTTGAGTTTTTCACCACTTTCATCGATGACAGCTTCGGGCACCACCTCCGCTTGTGTTTAAGGATCCGTTGGCTTTGCTGGTCGACCACTTCCAGTTTTCGCTTCACGCGTGCAGGGTTGTAGGACGACGCATTTGCTTCAATGGAAAAAAAAATGGATTTATCCATCCAACTGTCGTAATGCCAATTGTTATTTCCTACACACTAAGATTTTTTTTACAGAAATCTGTAAAGTTTTACCAAATTCTCAACAGCTGAACGTTCGGTAATCCGATTTTACGGATTTTGGTAAAATTTTACAGATATCTTTAAAAAGTTACCGGATCTCGATAACGTTTTACCGAAATCTGTAAAATCGGAGTACCGAACGTTCAGTTGTTGAGAATTCGGTAGAACTTTATAGATTTCTGTAAAATATTCTGAGAGTGTATACTGTAAGCTTGGTTCAGTGAAATTTTGAAAAAGAAAATTTTCATGAAATGCTATTATGGCAGCGTTTTAAACAGTTTTTTTTCTTTGGGTTTTTTTTCGTCGAAAACCGGTCGTACAACTTAACTTCTGCTTAAAGCTCCTGTTTGAACGAAAATAATGGTAGACTCTTCCCAGACGGATCTTCCAGGATGTTCTATGGCTGACACTTTGTTTTCTGGCAATATCTCAATCCGAGAGTCCTGGCTTTGATATGATTGTTTTTAATACCTTCCAGTTCAGCGTCCATTTTAGCGTCTGAACTCGCTGGATTTCTGCACATTTCTGCAACAATGGATGCTAAGGCTATTTTGCTTTCAACTCATCGAAATACCGTTGTTTTTCCAAGTGCAGGCATACTCATAATAACCTAAATGTCGTTTTTATGACCCATAAGACTCGGATGAAAATCTATACAAAAATGAAAATGAGTTATAAAAAACAACAATTTGATTCATACTTTATATAAACTTTAGCGATCAAATGTCAAAAATGTATACCTAGAGTATGATCGATTAAATTGTACGGATGACCTATAAACATATTGCAAATGTACCATAAAAGGTACAATATCATTCTTGAAACTTGTAAAATGGATCCTTTTTTTTTGTTGGGGCGTAGAATCACTGCGTCCACTGAGTTGAACTTTTGTGATAGAAAATGGATGCTTAGAATTTCATGATTGTGAACTAAAATATATGAACATGATCAACAATTATTGAAAATATTCCATAAATAAATTGCCAATGATCCATGATATGTTTGAACAATGAACCATACACTTCTATCATATTCTAATCATGATGAATTATGCCGGAATTATAATTTTGGTTTTATTTTTTTTAGTTTGGCTTCAGGGAAACCGATCCTTGACTGCGCAACCACTCAGATCTATTAACATGCTAGTTTCTTTAGCTATGCTGGCTTTTTATGTATATCTGTAAAAGAAAGATCGCTTTGGACAAGATTTTAATTTTTTCAGAAAGCTCACATTCTATTAAAACCGCCACTGCGACACATGATTCCCAATAATTTTGGTAAAGAGCAGTCGTGCACGTTAAGACCTACATGTCAATCTTAAGACTTGATCAAACTGTTATTTCAAAAAAAATTTCAATAAAATTATTCCTGGCAAAAGCTTGCCGTCCAACACGCTGTCGCTCGTCGGACATAACTACAGGGTGTCCGAATATTATTCGTTCAACAAAATGGTGTTACAACTATCTTTTATTGTTGGATTAAAAAATCAAAATGAGTTTTTTGTTATAGCAAAATATTTGCAAGTTACAAGTTCTATTTGATCCTTTCAAAATGGCCATCTCGTGCTGAGGTGCCCTCGTGCTGAGATGCCCTCGTGCTGAGATGCACGCCTTTAAACGTTTTGGGAAGCTATCCACGATGGCCGCGAGTTCTTCGACAGATATTTGTTCACAATCCTTTAGAAGAGACGATTGTAGATGTTCTAGTGATTTATGTGGTGTACCACAGGCTCTTGACTCCAACATTAACCATACCAAATAGTCCATCGGGTTCAAATCCGGTGAGTCCGGAGGCCATTCATGTTTAGTTGAACAGCTTGAGAAAGTGTGTTCGCAAAGACTAATAGTCATTTTTGCTCCATGAGCCGGCGCCCAGTATTGTTGAAAAATCCATTCATTTTTGCCGAAATGCTGCGATACGAAGAAGCTAATGTGTCAGTCTGTAGCTTCTAATATACCGCTTGATTCACCCTCACCACCTTGTCGATGAAGATCAAAGGGGTTTTGCCGGAATGATTTATTCCAGCCCAAACCATGACAGAAGCGGATAATGACTCCTTGAAATACTTCTACGATTGTCGATGTAAAACTCGATGATTAGCGCAACAAGTTTGGGCTACAAAAATGGATTTGGGAAATATGAGAAAAGATATCTATTTATTTTTTTCTAAAAACTTTGCAAATGAAGTTTACTAACTTCAAGTGTTAACAGTTTTCCAAAAAGTATTCCATTGTTATTTTTTTTAAATTTCGAGAAAGGAGGACATCAACAATCTTTCCAATTTTACCTTAAGTTCAAGTACATTCATCGTAGTATTGGTGAACTTCTTGCACAGATTTTTGCATTTTCGTTTGAGCTGCAGTAAGCGCACCTAGTGACACACTAAATTTTATCATCATATGGTCAGTCTTCTTCAGGCATTCCATGTGTGCTTTGCACTTTTCATCAATCTTATTGACAGAGACTTGCAGAGTTGTTACCGATGTAAGCAGTTCATTTTCGCTTGAATAGGCTGCCACATCAACGTTCAAAAGTGCCTGAACCAAATGAACAGCTTGTAATGATCACTTGAAGATGCGATGGGGGATCATCGCCCAGATATTCCCAAATGTAACACGTAGTAAAATGTTTCTTGTTTTCTATAAATAAATGTGATGGAATGGAGTAAACCAGTGGAAACTCATCGGAAATGATCTCTCATATGCATGCGTCGAACCATTCTGAACGGGCGTTGCGAGAATATCCACGACATAATATACAACGGGGGAAGAGAGGGACCATCAGGGCACCCAAGTGAAACTGTTTGAATAGGGAGCATGGAACTGGGGTCCGATTCTAGTGCTGTGGATGTGAAATTGCTTTTGGAAATTGATTCTCTTCTCTATACTCGTGAGTTTCAGGTAATTGTCTCTGCTTGCGGGCCCGTCCAAACATTTTTGGCCCTTCCTGAGCTTGATGATCACAAACCACAATAGAATCCTGATCAAATCGTTTTTCGGATTATTCCACTGCTATGGAAATTTTCCTTGCTACAATAGATGGTAGAATTTCATCATCATCATCATCATGTAAGCAGTTCATTCGTTTTTTATATTGTTTATGTACGATGACTCACACTGATGAGTGGAACCGTAGACATAATTAATTTTCGGCCCCTTATTATAACTTGCCTCAGACAATCCAGCACATTTCATATGCAAACAGTTGCTGCAGAGCAAACATATGTCTTTATCTCACTATTACAAACCAGTCACTCATCCATGGGTGTTCGTTTGTTACGGTCACTCATAGCAGATCTTGTAAAGATTGAACTCGCCAAAAATGCGACACTTTGTTTTGAATGTAACTTTTTAACGCGTGGGTAAATCGCGTGGGTAAATTAATGAAATTTTGGGTAATACTAGTTTAGAAAGTCATGTTAATGTGTGCAAAATTGTATCGCAATCTGTCAAGTAATTTTCAAGATGCATTCGAAACAAGAAGAGCTACGCCAGTAAATCTTGGACGCGATGATCAATAATCCTGGTCAGTCGCACAGATGGATCGGCAAAAGGCTTGGAATCCACTATTCCACTGTGTCCCGGGTTGTGAAGATGTTCCAAGAGACGAAGACCATCGACTGGCACGCTGTAAGCGGCCGCAACCCGAAAACGGAATACCCAGAGAAGGCGCGGAAGATACAGCAGTACTTTAAGAATAACCCAAACCTTCCCACCCGAGACGTGGCCAAGTGGTTTGTCTAGCAGCGGGCTGGGCTACGTGTTTTTAAGGTCAGGAAGGCGCCAAACCGGACTAACAAACAAAACACGGTGGCTAAATTGTGTAGCGGAAGCTGTACCGTGAGTGGCTGGTCAAGCCAGGCTGTCTCGTCATGGACGACGAGACATATATCAAGGCGAACACCAAACAAATCCCCGGCCACGAGTTTTTTGTCGGTACGTCCCGCATGGAGGTTCCGGAAACGTTCCGGAAGAGATAGATGGACAAATTCGCGAAGAAGTTCCTGTTGTGGCAGGCGATCTGCGAGTGCGGACGGTACAGCAAGCCGTTCGTTACAACCGGCACCATAAACGGGGAGATTTATCGAGAGGAATGCTTGCAGCAGCGCTTGCTGCCCTTCCTCCGCTCTCTCCGTGGTCCCACGCTGTTCTGGCCGGATCTCGCTTCGTGCCATTACGCCAAGCCTGTAATGGATTGGTACGAAGCGAAGGGCGTTAATGTGGTCTCGAAGGAGGCGATCCCGCCAAATACACCAGAACTTCGTCCGATCGAAAAGTTTTGGGCGATAATGAAGAAAAAGTTGAAGAAAAGCGGAAAAACATTTAAAACCGAAGAAGCTTTGAAGAAAACCTGGGATAAATTGTGTAAGGAATAGGGACAAAGGCTCGCCCAAGATCTCATGAGCAGTGTTAAGAGAAATGTACGAGCACTCAGCTTGGGAGAGGAAATTCAATAAATAAATTATGCCAAAACATAGCTAATATATAGTTTTTTGATCCTTGAATATTTGAGAAGTAGCCGATTTAAAATGAATTTTTGGTGATCATTTTTGTGTGTCCCATTTTTTCCGAGTCCAGTCTTTATTCTGGGGATTTTTATAGTTTATTTACTTTCCGTTTGAACACAAATAGTTGCAAATAATGTCGACCGATTTTAAGAACCACATGTTTGACTTTTTGTTGTACGAACTTTTTGCGCGAAAACGTTGAAAATTCTATAGCAATCTAAGAGATGTGGTATCATCCCTGCCACTCACTCACTATGCATATGAATAGTTTGACTGCTATAAAGGCCATTGCAGGGTTCTAGCAACCTTCACAACCTTCACAAGAGTCGTTAGGCGGAATATTTGGCAGGTCTGAATATCAATCAATACAAATGATTGTGGTCTTGAACCATTTAAAATTATTCGAAGGCATTGACCCACGGAACGATAAACGCCCATTTTGATTCGATCACAGCAAGCTGCCGCCAAGTCTTTATAAATGAGTTACACTCTTGGCATTTGTCTGGCTTATTGCCAATCTTTGTCAGCACACAAAAAAGATCAATTTCTATCACTTTGAGAAATTTGTATGCTCACTTAAGGGTTTACGTTGTAGCATTCTCGATGGCAGCCATTACCTCAACATTTAGAATTGATATAACTCAGAATCTGTACTAGATATTGAAAATTTAATCACATCATTTTGTATGCTTACTTGCTGTGAGCAATCTGATGGAGTTCGATTCAATGTTCATTTAAATTTAAAATAACAAGGTAAGTTTGCGAGAGAAAAAGAGAGATAAAAGATAGGAAAAAATACATGGAGCAGCGATTCACCTTAAAAAAGTCCCTATTTGCTCGCATAGGTTTTTCTGGACCCCACCCTTTAGTGCTGGTAAAATTGGTGGAAAGCTGTTTAATTAAATTAAGAAAACTGTTCTTCCTTCACTACCCCAACGCGAGGGGATACGATACATGAAATGGCAGCAATGTTTTTGATGAGTGAGTGCCATGTTTTGCATTGAAGAACATATAGTTCGTTTGTTTGGCTTGCTTGAGCAAGGACCATGGCCGGATGGGATGGTTAATTCAGACAGGGGGACCATCTTAAGGATGGAAAGATGTTGCTACGCATTTTGTCAGCTTGCATGATACATCAGCAAGTTTGTTCGTGGGGAGAGTGAAAATAATTTTACGACAAAAATGGCACATAGCTCTCAGGCCATCTAATACTTTGGGTTGAAGAAGTTTACTAGTATAATTGAACAAGGAGCGAGCCTACATGACGTATGACTGCTTACGCTGTTGATGTTGATGAAGCGCAATGTCAACGCTCATCATCCTTTCGGAATTGGACAGGCCGGGAAGGGATGAAAAACGGAGTTTGTTGTTGCTGTGATGTCGTTGTTCTATGTTTTACGATTTTTATTGCTTTAATCAACCTAGATGAAAGAGTGGCCGTAAAAAGATAGTAAAAAGTTGGCCAGATCCGCAAATAGTTTGCGAAAGCAGCCCAGAACTAGTTTTAGCTTTGTTTGGACCCAAGCTTAGCCGAGCGGTTTTAGCCAGTATAGCTACAGTTAGATATTGGGTGTATTTTTGAAAGATTGGCTACCGGATAAAGTGCTTTCATTATCCGAAAGATGAATACTATAAGCAAGATGGAAATTATGGCAGCATTTCAAATTTTTACGCACCAATTAGGGAAATGTTATTAGACATCAAATAATGCATTAGCTTTCGTGTTGTATTTCCCGATTTTTCTCTAGTGCGCTTCGGTTGCTTCTACTTTGAACAGTTCTCATAGAACGAACCAATCTGAAGAGAAACCTGGCGTCAGAAGGATGAAAACGTACGCAAATTACACTTTTAATTATGGCAAAATCAAGTTTAATTATTCCTCAGCGTGGGAGGAGTAATCTCGGTGGTGATAAAAAAATCTGTCGCATAGAAATGAAATTCATCCACCTATGATGATATCTGACCTTTCTTATGATGGGTTTGGATCAGGGTTGGTTCTTCGAATTTCCATGTTATTTGATGTCGTCGTCCCAATACTTATAAAATTAGAAAGTATCTTCAATGGCTGTTGAATCTAATACTTTTTACAGTGATCACTGCAAAACTTTCTTTGAATTGTTCAAGTGATAAATATACTCTCCTTCGTGAGAATAGTAAAAAAATATGAAATCATTCGCTCAGCGGAGCGAAGAAAAGTTTAATGCTGCAACATCTTTCTGCGTGATGTTTTGTTATTGTAATTATTTTTACTCATAATGCCCACGGTTTTATACATGCTATTTTATCCTCCATTGTTTGGAGCTTGATAATTTCAATTTTGCTTAGTTGCTTACAATTACTTATTTTCCAGTCTTCATTCACCTTCAATTTTTCAAAGCAAAAACTTTTATAGAATCGATCGAATCAAACAAAAAATAAACAAAGTAGAAACACGAGTACCCTTAAAACCATATTCGTCCACTGGAAACCGTACGTCGGGTGGGACAATTTATTCGAAGACAATCAATCAACTTAGATCCACGTCGTCCATTTTTTTTCATCTTCATTTTTTTCTGTCCCATCTTCAATCCTAACTCCTCCTCTAGCTCGTGCCTTTTTTTATTTTCGAATGCTATGATGCAATATCAATCCCCATGCTTTCATGTTGCAATAAAGAATGCTCATCGCATCCTCGTGATGGTTTGTCTATGTTTCACAAAATCCGCAAGACCCCAGTCCTCGGCTGTGTACAAAGGCTCCTGCCTCCCCACCACTGCACCGACCGCCATCAATTATACAAGCCCACTTACACCGGAGATGTGCAATATACGATGAATGCCTCATATCGCTTTCATTCATTTGGATCACTTCTCTGCCAGGCAATTTTTGCATGAAATGGAAAATGCAAAACCATTTGCACGGCGGTGCTTTTGGCACAGGATCGTAAATTCGATTGGTTGCCGTGGAAGCGAAGCAATCCAAAATCGAAACGGCACTACAGCCGAACGTACATCGCGTGGTTATATGCATAAAAATGCAATAAAAAATGATTCAATTGAAATGAAAACAAAATTTACAAGAGAAAGATAGAGATGAACATTCGGTTAGAGATGGAATGGAAATTGCCATTTTTTTCCCCGTGAGCCATGCTCGTGATTGGCAAAGAGGAGTTAAACCGTAGGGTGGTGGAGGCTTCGTGTGTTTTTCTGAGATCTGGAAACCGTATCGATTTTCGGTTGAATTTTAATTAAATCATTGAATTTCATTGCATTAGTACGCAGGTATGCAGGGTTAGTCGTAATTCCTGTTTTTTAAGCATTTGTAACTATGGATGGGTTAATCTCAGACATGTTTGCACATTTTTCTTTTAAAGTGTATTCAAATTTCAACACGCCTTGCAAGTTTGTTTTGAATTTTCATTCGTATAAGACTCGTGCTAAAGGGCGATACGGTCAAAATTTGGTCAATATCAACTTGACGTATTTCTTTCAATTTTGCATTTAAAAAACCTGAACACCCCTCATTTTGAAGGTGTGTGTGTGTAGAATGTTGCTCCTATTTTGATTTTGGAATTCACTCTTCAGTTGTCAAAATGCCGTCCAAGCAAGAAGAGCAGCGTATCAAAATTTTGCTCGCGCATCGCGAAAATCCGAGCTACTCGCACGCAAAGTTGGCAAAATCGCTAAAAGTTGCCAAATCAACCGTTACAAATGTAATTAAAGTGTTTAGGGAACGTTTGTCGACAGCCAGGAAGTCTGGATCGGGGGAAATCGAAAACCGGAAGCCGCTGAGACGACAAAGAGAGTTGCCGGTAGTTTCAAGCGAAACCCTAACCTATTCTCCGAGATGCCGCAAATAAGCTGGGTGTATCGTCTACAACCGTGCATCGAGCCAAAAACGAGCCGGACTATCGACTTACAAGAAGGTAGTGACCCAAATCGCGATGATAAACAAAATACGACGGCCAAAGCGCGATCCCGGAGGCTGTACACGACGATGCTGCCGAAGTTTGACTGCGTGGTAATGGACGACGAAACCTACGTCAAAGCCGACTACAAGCAGCTTCCGGGACAGGAGTTTTATACGGCAAAAGGAAGGGGAAAGGTAGCAGATATTTTCAAGCACACGAAACTGTCAAAGTTCGCAAAGAAATATCTGGTTTGGCAAGCCATCTGTACCTGTGGCTTGAAAAGCAGCATTTTCATAGCTAGTCAACCAAGAAATTTACGTGAAAGAGTGTTTGAATAAACGTCTGCTGCCTTTCCTGAAGAAACACAGGTTGTTCCGTACCGTTTTGGCCGGATTTGGCATCTTGCCATTACGGTAAAAAGGCCATGGAGTGGTACGCCGGAAAAAACGTGCAGGTGGTTCCCAAGGACAAGAACCCTCCCAACACGCCAGAGCTCCGCCCAATTGAGAAATACTGGGCTATTGTCAAGCGGAACCTACAGAAGACCAAAAAAACTGCTAAGGTCGAGCAGCAGTTCAAGGCAAACTGGCTTTCTGCGGCGAAGAAGGTGGACAAGGTGGCTGTACAAAATCTGATGGCAGGGGTCAAGCGTAAGGCCCGGCAATTCGGATTTGGAAAAGCGGAAGCCTAACTGAATATTTTTCCTGAATTTTATACTAATTGAACTTGAAAAAGAAATTTAATTTGATTTTTTAAATAAACGATTTCACCGATTTACACGCGTTTTCCCTTGACCAAATTTTGACCGTATCACCCTTTAATCATGGATGCGAAATGAGCTCAACCTGTTTTTGGTGTTTGTGTACTTTTTAAAACTAATTTAAACCACTCGGAATTTAGGATGTCTCACAATAGGTGTCACTAAAATAAAACAGGATTACAGCAAAACAAATCAACCAAATCATAGCATTTATTATTCCTTTGAAAGATACATGTTACTTTTCCTTGATAACTTTGCGAAAACGCTTCGTAAACCCATCGCAGCAGGCACGCAATGATTTCCTGTGGAATTTGGACCCAAAACTCAAACAAATGTTTCGTGAATCGATCTAAAGTAAGCCCTTTCGTAGGGCCTTTATGTTGAAGTATATAACCCCAAAAAAGTAGGGTTGAAATCCGGTGAAGAGGCAGACCATTCTTCGCTTGTGATGAAATCGGGCAAATTTTATGCGCACCACGCTTGTGTCTTCTTTGCCTTGTGAGCTGGAGCTGAGTCCTGTTGGAAACAATATGGTGTATTCCTATACAGCGTTGATGCATGAAGAAGCACATGGTTCTTTAAAACCGGCTCGATGTAATATTCAGTGTTGATTTTTACGTTAGGTTCAATGAAAAGAAGAGGATATTTACCTTTTCGTCAAACGGCGCCTCAAATAATGATTTTCGATACATTCCGATAGCGTTCTACTGCTAGTTTATCTCTTAGAATATTCTCAAGACTTTTGCCATACACACGATCATTTTGTTGATTATGACTGTCCTGAAGGAGGAAGAGCTTTTCATCCGAAAATAAAAGTGCCGAACCAAAAGATTTCTGCTTCTTTGGACCCTGGCTTATTTGTTATCTTTGTTAAAAATCCAACTGACAAGCTGATATCTTAACGAATTAGCTATATAAATAAAAATGAGTTGGGGTTTCCTTTGTCACGATTTAACTCGCAAGCGGAAGGAGCGATCGGCGTGAAATTTTGTATGCAGAGATTTTTGGGGCCGGAGAATAACCTTATGATAGTTTGAGACCCCTCCCTTCACTGAAAAGGGGGGCTCCCATACAAATGAAACACAAATTTCTACACAACTCGAGAACTAATCACGCAAAAGAAACCAAATTTGGCATGTGTGAGTTTTTGAAGGTTAAAAAGGTTTTTATGGTAGTTTGAGAACCCTCCCCGCCATAAAAGGGGGGCCCATACATATAAAACACAATATTCTGCATAACTCGGGAACTAATCAAGCAAACGGAACGAAATTTTATCATGTGGTGGATTTTAAGACAAAAAATGTTTCTATGTTGGTTTGAGACCCCTTCTCATCCTAAAGGGGGGGAGGGAGGACTCCGATACAAATGAAATACACTATTCTGCATGACTCGAGAACTAATCAAGCAAATTGAACCAAATTTAGTATGTGGTGGTTTTTGAAGACAAAAAATTGTTCTATGTTGATTTCAGACCCCTCCCCTTTCTGAAAGGGCGGGGAACCTATTCAAATGAAACGCAAATCCTCGCATAACTCGAGAACTAATAAGAGAAATGGAACAAAATTTCGCATGTGGAAGTTGTTGAAGGAGGGAAATGTTTCTAGGGTGATTTGTGACTCTTCCGTCATAGTGAGGGGGGGAGGGAGGAAGGGGGGAGGGGGTGCTATCAAACAAATAGAACCCAAATTTCTGCATAACTCGAGAAATAATTAAGCCAATGGAACCAAATTTGGAATGGACAAGTTTTTTAAGGCATGAAATGTTTTTATGGTGGTTCAAAGCGCCTCCTCCCTCTAAAAAGGGGGCTCTCATATAAATGAAACAAATTTCAACCAAACAAATTTGCTTTGCAAATTTGTATTCAGTAGTTTTTGGGTCTGGGAAAGCATCTTATTAAGAATTGGATCCCATGCAAATGAAAAACAAATTCCTGCTTAACTCGAGAACGAATCAAGCAAATGGAACCAAAATTAGTATGGGTGAGTTTTTGAAGGCAAGAAATGTTTTTGTGGTAATTTAAGACCTCTCCTCACTCTGAAAAGCGGGGCTACCAAACATACGAAACACAAATTTAAACCAAACATGAGATCTATCCCTACCGCTATGCAAATTTGTATGCAGGAGTTTTTGGGTCCGGGAAAGGATCTTATTATAGTTCGACACCCCTCCCGCTTCTAGAAAGGGGGGCTCCCATGCAAATGAAAAACTATTTTCTGCATAACACAAGAACTAATCAAACAAATGGAACCAAATATGGCATGTGGAGGTTTTGTAGGCAAGAAATGTTTCTACGGTGATTTGAGATCCCAAGCAAAAGAAACCAAATTTAGCATGTGTGAGGTTTTAAAGGCAAGAAAGGTTTCTATGATGGTTTCAGATTCCTCTTCGCCCTGAAAGGGGGGGCTCCTTTACAAATGAAATACAATATACTGTATAACTCGAGAACTAACAAGCAAATTGAACCAAATCTGGCATGTGGAAGTTTTTGTAGATGAATACTGTTTCAATGCTAATTTGAGACCCCTCCCTTTTCTGAAGGGGGAGAGCTCCCATACAAATGAAACACAAATTTATGCATAACTCGAGAACTAATCCAGCAAATGGAACGAAAATTGGCATATGGAGGTTTTTGAAGGAGAGAAATGTTTTTATGGTCATTGAGACTCTTCCGCCTTCTGAAGGGGGGGGGGGAGGGGGCTCTCAAACAAATGAAACACAAATTTCTGCATAATTCGAGAACTAATAAAGCAAATGGAATCAAATTTGGCATGTGGATTTTTTTGAAGGTCAGACATATTTCTATGGTGGTTTGAGACTCTTTTGCCCTCTGAAGGGGGGGGGGGGGCTCTCATACAAATGAAACGCAATTTTCTGCATAACTCAAGAACTATTCAAGTAAATGAAACCACATTTGGCATGTGGGGTTATTGGAAACAGGATTTTTATTTATATTAAATGGATTTCTGTCTGACTGTCTGTCTGACCGATCGGAGTGAAAATATGTATGCAGGTATTTTTGGGGCTGGGGAAGGTTCTCATGATTGTTTGAGACCGCTTCCCTCTTCCGGCTCGCATACAAGTGAAACACAAATTTCTGCATAGCTTGAAAACTAATCAAGCAAATGGAATCAAAAATGGTATGCGGGGTTTTTTGAATGCAAGAAATGTTTCTACGGTGAATTCGAACACAAATTTCAACCAATCCTGAGAATTATCCAGGTAACTAAGCCACAAACTGTTTATTGTCTGGGTAAGAAGAATGTTCTGATAGAAGTTTGAACTCCTTATTACTCGGTGTTTATCTTTTACCAGCGATGAAGGAGTTTCGTGCTGTAATGATTAAAAAGTTTTTGAATTTTGAGCGCCCGGGCGCTATTTTCATAAATTTGAAAAACCTCGGAGTAAAGCGGGATTTTGTGTACCGAACCATCCGAAGGTACCGTGACACTTGCTCGTTGGATGCTCGGAAGAGATCCGGTCGTTCACGTGCGGTGCGGACTGCACGAGTTGTTAAAGTGGTCAGGGAACGGATTTGACGAAAATCACAGCGCTCTGTACGTTAAATGGCCGCAGATCCATGCAGCCTCACCTTGTTGAAAAACAGTATTTGATTTCGGGCCGTACTGCTCTTTGATCCACGGAAGAACATACTTACTTAAAAACCCGATGTAGACCTTGGTGTCTTACTTTTTCGCCCTCTGGAATGAACACCGGGTCCTTTTTTGCCGTCGGTTTGGAAGTTGATCGACGCTAAACCAGCTCTCGTCGGTGAACAGAATTACCGGATTTTTCAATTGAGACAGTTCAAGATTTTCTTACATCGCTCGACTCGTAGCTCCCGGATGCGGCTGAAAATCATGTGTGTGTGTGTGTGTGTGTGTATTTTTTTCGCGCCCTCGTCTTCGTCCCGCAATCTTCCTTCACAATATTCCGTGCTGTAAAGTCGCTGATCTCGTGTTCCTTCACCATTTTCCTGATCGCACTGGATTCTCCAGATCATCCTTTTGTTGGCAGCGATAACCCCCGGAATCCGAGCTGACATCAGGCTACCTGTGGCCATCTTCGCGGATAGTTGTGATTTCTATGTTTGTCCAAGACCCTTTTCACGGTCCACCGGAACACTCCCGCGTAGATTAAAACGTCCTTTGGTCCAGCATTTAACAAGGGGTTATTAACAGCATAGTTTGCATC
The DNA here is from genome assembly GCA_034211315.2 of Aedes japonicus. Taxonomy (NCBI): domain Eukaryota; kingdom Metazoa; phylum Arthropoda; class Insecta; order Diptera; family Culicidae; genus Aedes; species Aedes japonicus. The sequence goes on from JASCZW010000293.1 coordinate 911,775, forward strand.
CAGATATGGTTGGTCGATTCAGTGAGTCACAGCACCAGCAGCGGTCGTTTGGGTTAAGACTGGTAAGCTCCGTTGGAAGTTGGGAGAAACTGATTTCACTAAATTGCTGAACCACAGCGTTTGGTTCAGTTGTTTCAGGAGTAGTGGCCATGGCAGAATATTGTCTGTTTTGCTCGAGGGTTGTTCTACGCTAATCTTGTAACTTTTTGCGGAGCAGTGAATTCTGCATAATCGATTGAGTGTGTATTTGAAGTTCGAGTGCAGTTGGATTACGCGGCGGCTGCGAAGCTACATGTTGCAGTTGCTGTTGGTTGGATCCATCCATTGCGACAAAGGATTTCGGTCTGCTAAGTTTTGTTGGGCAACTGCAGCATGTATTCCTCTTGAGCAATATTTGGCAATCATGTCCCTCACTCGTCGATAAGCGGAGCTGATAACGGGATGTGTAACGCTGTTCTGTGGAGCGACTTGGCTATACGACGATGAGAAATGGTTTTGGTTCTGCTGCGGAAAGCTACGGTCGAACGGATAACGGTTGTAATTGCCGTTGGCGGCAAAGCTGTCCTGCGTCATATTAAACGAGTTCTGGCGTCTGGCGTGGTTTGTTACCATTCCGAACCATGTACTCAGCCTCTAGAACCTGATTGTACACTGGCTCTAGTAGTTGAGTCAGAACTCAGCATCGAATAAAACTTCATAAACTTTTCAAAGTTGTTCACGTTGATGCCGTTGTGCTTCTGAGTGTCATCAGCCAGATCAGGCATGAACTTCGTTGGAGTCTTCGAGCTGGTGGTGGTGACCCTTTCCACGTCGCGCCTGGGTGAATCGTGCGGTTTGAGAAAGTCCTTCCGTTTTACATTGACAATATGTTCATAGTGGTAAAGATCATCGTAGAATGAGTTGTGCTTCTCCGAAGAATTTTTCCCATCAACGCTGCTAGCTTTTCCCCAAGAGGTCCGAGAAACCGATAAGCCTTCGTGGTTGGACAGATCATCGTCAAAACCGCGTAGTTCTATAGTGCCCATGCGGGAAGTTGGACCAAGGATACCCATTCTGGTTCATTCTCGACCATAGAGTTTTGCATTTGATAATTCTCGGCTTCACCCCGATAGCTCCTCACAATCAATTGGTGGTTACGGTTGCTAATATCATGGTTTTATCCGATTTTTGGACCAATGAATCCATTCTCTTGTCTTTTAGCGTTTTTTACCTGTCATCTCGTCCTTGAGATTGACCCTTGCCAATGTTGTTGCATGCTCCTTTATCCTTGTCATCATGCCGAGAATTTAAAGCCCGAGGGTTGTACCGACAGTTGGGTATGGGATGAGAGTGCTGATTTTCTAAATTCCCCGAGATGTCTAAACAGCTAACGAAAGAAAAGAAACGGATAAAAGGGTGTTTCGATCAAAATAAAATTCGACTTGAACTTGACGCATTTCCTTTCATTGTGCATTGAAAAATTTTGCACACCCCTCATTTAGAAGAAGCACTTCAGTTATCAAAATGTAGTCGAAGAAAGAGAAGCAACGCATCAATCGAAAATTCAAAATACTCTCACGCCAAGTTGGCGAAATTGTTGAATGTGGCTAAATCAACTATTAAACGTTTTAAAATTGTTCGGTGAACGTTTGTCGACAGCCAGGAAATCTGGATGGGCGGGAAATCGAAAGCCGGAGGCCACAGCGACGACAAAAAGAGTTGCCCGCTGTTTCGAGCGGAACTCCAACCTCTCTGTCCGAGATGTCGCAAAGAAGCTGGGAGTGGCGCCTCCAACCGTGGATAGAGCTAAAAACGAGCTGGACTGTCGACTTAAAAGAAAGTGGTGACTCCAAATCGCGACGATAAACAAAACACGCCGTCCAAATCACGATCTCGAAAGGTGTACACGACGATGCTGACGAAGTTTGATTGCGTGGTACAAGACGATGAAACTTACCTCAAGGCAGACTTTAAACAGCTTCCTGGACAGGAATTTTATACGGCAACCGGACGGGGAAAGGTGGCAGATATTTTCAAGTATATTAAACTGTCAAGGTTTGCGAAGAAATATCTGGTGTGGCAGGCCATCTGTACCTGTGGATTGAAGAGCAACGTTTACATTGTGACCGGAACCGTCAACCAGGAAATTTATCTGAACGAGTGCCTACAAAAACGTCTACTGCCTTTCCTGAAGCGACACAATTGTTCCGTTTTGTTTTGGCCGACTTGGAATCTTGCCATAACGGAAAAAAAGCCATGGAGGAGGGGTATGGTAAACGAAAGACCCGTCAATTCGCATTCGGAAAAAAGGAAGCTTAGCTGAACATTCCTCCTGTATTCTGTATTAGCTGAACTTGAAAACGAAAAAGAATTTGACGTATTAATAAAAACTTCGATCGACCCACACACGTTACTGTTTGACCAAGTTTTGATTGGAACACCCTTTATTTCAAGCGTCATCGTTCAGCATCAGTCCGAGATGGGGCGAAACAGCTAAGTACTTTTGCGACCAAAGTTATGCGTGCCAGGGAGAGAATGGGCCTGAAGACTCGTCGGAAGCAGAAGCAGCCAAAACGAAGCACCAAACAGGCTGAATCTGTGAAACCGAGGGCTCGAAAGCTGTACGACAAACTGCTGACCGAAAAGTAGTGCTGTGTTATCTTGGACAATGAAACCTACATACAACTCTGCCGGGACCAAAGTTGTATGCCTCGCCGAAGCGAAAGGTTGTTCTTGGATCAGTGAGAGCCGTTTACATAGAAAAATTCGGCAAGAAGGTAATGATGTGACAGGCCATTTGCGGATGTGGAAAAATATCTCGTCATTTCATTACAACAGGCACAATTAATGGTCTAATCTACGTGAAGAAGTGTCTGCAAAAAGGTTGCAACTCTTGATCAAACAGCATAACAATCCTACAACCTTTTGGCCTGATGATCTTGCTTCCTACCATTACTCTGAATATGCACTAGAGTGATACAAAAGGAGCAATGTCGTATTTGTACCATTGGAGATGAATCCACCAAACTTCCCAGAGCTTCGCCCTATCGAAACTTTCTGTGCTTTGACGAAAGCGCGAAAGCGAAGCTGAAAAAACACATGAAACCAGCGGATATTGTTGAAAAATTTAAGAAATATTGGCCAAAAGTTGTGAATAAGGTAAGAGAAAGCACCCCGCGGAAGATAAGACAGTACTTTAAGAATAATTCAAGCCTTTCCACCCAAGACGTGGCCAAAAAAGTCAATTCGTTGAAGTGGTTCGTCCAGCAGACCATTAAGCGGGCTGGCTACGTGTTTCTAAAGTCAGGAAGGCGCCAAACCGGACTGACAAGCAAAACACGGTGGCCAACTTGCGTGCGCGGAAGCTGTACCGTGAGTTATGAGCTGGTCAAGCCAGGCTGTCTCGTCATGGACGACGAGACATATATCAAGGCGGACTCCAAACAAATCCCCGGCCTCGAGTTTTTTGTCGGTACGTCCTGCATGGTGGTTCCGGTAAAGTTCCGGAAGAGAAAGATGGACAAATTCGCGGAGAAGTATCTGTTGTGACAGGCGATCTGCGAGTGCGGACGGTACAACAAGCCGTTCGTTACAACCAGCACCATAAACGGGCAGATTCATCGAGAGGAATGCTTTCAGAAGCGCTTGCTGCCCTTCCTCCGCTCTCACCGTGGTCCCACGCTGTTCTGGTCGAATCTCGCTTCGTGCCATTACGCCAAGCCTGTAATGGATTGGTACGAAGCGAAGGGCGTTAGGGTGGTCCCTAAGGAGGCGAACCCGCCAAATACACCAGAACTTCGTCCGATCGAAAAGTTTTGGGTGATAATGAAGAAGAAGTTGAAGAAAAGCAAAAAAACATTCAAAACCGATGAAGCTGTGAAGAAAAACTGGGATAAATTATGTAAGGAAGATGGACAAAGCCTCGCCCAAGATCTCATGAGCAGTGTGAGAGAAATGAACGAGGATTCAGCTTTGGGAAGAACTTCAATAATTCAATTGAGCCAAAACATAGCTAATATATAGTTATTTAATCCCTGAAAATTTGAGAAGTATCCGATTTAAAATGAATTTTTGGTGATCATTTTTGTGTGTCTCATTTTTTCCGAGTCCAGTCTTTAATTCTAATTTTACAGGAAAAATGAACTCGCACAGTAAGAGATTTGTTTTAACTTTTAGCTGTTGATTTTATTTTTACAGGACGCCAATATTTAAAAAAGAAGGGATATGACCGAAATTTCAAAGTTTGTACACAATTTGATTTCCGTCGTTTGTAATTTGAACCAACTGCTATTGACAGTTCCTCATACACTTAATTGCTCTTTCAAAACAAGTCTACCCTATTTGTTTCCCATAATTTATCCTACACTACTTTTAATTGCTTAGCACCCGCCCTATCAATCTGAACCCATGGAAAACTCACTACACACCTGATCGCCGGCGCGGAGGCTGTATACGGCATAGCTATGATTATATTGATGAGGTGTTGAAACGTTTTGAGGGTGTTAATTGTAACATATGTGCCATCGGTCGTAAATACGTCAATCACGAATGCATGAGCTCGGTCTCGATGAAAGCAGAAGTGTGTGCCGGTCAATTCTTCGATGCATCAAGCTCCATGCGGCAAAGGCCTCAAATTTTGAGCAGCCCATAATTTATAGTCATAATCCTAGCCCCCTGTAAGTGATCCGACAACATTGCCCGCTCCGGCCAGCGACTACATGGTGCGCGCCTTCTTCTGACTTCAATCGGGCGGGAAAAATTAGGCATCGTGCATTATTGGTCAATGTTAACAAATTGTCGTTTACGCACGATGCCTAGTAGCCGTAATAACGTCTTTAAATAAATAATTAGGCCAGGATTTGTCGCGCATAAAATACAAAAGTTTACGACCAATATCGAAACAATAAACAGCTACACGTAAAATTTATTATACTTATGATCACCGCTGTGCAGTACTAAACACGGACAATGCTCCTCTTCTGGGAGAGTGAGGCCCAGTTCAACAATGTGTCGGAGAAGGCAGCCACAAAACTAAACACAAGTAGGTAGCTAGAAAACAACCAAAACACGGTGCCTCTGAAAGAAAATTTCTTATGGAAAAACAACTTATCAGAATTAAACTAAAATATTATGGTTGAGAATACATTACTGGAAAACAGTTAATACTATTCCATTAACTTAAAAACAAAACTTCGAAAGTTCTTTTACGACATGATTTTTTTTTTCAACCATATTGTCCTGCCAGAGGCAACCGAGCAAAAGTGTGTAGCAGCCGCTGTCGTTGCCTGAAACAACCAACAAGCAAAAAATCAATAATAATGATTCGCCTACTCCGGTAGCAGCAGTTTTCCTCCTTCTCAAAAAAAGCCTCTGGAAACATCTGATGCCCAGAAGCGGAAGCTATTCCTACTTGGCAGATATTAGAATTTGTAAATTGTATATTAAAACTTTCAATAATTATTGCCTCATATCCGTTCGGTACGAACCGATCCCTAAGGAGCATCGTGTTTATAGCTTTGAATGATGGTGATTATAAACAAGGCTATAGAGTGAAAACAGAAAACATTACGTTCGGTTAGAGTCCTTGGACGGTAAGAGGATGTTTTTTTTGCTACTTTAGGATATTTGTTGCTGATATTCCTTTGTATGAGGGTGTATATTGTAACATATGCGTTTATAATTCAAACATAATCTTTGCCATGAGACTACACTAGATATTGGATTTACATATTGGTCCTAATATTTCCTTAAGAATGTATCATGTTACGCTTTTTAAGACGATTTCTCTTCAACAATAAAAAAATGAAGAGTTGTAAACCCTTTTAACCCTTGTAACTGAATTATCATTTTGATTAAATTTCCTGCAGATTCTGAGACAGAGATTTTTTTTTCTGTCTGACGGTGCAAATAAATTTTCTACCTTTTTTCATGATTGATATCAAACTGCGTGGAAAAATGGTAGGATGAACCGTGCTACTGACAGCATAGCGAAAGGGTTTCTTTTTATGTTATCTTTTTTCTCGCTGCCATCATCTCCTTTTCGGGAGTCATAATTAAGAGAGATTAAAAATTACGACAACCGCCGCAGCTTGCCGGATGTGTATACTGTGACTAAGTAGGAAAAAACGTGAACTTTTTTCTTTATATCTAACGACGACTGCTCGGGGAAGATTTTAATTTGTGACAAACTGTAGGAGACCATTTTTTTCCTGAAATGTTTCAAACAAGTGACGGTGGTAGATTATGACGCCCACTGATGTTATCTAACTACTTTGTTTCTTCTTATCGGCAAATTACAGGCTAGGCACTAAGCAATTCAATTATTATGTAAAAATTCCTAATTTTATATGATTAAATTTAAATCTTGCAAAAAAGATGGTTCAGAATTTATTTTTGCTAAGACAATTCTCTCTGAACTGCTTAATTTCAACTAAAAATTAAAGAGACCTAAATTCGTTATAAAAATCGAATGCAATTTTTAAACAACCACAAACTGGGTGTTACGAAAAAATCTACAAGGCTTTGCCCACGGTTGGTTGGTTTGATAAGAAGCTGTCAAGTTTTTTCCGTTACGTTTTTCGTGATTTTTTTCAACATTGAAAATTGTTGTTAGAAGTGATCTTTGAATTGTGTGTTCGCTTAAATGAAAAGTTCTTGCGATGAAAGAGTGTACCGAGATGAAGAAAGAGGGAAACATTTTTGTTCATAATAAAGAAGACGTGAAACGAGTTCTCGTGATATGTAGGTGCAGAAGAAATTTACAATTTTTTACCGGATTGTGTCTTTCATTTGCTAGAGCAGGTCTCCGGCGTGCCAATAACAATAAGGATAGGAGATGTCTCGTCCGGACCATTCTAGTTTCCCGTCGGTCACATTTGCCAGGTTCTCCGGAAGAGCAGCTAGACAAGGGTGTTGGTACCAGTGCATCTGGGTACCTGGCTGTAGTGATGAAATTTCTGCTTCCAGAAATTCGTGAGACTAGGATTTTTTTTCCCGTAACCTACACAAGGTAATTTACATAAACAAAGTTCAAACCGAGATCGTCACGTCCTCCATCAGAAAGTAAGTTTCAAATTGCTAGAGAATAGTTACTTTTGTGTTTTAATAAATATTACGATAGTGACTAAAATCATAGTAACCGAAACTTCATCCCCACACAGTTATGGATGTACTGCTGTGATACATTTTTAAGGGAGTATGACACTCATAAGTTTCGAAAAATTGTATTTTTTAGGCTTGCAAAAATCTTGGGGTATCTACAGGGCGTTCAATACGTTCGAATACAACGTTTAATCGTATGGTAGGTGCGTACCATATGCATTCTGTGTATTGGTATTGGTGTCAGCTTCAGCCTCATATATAGGCTAACCAACACGTACGATGTCTATTTGCTGTCATTTGTTGTTTGTTTACCGCGCATGATGAAAGAGTACCAGATTGTCGTAGTAAGATGTCTGATTGCTGACGTTGGCGGTATATTCCGGCTGTTGAAATCCCACGGGTTGAAGCGAAATTTCATCTAAACCACCATCCGTTGTTACCAAGAGACAGGCTCGGCCAAGGACCGTGCGTGAACCGGGCGGCCACGTACGACGAGGACGCCAGCAGCCATCAAGGTGATGAGGGAGCGCGTATGTAAAAAATGAACCGCTCGATCCGCAAGACCACTGCTGATGTGGTGTGTCGAATGCCCACACCATCGCGACGGAGGACCCGGGATACGAGCTGTACAAGAAACGCAAGGATTCCACGAGGCAACGTGAGGCTACAACAAAGAAGAGAGCTGGACAGAGTCAAACCTGATACTTTCGCGGCATGCAGGTCACCTTCGGGAGGTCATGTTTCTGATGAGAAACTCTTTGTATTACAACAGCCGCACAATGTCCAAAATGATCGGCTCTAGGCGCTGACGTTTGCCAGCATCACCCCGTCCCACATAAACAGCCAGCGGTTCCAGAGGCCCGCGTTGGTGATGATTTAGGGTGCCATATCTAGACGTGAGAAAATCCCCACTGGTGTTTAGCGACCGTAAGACCGAGGTATCTGGAGAAGGTTGCGGCCATAGTACTTCGGGACCTCTACGGGAAGGATCATTACGTTTTCAACAGGACGGTGCACCGGTCCACACGGCGGATATTGTCCAATCATGGTGTCGGGAGAATTTGACGGATTTACGCGATAAGACTTTGTGACCTCCCAGCTTCCGGACCTTATTCCCTTGGAATTTCATGTGTGGTCGTACATGCCGGGCAAGCAGAACGAACATCAAGTGAGCATGAGCACTATGACCCCATTTTAAGAAGCTCATTTCGAAGATCTGGGACGAGATGCCGATGGACCAGTTGCGTGCCACGTGCGATACTTTCGAGAAACATCTCAAGCTCGTCAGACAGCACAATGAATTTTCATTTTTTTTTAAAGTGTATTCGAAGATACTGAACACCCTGTACTTTAAAGTAAACTTTACCGGAAGTTCATGAGACACTTCGTTCCAAAGTAACCAGTCGAAAAGCGCGTTGCTCCAAGCGCACGCATTGCTCGACGGAACGGGCGATCTTTTTAGTTCCAATTGTTACCGCGTACTACCAGATGGCTCTGGTATAGTATGAACTCAGTTTTGATGGTTTTCGTTCAAATTTCATCCAATGCATGGCAACCTGTCGTTTGATAAACACGTTCCTTGGGCACGCAGCCAGTTTTTCGGTAAAAAATACAAATCAACGGCTAAAAGTAAGGAAAGGGTCAAAAGATAATTAGTTCCGATCACAACGCAGTTCTTTGAAAGGCCACTGTCCGCTCTAACGGTATTTATTTATATGTTCATTCGCGAATTTCTTCTTGTAAATGACCAAATAATTACTCGTAATATTAGGTATTCTTTGAAAGTGATGGGAAAGCACATCGGTCTGTGCCATCGATCATCGAAAGTCGACGAGATCATCGTGAATGACAGTTTTGGGTATCGGCCCGTTGAATTTCTCAGCT